>CM053758.1:25830976-25844592 GCA_028658305.1 Pachyuromys duprasi
AAGGATGGATGGCTCAGGCATTATCTAGAAAAGCCAGTCCATTTTCTTGCAGGAACAGCCTGTCGATATGTTTTTGTCTGCTTGACAATGTGTGGGAAACATCCTTGATTTTTTTCTTTTTTGTAACTGTGCATATAATTTCTTAGCATTTCACATCCGGGTATTGATTAAAGCTTTTCTGTCTCTTTAGAGTCATTAAATAGGAAAATGTCTGCTGGAGACAGATTGGTGGTGTTTCTAGGGACCCGCTTAGAGGGGTAGGACTCTCTGCAACTTGCAGAGAAGTTTGTTCTGCTCTGTGACAAACAGACATAAATAGACAGCGTTTGCTGTATGTTTGTTATATGTGGGTACCATGGTAAATGCTGTACACCAATTACCTCACCCTGTCTTCCTACACTTAGGCTGAGATAGGCTGTTCTGATCTCTTTTTCTGATGTAAAATGAAGGCTCACAACACTAAATAATAGTTAATGCCACTCAGCACGTAGTAAGAAAGATGCTAACCCTACGTGGTTTGACTCTGATGAGGCTGTTACACCAAACCAAGACTCCTTACCTCGTAGCATCTAACCATCTGAGTGTTGACTCCCAGAGCACAGGCACAAATCCTGAGTGTCAAATCTGGCAATGTGTATTTTGGTCCGTTTCAAGGATATGCAAGACTCCCAGAATGTCTGTGATTGTTGTTCTTCCCCCAGCAGGAAAGTGAAGGCACCTCTGGAAACTGCCTTTGCTTTCTTTGTCCACCCACATTCACTCAGAAGGCGGCATTTGCATAAAGCTGTTTTGAGCTGACAGTGGCATTCACTGGTGGGCTGCTTTCCTGGTCGGCAGTGACTGTGCTGCAGAAGTGAGGGTGGGAGGGAACTCTAGGCTGTTATGGGCTCTCTTCCTAGTTGCCTACAAAGTCAGAAGGGAGTGTTTAGGGTAATTTTCACCGCATAGACAAGGAGCCTGAAAGGCAATGATGGGAAGAGACTCAACGAGGTTCATCCAAGTTAGTCAACCAAAGTGGGCCAGCCAGGTACTACGTGCTTCAGAATGTGGTCCCAGGAAGTCCTCTTTGAGCAGTCTGCCCTGCCAGTGAGGACACAGATGGCGTTTGCTGCCTTTCTTGTTGCTGTGAGCAAATGCCTCACAAGGCAGCTTAAGAGGAAAAGAGTTTATTCTGGCTCAGGACATGAGACGATACACTGTACACCTGGAGTCCATGGTGTGAGGTGTGGTGGGGGAAGCATGTGACTTGGACCCTCAAACCTACAGCAGAAGGCATAGATGGGACAGGAAGTGTGGATTTAGCTAGAAGGGGATGGATGACTGCAAGAACCAACTTCAGAACCCTACCCTTTGAAGTAGAGATGCTTTCCTTACATGGAGATTCTCTGGTGAGTTGGATGGAAACCTGCCTTCTATCCAAGGACACAATTTTGGGTGTCCCAGCCTTCTCCTAGAAACAGCATGGAAAGAGAACACGGTGCTCTCATGAGAGGTTTCCATGGTTCAGGCCTAAAAGTGGAACGAATCTTTTCTACCACATTTAATTGATGGGAACTCGCTTACACAGCACCGCCACCTGATGACTGCAAGGGAAGATGGGAAGTGTGTTCTGGCTCATCAGAAAGGGAAGGAAAGGAGGGGTGTCACAGTGAGTATGTGGAGGTCTCTGTTACAGGGCCATTATGAGGATCACTTGCTGTGTGGTAGTGAGTGGTACCTGGTGATAAACTGTCCACATCACAATGGTCCCCAAAGAACACGTCACCTGCTGTGTCACGGCAGTCTGATACTGTGATACTACGACCAAACCTCTTCTTAAAAAGAATGATTCATTTTCACTTTATGTCTACGAATGTTTTGTTAACATATATCTGTGCACCCAGGCGTGCAGTGCCTGCAGAGACCAGAAGAGGGCGTCAAATCCTCCAGAAATGGTACTTAGCCACCGTGTGGGTGCTGGGAATAGAACCTGGATCCTCCGGAAGAGCAGCTGGTGCTCAGGAGGCACTGAGCCATCTCTCCGGTCCCGTGTCAACACCTCTCATGTGCACTTATTGCATCTCTCTATCAAGAAGCCACGTTCGAGGCATCTGAATGCCATGCTTAGGCTAAGATACAAAGCTGCAGGTGGCAGAGCCAGATGTAAAGCCAGTACCTGTGAGTCTGGGTTGTTTTCACTGTCTCTCGCACTCCTCTGAGGGTCAGCCCGAGTTCCGTGCCTCTGGACACTATGCGTGTCAGCCTCTGCGTAAACAAGCAGCGTTGGTCACGGCAGTCTTACGGACTGTCCTCTGTGTGGCTGCCCACCCCCCACCCTGCCAAGGCCTATCTAAGCTCTGGGTCTGGGATCATTTTGTAAGCAGCTGACGCAGGGGCAGGCCATCAAACTCCTGGCTCATGTGGTAGTCAGGGGCTCTGCGGGGAGAGATGGGTGACTGACATCTGTCATCCTCTCTGGGCAGGTTGCACTGTCATTAGCTGTTTGTAGGCTTTAAAAACAACACACATAAACATACACTCTGCTGAATGCCTCTCTTGGCTGAAGTTTCTGTTGAGCGTGGAGCTGACAATTTCCCACGCTAGCTGAGCAGCGAAAGGGGAGCACTGGAATGGCATTTTCCTCTGAGGGGCATGTCCAGAAGTCCACTTTTAGCAATGTTAGCAATGCGGCTAAATATGAACATGAATGTGGACTGTGAGTATTTGCCATGGTTCATAAAGGGCAGTATGTTCTCCCTCTCTCCCACCGTCTGTCTGTGTGTCTGTCTCTCTCCTTCTGTCCCCCCTCCTCTTTAGACTTTATTTATTACAAGCGAGGATGAATAGGCTTCTCTTGAAAAATGCTGGCTTTCATTACCTCTTCCCCTGTCTCCTCACTGGTCCACGCTAGGTAAGTGGAGTTGCCTAATTTTCCTCTCTCTCTCCTGTGGCACTCTTCAGGGAGAGCTTAGATGTATAAACAGCAGAGGTCTGAGCACATGATCTCTTCATTTAGGAATCCAGAATCCATTTATCTTCTCTTGCTGACTGGGAAGGTAGGTCCAAGCATGGGGTTTCTATGTGTGTAGTTCCTCCGGAGACTGAGCCTTGGTATGCCGCGCCAGCTTTGTCTGTGCTGCGCCAAGCTCTATACTCGGTCCCCTTAACATGGGTAAAAAGTGGCCTTGCAGGAAGAGTTCAGTTGTAATAATTCTTCTGGGGATCTGTAAACAGTGTTTATCCATTTCTCAGAAGGTTGTAATGACAAAGCAAAGTTCCACTCCATGTGAGTTCACCTTGGGGAACCAGTGAGCTTATGGGGATTACTTTACAGAGCTTCCGGAAAGAGTTACTGGCAGAATTGTGAATGACCCTAAGGCATCCCCTTCACAATATTGATGGAGGCTCCCCACTTCCCTTAACATCCCATTAGTCTACCCCAGCCAAACTGCATACAAACATCAGGGACCAATGGCTGGACTATCAGAAGACTGTTCAACCCCAACCTCCCCAACCCTCCAACCCCACCCATCATTCTATGAAGGAATATCAACATTCACAGGCCTGATAGTGATTGATGCTTGCAAGCAGGCCCAGCTGATCCAATAAAGATGGCAGCTGTCTTGCTCAGAGAATGGTGCTCTACCTTGTGACTGCCTCTAAAGGGTCACTACTTGTTTGATGGTGATTAAGTGGACTTGGAGAGGTTTTGCAGATCCAAATGTCTAACAGCTAGTAACAAATAATATCTGTTGTCATCAAAAAGTAGAGTGGCAAAGTACAAGTCACACGTGACTTTGAATAAATCCCAGAGCTGGCTTTTGGGACCCAGAGAGGAGTCAGCTTCCCTGTATGCCTAGAGTATTGGCAATATCCTCCATATATAGAAAGAAAAGTAAAGGGTTCCGTGGAGCCTGAGCCAACTTAGGTGAGGCTCTTCTTAATGGATCCCTGAGTCTTCAGCTATTAAACTTGGGGAAGAGTATTGGTCAGTATGCTGAACAGTAAGGAAAGAGAGACATTGCTGAGCCTCGAACCTGCGTGATCCAGAGAGGGAGTCCAGGACAACAGCAAAAATCAGCTCATAGAAATCAAGGCATGGCTTCTTCCTTCCTTCCTTCCCTCCTTCCTTCCCTCCTTCCTTCCTCCCTTCCTTCCATGCCATGTGACCAGAGTGACAAAAAGTGAAGATGTATTCCTTGCCTATAAAGAGCTTGGTCCAATATGGGGGTGAAGCCTTGGATGGATGGCAGTAATCCATTGCTGGGGTGGGCTGTGTTGAGAGCTGGCAGGCGGCCAGGAGGCTGGGAAGAGGAGTGCCACTTGCAGCTGAGCAAACCCATGTGTGTCAGTTTGGGGACACTTCATTGCAGAAGAAAAGTATTTGAACGGAATACCAAAGGATGTTTTGCCTCTCAACTACAAAACATTATGCAAAGGATTAGGAGCCTCAAACAAAAAGACCTGTGTGCTTAAAGTTTGAAAGGTGGAAAGAGTGGTGATTTACAGTTTGCATCTACATCAGCCCAGCGGAGAGGCTTTCGTTCTTCTCCCTTTGAAAGGCTCTCTTGTTCAGATTCTGTTTGCTCACTGGGCAAGTGAAAGACATAGGTGAAATGTTGTGTTTATGGTGGGTAAGGAATGGCACTCTGCCCGCCATTGTGTTTTCTCCCCACCTTTCACTTTGAACACACAACAGGAAAAGTGAAAGAAAACACCACCCATTCATCTTTCTGGCTAGAGGTCAGTTTGAGGTTGCTGGCTGCTCTCGAGCCACTAAGAGGCACCTTCCAAAACAGCATCAGGAGGGCCAAGACATGATGTTCTGAGCTGGTGTCCACCCCTCTGGAAGGTTGCTGGAGTTTCAAGATCTCTCTATGTTTCCTCTTCCTGGGATAGTGAATGCACAGAAGTCAATAATAATAATAATAATAATAATAATACCGACTATGGTGGCATTTGGCAGGACACAATCACAGATATGGCCCAGGGTTAGAGCTGGACACTGGAGACCTTACTATGCCCGTCGGTCAATAAAATACTGGTTCTTATGGAAAAAGGAGGGTACTGGGGGAAGGCTGGGCTAGCGGGCATCGCTCAAGTGACTGGGGAAAGCAGAGGTTTACTCCGGGAGAATACATTATTTTGGTCTTTAAGAAGTGGTATTGCCGGAGCATGACATACCAAGGAGAGGACAACCCTGAAACAAACAGATGAAAATTTATGAGCCATGTCCTGATTATGTAGAGCCCAATCAAAAATCTTTCTGGTAGCTTCTGCTAGTCAACAGGAAAGATTTTTATCTGTGAGGCCTGGAGACTTAGGGTTTCCAATCATTCAACCATAGCTTAAGTCAGTTCTCAAGCTGTTTGATTTCGGGGCCATTTTTACACTCTTAAAAATTAACAGTAGCCTAAAGGAAGACTTTTCCTAATGTAGGTTATGGGCCAGCGAGCTGCTGACAGGGTAAAGGCGCTTGCTGCATGAGCCCAGAGAGCTCATTTTGATCCCTGGGACTTGTGTAAAAGTAGAAAGAGAGGACCAACACCACAGCGTTGTCCTCTGATGTCCATACAAGTGCCATGACATGTTTCTGTGTGCCCCCCCATACCCCTAAAACTCAATAACATAACAGATAAACCTTTTAAAAAATTGTAGGTTACACCTATAAATATTTGCCACAATAGAAATTTAACCTGAGAAAGTTTCAAAAGCAGTTATTTATTATTTCATTTAATAATGGCCACACAATGGCGCAATCGGCACAATTGTATAAATCTACACAGGTAAGATTGATGCATAGGAGGTTGCAGAATTCTGGTCTATTTGAGCTGCTATGACCAGATGCCATAAGTAGGGCGCTATATAAACAACACAAGCTTATTGCTCAGTTCTGAGGTTGGGAAGGTCAAGGTCAAGGCACTGGCAGAGTAAAGACCTACAGACGACCCACAGCCTGGTTCCTCTCGGTGACAGGGTGGAGGGATCTTCTAGGTTCCTTTAGCAGGGACATTAACCCTGCTCTTGAGGGTTCTGTTCTCCTCCTGTTGTATCCAGAGTTACAGGTTGGATATATGGACTTGGAAGGGGAAGGAGGGTGAAGTGCAGATGTTTCAATCAATAGCAGTTTTGTTTTTTGTTGTTCTTGTTGTTTTTAAATTCTTATTAAATATTTAAGTATTTATTAATTATTCACTTTGTATCCCCCCTGTAGCTCCCTCCCTCCTTCACCCCCACCCCCCTCTCTCCTTTCTCCATGCATGCCCCTTCCCAAGTCCACTGATAGGGGAGGTCTTTCCTTTCAGCAGTTTTCAAAACAAAACAAAACAAAAAACCCCATTTTATTGAGAAGAACAACATTACAAAATATTTTCATAAGTCTCTTTGGTGCGTGGTGTGATGGAACAAAACTAGAAGGTCATATCCGCCACTGCCTCAGTAGGCTGTGCTATGCAGGAAGAGCTGTTCTGGCTGGAGTATACGAATCGAGTTCTTCACAAAGATGGGGAACTCAGAACGGAGGAGCATTTAACAGCATCTTAAGGCAACTATAGAGATTCGTATTTGATATGACACCTGAAGTAGTCAAATCACAGATTTGAGAGGTTGGTCATGATATAGAACCCTTCTAATATAGTAGATAATATATGTTTTGCTGCATAAAAGTAATCCAGTCCTAGGGGCTGGAAAGATGGCTGAATGCTTAAGAACACTTGCTGCTCTTGCAGAGGCTCTGAGTTCAGTTCCCCCAGCAGCCACACTGGGCAGCTCACAACTTCTGTAACTCTAGCCCAGGGGATTCAATGCTTTCTTCTGGCCTCTGAGGGCACCTGCGTATGTGTGCATGTGCACATGGAGACAGGGGCAGCCTTACCAGGCAACAATAAACTTTTAAAGTTCACTGGTCTATTTTGTACTCCGACTCTTGCATCTTTTACCCACTTACATTTCTGAAATGTGACGCACTGTTCCTTTGGAAAAGTCAGGTTCCCAAGTGACCGGCTGGGCGTGACTGCATTCTGTTACATAGTACACTAATCCCTTGCACTCACATCCCTACCCACAGTGCTCCGCATCTGTCAGTATCCTCTGGTCCTTATGGTGGTGGGGGCAAGTTTTGAAATTTTCCATTTTTTCCCTTTAAGAGCTAGAAATTTTGTCATTGAGGGGTAATAGCAGTTATTTGCTTTGAAGTGATAAATCTTTGAATCAAGCCTCCAAATTCCCAAGGTTTTGCTGTCAGCTGTTCTTTCAACAGGGTTCCATGAAGGAGTGGTCAGTTCAGGTTGACACTCAAATAGTCAGACAGGGCTTTTCCCCTTGAAACAATTTAAGTGCACAGGAGAATGCTGTGTGGGTCTGGGTGTGTGCACATGCCTGCTTGGCAGACCCAGCAAAAGTGATTCACACGGGTTTGTGGGCTTGGCTTCTTCTTCCTCACTGCGCAAGAATTCCTCATTCGCTCAGGGGGCAAGTAGCTTTTTGTGCGGTTTAACTGAAGACTTGCCTATAGTACCTACATGTTCAGATTTGCTCTCCCTAGCTCTGACCCCTTCCTTACTGCGGAGAGCAGAGCTCAGTGTTCCCTGGGGGAATCTCCCAGGATCGTCGCAGCTGCTGGGACCTGATTCCTGTTTACTTGGATTTTCTTAGCTCAGACTCCACCATACCAGCTGTCCCTTGTGTTCATGCCCTCCCTCCGTCCCTGAACAGAACTTCCAGGCTTCTCTGGTCAAAACTCTGTCTGTCCTTGCACTTTCTGTCCCCAACTCTTGGCAGATGGCGTGCTTGGTTTTACTGTCTTGGGCCCACTGGATCTGTCATTTGGAATAAGATCCCTTGAAATCTCAGGGACCACTTCTCTTGCCTCCTCCTCTTGTTCCCTCCTGCGTGTTCTCCTTTGTCTCTCCTGCCAGAACACTCTTCAAGCTCAACACCGTCTGGTCAGCTCAACTCATGACACCCCTTCATTCTGAGTTCTGATGCTCTCCCAAGAATTTCCTTCTCTGTTTCATCAGATGCGACTCAGGCTTTCAGCTGGTTGAGTAGGGTTGCACACAGTCATAGTTCCCTCACTTGGATCACCTGGGGTCTTGGGAATTAATCACATGATTCTTAAAGACAAGGCCAAGGCTTGGACACTTGTGCCTTTCCCAGGCCAGGAAATGCCTGGCACACCATGTGTGTGTAGTGCCTCTGTAGCAATGGGTCAGCACAATGGGTCTGGTTTGCTTCTTCTTTTCTGATAGAGCTGGGTAGTTGAGCATTCCCCCGGTCACTTAGGTGGTGAGGGCTTCAAGAGGTGTCATGGTGGTGTGTGCTCTACATTTAATTGTGTGTGTGACAGCCCCGTGCACCTTTGGTCTTTTGATCTACTGCCTGCGGGGAATAAGATGTAAATGTGTCCTTTGCTGGTGCAAGGTGGAGAGGAATTTAGAAGTGACAACTTTTCCATTTATTGATTACATCTAGCTTCTACACGCTTTTCAGCCAGAAACAGAACTAGAGCACTTCTGCCCTCTGAATTGTATCTTTTCTTACAGATTCTGGTGGCACACATTTTCCATTCGTTCAAAATATACAAGTTGAGCAATAACCCTGTGAGGCGCTTTTGAGGACAGAAAACATCGTTTACACTTTGTTAAGGGAGAACTCACATCTAGAAGGACCCATTGCAATAAGACAGAATCCAGTTCCCTGATTGGAACCGGGGAGGGGGGGGGGCTATATCCTCAACATGGCGACAAACTGAGGGCAGCTTCTCAGGAAAAGACCTGCAAAGCACTACTAGACATTTTGCAAAAGAGCACATGAACACATTTCCTGGAGTCAGCATGGGAGCAATGAATTGGCCAAGGCTCTCGAGTCTATGTTGTGATAAAGACAAGAGAACAACAGTGGAGCATCATGATAGCACTCAGTGTCTTCTTAGAGTGGGGCACCTCAGATCTGGTTTTACTCCACAGACCCAAGCTTGCCATGGGGTGGGGACAGGGTGGGGTGTGGATGCCCCATTGTAAATCGTTGACTCTACAGGGCAACAGATGGGCACATGACCCCTCCACAGGAAGGGCAATGCTAATGAGGACCAGTCTTATAGCCCCACAAGGGCCCTCTGCCATCTGGGCCCTGCCTTCTCCCTGACCTCCCCCTCCATCTCAGTTCTCATTCCACTCTGACCCGTGGGCCTTCTTCTGTCCCTCAGACACAAGCTTTGCTTCTGCCCCATTGACCTTTGCCCTGCTGCTTCCTCTGACTGCAGGATCCAGTTCTTTGCTCACCCTTTCCATTCTCCCCTTTCCCAGTGCCTTATGTCATTTTCCTCTGTGCAGCCTTGATGCATCTGCTGCCTCGCTGCCTTTCTCCACTAGGAGACTATAAATTTCATGAGGGCAAGGGCTTGGTCTTGTTCATCTCAGTGTCTCATCTGATATAGGCAAGTCTTTAATAAGTGCGTGCTGAGTGGAGGCTGTTAATCTTTGTAACAACAAAGTCAGTCCCAAAGAGGAAAGGTTCCCAGCAGGTGCCACGGCAGTCTGTCTGGATGCCTCTTTCACACTGAATGTGAAGCAGCCATGTGCATTCTTTGTAGACCCTAGATGGACATTTTTGGCTTCCTTTGTAAGCCTAGCCAGAAGGGTCACAGTACCTGAAGGAAGCCTAACAAGAAGGGTCATAGTACCATGTAGGGTTGAAAATTCAAAGGAAAATAACAGCTGTATCCTTCAAGTGATGTGACTACAGCAAGTGAGACTGGCAGAGGATAGAGTATATGGTGGGGGAGGGGTAGTCCTGGGTGCAGAGGTCAGCTGGGGTTTTGCTGTTCTGCCTCCTGTCCCATGTTCAACTCCAAAACAGCAGATCAGTCAGCAGCTAATTCAGATGAGAAGTGCAGAAAGCCCTGGCTTCCCCACAAGGTGATTACTCTCAGCCAGCACTTTTGGCTCTGGTTGAGGGCGGTTTGAAACCCATGGTCTTAGTTAGAACCAACATTATTTTATGGTTTTTAGTTCTGCCTCTCACCCTGATGACTCCCCCATCTGTCCTGTGCAAAGTCCGATGGCCTAGCACTCCAGCCCTGCTCCTTGCTCTGCCTAACGGTGCTTCTGTCCCATGTTTTTGATCAACTCAGGCAGATAAGGCTCCTCTGGCTTACAGCTGGGACACACAAGCCTGCTTCTCTTGGGGCAGGAGCAAGAGACAAACAATACCCAGAATATAAATTGTGTCCAACACAGAGTGCCTTCATTTCAGGATTGCGGGGGGCTGGGAAACGGCATCCACAGTAAGCTGGGAGGATGATGCATTGGGGTCAATTCACAAGGATGCTCTGGGGCTGGAGGAGGATAAGGCCACGTGGTTCTCCCAAGGTGAGACTTTGTGCAGGGTAGAACCTCCCCCCGCCCCATCCTTGACACGGTGATGCTTATGTGCAGAAAAAGTGGTTCATTTGCACCCTAATTCCCCCTGAGCCGTTTTATAGGGGGGATAGCAGGAAGGATGGGCCAATAGTCACTAGAACTGTTGGTGTAGCATACTGGCTAACTGCATCAGCATCTGTTCCTGCTGGCCAGGCGTTCTGCTAGGGTGATGCCATCTTGTCCAGATGCCAAGTGTCTTGACTGTTAATCCTACGAGGAGGTCTCAGTTGTCCATAGGTCAGTGGCTGAGCAACCTGATCATATCTGTGGAGACTTGAACGTGAAAGTGGGTGGGTACAACAGCATAACAATAGGGAGAGGTTCCGAGCAGAGGAAACAGCTGAGCAGACACATGAGAGAGCCTGGAGTATTCTGACAGTGTATCCTGGGATTAGTGCCGTGAAAGCCTTTGGTCAGGAAGACTGGTCAGGGAGTGAACAGGATGGCACTTTCCTCTTTGTTGGGGGCCAAGAACAGGTGTGGGGGATGCTAGTGCTTGTATAGAAGGCTTGCATCTGGGAACAAGCTAGAAAATTTGGTCCCTAAATGCTTGGCCCTCCTGGTGAAACTGGCAACAAGGCTTAGGCTACTCTGATTGTTACAAAGAACCCTTTGTTGTACAGAGATAGCTGTCTCTCTGTCTTTTGTCTGGCCTATCTTTAGCTCACTCCCTCCTTTTTATTTTGGTCTACAACTGCAAGATACAGAACTGTCCATCATCTCTAGATCCTCTCTCTGGCCTTGCATTCAAGGCCACAGGAAGCCCTCTGTGCTGAGGGCTGGGGACATCTTTTGTTGAGCTTCAAAGAGTGCGAAGCCATTTCACAGCTGAGGCCCCTAAGTCACAACCCAGTTCACCATGATGCAGACCCAGGTTGCTGAAGCTACATTCTCTGTGGTCCCATCCCCCTGACGCTCCCAGAATCTGTCCTCACTGGGACTGGGTTAAATGTGGACTAGCTCCGGTGCTCCAAGCTCAGAGCAGTAATTTATACAGTCACTTATTGGCACAGTCTCCAAGCACGTAGGAATGAGCTTGGTGGTTTATTTAGAAAGGACATAGCATCAATTGATCTCAATCAGATGTACCTTCCTGCTGTCCTTCCTCCCATGGAGTACTGGCTGTTAGCTGCACAGCTTTCATCTGTGTAGTTTCTGATTATGCCCTGTGTCCATGGAGTACTCTGGCAGCCTCCCAATTTGGGGGCCTGATGGGTGGGAGGTGGAGACAGAATCACACTCAGCTTGCATCATGTGGGAAAGCTCTGTTCTGTCTGCTTGACTTACTGGGATTCACATAAGTATTTATTTAGACAGACATCACATGGCTCAACCCAGTTTGGAAATCATTCTTTGAAAATTGATTTTTATTATAGTTTTAAAATGTTGTGTGTGTGCTGTATGGGCGTTTTTGTGCTGGCATGTGAATATGCCTGGATGCTTGTAGAGGGCCGAAGTTTGACATTGGAGGTCTTTCTTTGTTGCTCTCCACATTATTTTTGAGTCACAGTCTCTCACTGAACCTGGAGCTCACCAATTGGCTAGGCTATCTGGCCAGTGAGCCCTAGGAATCCACCCGAACTTGTTGCTCCAGCTGCAGTAGGAGTACAGATTCAGCCTTTTATGTGGATACCAGAACTTAGAACCACATGCTTGCATAGCAAGCACTTTATTGGCTGATCCGTCCATCTCCTCAGCCCTTGGAGAACATTCTTTGAGATAAGGGAGCCATCTAAGCATGCTGGGTAGCTTGTCATCTGAAAGCCTGGTCACACTTGGGGAAAAGGTGCCTGGTTTGGCTATGCTGTGAATGTGCCCTAAAGGTTTCCTCAATTGGAGGCCAGGTTGTCAGGGTCCTGGGTGTGTAGTTCTGAGACTTTTACAAGGTGACACTTAGTGGGAGGATGTCCTTACTGCTCCCCCTGCCCCGCCGATGCTTCCAGATTCCCATTTGGCCATTTATCTTCTCTGCCTGCATATGCCCTGCCACAGTTCCCTGTGATGGGAGGAAGTACAGCACAGGGGCCCTCACAAGGGTGGTGCCATCCATCAGATCTGTGACCTCAGTAGTCTTCTTTATAAGTGCCTCCCAGCCCAAAGTTTTCTGTTACAGCAACAAAAATGGACTAATACAGACAGATGGCGATGGCTGAGTCTCAGCTCAGCATCCACTGAAGCCAGCTGTGAGTAGACCAGGGCGGCCAGCTGGGCTGGATGCTTTGTTGGCCATCGTCATCAGTTGGCCAACAACGTGCCCAGATTCCATGCTGGCTTTGTATCTGTCTACAGCGATCTTCTGCTGGGGTGCTACTGGCCAGGAACGCCAGGCTGCCTGTCTGGTTGAGCATAGCCCCAGAAGTGGCCTTGTCTATTTCCTCCCTTCCTCCCCTTCTCCATCCTTTTCCTTCCTAGCTGGGGTTGGAGACATCATGTCCCCATCCCTTTGGGTGGGTCACTCTAAGCCTCAGGTTCCTTGCTACTGACACAATCCCACTAAGTTCTAAGCAGGTACAAAATACCCCAAAGTGTTTGTAGGGAATGGTTGCTGGGGGAAGCCTCTCTAGGACCATACCTTCCTTTCTTTGCCCCACCTTCACTCTTTTGAGGGCAGCAGGAGTCCTGTAGGAAGGTGAGGGTCCCATGGTGCCTGCAGGTTTTGTACCTAGGAAGCCCACACCTGCTCGCAACATGCAACTCTGACAGCCGTCACCTCCTTACTCCAGCGGGAGGGATCTGTTACCAAGCCACCTTGTTGCCTTTTGCTATTTCCTTTTCTTCTTCCCTTAAAAGCGTAGAATCCTGGTGAAGGAAAAAGATGAAAAAAGAGCCCCTTCTTAATTGGCTCAAGGCCACCACACACATTACCAGGTGCACTCAATCTGCAATTTGTTTTTTAATTAAAGTTCCTTCTCCCTGCAGGAGAGCTGAACACTGGGTCAGCGTTCTCCCACTCAAAAAGGGTGTTTTGGGGGAGCAGGACTTGAAGAAGGCTTAATTATTAGCCTTTGGTGTAGAGTCTGAGTCTGAATTTCCATCTTGTCTCCTGCTGGCCAGTAGCTTGCAGAAGCGTCTTCCCGGACCTTTGTGCTGTGGTGGCTGCTGAGGTTTCCTGACCTTCATTCCATAGCTCAGGATGCCCTCAGCCTCAGACTTCAGATACCTGCTAGAGTGCATCACAGTCTTCTGTCTGGCTCCGCCCATACAGTTACAGTTACA
>CM053758.1:25845092-25975293 GCA_028658305.1 Pachyuromys duprasi
AAGGGGTCATGCAGAGAAGTTGAGGCTTGGCACCATGGAGAGAACCTAGAAGAGGCTGTTGGTGAAAGTGCAGCCCGGTTGCCTCAGAAGACCGCAGTGATTTGGAGATGTCAGTCCTGTGGGATTCACAGCAGTGGAGGAGTGGGGCCAGCGGGAACCTAGAAGACAAGCTGGGTGTGCCGCAGCGGGTGGAGCCAGAGAAGTCACCCAAGCCCTTCTGGAGGAGTCTGAAAGATTTCCCAGCGGATCCCAGTCAATTATTATACAGCTGTAGTTTGGTTTTTCTTTGATCTGATTGTGATTGTGCACTGTTTATTTTCTCTTGAAGTAAGAAAATATTTAATATTTTATTTTACAGGAGCCCACAGTTGAGAGACTGAATTTTAAGAGAGATTTTAGGTTTAAAAAGAGACTTTAGATTTTTTTTTAAATAGACAATTTAATGCGTTTGAATTCATAAAGGCTGTGGGACTTTTTTAGTGTATAAAATGTTTCATGTTGCGATGTTTATACTGATGTGTGATCTTGGGAACGAACAAGAAAGGAAAGGCTGTAGCTTAACAGTGATGTGTTTGTGTATCAGAGGGACAAAGGGTCAAGTGGTACTGGCTAGTTTTATGTTAACTTTACACAAGGTATAGTCATCAGAGAGGAGGGAGCCTCAGTGGAGAAAACGCCTCTCCATAAGAGGAGGCGATGGGCAAGCCTGTGTGGCATCTTCTTGGTTAATGATTGATGTGGGAGGGCCCAGCCCACTGTGAGTAATGCCACCCCTGGGCTGGTGGTCCTAGGTCCTGTACAAAAGCTGGCTTGCTCACAAGGACCAAGGCGGTAAGCAGCTCTTCTTTATGGCCTCTGCATCGGTTCCTGCCCTGCTTGAGTTCCTGTCCTGGCTTCCTCCAGTAATGAACAGCAATTTGGAAGTTTAATCTAAATTAACCCTTTCCCCCTCAATTTGCTTTTGATCATGGTGCTTCAGCATACAATAGTAGCCCTAACTAAGACAGGGTTGGAGCATCTTCCTGAGCTTGGTGGTCAGGGAAGCTCGCAGATTGCTCAGCTGAGCACCGAAGCAGAAGGAGTAGCTGGTGAGGTGGATCATGAGAGAAGACTCTAGGCAGAGCCTCCACAGAATGCAAGAGCTCACTGAGCTCAAGAAACCAAAACAATGAGGGGCACAAGGCCTTGGAAAGATGGCGCTAGGGTGGGGAATGCGGTGAAGGCTGCTGTGGGGTGCTGTGCCAGAGTAAAGGAGATGTGGGCCATGAAGGGCTAGCTAGGGCAGCTAAGAAGGGAGAAGATAGGGACCAGCAGGGTTCAAAGCTTGTTTTCACTGTGGTTTGGTGAGTGAAGGGGTGTGAGCATTAAAGGATGTGGGGAAGTGGACTAGGAAGCCGCGGACTGTCCGGGTAGATTGGATGTGCTGAATGATGTGCCATGTGTCCTGTCCAGAGCTGTGCTCTTTGAAACAGACATGAGCCACAGAAAGGAGCTGTCTCCTCTAGCTGTTGTGACTCCCAGC
This sequence comes from Pachyuromys duprasi, assembly GCA_028658305.1. NCBI lineage: Eukaryota > Metazoa > Chordata > Mammalia > Rodentia > Muridae > Pachyuromys > Pachyuromys duprasi. Next base: position 25,846,615 of record CM053758.1, read on the forward strand.
TCAGCCCAGCTTCCTCACATCTCTGCTCTCACAGGAAACAAGGCCCTGTCCTTGTATTTTCCTGGCCAGGAAAAGTCCAAGCTGCATTTCCCATCAAGCAGCCCGTCACTTCCTGAGTGGCCTGCTCTGTCCCTGGCCCCACTTCGGGTTCCCTCCCCCTCAACTATTCCCTTCTTTTCCTGAGCACTTCCTGTCTCTATGGATCAGTGTCTCTCTGAATCAATTAATTTTCCCTGGCAGCTGCAGTCACCTCTTGCCCTGTCTTCTGATCCCCATTCTGCATCTCTGCCCTGCTTGCCTACTTACCAGTGACTGGAATGTAGGTCAGGGTCACTCTGGTTCTGTCCTGATGTTCTGTGGTCACTGTTGGTGACAGGATGGGTTTTCATTGTGCTAGGCGTTGGTCAGTCATTTTTGGAAGGACAGTCTTTCTGGGCCGATGGGCAGGGGGGCCTTGGTGCATGCCTGTTAAGGTCTTTCTCATTTTCTTGTGCTTAGAATGTGAGTCCTTTACAGGGCATTTTGGGAACCTCAAAGCTCTCAGTGCCTTGGATGGACAGCTTCAGCTTGCAAGCTCCCTGAGAACAAATTCTTCTAAAGAAATTCACAGGGAAGAGGAAAGAAAGGGTGAATGAGAGGGACTTATTAACAAACAGCCTTACAAGGCTCTATGCTACACTAGGGCACACTGGCTTATAATGTCATTTGAAAGAATGACTGACTCCCAAGAACCCCTTTCCAGGTTGGGATGTTGGGATGGGGAAGGCATTGTCCTAACTGGGGACTCTAAGGAGAGGGTCAAGGTCAGGTGGAAAGTTAACCCACAGTGATGTCACCCACTGGGGTGTCTTGTTTTCTTTCAGTCTTCCTCAGTTCAGTCTCTTGGTTAAGCTTCTATGAGTCTAGCCTGTTACCCTCTGGCTTTTCAAGTATTCACCACCATTACCCCCTCCCCTGAAAGCCAGTGAACCCCTGATAAAGTTAACAGAGGTGGCAGATGCTAACGCACAGGCTGACAGGCATCTGTGCGAGTCCTTGTTCACCTTCAATGGACCTGCCTTCCATATCACCTAATTAGAAGTTTGAAGTGTATTCAGCCACAGAGTTTTATGAATAAGCATCTTCTCACCAGGAAGCTGAGTGTTTCCAACAGACCAGAAAAACATGTCTGGCTGGCTAAAGATAGGATGCATGGTGGGGTGAAGACTCCTGACCACAGGCTTTTTCTCACCCCCTCTTTGCTGAGACCACCCTGAGGTCACAGCCTAGAGCTGTGCTTGCTAAATCACCCACCAGTTCAAACAGGGACTTACTTACTCAGGGTCACCTAGGTCCCTCGAGACTCATGCTCTAAGAAGACACTTGTTCACTGATGCACTGTGAATCAGAATCTAAGGTTCTAGTCCTTAGTATATTCTGTCTGGGCCTCACACAGCGAATATCTATCGGCCCTAAGCATGTCACTAACCCAAGAGAAAGAAAGGGTGGCAGGTACCTTCGCTGAAGGAGAAGAAACAGGAAGCTTACCTTTTCCTCTCAGCTGGACTCTCTGTCAGGCATGAATCATGAACTGAGGGAGCCTCACTCCTTGAGGAGCCTTGTGGGTAAATGAAGAGAAAATGTGTCGTGGTGAGGATAGAGCCTGGCCCGGTCTTGAGCATCAGTGGATGGGACCAGAGGCTAGAAGTACAAAGAGTTTTTCACTGTAACTACGTGCAGTCCTCCTGGATTGGAAGATGGTTAGCCAGTTGTCTCTAAATATGGCTGCATAACCCCCCCCCCCCAAGCCTCAGTGGCTTGTGAAGCAAAGGATAACTCTGTCTCGGCTACTATTATCCTCCATGTACCTTCTCATTCCCCGACATGCACATTCTACAGAGGCTGAGCCTTGTGGCATAGTCGCTTCCTTAACTCATGTTCAGACTGGGTATACTTTCATGTCTGTCTGTGTTCTTTTGACCGAAACAGGTCACATGGCAGAGTCTGACCCTGGAGTGGGTCATTGGAAGTCAGAAGGTGACGATCATCTTTCTGTTACTGTGACAGTATCCAAGATAAAGAAGCTCATGAAGAGAAAGGACGTATTTTGGATCATGCCATCAGGGCATGGTTTCCTGGCCCCATTGCTTGGGCACAGATCATCATGGCGGGAGCTCTGGGCACAGAGAAGCTCTGTTCTCACAGCAGCTAGGAAGCAAACAGAGAGAAGAGAGAAGAAGGCCCAGGGTCTCATTATCGTGTTTCTTCTGCCACCTCTTATCTCGTGTTCCTTCCCGTAGTGATGCAGGCTGCGGGCCAAACCTTTAGCACATGAGGACGGGACTCGGAGAGACATTTAAGGACCAAAGTATAATGTAATTTGAAAGGAAAGAGATGATACAATGCTGAGCTCATTACATGCTTTTCAGGGAAATGGGATGGTAGAAGGCCAGAGTCCAGGGTGGCCATCTCGCCCACCCTCGCTTCCAGGAATTGCAACTTTTGTGAATTGCATCCTGCTTTGACAGATGCAAAATCAAAAAGAGAAGCTCTCTGGGACACTGAGTTTCCAAACAGCCCCACCTTCTCAGTGGAAATCAATGGCTGTCTACTTTAATGGAGGTGTTAATGTCTCTCATGCTATTGATTACTAATAAATCAAGAATTAGGAAATCACTCTGCAGTCAATGTCGCTGGAGATTCAGATCTGAGTTACTTGGAGAAGTGCTGCTGCCAACCTTTTTAACAGTGTCAGCGGCTCCTGGCTCAGCAGAAAGTCGCTTACAAATCACCTGCAAGCTTCCAGGTGGGCTGTGAACGGAATGCCACAGCACAGCACGAGGGACATTCTGCACCGGGGAGGGGAGCGCTAAGTGGCCCCGATGGCCTCTTGTTCGCTCACATATTTCAAAAGAAAACTAGCTGGGTGGAAACAGGAATTCGATAACAGGGACCCAAATAGGGACTAGGAATGCACACATGTTTGCCTTCATGTGTACTTTTGGTTCTGCAGAAAGAATGCAGAAAGGCAAGAGACAGGATCAAAAGTGGCCACTCTGCAAAGCATAAGCCTGCTCCAGGTCAGGCGAGAGAGGTCTGAAGGATGGAGCAAGATTGCAGACTTCTGCCCATGAGGGCTTCTCACTTCACTGAAGTTGCTTCTTGCTTTCTTCCTGCATTTTATCTGAAGGAATTTCAAGCTTGCATAGAAATTACAAGAGCCAGGCAGGCACATCTCTGTGGCCCTGCCCTGCTTACTTTGTTAGCATTTTACCACATTTGTCTCATCTTTCTCTCAATGTGCATGCTTGTTATCTCCAAGAACCATTTGGGAATTCCAGACACTACTGAAACCACTTGGGCCTGGGCCGGAGACATTCTCCACCATATGCTTACCACAGAGCCACAAAACTGTGTGCTTACCATACACAGGAAGTGAATATCACAGACAGTCATCATCTGCAGTCTTCAGTATCCTTTGCCCACTGGCCCCATGGATGTTCTTTATAGCAAGGTTCATTTGCACAGGCAAAATCCTGCTGTTATTTCTTCTCATAAGTAAAGCTGTTTTAGAGCACAACCCTGATCATTTCCTTATTCATTGCCCAGCCATGCCCACAACATGATGCCCATGAATAAAGTGAAAGTGCTTCTTTAAGACAGTATCTTGCTGTATAGTTTTGGTTCTCCTGGGACGTCCCCCCACCCCTGCCCATTGAACCCTTTACATACCATCTAGTTTCCAAGCTCTTGAGACTCTCTGGGTCTTCCAGGAAACAAGCACTCAGCACAAGAGTGCATTGACTTTGTTCTGCTGGTCTTACCACTACTTTGTGGAGGATGGAAGGCAGGCCATACTCATCAGTCTCCTCCACACTAAACATAAGGTCCTGAAGCACTCAGGTTCATTGAATGAATGGCTGGATCTCTCCGTGGTTCAAGGGTTTCTCCTCTATCCTCAGGTGTGATATCCAGCCTTCTCATCCTCTTGCCCTTTCCCCTCCCAGTTCCCACTATTGAGTCACTTACCCTTATGATCTCATGTGGCCTTAGATCAATATAATGCAGGGACCAACATGAAGGATAGAGGGAGGATGATTGAAGCCACAACCTAGCAGCAACCTCCCTCTCTAATCCTCCCTTGCAGTGAGCTCTCCACCAGCCTAGTTAGCAAACATCACAGCTTGCTTTCCCAGGAGCTGCGTGGAGAGTCAACTGGGCTATTCAGTAGAGGCAGTGAACAGTGGTTGCACCCCTGGAATTTGGGGTTGTACCTCTGGGGGGTGAGAGCTTACAGGCTCAGTGGCCTTGAACAAACCCTTCACTCTGTGCTCAAGTGCCTCCAGCTTTAGCACTGAAGGAACATCATAACACTGTAACCCCAAGAGACTCCTGTGGGTGCTAAGCAAGTGAAGATGGTAGGCTTGGGCCTTCACTAGCTCTGGGATCTGGGACTGTCTCCTTGGCTTTCCTGTCATTGGCACCAGCCATGTGGCTGGGATGTCTCATTTCTCATCAGTGACTCTCCTTTTATTATTTTCTATCTTCTTTACAGTTTCTGCCTTTCAGAACTCAAAATACTTTCAGGAGCTTTGCAAAAAAATTAGCTCTCAAATCCTGGGAAAGGATGTCTGTTTTCTCATCTCATCTCATCTCATCTCTCTCTCTCTTTCTTTCTCTCTCTCTCCCTTGATATTTATAGTCCTGGATAGAAAAAAGTGGCTTTGAGTTCTCAGAATAGTTTCCATAAAAGTATGGTGTTAGGGAGGCAGGGCTGGGTGGAGGAGTGTTAGACTTGGCATGGGAGGCCTGGGTGGGATCCCACTGGGCTCTAACCTCAACCTTGCACTAGGTATGATCTCCCTGACACCCCCATCCACCTCCCCCACTGGCCTCACTTTTTTCCTTGTGACTGGATGATAGAGATCGACAGATGATGTGGCTCTCTGTCTGCAGCCAGAGGGGTGTGGTTAATGCCAGATCCATTTGAGCATTTGAATCCGTGTGCAGCTTCAGTGTCAAGACTCACACGTTGGGAACTACTTGGGGCTCTTCCCGTGGGGCTGGTGGTTGGAAGCTGTCCGGAAGCAGTCTTCAGAGTGGCTGTGAGGAGGCAGCAGGGTTGGCTTCCCAGCCCCTGCCTGTTCTTCTGCCCAGGGGCCTTATTTTGACAACCGAAGCAGAGCTTCTGGGGAAACAGACCACAGGCTGATCTGAAGTGACCATGCAGCAGTAAAGCCAAGGACACTGAGTCCCCAGATGTGGGAGGTACCAAGAGCACAGCTGATTTGAACCAGGGATCCAGACATTCAACAGCGGGGTCTGGTTTGTAAGCAAGACAGAAGCCCCGAATAACAGGAGAAGCTCTCTCGTGGAGAGAGGTGCTCATAGGAAGCCCAGAAGTCCTGCTTCTCTCCCTTCGTGTCTGTGCAAGAGCACCACTCAGCTTCCTTGTGCACCCTCGGAAGGGTGGACATGATAGAGACAACCTCAAGTTCGTGTTTACTTTCCTGCCCAGGACTCAGGAAAAAATTAGCTTCTGTCAGGCCACAGGTGCCCAACACTAAAATGAGGATTAAAGTTTCCTCTTGGTATTGGGATAAATTTAAGTGATGATCTTCCCCCCCCCCCATCTTCCTGTGGCATTTTATGATAAATTATACACTCTGTTCCTCTCCGTGCTCGCTTTGCTACTTACAGAAGCCCTCATGGGACCACCCCCAGAACTATGAAGGTGAGCTATGCTGTGTGACACACGGGGTTGGTGTTGATGGGGGCCAGAGCCTTGCTCAGAGTTGGTAACAGCCGTGGGTCTTTCTTGAATAAGACCCAAAGCCCCCATTTTATGTACTGGAAGGCCAGGGGTCTAGGGTTGAGGTAAGGATCAATTGGCTCCTTCCATGCAGGATTCTCCACATAGGTGCCTCAGCTGGTGACCTAATTGGAAATACTTGTAGAACAGATTAAGTTAAAAGGAGGGCCTGAGGGAAGGCCCTAAAACAACAGGACTGGGAAGCCTCTGGAAGACAGACGCGCACGGGGAAAAGGTGAGGGAAGGGAAAGGAAAGAGACACAGTCCACAAGTGGAGGGGACAGATAGGAAGCTCCTTTCGCAGAGCCTTCAGGGCCTCCTGCTGGCACGGTGGTTTAGAACTGTGAGCCAGTAAGTTCCCTACCTGTGCCTTTGCTGGTATGACATTAACGATGGCTGTAGATAGCGGTCCTATTATCTGGAAGCTGAGGCAGGAGAATTGCCCTGAGTTTGAAGTTAACCGAGGCTACATAGTAAGTTCAAGACCAGTCTGGGCTACAGTATGAGGACTCTGTCACAAACAAATAAACAAACAAAACTCAATGAAAGAAAGGAAGGGAGGGAGGGAGGAGAGAAAGAGAGAGAGGCGCGGGGGGGGGGGGTAAATTACGCCTATGGAGGCACTTAGGTGGCCTGGCCAGACTTTCTTCACAGTCATTCACTGTGGGGCATTGGGCAGATTCTTTACCTAAAAGATGTGGCTTTCCCTCGGGACAGTAAGGTCCTCTCAAAACTGCCCTCTTCTACATCTGTGGGGAGGTGAGAGGGAAAGGTGGGCAGTGGCCATGCTTTCGTCTCTTTCCCAGCAGCCTGTCTCACCTCCCCTCTCTGCATAAGTTTCTGCTCTCTAGCTGGCTCTGGCCAGCAGTGGCTCACCTCCTTGCTGCCTGGAAATTTCCAGAGGCAGCACCACACCCATGACCCCTGGAAAGCTTTAGGGAAGAATTTTTTTTTTAGTATAATTTTGTGACAGAGTTGGACCAGACAGGCTTTCCTCAGTGGTTTACTCTGGGGGCTGAACTGATGAAGGAACCCACTTTTACCAGACATTGAACTCTTTCCCAGCCCCACCAGGCAGTCATATTTGCTTTCTCATTTTTCCTAACTGTAGGATTGAATAGTCCTAGGAAATTAGAATTATTATATCCAGTTTTTAGAATGGATAACTGAGTATCATCCGGCATTTATAACTTGCCCTGGGGCACCAGCTTATCATTGGCCATGCAGCAATCTGGCCAGAATTGTATCATTCTAGACCACTTTCTATGCCCACAACATGATGATGCTTTACTTGGAGAAAAACGGGTGACTTTTCAGTTATAGAATGGGGAGTTCTCTGGCTGGGGCTGTGGGTGGGGAAGAGAAACGTTCTTTCCAGAGCTGCTGAAGGAGAGCTGGCCATGCCCACTCCGGAACCTGTGTTCCCACCCAGGAACTCCCATCCCTCCTTGCCTCTCTGGAAAAGGTGCCCAGGACTCATGGATTTTTAATAAAGATGATAAAAGAACCAAGAACCGATAGGCAAAGACAAATGGTCTTTGGGTTATGCATTATTCTAGTCAAATGTAGTTTCTACTGTAAGCTTTAAATGACTTTTTCATTAAGAGGCCATCACAGAAGGAAAGGTTAAATAAAATAAGTTTTCCATGTCAGGCGTGTCAACCAAGCGGCTTCTGCTGGGTGAGGTCTTGGGCAGTTTAGCTTCAGACTTCATTCAACTCCCCAGTGGAGGGATCGTGACACATTATGCCACCCTTGCTCCTGGTGAGAAGGTCAGCAGAGCCACTAGAGGAAAGCACAGCAGGCGACCTAGGGATTCTGTTCCCTGAACATGGAAGGTAACAGGAGAGGTGGGTGGGCATGCAGCTTGCCTGCAACCGCTGCTACTGGGCTTACTGTGTGGTGAGCTGGCTCCATTTCCTACGCCACAGCACCTGGCATGGAGCCTGGCCACAGGGGCACTCAGAGCTGGGTAGACGGAGTATGACCAGAAACCCCCTGTGGATTCTCATAAAGGATTCTCCCACAGACAAATCTCAGAGAACTTCCCCTGGCCTCCTGTTCCCAGGGAGACCTGTTTGTCCTAAGCTTCTAAACTGTTGGGTACTAGTTGGTGAATTAAGTGACGTACCCCGCCCTCTAATGTGGAAGAGGCACTCAGTCACAATTATTCTTACACATTATGGCTATTCTTCTGAAACTTGCTTCCAGGTTCTGTATTTTGGAAGCCTGCTCCATCCCATCGAGCCTGTTCTGAGCATTAAACCTGGGGTGCATACTTGGTGCTTGGACTTGCTCCAGGGGCTGGGAGCACAATGACGGCCTTGCCTCTGTCCCTGTTGTTGTGAGCCCCACCCCCACGGGGGACACCAGCTGATGGTTACAGCTTGAGGCACATGACAGATGAAGAACTGAGAGCCCACGCTGGATAGAGATCAGGAGCGGAGACAACTAGACTAGAGAAAGGGGTGAGGAGTTAGACAGGGAAGGCCTCATGGAGGCGATGGGGGCTGAACTTTCAAAGCTGCATAGATTTTTCCGGGCAAGGTCCATGTCTAAGCTGGCATAAGAGAGGACTTGCTGGAAGTTGGATCGCATTCCTAGTGTTCATTATCCGTCGTCTCGTTCACTCCGCTCCCGAGCCTCTCTGAGATTGAGCGATGACTATGTGAGGTGCAAGCCCAGGCAGGCCTGAGTGTTCATGTCCTGTCTTGAAACTTCTCTGGCATGGCTGAAGAATGCTCTAGACTCCAAAGTGAGCATGGCAGTGCCTTTGACCGTGGGGTCATGATGTGAGGGTGCAGTTACTCGCTCTGGGAGGATGTAATTTCCCCTGACCCTGGTGCTGAGCCTGTGAATCATTACACAGGAGGGACCGTTTCTCACCTTTAGTGTGTAATCCTGCCCAGGGCAGCTGGGTGAAACCAGCTCCTGCTTAGCTTAGGAATGCCCAGACCAGTGCTGAGGCTCCTGGCCAGGAAATACAGGCCGGGTGAAGTTTCCACCGCCCAAGTCTGGGCAGAAGAATGTTGAGACTATGTGACTCTATGTGTAAGCCTTTGCCTGCCCGGGGCACACCTGACCCCACCTTGGGGGCAGTGTTGTTCCCTCCCCAGAGTCCTCACACCCTGATTGACAGCAAGGATGGAAAGATGCTCATGGCTTCTCACCAACAGGTACTGAGCAGCACTGCTGAGACCTTTTCCCTACTTGTTTTATTCTAGAAAAAAAGCAAATTTCTGCTGCATCCATGACAAGGTGCTCTTCCTCTGTTTTTAATATGCTGCCGCTTGTAAGACTTATCATTGATTTAATAATACTCTTCAGAGGTGATTTACAAAAACACCATCTTGAAAGTTCACATTGATTGTAGGATTCATCACCAGCCTCTTTCTGGGAAGCACTGTGATGTGTAGAAGTGAGCCTCTGCAAGCAAGGTTGGGTGTGTATTTTCTAGACACACGGCAATCAGTGGGTGCCGGTGTGGGGAGTCTGGCTCGAAGGTGGTGTTGTGGGTTAGTCTACACCATCCATCCCCTGCTTCTGGACTGCATCTACCCACCTTTGGTCCACATTTCTCCTTCCTCTGCCTCTGCTCCACCTATATCCTCCTGTATTAGCTGCCTTCTCTTTTTATCACCCTATCCCACCTGAGGACATTTCAAGTAAATACAGAGGGCCAAGCTGTCCTATCAGCAGGTGTTTATGGTAGCTAGGTGGTCACTGGGGCCAGGCATCTGATGTGACATTGTGTTGTTCTTGGAACTGAAGGACCTGGGCCACCAGCCAAGCAACCTCGCACAGTTACATTGTTGCTCTGGGTCCTGGATGCTCCTTTCTTACAGTGTTGACACAAAATAATGGAGATAGTAGTTAACAGTCCACTAATGCTTAGCGTGGGCTGTGGCTGGTTCTGTGTCTCACCAATACTGGCTCATATAATCTCAGTAGTACAGTAGGAGGTAGACACTGTTAACCTTCATTTTTCCAGGTAAACAAACAGAGGCACAGAGCAGTTAAGTGATTTTCTCAAAGTCGTAGAGCTGGTAAGTGGCAGAGAAGCATGGAATCCCTAATCTTGGCTTATAGAGTCCATGCTTGCTAACAGAAATAATCACTACATATAAGAAAATCCAACATAACCCTTTGAAGAATGTGATCTAACAAAGAACTGCCAGAATTAAAAACAGGTGGCCATCTTCCTGAGTAGGGGGACATGCCGGTCAGAGGCTCTCCTTGTTAGCAGGGACCTGGAGGCATCTGGGTGGCATGTTAGTGGCATCCTGGAGCTTCTTGAAACAGCCCGAAAACAGCTGGGCTGGACAGTCTCCAAGGGCTGCCACTGCTGGGGTCCCGACATCTGGAAGAGGAGTGCAAGCTGGCAGCAGCCTCAGAGTCCTCTGGTCTCCTCCTGTGCAGAATAATGACACGGAGTCATTTCAGTCTGATACTCTTGAAGCATGCGCTCAGCATTTGTTGGGGTTGGAGAGAAGTGTATTTGCCATTAAGAAAAGCCAAACACTGTTTTCTTTATGTTTTTCAAGCTGTAAACTGCAGCAGCTGTAACATCTGGGATGATTTCAGCATAGGACTTTCATGCACACTTGCCTGTCACTCATAACTGGTGGCATTAGCCGCCTATTAGCTTGTTTGTAATAACAGAAAGTACACCAAAGCCTCATGAAGGGTTTGTTCTTTGCTCTGCTTTGAGGTCTTCAAGACTTTAGCCAGTTGTCCCTGTCAGTACAAACTGCTGGCCACAGATGTCATGCAGGATTGGTGATGTGATCTGCAAAACTTTCACACACAAACTGGAAAAAACATACTCAGCTGAGGTAGAGCTGGAGCCACTGAGAGGCTCATGTTTTCTGTTTCAAAGCTTTTAGTCCAGGGGGCCATCTTGTACAGTGGTGAGCCGGATGGCAGGTGTGGGGGTGGCCACATACTGGCACAGCTTGCACAGGGCACAATTCTAGTGTTAAACCACAGTGCAGGGAGTGTATTCCCAAGCCTTTGGCCGTTTCTTTTTTTATTTATTCTTGTTTAATTTTTTTGAGACAAGATCTCATGTAGTCCAGGCTGTCCTCAGACTTACTGTGCAGTCAAGAATGACCTTCAGCTTCTGGGTTTCCTGCCTCTGCCTCCTGAGTGCTGGAGTGGGCCCAGGGTGTTGCGACTGCTAGGCCAGCACTCTGCAAACTGAGATAGACCTAGAGCCCTTCCCGGAGTTTAACAAGATGACCAAACACTGGAGTTTGGCCTACTCTACTAACAGTTTTCCTTTATCCATTAGCTTAGTGCTGATGGTCTGTTTATTCGTGGAATTGGCCTGAGTCTCATCTAGGTGATGAAGATGTGAAAAGGACTACAAGCCAGATTAGCAGATATTCTGCACTGCGTTCTCCCAGAGTGGATTCTTCTCTGTCCTTTTAAGGTGTGTGGGATCTTTGCAGAAGAGTCCCAGAGGAGGGAAGCCCTGCCTGTCAGAGATGTGTTCCCAGGCAGGCGCTTCTCTCTGACCATGGGCCTGTCTGAGGAGGCTGTGGCAGAGGAAAGCAGCTCTGTGAAGGAAAACTTGCCTGTTTTCTTATTGCTCTGGAAATTGCATTAAGGAAATGAGCTAAGCCTGGCAGGATGTGTACTGGGTGGGTGTATCAGTTTCCCAGGGCTTCCATAATAAAGTACTGAAGAGTAGGCGGTTTAAAACGACAGGAATTTATTCTCTGAGGTGTGGAGGTGAGAAGTTTGAAATCAAGGTGCCAGTGGGCCTGGGACCCCAGTAAAGGCTCCGGGGAAGACATCTTCTTGCTTCTTTTTGGCATCTGGTGGGGCCTGGTACATTTGGTGTTCCTTGATTTATAGATGTGTCACTCTGGTCTCCTTCAGCGTCTTCTGATGCTGCCTGTGTGTATCTCTGAGTCTACATTTTCTTTTCTCATGAGTACCTAGTCACAGGAATAGGGCCCACCTTATTCCAGAATTATGTCTCTGTAACTAATCACATCTCCTGTGAAGGGTCACGTTTTCAGATAAGGCCACAAGTTCCAGGTGGACATGAATTTAGAGGGATGCTATCTACCTAGTACAGTAATCCACATGGGCTCCAAGTTCCCAAACCATCCCCACGGTGATGTTCCCAGGAGACTTCCTGAGTGTCACTACCGACTGGAATTGACTTCTCTGTTTTCTTTGGACGACACTGGAGCTAGCGTCGTGACGTCTGTCACATTTGCCACGGCTAGTTAAAGACTGCTGCTGTGCTTCTGTTGATGTCCTTGTTTGCTCTCCTTTGCTGCTATAAACACCATTACTAAAAACAGCTTAGGGAAGGAAAGGGTTTGTTTCAGTTTACACTTCCAGATCTGTGATTGAGGAAAGTTAGGGCAGTAGCTTGAGCAGGAATAGAAGCAAAGACCATGAAGGAATTCTGCTTACTGGCTTGCTCTCTGGCTCACTTGCTTCCTTATACAGTGTGGATCTACCTGTCTAGGAAATGGTACCACCCACAGTGGGCTGTGCCCTCCTCCATCAGTTTTAAATCAAGACATGGCCACAAACCAAGCTGATCTGGGCAGTTCCTCAGTTGAAGTTCCCTCAGTGGCCACTAGGAAGATCTTGCAGTGCCCTGAATTCATCCTGGCAGAAGATGTGTCACATTGCCCCCTTACTAATTCTTTGGCCACTTTAGTTCATTCACTCATTCAGCAAAGTCATAAGAATCTTCTCTGTTCTGTGCATGTGCTGCTCCTAGAAAACTGTACGTGAATGGGGGTGACAACGGAGCTTTTGTGTTAATCTCTGTCATAGACTAAAGAAATAAATGCACGGCTATGCCATCAGTGGCAGTTGCTGTGAAGGACAGAAAGAGCCATGGAAACTAGAGGGTGATTCTTACCTTGACCGTGACAGTTCAGTGCTTGGAAGCAGAGGAGAGGCTGGATCAGAGCTGCCACAATCCAGCTGTCAGCTCCACACACAGCCCAGGACAGCAACGCCTTCCCGGTGCCACAGGGCGCCTTGCAGTCTCTAGGGTCCCAGATGCCTTCATCATTAGCTGGGATGAAAACTTCTCCAGATTTTCAACTGCACTTTGTGGACCAGGGAGCCTCTTACACCTGCCTGGGAATAGAGTGCATGCTGCATAAATGCTCGTATTTGTGTGGGATAGTGGAAACAAACCATCTCCAACAGGGTAGAGTACCCACAGGGGGTGGGTTCTTACCCAGACCAGCACACACGCAAAAATGTCTTCTCCACTGTGCCCACCTTCTCTGTAGGACTTAAAGGCCTCTTGGGGGTAGAGCTGTGGACATCGTCTCAAATACATCCAGAGCTAAGTAGCTGCCACTGACTGTCATGGCCAGCCACCCAACTTGGACACTGTAGAATGTAGGCAGTTCCGTTGCAGAGAATGATCGGCTTTCCCCCATATTAACAGAACAGGTCAAGGGGTCAGCCGGAAGCAGAGCCCAGGGAGGCTTTGGTCACAGACCTCTCACTTGACCTTGCTTGCACTGCGTACGCAGGAACACCTGCCTGCTCGTGGGTTATATGATTAAGGTCTGAAGTAGGGATTGAGCCGGTAGAAACTTGCTCCTGGCAGTTGTTTGCACTGCATCCAAAAGTGCTCTTGAGTTAAGCTTCCTAAAAAGAGGCTGCTGGAGGGAGGGCCTGCGACCTGAGCACCTTGACTGGCGTAAATTATGGTGGCTGTCCGAGTACAATCAAGTCAGCCCCGACCTGACCCAAAACAACCAGTGCTCCCTCAAGGAAGCACTAAGCGGCTCTTATCACTCGAAAGCCCTGTCTCAACTCCTAATGCCTCCAGATTTCTTAGAGTGTGTGTGCCTTGATCCTCACGTTGGCATGTGCTGTTGGGCTATTGATAGGATTTAAGGAGCCCATCCCAGAGGGCATAGGCAGGAGCCTGCTCCTGGTCTGGCTGTAATTACCTCTCTCTCAGTGGGGTCTCTACTGAGAAACACATGTAGAAGAGCCGCTGGAGAGGATCAGCCATGCTTCCTGCCACATAGCTGCTGAGACAGTCCCCAAACTGAGTTCCGGGATAGCCTCCATGAAATAACAAATCTGTGGCCAAGGCATTTAAGCATATTGTAGGGGAATGGCCCAAATATAATTGTGCTCCTCATTTGCAGGTGATATCCCTGTTCCCACAACAACCCTGTCCCCAAGGATAACAGAACCCAGGGATGGCCATCCCTAAATGACTGTCTAGCATTTGCGTGGGACCCCCACAGGTCTCCCTGTCTGCTTTCACTCATCTATGCTTCCTTGTAAATGCTGTGGGAACAGTTGTTCTGCTGTGTTGTTCAGGGACGAGCGACAGGAAAACTGGCATGTGTTCAGTGTGGGCACAATTTCTTTTTTATTAATCTTCTGATCCATGCTTGGTGGAATTGGGATCCAGGGATCAGGCTGGATCAGTTCATTAGCTCCATGAAAGCCCCCCAGACACTGTGCTAAGGATGCCCAGTGAATGTCTTAAAAGCATAGATCACGGGCTTTGCTCCCAGCCCGCTTCCCTACTCTGTTCCCACAGAGCACTTGCTGGCAATCACAGATTGGGCCTATGGGGTCACAGGGGACTCATGAAGGCAGAATGTAGGTGCCTCACAGTAGCTGTGTCCCTGTCCCATCTCTCCAGACCCACTCTCCCCTTTCAGTCATTGATTTCTCAAAACCCAGCAGCTCCTCAGAGAGGCTGCACTGAGGCAAAGAGGAGCAGGTGACTGAAGATGTAGCTGAGTGGACATAGGCAGGAATGTGAGCCACGGCCACCACTGGTGGGAATTGTGGGAAGCTCTTTCAGAACAGATGTCAGATGAACCTAACCTGAGGTGGAAAGGGGCTTCCAAGTGAGCACCAGGAGGGCACAGGGTATGTTACCCACCAGAAAACTGGTACCACCGGCCTGGAACTGGCTTATTCTTTTGGGGTTATGAAGGACTGTGTCGGGTAGGGGTTGCGGGCAGTGTACAGGAAGAACAGCCATTGGTGTATAATGACAATGGAATCAGGTGGACGTGCCAGGCAGGAGGGGCTCCATCTTGTGCTGAACCTTGCTCCTGGGGATGCCCTGGGTGTTTCCTAGAAGTTAAATGGATCTCTGGGCCATGTTTGTGGAATTGTGATCAGGGGCATGGCAGGTGATCTTGGCACCCAGCAAGGAGCAAGGAAGGGAGCAGAACTTAGAAGGAAGACTGTTTGGAAGGGCCCGAGAAGAGGCTGGTCTAGAGTAAACTCAGCCAAGTAAGGGGACTGCAGAGCCATGCTCAGGCTGGAATCATCCTGAAGGTCCTATTGAGGAAGCCCAAGACTCCTCATCTGAGCAGCTCCAGAATACAGAGAGCATCGGGGCTGGGAGTTAGGCATGCCATGAAGCTGAGGGGACTGAGTACTTAACATAGAAGGTTCCGCCTATGCAGAAGGCTGGACTGTTGCTTGGAGGCCAGAAGGTTAGGTCTAACCTCTGGCTAAACACAGGCTGGTTAATGGGATGGGGAGCCGGGGATTATTCTATTTTTATGTTACCGAAGTGGTTAGAATCAGAGCTGGGACCTGACATCCCTATCAAGCCAGGATAGTCCATGTGCCTTCAACAGGACGATTAAACAAATGAGCCACAGTGGAAGGCAGAACAGATTTATTCACTGTGACCACACTGACAAGAGAAACAAAGTGGTCCCTTACTCCCACCCACCAAGTCCATCCACAGGGTCCCAACTTAAGGTTTGGGTTTAAATGGAAGGCGTTGGGTATGCATAGCTAAGCAGTTCAGATTACTGTGTGACCCTGCCTCTCACTGGGCCACCATCATTGAAGCTCCAGTCCCTCCTGCAAGGTGGTCCAGTCAGTTGTGTGTGAAATCTCTTTGCAGAGACAAGTTCGTACCAGGTTTCAGCCCTTTTCTTCTCCCTGCATGAGATTCCCATTTCTTGGGGTCCATTGTCTCAGTAATCTGATGGCCAAAGAGAATGTCTCCAGTTCCGGCCAGGATGCTACATTGCAGTGTGCCACTTCTCCTGTGAACTTGTTCTCAGTAAGCATACAGGGAGGGGACATGCTTTGCCCTCACAGCCACCAGGAGACAGGGCTGGGATCCCAGCACTAGTTGCCTTTCGGATGACTTCATTTACAGCCTAGCCTTTGGTCACAGACACTCCCCTGGCCCCGTGCTCAGCCCTGAGAGTACTGTGATGGGCCACACCAAACTGCCTTCATTGTTATCACTGGGGAGATTTGTTTACCTCAACAGGGTACATCATCTTGGGACTGGACAAAACCATGGACTGTGGGTGTAGAAGGACTGCGCGCGCGCACACACACACACACACTGCATCTGCTCCATGGCTTCTGGGATGATCTCACGCCCTGGAGAGCAGCTGGTGGGAGGAAAGGATTGGAGTATGGAATTCCGTTTGCTTGGGCTCTTCTTTCAGGATGAGGGTGGAGGACATTTTGTTCTGTAACACAACTCTGATGCATGAAATAAAGGGGGGGGGTATAAACCAGGTTTGGCTCACATATAAATAGACAGCAACTTTATTTAGTTTATTTTTCTCAGAGAGAAACACAGAGGCTGAGCTGACCCACTTACAAAAAAGTTTATTCTTTTTTTTTTATAGAAATGAAATGATCTCATTATAGCCTTTGGGAAGTATCTGTGCGTGTTTTTGTACATGTGTGGGTACATGTACACATGTGTAAATGCAGGCCAGAAGCTGAGGTCAGGTGTCTTCCTTAATCACTCTACGCCTTACTTTTTGAGGCAGGATCTCTCTCTAAACCTGGTGCTCTGAGGTTGATTACACTGGCTGGATAGTGAGACCCAGTGGTGTTTGTATCTGCCTCCACAAGATTGGGGTTACAGACATGAACCATCACACTTGCTGCATGATCAGCCTCACTTGGGCACAGGAGTTTCCCGTGTTTGGCAGCTACTGTCTTGGATGGCATAGATCCAGAAACATTTCCTTCCAGAAGGTTCTGCTGAACAGAACTCTAAACTGTCCACTTCCTTGTGCTTGGGGCGGATCTGTCTTGTGTGTTGAGTGTCCCGAGCATGTGGGATCTGAGGGACAAGGGAAACTTTCGGAATGCCTGGCTTTGTATTGAGAGGAGGGGGGCTGCAGGAGAGGGAGAGTGAAATGATGAAGAGGCGGGGGCGGGGGAAGGCAAGAAGCAAGCGGAGGTCAGAAAAAGCAGGCTCTAGAACCCTGTGTGAGGGGCTTAGATATATCTCAGACTTAAGTCTTTTCAATGCTAGTTCATATATATTGCATGCTGAGCATTCTTCCCCACCCATACTCCTTTACTGTCCCCTTTGAAGCCTTCTCTTTTCCCAATAGTTGTCTTTGTCCCTCTATACAGTTTCATTTCCGCTTTCATGTCAAAGATACACACATGATTTTATTTAAAACCTAGGAACCACAAATGAGAGAAAGCATGAGATATTGGTCTTTCTGAGACTGACTTCATTTAATTTGATTATCTCCAGTCCCATCTATTCTCCTGTAAATGATATAACTTTGGTCTTTACAGCTAAACTTCCATCATGTATACAAGCCACATTTTGTTTATCCATTCCTCTCTTATTGGACACCTAGGTCTGTTTTGAGTATTACAAGGCTGGGCAAGGCTTCATAAACTCCAATGTGCAAAAAAAGGAAGGAAAAAAAAGCCAACATGATATTTGCTTACTTACTTATCCACTTACTTATTTTTGCCTGAGCTCTACAAGCACAGAAATGGGAGTCTGGGGCCCAAGGGCAGTAGCTGACAATATGGTCTAGACATGGTGGCTTGTGCCTTGAAGTGGGCAGGGCTGTTTGGTGTGCAATCCCTGGGCTCATGTCTCTTGGATACTCTGCTCTCTGGGCTGCCACTGCCTTTAAGTAAAAAGAATGAAAGTTTGCCCCCCCCCCCCGAGAGAGGCCTTTGCTGCTGGTTTTTGGAATTGTCCCCCTTTTCTGGAAGGAACCTATGGCAGAGCAGGATGGTGGGAAGCTGGGCCTTTTGTGGATTCAGGTCAAGCAAGGTGGGCCCTAGGCTTGTCTTTCCCAACATCTCTTCCTTCCTCTCAAACCTATCTCTGTAGACTAAATCCACCCAGAGGGGAAAGGAGGGGACACCCTGGGGTTCAGATGAGCTACCAGGGTTGTAGCTGAAACATTTCAAGAATGCAGCTGCTAGGAACCAGTGCTCGACCATCAGTGACCTGTCCTGTGTGCTACCTGTGGGAGTGGCAGGGGACAGAAAAGCTGGCTAGAGCAAACATGATCAGAGGATACTCAAAGAACAAGGTGACCTTTGTACCTACCAGGTTCTGGCCATGGAGCAGATGTGACATGTCCTTCAGGCAGGATTAGAGTTTTAAAGGGGCCAGAGCTCACAGGTCGGAATAGCTCTCTGTGTAGCACTGGGCACCAATGCAGAAAAAGAGCCTCCATAGGTCACCCACCCTGTTAATTAGGATCAGGTCTAGCAGCAAGTGGCAGAGGGCACAGTAGAATGCTGATGCAGGCAACAGAGACATGTGTTTGCTGCTCACACTTAAGGATTCTGGAATTGAGTGCTGTGGCTGGCTTTTCTGTTCCACTGTTGTGGAGTCTGGGCTCTTTTGAGTTTGTTGCCTCATTCATCACATTAGCCCTCAACACCAAGGACCAAAATGGCTGTTTCCGAGCCAGCTATTGTCTGTACATTAGCATATAGGCAGAAGGTTGTAGGGGTAGCACATGCCCTTTTCCTCTATGGACAATTCTAGTACGTCAAGTGTACCACTCCCTTCTATCCCCTGTGGTCCTGATCATAGTCGTGTGGCTACGTGTGGCCCAGTTTTAAGGGAGACAGGGAGTTGTCATTTGAACCTCCTAGGTAGCCATGTAACCTATTATAATTTAGATGCTATGATGAGCAGTCTCTGCCAACTAGGCAGTTAATACAAAGCAGAGATCCCCTAGCTTAGGACGAGGTTGTGTCCCCATTAAACCCATCATAAATTTAAAATAATCTGAAAAGGTGCATTTAACATGCCAAACCTACAGAACACCACAGCATAACCCAGCCCACTGGAAAGGTTCTCTGAATGCTTTTTACACCAACCACAGCTGAACAGTCATCTTTTATAGTAAACATGCTGAATGTATGATGTAATTAACTGACTTCTTACATTACAAAGCACAACGAGCTCTGTGTATCACAAATTTGAAAATGGTCAACATTTGAGTTATGGTGCTGAGGAGTTGACACAGCAGGTATGAGTGTAATCATGAGGGCCTGAGCTCCAGCCCACAGTGCCCACAGAAAAAGCCAGGCCTGGCTGCATGGTTGCCATGCTGTGGTGAAGACAGGAGGATCACTGGGGTTATCACCAGCCTATCTCCGGGTTTAGTGGGAGACCCTGCCTCAAAGCAACAAGGCAGAGAGCAATGGAGCGGGACACTTGTCCTCCACCGGACTCTGTGGGTGCACATGGGTGGTACACTCACCCATACACACATATGCATACAATACACAAACAGGTACACACACACAAAATGGTTTCTCCTGAATCCCTTTGAGCCTTGTACTATCATAAAGTTGGAAAGCCATAAAGTCATGAGCTGGAGACATGTGTGCATTACTATGATCCATAGCACGCATAAAGCATCTCCTGTCCATCAGGATGTGGACATGATCAGCAAGGAAGATGTGCATTCTGTGCAGACCCTCCTGCCATCTGCATCAGGATCTCTGAGCTGAGTTTACAAAGGCCACTGTGGACTGCATCCTTACAGCATCCAGAAAAGGAGTCGGTCAACGTGGGCAACTACTCAATGGCCACTCATGTGTGCCCGAGGCTCACTTACATTACTGAATGCATTTGGATGAATTCATGGATGGAGGGTGGGATATCATTATGCATTGGGTGGGGCACCTCTGGGTACCTCCTCCAGGCCAGTGCAGAAGGTCTGTGTGTTGAAGTGGAAGCTGCAAATGCAGAAGCCTCAGAAAGTCCAGACTCCAGCAGGTCTGGGTAACACAGCAGTGGAGGCTGCAGAGAGCTTCTGGACCTTAGCAGGTCCCATGAGACCCTGAGGCAGGGACCAGAGACTCACTGGGACAAGTAGCAACATGTGCTAGATGGAGAAGGTTTGTCCTTGTGTTTGGTATTTTCTCAGCGACCTGGAGTGACCAGCCCTGCTTCCACTTGCGGGTTGGTAGTGTGTAGTCCTTCAGGGCATACCAAAAAGGACCACGTAGGAATAAAGTTGACAGAGAGCATCAGCCTGTGCTTTTGCAGCTGAGCCCTTCAGACCCTTGGGGATACAGAATGACGGCTCATGCTGGCTTTATTTGTGTACCTATCAGCCAGTCAGCTATACAGTAACTAGACAGGAGGAGACATACAGTTCTGGAGTCTGGAAGGAGAAATAGAAAAGGTCAGCCCTGACTTCTCTCCACTACAATAAAGTCCCAGGACTTCTCCACCACTAATGTGTGCATACAGGGGATGAGGGGCAGGGGACAGGGCCCAGAGTCCTGGCCTGATCACTTCTGTTGAGTAGCCCAGGTGATCCAGGCAGTGTGAAGGTCAAGACTGGTGGGAGCGTGAAGAATTAGGGACCTTGTGTCATGTCATGGTTTCGTGAGTGTGAGCAGAGCTCTGGCTACGTAGATGTTCATGACATCTGGTACACATGCATCTGAGCTCTTTCCAAATGGCATCAATGAGGAGCTTTCCTAAGCTTGTCATGCTTAGTTTGTGGAGAAGAGGCCAATTTGGTCACTTTGGGTCCTGAGCTCTGGGCACTTCCAGAGGCTGGGAAAGAGCTTCCAGCCTTCACTCTGAGTAGCCCTGCTGAGAAGAGGCACCTGAAGCTTTGTCCCCTGGGTCTCATTTGTTGCTGCAGGCTTTGATGTATCTCTGCATCACTTACTGTCTAGAGGCATTGACTGAGCCTGTAACTGTACAAAGCAGACAGGAATGACTCAGTGCTGTTCCTGTCCCCTGAATCAGAGCCAGGGGCAGGGAAGACTTGGTCCGGCCCTATGGAGGATGAGATGGCACGTACACCTTAAAGCCCTGTTCCAGCAGCAGTGTGGCTGTGCCACAGCTACTCACAGGCCCAGGGCTAACTGCACATGCCCCATCTAGTCCTACGTATCAGGACTTTCATAGAGTGAATTGGTTTGAGGCAATGAAGGCCAAGCTACCTTTGTGTTCAAAATGTGTAGTCAAGTTGTCTGCCTCAAGAAGGTGCCAAGTGACAATGGCAAGAGTAAAATACCTCTGTGTCTGTCTGTCTATCCATCTACCCATCCACATCCACTATCCATTCATGCATCCATATGTCTGTCCATCCACCCACCAACTTTAAAACCTATCTGCAGGTATGCCCATGCTTACCCACCTCTACTTTCTAACCTGTCTCCCCCGTCCAATCCATCCTCATTTGTCCATCTGACCTGAAGTTCTTTCTAGTTTCTGCCCCACACCAGCCTCTCCAAGGGAATGATATGTCAGAGAGAACCCCAGAATAAGTCACTGACCTATATTCAGGGTTTGCTGTCATAGAGTCTATGGTCTATTTAGGGTAATGAGTGAGTTTTCATACTAAATCTCAGAGGATTTGGGGCTGTGAATAATGCCAGGCAACTTGGCTGGTCTTCAACTGTAATAGGCTGAACCAAGACAAAAGTCCCACTTCATTGACAAGATAGTGAGCTATCTAAGCTTTCAAAGCATGAAAGTGGTGAGCTCTGGCTTGCATTGGTCAGCTCTGGAGATGGATTTTATGCTCAGAGAGGAGGAGCACCAGAGAGCCTCAGAGAACTGCCACAGGGTGGTCTCAGAGGGGCTGGAGTTGAGTTTGGAACAGGACAATGAAGCAAGACATGGAGATACTGAAGAGTCGGGCACACTAGGGCCTGGCATCCGAGGGAAGGAAACTGGAAAAGTTGGGGCTCAGGTCCTGGCCACATCAGGGGCATGGATGTGGAATTGATGTTTATTACAGCAGAGGGGTGTTGCCAGCCACCCTTCTCTGTAATCCATGTGGAAAACAGAGGCGTATAAGCAAGGCGCACTTTGGACCTGCAGCCCTCCTGGTGTGTCAGGACTCATGTGTAAGATTGATGCTTAGGATGGGCATCTGCCATGGCAGATGGCTGGGGAGCTAGGGAGAAGGAGACCCAGCCCTGTTGGCCTGCTGATATCTGCAGCCAGGGCCTCACTCACACATGCAGGGGCTGTGCTTCCTGTGGCCTCTGGGACTCAGGGCCTTTCCTAGGACAACTACATCTCTGCAGGCAGCTCAGGCCTGGACATCATTTCAAGTACTGCCTCAAAGTCATGCTCTCCCACAAGTAGCTGTCCCCCAAAGGGACATATGCCCTCCAGCTGGAGAAACCTCTTCTGATGGGAAAAAGTTTCCTCATGGAGGCATTTAATCCTGTGGGACTGTGTGTCCCAGCCTTGGAGCACTGACCACTCCCAACAAGGTGACCTTCTCTAAGGAGGGTTTCTAATGAGACTTCAAGCAGAGTAGACAGTGGGGACCCATGTGTATTCTTGTATGGCCAGCATGCATGCCAAATGAGTGATGACATGCTGGCTTATGCATGGCTGCATGTACACATGTGGCTTGAAATCTCTGCCAATGGTTCCGGCTTTGGAGAGCATAAAGAAGGAGCCGTTCTCCCCCGTGTCCTGATCTGTACTTTTTTCTCCCTGCCCAGGCCAAGGCTGGTTGTGGCAGTGACTTCCCCATTTCAGTGCTTCATACCTCTCTGAGAGAATATCAGGGAAGCACTGTGGCAGGTTGTTTTGCACGGGGATACACTTGACCTCATGTCTTGGCTCTGGAGTCTGCTGTCGTAAGAACCTGAGCAAGTTGGTGTAGATTCTCTGAGTCCCATCTTAACAATCTGTGGAATGGGATGCCAGCCATGCCTTTCTCTTTGTGTGAAGAGTGAGTTATAAAGATAAAGGTCATGTTCTGTAAATTGCACTTTACCTCTGTGGTTAAAGTGTAAGAGGCAGGATAGCACCGTAAGAGCCCTGGCCCCGATCTGCTGAGCCCTGTGACCAACTGCAAATCACTCAGACCTGTTTCCTCATCTGCACAAAGGGCAGGATAATGGTCGTCTCCCATTGCCCCAGGTTTGTCCTGATACACCTGACTCACAGAACACTCCTGGCCACTCTCTCTGTGGGCTAAAGGTCACCTTCAGTCCATCACAAGCTGCCTGGTTGTCCCTGCGGCTGACAAGTAAGCTCCAAGTCTATGTTAGAAGCACCTCCCCATCTCCATACTTCATAGGAGACCTGGCTCCTGTCTATGGGGCTCTGAAGTATTGGTTCTGTCATCTGCTATCTTCTGTTACTTGCCAGCCAGGGAACTTCAGGGCTGACGAGGAAGCTGTGTGCTCCTGTCCCAGGGTCTAAAGGTTGATTGTGATTAAATTCATAGTCAGGTCAAAGGCCTTGGGTGGATCCTTACTGTTCTAGGCGTCTTGGCTTGGGTCTGTCTAGAGGAAGAGGTTAGAGACTGGTTATAAAGTGCCTTTCCTGTGGGAGGAAAGATAGGTATTACCAGAAGCTTCCACAGCTAGACGCAGCAAATGAGGAAATAGCAACGCCTGGTCACCATGGGTTGGTGTGGGAAGCAACGCCTGTCCTGTTCTGGGTGTGATCTCAGCTAGATCTTTCACTTGGCAGATGAAAGAGCCTAGAACCTAGAGGTGGATTGGATTTGTGCCCAGGGAGGGGAATAAGCTGGTTGGGTTGATGCCAGGTCTCTCTATCACCTGTCTCCTGCCACCCATATACTGCCTCTGTCCACACATCTCATCTCCTACCCCACCCTCTGCCTCCCATCTCGCTTTACTCTCCTTGACTCACACTACTGCCCAACCGGCCTCCACCCTGCCCCACATTCGCACATCCTCCCCCCTGCCTTGTACAAACTCCTGCCCTCTTCTGCATGTCCTTGTCTTCTGCCCCCCTACGCCTGGCCTGCTGTGTTCCAGTCCCATGGCCCTGAGAGAGTAGGTTTCAGTAGCACTAGGGGAGGGGTGCCTTCCCAGGGTGACAGGGACAGGGTAGAAAAGAGGAGCATCCCTGACCTGCCCCTGAACTGCTTCGGATAGCCATTTTGCCACCCTCATCTTCAGTTGCCTCCTGCATCTTCAGTTGGCCAGGAAGGTGGGCATGAGACAGTGGGCTGAGGTATCTGAATAGAAGGAAGCTAAAATGGCAAGCAGTTATTCCACCAATTCTACCTACCACAAGCAGTCCCTGCATAGGATGGATGCCCACCAACCCATAGTCATCACAATGGCAGGACTTAAAAGTTTCCTGATGCCCAGACTTTGGAGCATGCAGGGCATCATGACCATTTGGGTAGAGCTTTGTAAATAGCAGGGGCAGAGGGGCAGGAAGTCTGATTAATGGTAACCAGTATTAATAGAACCCCCCACCCCATCAGACCTGCCAAATGCTAGCCTCACACTGGGGCTATTGGTGTTCAGAGCAGCTCAAGAAAGGCACAGGACTCACTGTCCCTCCGTGGCACCATGGAAATCCAGTAGATGCTAAGTGATGAAGAAAGGGGTCAAAGACACATGCCCATAGGGTTGTTCTGAAGACAAGAGCAGTTCCCATGGTGGTGGGGCTGTGGTTTGAGGGCTCACTCAAGCAAGGACCTTGACTATCCAACTAATGACTTGAGACTTGGCCTTCAGCCCTTGGAGGTCCTTGGATTAGTAGGAAGGGGGAGATCTGTGGTTTAGGAAGGCCACCTCAGCAGCAGGCAACTGAGAGGGACAAGGCTCGTGGCAGCCAGTCCCACTGGGAGAAACTGGAAGCCAGCAGGTAAGATGGCTCAGCTGGCAAAGGCTTTGAAAGCCTGGAGACCTAAGTTTAGTCCCTGAACCTACATAAAGGTGGGAGAGAATCAACTCCACAAAGCTGTCTTCTGACCCCCGCACATTAGGCATGTATATACAACAGTAATAATTTTTAAATGAGCAGAATAGCAGAGTGAACTTGGGCCTCTCTTTAGCTCTGTGGGCACTTTGAAACTCACAATGCAGGTATAGACAAAACAAAACAAACTGCCAAGGGGCCCTGGGCAAGCTATTGTCCTAGCACCAAGGAGGCGGAAGTCGCAAGTTCCCATAGCAACAAGGGAGCTAAACAATTATCCCCACACCTTCTCGGGCTCTTTCCCAAGGTGATAAGGACACAGTCTCAGCCTTTGAGAAGTAACTTGCTCAGGAGACAAAACAGACTGGCTCTGTCTTGGAAATATTGATGTGGGGGCGAAAGAGTCTTCAGAACCATAAAGCTGGGCTAGAATAATGCAGCCCAAACCCTTCAGTTTACGGAAAAGATACGCAGAGACCCAGGGAGGTTGAGCTTCTTGTCCAAGACCGTCTAGTCTGCCAGGGGCTGGGCTGTCCTTACCAGATTGGTGTCTGCAGCCCATCTGGTCCTCTTTCTCTTCCTCTCTTGCTCACTGTCTTTCCCCCCTTTCACCATGCTTGGTACTAGGAATGTGGGTGCCTTCTACCCTGTAAGGCTCGGCATATCACTTCTGTGGAAAGCAGCTTTTGACTTTTGTCATCAGGTTCCTTTGTGGCCTAAGGGATGTTCTGCCTTCGTATTGGTTCCACATTCTGACAGTTTCACATTTGACATACCTTGGGGCTGGGGATTGCTTTGCTTTGCTTTTATTTCTTCAGACCAGGCTGCAGCCTTTCTTTCCATCTTCAGACATTGATATGGATGGCCAGTAAATAAATAGGAGCAGTTGAGATGGACCTATAGAAGGTAGTCTGGGAGCATGGACCCTGTCAAAGCCTTCCTGGAGACAGCATCTCTCTCACAGCACTGTGTCTGGTTGGTGCTTTCCTAACTAGCCCTGCCTGCCCCCACCAGAGCAGTCTGAAAGTGAGTGTGAGAATTTTGGGTTCAGATCGCTGTAGATCTCTGTCTACATGTCCTTAGCTGTGGTATGCTCTACAGAAGCTTGTGAGGATCATGGTGGTGTGATTGGCACCCAGGCCTCAGCCTGGTCATTAGGTGAGGCCTGCAGGCTTGGCCCAGGCACATATCTTGGAGGTGAGGACATAGCTCCCAGGCTATCCTGATACTGCTCCATCTGTCTGTGGAGGGGAGCAGGGGTGATGGTCCTGAGATGGTGGTTTCTGGAGTGTTTGCCTCAGCTGCTGAGGGTGGAAGGCAACTGAGATGTGCTGGTGTCTCCTCTGCAGGCCTGGTCCTGGCCCAGCCCAGGCTAAGGGCAGAGCCTCATAGAACTTGCACCCCATCCCTGCCTTGTGATGGGCACCCTGTTCCATATTTCCCAGTGGCTTTCCCAACCCCAGACATGACTCTGGGGATGGTGGCGAAGGGAAGGTTATGTACATAAGTGACCTTGGCCTAAGAGCCTCAGGGGTCCAGGTGACACACTGGGTTTAAATCACATCTCTCTGCTCTGTCCCTCAGTAGCCTGAATGTGCTAACTAGTCTTATGTCAACTTGGCCCACAGACTAGAGTTATCTGAAAGGAGGGAACCTCAGTTGAGAAAATGCCTTCATAAGGTCCAGCCGTAGGGCATTTCCTTAATTAGGGATTGATGGGGAAGGCCCATCCTATTGTGGGTGGTGCCATCCCTAGGCTGGTGTTCCTCACTTCTATAAGAGAGCAGGCTGAGCAAGCCATGGGAAGCAAGCCAGTCAGCAGCACATCTCCATGGCCTCTGCATCAGCTCCTGCCTCCAGGTTCCTGTCCTGTTTGAGTTCCTGTCCTGACTTCCTTCATTGATATGGTAGTGTAAGCCAAATAAACCCTTTTCTCCCCAACTTGCATTTTGGTCATGGTGCTTCATTGCAGCAATAGGAACAGTAACTAAGACACTGAACCAGTTACTCCAACTTTCCAAGCCTCTATTCTCCCATCTTCAAAACAAGGTCAGGATGACTCTAGCCTGGGATGGAGGGAATGAGAATGAACAGATTGGCAAGCAGTTGGCCCTGTGTCTGGCATGTACACAGTGACCAGTGGGTACCATTGTTAGATTGTTATATTACATTAGTATCAGATTTAACTTGGCCACAGAAGTGGGCTATAACACATACTACACGGATCCATAGCCAAATAGATGTCAGACACTTATGGCAGAGTTCCGGATTCTGAGATCATCGGAACACCCAGAGCACTGTGTAAAGCCCTGTTTATGGGTTATGTGCATCCACCTGTAGCCTCACACTTCCTCAGACTCCGATCACAGGTCTGGGGTGTGGTCCTGGCTTAGCATTTGAATAAAATCCTACAGTGATTCTATTTCAGGAAGCTCAAGGTTGCAGAGGCAGTGTCTTAAATTGTACCCTCTGGCCAGGTCAGGCCAGGCAATTTCTGTTTAATCATCAATGCCTTAAATTTGCCTCCTGCCCCCTAGGGCAGCCCTGGAGACACTCGGAAAAATCCCTTTTCTTCAGCCCCCATCCAGACACCAGGCAGAGCTGGGAATTCTCGCTGTTTATAAAATGCCATTGCCTGTCTCCTAGTTACCACGTTTGTTTAAAGCCTCCTAAAGTGTGGGGAAAATGAAAGATTTGTCTTCCTGACTTACTTGGGAATCTATCTTGAAGGTTTCACGAGGCTGCTGGGGTGACCAGGACATAGAGTTTCTGTGCAGCTCAGCACAGTGACTACAGGTGGTATATTTGCCTTGATGTCTGACCCTGGGGACCTCTGTGGTTTTCACCAGTCACAATGGGAAGTGGCAGACAGATCTTGGGACTGCTAGGACACTATTGCACATACAAGGAACCTGATGGGAATGGTAGCACATCCTATTGATTGTCCATTCTTTTCCTTAAATTTCTACCCTGAACAGCTGGGTGTGGTCGTGCATGCCTGTCATCCCAGCACTAAGGAGGTGGAGACAAGAGATCAACAAGGAGTTTGAGGCCAACCTAGGTGACATGATGTCATGTCTCAAAAAAAAAAAAAAAAAAGAAAGAAAGAAAGAAAAGAAAAGAAAAGAAAAAAATCTGCCTTGAATTTCAGCTTGATGGCAATTCTGTCATTGTTTTTCCAAAGCAGTGACTCCCTGGTGTGAAAGTCAATGAGCCAGGCAAATTCCTTTTTTTTTTTTTAATTTATTTGAGACAAGGCTCTCCAGTAGCTTAGGCTGGCTGCCCTCAAATTTCCTAAACCAACAGTGGTCTTGACCCTCCTCCCTCTGGCTCCCAAATGCGGGGATTACAGGCATGTGTCACCACACCCAGTTTATATGGTTCTGGGGGTTGAACTCAGGGACTTGTGTATGCTAGCACTCTAACAGTTAAACAGTTAAATTGTCTAGTAAATTGTCTTCTTTGGAGATTCATTCTAGCTGGGGTTTAAGACACTGTTGGGGTTGGGAGGAGGCGTTTCTTGGTTTCAGTTTCCATGTCTAGAGACTGTGGAAGGTCCTGGCTGGCCTCTTTATTGAAGCACTTAATGTTCTGAAAGGAGAAACCAGCACATGCCAAACAGAAGCATGGGTGCATGTGCCAGATCTTCTGTGATGACAAGGGACAGGAAGACTTGCTCACCTGTCACTCTCCTTCCCCCTCAAGGCCTGGACCCACCTTGTTGCTTCAAGAAGTAGTAGATAGCAGCCTAGATTAGCACTTGGAGTGGACTGATCTGGCTGACAGCCTCCCCCTAACACTATTAGGCCTAAGGTCTCGGGAACTTTGCTAAGTGATTCTGGGTTGTTTATATTTTTGTCATAGACAAACTTAAGAGATGCTGACAGTTCTAGAAGATTCCATCCCTCCTAGTGAGGGGGGGGCAGCTGACAGCAGCTCAGCTCAGAGAAGACAGGGAGCAAAGAGAGCAGCAATGGTGGTACTAAGCTGGTATATTGGCTGGGTTTTGTCAACCTGACACAAACCTACACATATGTGGGAAAAGGAAGTATTAATTGAGAAAATTGCTCCATAAGATTGACCTGTAGGTGAAAGTCTGGAGGCATTTTCTTGATTAATGACTGACGTGCAAGGGCCCAACCACTGTGGGGATTTCATCTCTGGGCAGGTGGTCCTGGGTGCTATAAGAAAGCAGAATGAGCAAGCCGCGAGGGGCAAACCAGTAAATTAACAGTGTGCCTCAATGACTGCTGCTTTAGTTCATCCCTCAACCATCATGCCTGGAGTTACTGCCCTGACTTTGGCTGGTGATGGATTGTGACTTGAGAATCATAAGCTGAAATAAACCTTTCCCACCACCCCAAGTTGCTTTTGGTTCTGTTGTTTCATTACAGCATCGGAACTAACAGATAGCTGGCTTCTGGCCTTTCTTCCTGTTTGATTTTATCCAGCCACTCAGCCCAGGGCATGGTCCTGCCTCAGTAAATTCCCTTTGAAAACACCCCCGCAGCCACCCCCAGAAGAGTGCTCCACCGGTCTCCTAGCTGATTTGTGAAAGCTAGTTTTAATTGTAAATTGGATACACTCTAGAATTGCTTTGGAAGAGAGTCTCCAGATCAGATTTGCTTGTGGGCATGTCTGTGGGAGATTGCCTTAATTGTGTTAATTGAATTGGGAAGACCATCTGCCTAGGCAGAAGGTCCTGGACAGCATAAGTGTGGAGAGGGAGCTGGGCACTGGCAAACAGGCACACATTCATTCCTCTCTGCTCCTGGTTGTGATGTGATGTGGCTTCACCACAGTGATGGACTATAGCCTGGCACTGTGACTTAGAATGAACCCTCTCTCCCCTAGGTTGCTTTTTAACAGGGTATTTTATCACAATAGAAAGGAAACCAAAAACATAGTTCTAAATCCAGTGTATGTATGAATGGAGATTAACATAAAGCCACTCCTTGGCTGTAAAATACAGATGACCATAGAACAGGGTTGAGTTCAGCAAGCCGGCATATTGTGGTGCCTTGAACACAGCCCAGTGTGTGCACAAAGCAGCCTATGGTCCTGGCATGTCAGGTTGTTTCCTGTCCCGGCGCTCCATAAAAGTCCACTGTGTGGGTAGCTGGAGAGAGAACAAAGGTTAACAGACAGACTTGCTCAGTATTCCCTGAAAATCATTGTGAATGTTTCTAGACAGGGAAGAGGTGGGATTGACATTGTGGAGGGACCCACAACTGCATAGAAAATGCCCTGGTATTTCACACACTACCCTGAAGGCTCCAGGGGCAGAAATGGAGGAGGCCAGGGGTAGACTGAGAAGTGCATCTCAGCTCATTGCTACAAGGTCTCAGGGGTCAAGATAGAGTTTTATAGGCAATGGTCTCCAGCTACACACAGAGGGAGGAACAGGCTTGGCAGGAAATGCACTTTAGGGCAAAGCCAGGAACCAGTCAGTGCTGAGCCACCATCATGAAACACGAGTGTATTAGAGGAAGTCAAGAGGGATCAAGTTGTCAGGAAGTCCCCACAGGGCAACTATGGGGCTCAGATGGGCAGGCAGCCATCTTGGCCTGTCTCTAGCAGTTGAGCTTGGCATCCAAAGAAGGAGTGGGCGTGAGCTTGGGAACTGATAGTTGGGAAGTTGCCACGGGGATGGAGATCCAGGGCTAGGAGCTGGAGCTTGTCCTCATTGGTCCACAGAGGCAGCAGTGGAAGAAAAGGGGCAGGGGTGGTGCCTAAGCTTTGCTGAGTCTCCAAGTCAGGGTGTTCCTCATGAATAAAATGAAGCTTCTCTGAGCTAGAGAGCTTACTAGTGTACCCAAGATGCTCAGGGGCACTGGACACCAGCCAGCCTGCCTGCTCAGACTCTCCTGCCTTTCCTTACAAAATCACAGTGCCTAGACTAGTACCTGTTCACACTCCATCTTCCTTGTTAAATGAGAAGCCTACTCTGGACTGAGATGTTGCATAGATATTCCCTGGGACATTTAAAGGGATCCCACTGAGCTCTCTACACAGGCTTAACTTGATGAGAAAATGGTGATTCAAAGATGACATGCTAGTATGAGGTCACTCAGTAAGACAGTAGTGGACTCAGGACTCGAACCACTCAACTCTCCTTCTTCTTCCCCTACAACCGCTAGCTGTTGTTTTCATCTCTGGGCCAATGTGGCTTGACACTGCTGCCTACAGGATGTCAGCAGAATCAGACATTTAGAGGCCACTTGAGTATCTTGAAGGACAAGTGACAGGGGCAGGCAGTGTTTTGATTGAATATATCAACAGCATCAAGACTCCATCAAGACACCAGTAAGGATGGCACAGGTTCCAGATGCCTGCTAGTTATGATGAAGGAAACACACCATGGAAGCTGTCCATGGCCTTCATTGGGCCCTCTATCTATCTCCTGGTTGGCTGGGGATCTGGGGACTGTGCCCTATCCGTGGTTGTCTCTGAAGCTCCACCACAAACTCTAGCATAGAGCTGGCATTCAGCAAGTGTTTGTTGAATGACCAGCTGGCTGGATGATTGAGGACCATCACACAGGTCAAGGGTGGAAGAGAATTATTTGGCTAGTACTCCTGTCTCCTTCCATATTACATACATTTTGGACTCAAGCTCTCTCTCTCTGGAGGGATCTAGACATTTTCATAGTTATCATCAGTCTCTTTGAACATCTATTTTCCCTGGGAACCCTCAGCTCGGTGAGAGAAGACCCGGCGTGCTACTCCAGTTTATTAGTACTGACTTATTGTGACTACAAGCCATTGTGCTCACAAGGTTGCCAAGTTCAAGTCTTTGGCTTCACTTCCTATGTCAGTACATTTGGAAAAGTCACGTGACCTCTTCAGGCTTTAGTTTTATCTGGAATATAGGCAAAGGGATGAATGAGATTCTATACAGCATTGGCTCCATCAGGGACTTGAGTTGTCATTCCCCAAAGGGCTCGGGAGAGGCCTGGCCCCTTCCATCTGCCAGGCAAGCTTTAACAGGCTGTGGCTGCATGCCCACGTCCCTTTGTTTAGGAACACAAAGGAGAGGCAAGATAATCAGGCAGAGAGAAGAGGAGGCCACAATGCACCAGGCCAAGCCTATTGGATAACATTTCCATTCTATTGCCTTCACCCATAGCTTGGTTATTTAAAGTGCAGGAGGAAAGCCAGAATCATCTGCTCAGGGTGTAGTGACAGAGTTTATAAATAGCTGTTTAGAGAGGGATAGTGTGGGAGGCTGCGTGGAAGGACCTGGATGCCCACAGTGAGCCTTGACTCATGGCTCTGGGGCCCAGCTTGTGTGTCATCTGGTGATTTTCATTTCTCTCTCTGGTGACTTTTCAGGAAACCCTCAGTCCAGAGGAATAGCACTGCTGCTTCTGAACAAACTTCGGTAACAACACTATCATTGGGTTTGATAAGGCTGGCAGCACTTGGAGACCGACAGTCTTGTTTGGGTTCTGTTTTTAGCTCTTCCTACTGGCGTGACTGTCGGCTAGATGGCCAGGCTCCTGTGGTCCTCTGTAGCCTGTATGCATGAGACTTCATAGACAAATTGCTGAGCAGATGGCATGGGCTGAAACAACCTCCTCAGTCCTTGAGGTCACTCAGCCAGAGCTCATGGTCCACTTTGGTGAGACAGGCAGGTGTGTCTGAGGACCCATAGCTGCCATGCTTGTAGGGATCTGAAGATTAACCAAGGGAATGGAGTCACAGGGGAGAGAGGGGACTGGGTCATGTACTGACACTGGAAGGCTTCTTTGGAGTCTTCCAATGGTGGCATTCCAAAGGAGGAGCATAGTTACTATTATTGTGATTACTCAATTCCCTTATTGTTGTCCAGTTAATTAGGTGGTATTTCCATTTCCTCCACTAGCCTTGACTGCCTGCAGATGATTTGCTATTGAACTCTATCTCTGTTCTTGTCAGGAGGGGAGTCTGCAAAAGTGTTAGCAAGTCAGACTAATGCTCCAGTTCTCATCCATGTGTCAGACCCCTGGAAAGCCCTTATCATGGAACTTAATGATACCTGTGTCTTTGACTAAGGTCAGCCTTGGAGAAGCTCAGGAAGTCCTCTTTGCTTTTGTGGGACTTGAGTTATGGTCACATTCCATGAAGTTCTTTGGGATGATCTGAGTGTGGGCATTCATCAGCTTGACTTGTAAGCTCACTGAGTCACCCTCTTCTTCACCTCCTGGGCTTAGCAATGGTTTTTGTCACTTGGCCTATCTGGAATTATTTATAAATCCACATGTCCTCTCCCCACATCCCTTTGACTCCCAACTTCTGAGGTTCATCTACCTTCAAGTTTCCTCTAATCTACCTTTTTTTATTTTTTCTTGTCCTGTTCCTGTCACTCAGGTCTCATCTCCCATAACCCTTGCTGCTCTTCTGCATCTTCTTTCTCAGTGGCTTCCTCATCCTGCATCTTGGTCCATGAAGCCCAGCACCATACCCTCCCCCCCCATCAGTCAGAGGAGCTTTCTCAAAAAAGACATCTGACCATGTTCTTTCTCCAGGTTTCCTCTCTTCAGCTTTCCACTGCATCGTAGAGCCTGCAGGGCGACACAGCTGTCTTCTATCTGAAGGGTTCTTTCCGTCCGTTGTGTGACAACCATGCCACGCTTGGTGTCTCATACCAGCCCGCTTCTCTCCTTTGTTGCTTGACCAGGCTCTATAGTCAGAGGTCCAAACTCTCCAGCTTGACATAAACCCCTTCATCATCTGCCTGTGGAAGACATAGATCTATTTTTCATCAGTGCTACTGAAGTTCTTTGTGTTATACCGTTTCTAGTCACTGCCCTTCCCCGGGCCCACTGTATTCTGTACTTCCATAGCTTATTCATGCTAGTCTCTTTGCTTGGGTAGCCTTGCTTTTTGAACCCCTGAATAATTATTAATTTACTCTGACTCTCTTCATGTGATGCCTGCTATCTATTGTCTGCAATATTCTTTAAAACTCAGGGTTGTTTTTTTTCTTCTTCTTTTTGTTTTTTTTCCTCTGTGAAATGGGTAGAACCATAGGACCAACTCAGCAGCACCGTGAAGATTGACTGAGATGTGAAATAGTGAATCTGCTCTATTAGAAGTGCTCAATAAAAACCCAGTAGCCTGTGAGCCTGAGCTCTAGAGATGGTGGTGGTAGTTTAGCCAGTGGCAGGGGCTCTTCTGTCTCTTTCCCATAAGGACACTTGAATGCAACAGCCTTATGCCACTCTCGGTTAGAAGAAATTGAGAATAATTGGCATCTATCAGGCAAACAGCTCATTGATATTTGGCTCTATGAGGTTGTAAAAATTGGAGGGAGGTATAGAAAGTTCTGCTTGAGAAACTAAACCCAGACCATATGAATCCATTTAGAATCAGGGCTTTAAAAATATGAATGAACATAGTTGCTTATGAAGAAGTTTTCATGGGCTAGTGCTTCGATCTGGCATCTCTGTGTGGAGACAGACCATAAGTGGCACAGGCTCCGAAGAAGCAAAGCGTGGGCTGCCAGTTCTGTTGAATGAAGCTCTTCTGGGCAGTTACTTGGGATAAGTCTGTTAATTGCAGAACCACTTAGGAATAATAATTTCTGTTCTACTTCTGGTACTAGAAGTAGTTCACCACTTTAGACCAGAAACAGGAAAGATAAGCAAATATCCACAGGGGAAATGGGCTTCCCCAACCCAGCAGCAGGCCTGAGGGTGACCTGGGGTTACAGTCCCAGCTCTGCACCAGAGTTTCTTTTCCCTCACATACAGGAAAGCAATGATGGCTTCTATGCTCTGTCTTAGTGTACGGGTACCTTCAAAGTAATGAAGACTTTTGGGATGATCCCCATACAGGATGTACATGGCTAGCTCCCAACCATTCTTTTTGGTTTTGTTTTTTTAAATTTTTTGCTAATTTAATCACTTCACAGATTGATTTCTGCCCCTTCCTCTCCTCCTAACTTCACCCTCACACCTCTTTCCTCATCCTTTTCTTCCCTTCTTCTCAGAGAAGGGAGGCCCCCATCGGAACCAACTTACCCTGACACATCAAGTCACAGCAGGACTAAGCATATCCTCTCCCACAGAGGCCAGACAAGCCAGCCCAGCTAGGGGAATGGGATCCAAAGGTAGGCAACAGAGTCGTTTTTAGGGGACCCATATGGTGACCAAGCTGGACATCTGTTACTTATGCGTAAGGGGTCTAGGTCCAGGCATGTATGCTCTCTGGTTGGTGGTTCAGCCTCTGTGAGCTCAGATTAGTTTACTTTGTAGGTCTTCTTGTGGTGTCCTTGACCCCTCCAGGTCTCTCTGTCCTTCCTCCCATTCTTCCACAAGACTCCCCAAGCCCTGCCTATTATTTGGCTGTGGGTCTCTGCATCTGTTTCCTTCTGCTGCTGGGTGAAACCTCTCAGAAGACAGTTATGGCGAGAGCCAACCCCTGACACTATTAATGAAGCTCAGTTATGCTTGCAGCCAGGATCCCAACTATTCCTGACTAGGGATTCTAAGGTCACAGGCAACCTGGTTTCAAGGCCTGAAGAAGTACATTTGTAAAAAGAAAATACCATGTGTGTTGAGCTTGCCCCTGGAGGAGATGTGGATCTGAAATGACCACTGCCACCCTCTCTATAGAACTCTGTCATGAGCATTGATGAACACACCGTCTCAGCTGCCCGCATCTCATGCCAAGGGTGCCATTGCTGGCATAGGATCAGGCTTCTTGGTGACTTTCAATGTGCACGTAGGAAGTCGAGATCTTAGTTGTGTTTGCCTCGGATATTGTGGTTGATTTTTACTTCAGTGGAACACAGTCTCCTAAAAGCACGCTGTATTTTTAAAAGGAAGAATGGTAGGTGTTTATCACTTCCACAGATAATAAGGCATCTTCTGGTTTTTATCACAGGACAATTCCCCATCAATGCTAGAAATGGACTAACAGCTGAGCTTGACAAGAAAAACAAGGACCCCATGAGTTCTCTTGTTTACCCATAAAGCCACGGTGCTCGGTGCTCCATGGTGATGGAGACAGGCCACCTCAGCAGTAAATGATTACTCCATGGCAGTCACTCAGGCTTCTGTCATTACAACTGTTCTGGGGGCTGTTTGTCCTGAGCCCCTGCCTGGAATGTTGTTGGCTTCTCCCTGTAGCCATCTCCTAGCTCTCAGTAGAGGGGCACACTGCCTCCACGGTCCTTCCTAATTTCTTCCCAAGCCTTTCTCCATTCAGGCTGATGGGAACGCTTCCCCATCTTCTAGCTACCAGCCAAATACCTTCATGCGGATGTTCCAGGGACCCTCCTCCCCTGCACCAAATATATGTTCAACACCAGATCGCCAGCTTTCATCACCCTTAAGTCTCCCCTTCTGTGCAAATGACTGTACCAGTCGCTTAATGACAAGATTTGTAATGGATCTTCTCTAGCTTGTGCCTAGCCACAGCTCACTCATGTCACACCTGAGGTAGTTTGAAAACACATCTCTTCTTGGTAGCAATGTTTAAGACCTAATTACCTAGTGCTTGTGTAATCAATCTTGCTCATTGTCTTCTCTACTCCCCAGTCACCCTCCAGTCCATCTAAGACACATAGCAAGACCCTGAGTCTTGCCCTATCCCATTCCCGGTGCCTCAAGAATTAGGTTGTAAACATATTGGCATGTTGTTCTTGTCCTTAGAAATATCTCCATTGTAATCTTATCTTTGGACTTTCCTGCTTTTACCCTGTCTGTACCCTAGCACCTCCAAAATGGATATTTTCACACACAAATATATATGATATATTCAGATATATGATGCATGTATTTAAACATATGAATGCATTCATGTATAAATATGGTCTGAGTTGGTCTGGGTACCATGTCCCAGGGGTCAAAGCAAGTTGGATGTTCAATGGCTTCTCCCTGAGGATGAGGAACACTGCCGGGTGATGATCATGGACAGTCTTGTACCGTGTCTTTACGGAGGAGGAGGAACACATAAACGGTAACACACAGCACTGCAGTGTACTTGGCAAATTCAGTGACCACATGCTGCTGAAAGGGGCCTTAAGGAATGCAGTGTCCTTCCTCATTTGCCGAACATTTGTCATTTCAGACCACCCAGCATCTGAGACTACATCTCAGTGTGGTGACTCTATGTTTGAGTCTCAATGGGAACAGAGGTCAATCGAACAGGTTCCTATTAGAGAAGTGATCTTGAGTCAGGTCTAAACTTGTACTACATCAATCACATGGTGGCTTGGTGCCAGGTGCTTTGAGTTCTGGGGGCCCAGTGGCTGCAATAGGGGTCACAGTAGCCAGTGTCTGCAGCATTAGCCATGCTCAAGAATCATTCTCTGCCTGAGCAAGACTTGATGACATCCTTGGTGGCTTTACAAAGTCTGCTTTTCTGCCTCTTCTGAAATCCCTTGAGCTTCCCAATGTCCTTTAGTTCCTTCCCTCTGTGTTGGTCAGAGCCTTAGGTCACCCGAGCTGAGAGCAGACTTTCTCTAGGTTTTTACATGCCTTATAATTTTTCAGTGTTTGCTAGCTTGGCCTCTGCTAATACCCAAACTGAGACCTTGAAAGGCTCTGAGAGAGCTTAGAGCTGGTGAGGCTTTGTGTGTGTGTGTGTATGTGTGTGTGTGTGATGTGATATGTATATATGTGAGTGTGTGTGTGAATGGGAATGTCTATGTGTGTGAATCAGCTCATGTGGGATCTGTTATGGAGAGCTTGGGAATAGGGAGACTTAAGGTCCAAGTCTAAGTTAAGGAAGAGGGGGTTCCTAAGGCCTCCTTCCCCAAGGAGCTGCAGTCATTGCTGGCCATCACCATAATGAGAGAAAAAACTGGACCCAGGACCATCCAGCTGGGTAGTCCTGGGCACTTCCTGGATAGATGTGGCCAGATGGAGACTGCTAGATGAAAAAGGAAAACTGTACTTCCTCACATACAAGAGGCTCCAGCCGCCAGGTGTGGTGGTATACGCCTGTAATCCCAGCACTCGGGGAGGTAGATGCAGGCAGATTTCAAGGTCAGCCTGGTCTACAAAGCAAGTCCAGGACAGTCAAGGGTACTTAGAGAAACCCTGTCTCAACAGCCCCCTCCCCCGCAAAAAAACAAAAAACAAACAAACAAAAAAAAGGCTTCATCTGTCAGTTGGGTATCTCAGCTGGAAGGCTACCTGTCTCTGAGTCATGTCCTCTGTGATGACAGACCGATTTAGAGAATACTCCTGATATGGGTCTCTAATAGTGCAATTGGTTAGTGCAGGTGCTTATATAAACATGGCTGACGGATATAAATCCTGCCCATTATCCTAACCCATGACAGCTCTGAGGAGCTACCTGACTTGGGACACTCTCTCAGGTCCCCCTGCATGGAAGCTAGCTCTCCGGCTGCCCAGTCCTTCTTCAGCATTTATACAGAGGCACGGTGTCCATAGCCCTCTCTCAGGAACACTGTGCCACTTTTGCTCCTCTGAGGCTGCCCCCCAGGAAGAGCCCTGGCCATCTCTGTGAACATTCACTCAGCGAGTGGCACAGACTGTCTTGCCAGAGAGTCTTTATGTGTCTAGGTAGAGGGTGAAAGGATCAGGCCTCTGCCCATTGCCTGGGCCTGGCAGAGCTAGGAGGTCGGGGTTCCTATCAGCATGGTCAGGTGAGAGTGTCACCCCAGGAAGTGTTACTGGGATGTGTACCATGCACTGCTATATGCTCCCTGGGTGATGTGAGGCAGAGGATTGACCCCATCTATGCTCCAGACCCTTCATCTGTAAACTGAAGAAGGTAATTGCCTGCCTCAGTGTGTGAGGATTACACATGGAAAGTCTTCCATGGTCTTTTGGATCAGTTCTGGGGTGCATGTAATAAGCTCCTTAGGTTTGCTTGTTAATGACTTCACTTAAGAACTTTGACCCAGGGCTCTTTCCAGATCTAACCACACAGACAATTAGGTTGGCAGGCCTTGACCACTCAGGATAGCTGCTTCTTGAGGACTTTGCTTCCATTTGCTCTCAGACCCTTTTGGAGGCTCCTTCAGTAACTGGTTACCAAGTCCTGTTTCAGGTTCTCTCTTTAGCCACAGAAGGCTATCCTGGGCAGACTTGAGTATAGTTCCTAGCTCAGTGCACTGCAACCTTGGGCCAGCTTTGTTCACATCTGTGTACCTGCCAAGAGGGGAGAGGCTTCCAGAAAACTCCAGCTCTTCCTGATTTCTGACAGCAACACACTATCTTTCTGGAATGTGTCTTCTATGGTCAGGAAAGGTGGGGCAGACTCGGGGTGGGGAACTGTGTAGGACATCCTGTTAACAAACCAGGTGGGACACCCAAGGGAAGGGGGGATAGGGTGAAAAAGAATGATACAAAGTAGGCA
Source organism: Pachyuromys duprasi (assembly GCA_028658305.1). Lineage (NCBI taxonomy): Eukaryota > Metazoa > Chordata > Mammalia > Rodentia > Muridae > Pachyuromys > Pachyuromys duprasi. Next base: position 25,885,661 of record CM053758.1, read on the forward strand.
TGGCCCTGGCCGGCCCTGTGTGGATCTTTTTGGGGACTGTACACTGAGTTCCTGCCCTGTCATAGTTTACTATGCCCCAAAATGTTTTGATGCTTCCTGGGTCCAAGAATCCAGTCTCTGTGGGCCACACCAACTAGGCTTTTGCCCCTGGCTCTTGTGTAGGAGTAACAAGCCTAGAATATTGGCAGTGTCTTTGTCTTTCCATGAACAAAGGCTGTATCTGGGCTCCTGTAGGTTTACCCTCCCCTTTCCTGGCCCCATTCAGACATCAGTGGTGTTCTTTTCCCTCTTGAAAGCCATGTCCATCCATGACTTCTGTTACCCATGCCTGCCTAAAGAGCTCATTACAGTCTTAGCCAGTTTTTAACTGAGACCTTCGCAGGATACCCTCCTGTGGCAGGCACAGCCCATGAGCCTTGACTTAGAGTCCAGGGTATGAGCTGACTGGCCCCCTACCATCCCAGGTACCCCTGTATAATACAGTAGTACCGTTGTCTGCAGCAGTGCTGGGTGGGTGTAGCCCATGTAAGTTCCCAATGGGACTGTTGCTATTGGTAGAACAGATCCAGACTTGGTTTCACTGAGGAAGCTAGGCAGACCCCTCAGCTGCTACAGTGGCACCCCCAATGTGGGAAGGAGACCACAGTAATGGCTTAGCCAGGACTGGAGGAGAGCTGGCCAGGGCCTTTTTGTTTGTTTTCTGGGTCTGTGTGTAGAGAAGCTGGTAAGTACAGGGCTCTCTACTGCCTCAACAGAGCAGGCACTATTCTCCTGGGCAACTTGAACACTGGCTCTGACTGATGGTTGCACAGGAACCCATTCCTAATAAGCTACAAATTGCAAGCATGCTTAATTAGTTATTGCATTAGCTAGCTTTGTATTGAGAGGACCAAATACACAGACTCTTGTTTATCATGAGGTTAGCCTGGGGTCCCTGGCCTCATGCATATGCACAGAAAACCATGATCGCTGCAGCTTCCACCAGAGGTTGTTCACTTCTAGGATGACAAGAAACAGAAAAGGGGAGAACAGTGGTTTGTTATTATTTTTTTACATCTCTCTTCTTTTATCCCATCTTGAGCCAAGTCTATTAGATCGTGCCCTTCACATTTATGGTGTCTCTTTGCCCGCAGTCAATCTCTCAGAAAACACCTTCGCAGACACTCCCAGAAGTACACATTGCCAGTCTCCTAGGGGATTTTAAATCCATCCAAGTTGAAGATTAATCATAATAGTCTTCGTCTATGTCCCTGTGTTTTCTAGAAGTTTCTTTTCTATGTCTTCAAGTGAAGGGTAATATTAGCTACTCTGTTTTTGCTCAGCTAGAGGTTCTGCCTGCTCTGGACTTTAGCCCCAGACTTGGGTGTGGAAACCAGCCTCATAGGGAAGGTTCCCCAGACATCACCTCTACTAGGGTGGCTCAGAGCAGCAGCTGGAAATCCCAGATCCAATTAATAATTCCATAAAACAGTTCATTAGAATGCACAAGTACTTAACTAAACAAAACCATAATTGAAGTTGTCAGATGTGATCCATGGTTGTGTTAGAATTTTCTCATTCACACACCATTTCCTCAAAAATTTAGTTAGATAACAACACTACTTAGCCCATCGGTGGCCTTTTCAGCCATGAAATACAGCTGGTGATGTACTGGGCAGCAGAGTCGGGGGCTCTCAGCTGGTTAGGGAAAAGGGTCCTGTCTTGAAGATCAGCCATGTCCAAAGTCTGCCTGGTTTTTCTGAGCTCTCAGAAGCCTGATTTTGTGTTTGAGGATGACATGCTTCCTCTTGTGGCTTTAGGGCTGTGCCATCCTGGAAGTAGCTGTAAGGGCACATCCCATTGTTTGCAACAGAGCTTTTTAACCAGGCCACAGAGGAAGAGAGAAATCCTGCTTCTTCCAGCAAGCTCCATATCCCACTGTTTCTGCTTTATCCCTTAATAATGGAAAAATACAGATTCCTTTCTTAGTGGGCTCATTGTGGAGGCTTATCAGTGTTCTCATGCTGTGTAGTGCATTTGTCAAGTCTTTCGAGGAGGAGGTATTAAAGCCCAGGGGTCACAGAGGGTGGGAGAGGGTATCCTGAGCCACAGAAGCCTCACCCAGGCAAAAAGTCACTCACAGAGCATTGGGAAGGAAGTGGCTGTTGTTTAAATAGTGTTTATAATGAGCCAAGTAGGAGCAGCCCCAGACCACAGGATGCCAGGACTGTTTATGAGAGACCCTTGGTCTCCTGCTATCTGCGGGTAACACAAACAGCACAAATATCCATTTCAATTGATTAAGTCTGTAAGTGTGCATGCATGGGTGCAGATATCCCTGTACACAGTTTTCCTGCACTCATTTCTTCCTAAGTGAAGGAAATATATGTGCATTTATCAATGGAAAGAAATGTTTAGTTCTAACAGGACTGAGAACCCTGTTAGGCTAAAGAGGCCAGATTTCTGATCTCACTTGGGCTGTCTGCTGCCCTGGGCAGAGTGGGTTTCTAATGGCCCATTTTATAGAGCTGGCCTTGTCCGGGTGTCTCAGTCCACCCAGGACGCTTTTACAGAATATCACAGTCTGGGCAGCTCAGGAACAACAAACATTGATTCCTTGCAGTCCAGAGGCTAGGAAGGTCAAGATCACAGCACTGAGAGATTCAGTGTCTGGTGAGGCGCTACCTCCTGCTGCACAGACAGGTCCTTTTCCAGTGCCACCTCACGCAGCAGAAGAGCGAGGGAGCTCTTGTCATTGGGATTGGTATCCGATGAGTCCTCTGCCTCCATCTTCTAGCCATCTCCTCTCTCTTAGTTCTGTCACGCTGAGACTAGGCTCTAACATATGATTTTGCATAGAGAAGGCACAAACCTTCGGTCCATTGTACTGGACCATATTTCATTTTTTTTCCATTTTGTTTTGTTTTTAAAGTATAAAGGTAAGTTAATTGGGAACAGGACCGGGGAAAGTGCCCATGCGGACAGGGAGACAGAGAAGGGGGTAAGAAGAAAGAAAGAACATACACATGCAGAGAGAGACCTGAACCATATTTCAGCTCAATTTACTATCATCAGCATAATCCTGGGTTCTCTCTTTCCTTGAACACATCCATTGGCAGTAGGGACAGCACCCATGGGAAGAGGACAACAGCACTTGCCCTGTCTCCCATCATGCCAAGCCCATCCATATCTCTGAAGGGTGGGGCTCACGGCTGTAGAGGGATGGAGACCCAGGGAGATTGGTTTTCATGACATCACAGCACATTTAGAATCCTGTGGGCGCTTACACACCTGTCAGCCTGTAGGAGGTAAACCGCTTATGACCAAACACTGTTGGCTTTGCTCCTCAGTATCCCATAGGGATGTGATTTGGAAAGAACAGACTCATGAACAGAGAGACTGAAGTTGTGGACTTGTCTCTGCCAGCCCTAGGTGTGACAGGTGTGTGGATTCAGATGTATCTCAGCCACCATGAATCCTATTGATTTTTCTTGATCAAGCAAGGCTATTATTTCTTGCCCCTTGGGCAATCACACAGATTCACAGCCATAACGGACAGTTACTCACCGTGGCTCACATGCTAGGCCCTGACCCAAGCCCATTGCAAGGACGACCTCATCTCCTCTTTGGGATGGCCTAGGAGAGGCACTGCTACTGTTCTTGGTTTATAGATGTGCTTTTCAATTTATTTGGTGTGTGTGTTTACATATATGTGTGCTCATGTGTCTGTATGTGCATATGTATGTATGCATGTGTGTGTTTATGTGTGTATATGTGTGCGTGCATACTTGTGTATTTGTGTGAATGTGCATGTGTGTGCACATGTGTGTTTGTGAGTGTGTGCGTGTGTGGTGTGTTTGTGGACATATGCTCTTGATCTTGCTCCCTGGTTCTGGAATTCTTTCTGCAGGTTATAGTTTCTTGTCCATAAGCAACCTGGTATCTATAGGTGTGCAATTTTTTTCTTTGTAGCTATCTTGGACCTTTATACATTTTGACACCCAAAGATAATTTTATTATTATTCAATTTTGGGGTTTCTGGAAAATTAAGCTTGGTGAAGTGCCTTTTTTATCTTTTTGGGATCTCTCAGTGAATCCACTTATACAGCATGTCATTAGACGATAAAGTAGCAGGTTGCTTAGAGAAGCCTCTTCTTCTTAAGGAGATGGTTTGATTACTGCAGAATGCTTGGATATTGTTTAAAGAAAGAACATTTTTTTGGAATTTTTTTAATTTTAATTTTTATTAATTACAGTTTATTCACTTTGTATCCCCCCATAAACTCCTCCCTTCTCCCCTCCCTATTCCATCCTCTTTCCTCCTTCTCCACGCATGCCCCTCCCCAAGTCCACTGATAGGGGAGGTCCTCCTCTCCTTTCTTCTGATCCTAGTCTATCAGGTCTCATCACGATTGGCTGCATTGTCTTCCTCTGTGGCCTGGTAAGGCTGCTCCCCCACTAAGGGGGAGATGATCAAAGAGTCAGCCGCTGAGTACATGTCAGAGACAGTCCCTGTTCCCGTTACTATAAAACCCAATTGGACACTGAACTGTCATAAGCTATATCTGTGCAGGGGTCCTAGGTTATCTCCATCAATGGTCCTTGGTTGGAGTATCAGTCTCAGAAAAGACCCCTGTGCCCAGATATTTTGGGTTTGTTGCTCTCCTTGTGGAGTTGCTGTCCTCTCAAAGCAGATGCTGAGACTTATGGCCAACCTTTGGGTAGCGTGCAGGGAATCTTAACAACATTTTTTTTTTTATTTTGTCTGAGTGTTTTGCCTGCACGAGTATGTGTGCCACATATATGCTTGCAGTTCCTACAGAGACCAGAAGAGGGCACTGGAACCCCCAGAACTGGAGTTACAGACAGTTGGAATCCACCATGTGGGTGCTAGGAATGATCCTGAGTCTTCTGCAAGATCAGCAAATGCTTTTAATTGCTGAGACATCTTTGCAGCAATGTGTGTAACGTTCTTAAATGCCCTGGGTTCATGACCCGAAATATTTTAGGGTTCTCAGCAAGGAACCTTCTACAGAAAGGGGCATTGAATCCCCGTGGAGCTGGAGGTACAGGTGGTGAACCGTTCAAGGTGGCCGCTGGGTAATGAACTTTGGTCCTCCGCAAGTACTCACATCCCTTGAGCCATCTCTCCAGTCCCCCTGAAGGCCAAGCCGCTGAGAGGTGAAATGACTTGCTCACGGTCACATAACTAGTGGCGGATTTTGCTGACTCAGACGACTCTCCATTGGATATTACTTGTTTGGTGTACAGCGTGCTCTTCAGTTGTAACAACTTTTCTCCTTTTACAAAAGGGTGTGTGTCTTCCCATGGCTGAGTTACCTCTGCTTGGCTTTTCCTTTGGGCTCCTGGCCCTTCATCCTTCATGATCAACCTTCCAGTCTAGGTCTTGGCCTGGTGTGTCTTCCTCTACTGCCACTTATGCCATTCTAGTGTCCTGTTCTTGCCACCGTCTCTCCCGTGTCCTCCAGTCTCCTTCCAGATGGGAACAAAAGTCCAGAGCTAAGTCTGGGTTGGGAGTCTATTAAAACTATAGACGGTTTCTGTGAATTTGCCATTTGTAGGGCAAGACTAGGAATTCAAGGGCAGTGACTGCTGGCCACAATCACATTAGTGACATTTAGAATACCAGCTTGTCCATGTGATTGTTGTTCTTCTCCACACTCAGAAATATCTGGACCAGTGACTCTTGGCCACCATGAGGTCATCCAACCATTGACACTGCAAAAGCAACACTCAGGGAAGCTTCTTTGGGGGGGGGCAGTGCCAGGAATGTTGCTGAGTAAAGAACTGTGTCTCATTGGGCCAGGGAGGTGACTCCGTGGGTAAAGCGCGTGCTATGCAAGTGTGGAGGCCGAGATTAGGTCTCAGCACCCACATGAAAGAGCGGGTACAATGGCAAACATCTCCAGTGATGGAGAGGCGGAGACAGGCAGATCCTGGAGGCTTTCTGGTCAGCTAGTCTATCCAGTTGATAAGCTTCAGGTTCAGTGAAAGACCCTGTCTCAATAACTAAGGTAGAGAGTGACAGAGGAAGGTACTCAATGCCAGTGTCAACCTCTGGCCTCAACATATGCGTGCATGGGTTCCTGCATATGCTTGCACACACACACACATGAACATGTACACACATATACACAAAAACATACACAGCTACATATACACATAATATGTGCATATACCACACACAGAAAAATGGAGGATGGAATGAAGGGAGGGAGGGAAGAAGAAAAGAGAGAAAGAAGCCGCTGCCATTTTAGGTGGAGGCTTGTCACCATATCAGAGGCAACTTCCTTAAGTTTCAGCCTGGGGTACATGATGGCAGGCAGGGGCTCTGGAGTTCTAAACGTGGGCCTGGCTCAAACCTAACTGCTAACACTCCCTGTGTGACTTTAGGTTAAGTGACTTCACATCTCTGAGCTTTGGTTTCCTGATCTGCCATGTGCCAATCACTGGGTTGGTTTGGGTCCAAGGTTCTCATTAAGGGTAGATATTTTAGGGAATTTGCTTTTCTGTCCTGGTTTTCTTTTGGAATCAAAAGGCAGCTCACAGGGAGAAACTCTTCTCTTTGTTGGTGGCTTCTTTTAGGTTAAGCACAGAGAACTTGAACCTTCTACTAGCCATTGGTACTATTGTCTGTGACTCATTCAAGCCTGGTGCAGTTTCTGTAGATGTCCCACCAACTCAAGTGAGACCCTGTGACTGCCCAGACACAGATTCCTGTCCACTTGCGACAAGCAAACAACAACCTTTAAAGCTTTACAAAAACTAAATTATGTTCCTCATGAGCAGTTCCAGAAGAAATGTCACTGGAAGCATAAAACTGCTTTATTGTGACCTATGTAAACGTCCCGGGAAATAAAGTGGCTTCCTGTTCATTCTGTAAAGTCTCTTGTCCCTTGTCTTGAGGAAAATGGATTGAATTACTTGAAAAGCCAATACCTGAAGCTTGACAGAGAAGACAAGGTTCACTCTGTGCTGAGGTGTGGAACATGGCTGTGTGTTAATGTCATCATCGCTCGAGTCCTCTGAATGTGTCAATCATAGCCTTTTCCAGGACCCAGGTAGGTGACCCATGTTTATGGAAGAGGTAGACCCTGTGGCCAGGCTTGAAAAGGCTAGAATTAGATTCTGATACTACACAGGTGCTTCTGACTGGCATTTCTCAGAATGGAGCAAGGAAGGGAAAGTCAACGGAGGTGCACCAACCCTGTAATGTGCTACGCAATGGTTTCATCCCTTTCTTCGGCCATTTTTTATGCTTCTCTATCCTGTGAGGGTACGTTAGGACTCCCATGACAGAAGGGCAAGCTGAGCCCCAAGGGCCACACAGGGAGTGAACGCCAGAGTTTCTGTTTGAATCCAGGTCCATATACCTGTGACTCCATGGAGCACACACTTCTACCCACCAAGAGGTTGTTTTGTTTGTTTGTTTTTCTTCTGACAGATTCTGGGGTGTAGAGTAAGGGGAGCCTTTGCCCCAGGCTGGAACTCCTGGAAAGCCTCCACAGAGCTCTATTGATATCTGACATCTATTCCTTTCTCAGTTTTCATGCTTAGGGTGTATGGAAACACAGGCGTATGCGTGGGTGTGCAGCATTGGCATAGACACACAGCACCTAGGTGACAGAGGAACTGATGTCATTATAGGACTCTGCTGAGAAGCTGACTTCTCCTTACTGGAAGTTGTATCCCAGCGTCCCTTTGATTGATGGGTTGTGAGGGAAGACAGAGTGGGGGTGATACTGCTGGGTTAAGGCACATAATGAGCCCAGGGCTCAGGTGCCACCAAGCTGGTGATGGTACCATGCAGACACACAATCCCTGCACGGATGGAAACACTGTCACTTAAATTATGTTGGGTAAGGTCTGAGCAGGATGTACTCTCATAAGGTTATGGCTAAGTTACTGTCACTACACTGGGCTCAGAAAATAACTATGTATGCCTCTCTGTATATAGCGTGTGTATGTATGAGTTCATGTATGTATATTTGTGTGTATGTTTGTACATGTGCCAGTGTACCTCTCTGCATGTGTGTGTGTTCATGTGCTAATGTGTGGTATATATGGCTGTGTGTGTGTATGTGGTGTATGTGCATCTGTGTGCCTGTGTGTGGTGTGTATGCCTTTGTGTGTGTGTGCATGCATATGTGTGTGTTATCTTACTCAAATGTGTTTCCATTCACTAGACCATTGCCCCCACCTCCAGGTGCAACCCAGAGAGGGTGTCTGTGGTGACAAAGTACCCTGGACAACTTTCACAAAGAAAATCAGTCTGTCCTCCTGGCAGATTCGGGTCAGATGATGTCTGACAGCTGTGCAGGATGGTCAAGAGGACCCAGAGACAAGAGACAGCTTCACACTGCAGCGGGCCACATTCCTCTCAGACTGAGGGCTGAGAATTCAGGCCTGAACCTATCACGGGGCAGCTGAGTCAGATTGCCGGGATCCCAGCACAACTGGTTCCTGAGAAGACTTAAGCGCAGGCATCTTTCTCTGGATTTTTGGGTGCCATTTAGGGACACCCCTCCCCCAGAACAAGGGAACTCATGGGAATGAATACAAAAACATAGCAATGTCTATTGTGGATGTATGAATGGACATACATGTATATACACACTGTTGTGTTCTGAATGTGAAATGTCCCCCATTGTCCCATACTTTTGAACAGTTGGTCCTCAGCTGGTGGTGCTGTTTGGGACAGTTGCAGAACCCTTCCAGCTGGGCCCCCTGGAAGAGGAGGGTTCTTGGGGGGTGGGCCTTGAGGTTTAATGGCCAGATCCCACTTTCTATTTTTTCTCTGCTTCCTGGTTGCAGAGGCCTCCTCATCCATTGGTGTTGTTCTTTGTCCATAATAATAGGCTTCACCTTCTCACACGTGCACCCAAAGGAAGCCCTTCCTCCCTTAGGTTGCTATTGCCAGGTGTTTTGTGACAGCAGCTAGAAAAGCAAATGGTGCGTTCACAGGGTGTGTGCGCCCACAGTCTATTCTTAGGCTACTTCACAGAATGCCACAGACCACATGTCTTCTAAACAGAAGAGATTTGTTCCCTGTATGTGTAAAGACTAGAAGAGCAGGGTCAACATGCTGGCATGCCTGGGGTCTGGTGAGGACCCGGGCCACCTCTTATTATGTTGTCACACAGAGGGAAAAGTGCATGAGAACTCTCTGCTCCTTCTTACAAGAGCATCAAATCTACTGCATGAGGGCTTCCGCCCTCATGACCTAGTTACTCCTGAAAGCTCTGTTCTCCGATACCGTAACCCCGGGATTAGATTCCAATGTGTGAATTTGGTGTGAGACACCCAAAAATTTAATCCAGGCTATAGTGAGTATGTACATGTGCCTTTTCTGGGGAGGTAGCCCAACATTTTTCTTGGGTCCTCTGAGAGGTGTGTGACCCAGAAGTAAGAAAGCACCACTGTATTATCTCAGTGTCCCCAGGGCTGGCAGGGTCTGCTCTGGGGAGGAGGACTAGCTCAGCAGTGCTTCAGCTTGGCTGTGGGACACAGCAGCTGCCAGACACATCTCTGTGCGCATCAGTGTATAAGGTCTGAGATGCTGGCCAAGTGGTTGGAGTAATGGGCTTCACGGGTCGCTCCCTGTGTGAAGCCTGTTCATCTAGCTTTTAGCAGATTCCATGGCTGCAGTTCAGCTTGTAAATGCCACACGCCCCTGGAATTACACTCCAGTATATTCATTTCCAGAGCAGACTTCTTTCAAATCCAAGAGAAGGAAGAGGCTGCTTTTTCAAATTCCCAGGAGACCCCTCAGCTGGGGCCTGCACCCCTGTTCCACGTCAGCTAAGAAACATGTCAAGTAGAAGGTGGTATGGAAGGTGCTGGCTGTGACTGTGTCTTTACACAGAGGTCTGGAGTGGTATGAGGAAGCTGCAGACCATCAGTTGGAGCAAGAGGGCTGCAGCCTGAAGGGACATACACTGCCCTGAGGCTAGAACTCAGCCGGCAGTTGTATAGGGCTGAACTCCAGGACTGTCCATGGTAGCTGGAGTCAGTCTATCTTTGAAATGGCATTGCAGTGTGCCAGGCCCTGAGACTGACCCACAGCAACACCTCTTTTCTGAAAAGAGAGTACAGCTTAGAAGTAAGAGGTAGGCCAACAGGTAGCACGAGATGGGTGAGTAGAGGTTCTGTGGTACGAGAGCTCATCGTAGGCAGGCTCTCCCACCATTCCTTGCGCTGACCTGAGATGTAGATTTAAACAGTAGATTGATAAATGTTCTGCAGCAAGTTAGCACTCAGAGGGGCTGCATCCCCGGTGCCTGCCATGAAGCCTGGGGATTTGCTGTACTCAGGCTGGTGGAAATGACCTGAATAGGAACTTCAGTGAAGACAGGCTTTCTGAAAGAAGAAATCCAGGGAAAGGGAGCTTTAATTACCCCGCTCATATCTAATGCCTTCCACCTGCCCAGGAAGGCCTCTGGAGGACAGTGCTGAGGCAACAGCTGCTGACATGCCGTGCCGTGTGCACTTGGGTGCTGGCAGAAGCCTGGCTGCCACAGAAGGAGATTCTCCTGTTGTGGAAACTTCCAAGACCCCCTCACCTCATGTTATCTTGTGTGGTTGTTTACGTAGCTTAGATATCTTAGTGTTGCCTCTGTGTCCTGCTTGTCATATTTTGGGGGGACAGGAGTACCCTTGTGGCTGTTCTAGACACTTAATAGGGACTTTCTGAGCCATAGTGAGGTATTTGCAATGTTTAGAAGCTAAAGTGAAGACCCAAGGGGAGAGGAGAGGAAGACTCAGCCTTCAGAAGGCCATTGGAGAACATGAAACCCTGTACCTACGGCTTCTGAGTGGTGCTGGGGGACAGGTGACCCCCATATCAGTTACTTTTCTCACTGTTATGACAGATCCCAATGCAAACAACCAAAGGAAAGGAGGAAAGAAGGAACAAACGAGTGAAGGAACAAAGGAAAGGTGTATCCTGGCTCACAGTTGCAGGGGCACAACTCAGTGATAAGGAAGTCACGGGGACAGGAGGTGAAGCAGCTGGTCCTTGCATGCGCAACCAGGAAGCAGAGAGTGAGGGATGCTGGTATATTCAGGTCACTTTCCCCTACCTATTCAGTCAGACTCCAGCCTTTGGGATGATACTACTCACCTTTTAAATGATTCTTCCCAGTTCAGTGAATTCAATTTAGAAAAGCCTTCAGACATGCCACGGGGTTGGTTTCCTAGGTTATTCCAGATCCAGTAAAGTAGACAGTCAATAGGAACCACACGCCCAGCACTGATGCCGTGAGCAGGCTGCTCCGCTGCCTCTCCGAGGCTGGCTTGGACAGTGCGTCAATCACAGGACAGTGAGGATCTGAATACACAGCACTGAGCCCAGCCCTTTGCTCTGAGACAGCGGTGGAGGAAAGAAGCCTGGGGATGCTGTTTCCAAGACGTGCTGAGGGTAGACTATGGAAGACCGTGAGAAATGAGAAAGCCCTTCTCTTTCCAAAGTACCAAACACAAGTGATATGACTCCTAAGTTTTCCATCATCCATTATGCACTTATCAAACAGTTAGCATGCATGGTGCATGGTGCTAGGCCAGCAGGGGCTTGGGTAGAAATGTCATGAATCCTGTCCTTAGAGCCATTAGGGAGGACTAGGTTCAGATATTTCATTCTTCGGACTCATGCTTCTCCCTTCCTCTCTTTCCAAAAATTAATTCAGAACAAAAACTCATAAAATTTATAGACTTATAAGAAAATCAACAGCTCTGACTTTCCCCCATGAAAACCACTGAAGTGTTCAAAAAGAAATTAAAGTCTTTAAGAAGATTTTGATGGTTGAATCTCATTGATGTACCATTGGAAATCACAGCTCTCATTTCAGCCATATGAAGGAACACACACACACACACACACACACACTAACTCATTTGCACCAAGTATCCTAATTGTCATGGGCTCAGAGAACTGAGGTAGAGGGAGACCACATTTTTAGCCAATGGTGTGGAGAATCAAACATTTGTTGTTGGCCTTCAAAGATCAGTAGGGCTAAGAGCAGACATCCTGCAAGGGTGTGTCAGGGCCAGAACCTGCTAGCCAATGCCAGGGCAGGAGTGCGGTGCACTGTGGCTTCTGAGCCTCCTGTTGCTGCAGGAGGTTAAGTTTTCAGAACGTTCAACCCCCTTTCACTGCATTAAGAACATCTCAATGCTGAGAGGGTGCCAGGCTAATTGAGTATTGATAATTGTTTTCACTGTGCTTTGATGTGATGCATGTTTAAAATGGAGCGTTCTCCAGTAAGTGCTTCCAGACGGGAAAAGGGGACCAGAGGCTTCGTGCTTCCAAATGGGATTTATGGAGAGTACACCAGAAGAAGACTGGGTCTCTGTCCTCCCGCAGTTGCTCAGCTCTGTTAGAAAGGATATCAAAGTAACTGCAATGATTTTAAAAACAGCAATTTGGGCAAGCAGGTGTTTATATGGCCTCCAAGTAACACCTTGACACAGTCTTACTAATGACAAAGGGACAGTAACTCGACAAGGGGGAATGTGGCTTTGATCAAGAGATCACACTTAGCAGTGCCAGTGATGAGCTAGATTCTCACTACACAGCTTTTTGATGGGAAGGACACAAAGTCACTTGTGGAGTTTTTCTACCTAAAATCCCCACCCTAAAGATAATAACGAGAAAGTCATCAGATACCCTACAGCAGTTGGCATAATCTAGAAATGTCAGCAATCTGAAAGACAGAAAGGGTATGTTTGCGCAGAAGGAACATTCTAGACCAGAGGAAACCCAAAAGACAGACAACCCAATGCAATGTTTGATCTGAGATTACAAATAGGAAAAACCAAGTAAGAACTGTAAAGGCCATTATTGAGATCTTTGAGAAATTTTAAACAGAATACATATTAGAAAACAGCTCTATCAGTGTTGAATTTCTTAGGCATGATAATGGCATTATAATACTATGCAAGAACCCTGGTACTGATGATATATTTAGAGTTGCAGAGAGAGCTTAAACAATAGATTCATCTGGAAGGTTATTGCAACATTCACTGTGCTATTATTACAACAAAGAAAAAGCAGCTTCTCTCGTACCCAAAAAGGTCAACATGTGTGCTGGGAGCAGTGATCTCAGACTGGCATAAAGTTAAGTTCACAGGTTAACTTACCAAACCTACACAGCCTTTGACTGAGGCAGAGATGTGTATGCTGCTTTAGGTGCAACATGACTTTGGATAGTGGATGCTTTTGTCTCATTGGTCTCCACTGCAGAAACAGAGCACCATCTCTAGGTTGAGGTAAACCTGCCAAGAAGGTTTTGCTTGTACAAAAATTCCTTGGAATTCCGTGAAGGTGTTTGTGCTAGTTTCAGGGTCTGTAGAACATCTTGATTCTGTGATTTGTGTTCTCTGTCTGTCTCTCTGTCTCCCTTCCTCCCCCTCCCTCTGTGTGTGTGTGGAGGGTATGTATGTGTGTAGGCCAGAAGTCTCTGGTATCATTCCTTAGGAAGCACTCACCATGTATTTTGGTACAAGGTCTCCAGTTGTCCTGGATTTGTCCGAATAGGTGAGGTTGCATGTCCAGAAGCCTTTGTGATCCTCCTACTCTGTTTCCTTAGTGCTGGGATTAGATTACAAATGTACACTACCAGATAAGGGCTTTTTTTTTCCTTTTAAATTTGTCTTTATTTTCTTTTTTAATTTATTTTACACCCCAAGGGTGCCCTCTTCCTCCTCTCCTCCCAGCCCCCCTTCCTTCTCCTTTCCCCTTCCATGTTCCCCCAGAATAAGGGAGCTCCTGCTCCATCAACCTCTCCCAGTATACCAAGTCACATCAGGATTGAGCATATCTTCATCCCCTGAGGCTAGGCAAGGCAGCTCTGCCAGGAGGAAGGATCCAAAAGCAGACGATAGAGTCCATGTTAGAAACAGCCACCCCCTCCTCCACCTCTACTCACCAGGCAATCCATATAAAGACCAAACAGCCCACTGGCTACATGTGTGCAGGGGGCCTAATCCAGAGCATGTGTGCTCCAGTAACGATCAGAATAGGCCACATTTGGGCCTTAAAATGGCCATCTTCTTCATGCTCACAGATAATGAATGGAGGATAGGAGAACAGAGCATGGAAGCTGTGAGAAATGTTGGCCTGAGGTTGGGAACCTGCTTGAGAAAAGATCTTAGTTCTATGTTCTGAGTGGCATCTTGTGTCCTTGTCCTTTTTAAAAAGCTCTGACCATCATCTTCCATCCTCAGGGCCTTCTTCTCTGGGCCAGTGACCTGAGGACTCAGGAGACAACATGGATGCCCTGGGATGCAGAGCTTGTCAATACATTCCTTATCGGTCTTTTTACTTGAGGGCTTATGTTGGATCCATCTATTGCATTCCAAGCTCTACAGCTATTCCCCTGGATCTCAAACTTGTGACATCCAGAGTTCCCCAAGCCCCATAATGTGAATCTCTCCTTTGATGTCCCGGTTCCCCAGGCTCACTTTTGCTACTCCTTTACCCATCAGTTTCCTCATGATCTCATGGCCTCTACTTGCCAATACAACATTCTTCTACATGGCCATACAACCTCAGATTCTCCTATATCTACTACATTGGCATCTGCTGTAGAGAGAGCTTATGGTTAGGACCAAAAGCAGGAGGCTGCAAAAAAGCCCACTAAAAAGTGGTTAGGGATCTGGGGAGATAGCTCAATTGCTAAAGCACTGGCTGTGCAGGCATGAAGACCTGCGTTTGAGTCCCAGCGCCCACATAAAACAGCTGGGCACAGGGCATGCTGGTACTTTCACTGCTGGAAAGGTAGAGACAAGCAGATCACTGGGATCACTGGTACGCGGTGCCCACAACCTGGACAAACTGACAAGATCCAGGCTAGTGAAAGACCTTGGTCAATGGCTTCCTAAGGAATAATGTTTGAGGTTGACCTCTAGCCTCTACACATTCACATTCCCTCCAGCCCTACCCACCACACACAATGCACAGATTCCTCAACTTACACTTTTATGTCATGGAGTCAGCATTTATTCAAATGCTTCCTTGCTACCAACATTGACAGAGACTGGGGATTTATTCTGAGAGACTGAAACAGGGAAGGGAGTTGAAGGCATTTGCTTGAAGTGAGGAACAGGAAGGGTTAGGAGCAATAGTCGAACATGCCATCCTATCAACCAACACATTTCCTTGGCTTCCCGGACAGGGATGGACAGATCTTTGCACTCTGGTTAGATGAAAAGATTCTTTCCAAAAAAGACCCAAAGAAAAGAATAATGATCATAAAATAACCCATCTGTGTTCCTGCAAATCCCTTCATAGTCAGCAAGGCCCAAGGATTTACAACCAGCCATAGTGTCTCACCCTGAAGTAGGAGGAAGTTGGGGATGACTATACACTCAAAATGAGTGAGATATTGAGGACACCAGACACAGCACAAGAGCAGCAAAAAGCCAGAAAAATAGCAACCCACAGGGATCGAGAATGCTGCCCTCTTGAAAATTGTTTAAATAAACAGAAAGAAATATGAGTAGATATTGTGTGTTTTAAGAAGATTCTTTAAAATAAGGTAGACTTTGAGAGGAGGAGACAAGGGCCAGATTGGGCTCCATAATGACTTCAAAAAGCAGCTTGAGCTACCTGAGATCCTGTCTCAAAACAACCAAACACCCATAATATTTTAAAAGTAGAAGAGAAAATATTAAGTATTTAGAACATCAGCACAGAAGATCTAAAACTTGGAAACAGGTGTAGCCTACTCTCACCCTGAACTCATGATCCTCCTACCTCACCCTTCAAATATGCTGGGGCTACAGGAGTCCCGCACCACCGCCAGCCCTAGAAAGAATAGTTAAAGTCTTGTAAAAAATATTTATGCAAGCTTGGATAATATAAACATTAAAGAATTCTAAAGGAGAAGTGAAAGAGGAAGGGAAAAGACAGGAGAAGTTGAAGTGGAGAAATGGGAGAAAAATAGAGAAGAAATGAAAAGGAAAATGCATCTTGGCTGAATTTTTCATTTCTTTCTTAGCTTTAGTGTGTGTTGGGGGCTGGGGATAGGACATATATGAAAGTCAAAGGACAACTTGAAGGAGTCAGTTCTTTCATTCCATTCTGTGGGTCCTTGGGATTGAACTCAAGCCTTCAGGCTTGGCTGCAAGCACTTCCACACACCAAACCATCTCATCAGTGCACTTCTTTATTTCTAAGATGAAGAAAATGATGTCTTTTTTTTTCTTGTGGGCTTTAAGATAATTGCATGGTCCTAGTATAAAGTAAGTCTTCAATCAATATTGATTTCAACGATTTCCTCTCCTGTTTTAATGAGAGACTTTTAAAAAAAAACAGACATTCTCAACAGTTAGAAAAAATCTGTCCATTCCACACCAAGCACTGGTGCCCACACGATGGTCCATGAATGATGATGCAATGGCAGCTCTTAGTCAGCAACCAGCTTTACCTTGGTGATTTGCCTGTGTGTGTGTTTGGGATCCCTGTGCATGAGGAAAGACAGTGCCATAGTGAGATTACTTGGAGGTATTTTCGACCTGCACTTTGCCTTTCTTGTCTAGGGCACCTGAGGTGATGCTATAGAAGCCAAAATATTATCTGAGAGAGGGGCACAGTGCTCACCAAGAAAGCCTAAGGAGATATTGCAAGTGACCAGCTCTCTGCAGCTCACAGCCCCATAACTCTTGGAACACCTGCTAGTGGATGCTCTCCGATGCAGTTTTTCTGCCTGGTAACTGAGAACTTCATGTCCTTGGGATCTGGGAGACTCATGGTCTTGAGACTATCTTGGCCTACCTTCATGTTCCCAGCATCACAGTTTACTCCCAACCCATTGGTAAGGGCTCCAAGGTAAAGGTTCCACCTTTTACCAGCCAGCATCACTGACAGGGATCAGTAAAACTGGATGATGTGTGGCCAGGAAGCTGGAGACAGCATTCTTTCCCACATTAGCACCTTGAAACCTTCCCTTTGCTCCAAACATCTGATCCACTAGTTGTCACTGTGTTTCTTTGGTCTCCTTGTAGCTATCAGGGGGTTACTTATCAGGTATGATGCCCATGACTGGCCATCTTGGGAAACCATCTTATTACAGGAACATCAATGAAGAACATCCATAAATATGAGGTCAATATTAAATATTTTGTGGTAGCTTTTCCTTTTGTAAAATGCATGCCTAGCAGGGTAATACAGCAAGTCCTGGTGAGACCTGATAGGCTAGGGTCCGATGGAAGGGGAGGAGAACCTCCACTATCAGTAGGCTGAGGAGGGGCATAGGAGGAGAAGATGTAGGGCAGGATTGGGAAGGGACGAGGGAAGTGGCTATAGTTGGGATACAAAGTGAATAAATTATAATAAATAAAAAGTAAATTAAAAATTCTTAGATCTAGGAGTTCATATGAAGTCAATGGGGTTTGTAGTGTGTGTGTGTCTATGCTGCTCATATATATTTTCTCTCTCTCTTTGCTAAAGAAGCTGTGTGCTGGGGCTCTGGGACGCTAGATCATTTCAAATCAATAAATGAATCCTAAACTTTAATTTCAGATGCTAGCTGCCATCCAGTTGCTTGGCAGTCTTTCATCAAGGGTCTCTCCCAAGGACCAAAGCAGCCAGATGGTTGCGGACATTGCAGGCAGCTGCCAGATTACTAGAAGAGGCCTCAATCAACCCTAATTTGTCCCTTGAAGGCTGAGCTGGGCTTTAACCCCTTGCCAACCTGCACTGATGCAGAAGGCACCTCAGGAGGACTCCCTCTCAGGGGAGTCAGGGTGGCTTGGCTTCTATGAGTCAGATATTAGCTCAGGTTGAGCGTGAGTGGACCATGTGTGAACCACTGGGCAGAGACAGAGCTTAAAGGCATGTTGGATGAAGGAAATGGGGCTGGTAACATGGGTTCATGGGGAGGAAGTGAGTTTCCTGGGGTGTGAGGGCAGTGTCACATCAAATGAGGACTTTTGCATATGGCCAGGAAAAAGAGGGTAGAAATTACTGAAAGAGAGTTTTTCCCTGTGGTGTTGGGCTATCATGGACCAAAGCCAGGAAATATGGCATTTATGTGGTGAGGAAAGCTGCCAGGGATTGTTGAACTCTCAGTACTCTGTAGTGATCGCATAGAGCTCTTTGTTGAGCAGGTTGCTGCGGTGTAAACCTGCAAAGGGTGATGTGTTTGATTACTCATGTCTGCCGTGGGTGCAGCAGCAGTCAGAAAATCAGCACAGGCATGCAAGGTGCCCTCCTTGGAATAAAGTACCTATTTTGGGTGGCTCATCCCATTCCCCCAGTGCAATCTCCTCATTTCCTATCTTCGAAGGTCTTTATCCTTGGTTGCTGTCTGCAATATTTCAAAGAGAGCGATAGCCCACCACAGCAGACATTGGCTGGGAACAGCTAGTTGGCTGATTCTGCCAAATACCACCAAACGCCAACATTAGTTACTCATGCCCTCACTCCACCTGCCTCACCCTTCTCTGCATGGACCTTGCTCATTCCCCAAGCCCTCTGCAGTTTGGCATTTCCAAACTCGGCTCCTTTATCCCCATGCACTCTTTTCACATCTGGACTGTAGGACTTGTGTCTTTTTAATCTTGCTGTTGTTGGTTGATGGACCTACATTGTCCTTTAGCCTAGAAGCTACTTCTAGGCAGAATGTCCCCTTTCAGCTCTGACTCACCACACAGCACGGAATACCCAGGATCTGACTGACATTCAACAAGTGGCTTCAAGTCTAGCTGAGTGCTCTCTCCTGGAAGTGCTTTATAGCCTAAATGCTTTGTACTCATTAGTGACAAATTGTTAGTGACAAAAAGGTGAATGTGTTTGAAGACAGACATAGAGAAATGCATTATTTTGACTAGAACTCAGTAAAGCAGGGTTGGACCATGAGCTGACCAGTGCCAATATGACCTGTGTACTTTTCTCACTATGCTACCTGTTAGCTTGAATCTCTCTTTTGCTTAAGGGTGTTGAGGGAACTGGTGTAATCATCCATTTGCCCAGCACACCCAAGAGCCTACTATGTATAGAGTCTGGGAAACACTTAACCCAGCTCCCAGGAGCTTATTGGAAAGGGAAGTGATGAAGAGGCAGAAACTAATGACACAAAAGGAAATTTTTCCTTTTGTTATTTGCTTTTATGTACCCAAGCCAAGAGAGAGAAGCAGCCAGTGCAAATGAAGTTTTTAAAGTTAAGGTCAAAATGGTAAAATAGGCTTCATGAGCCTCTGTGTGAGAATTTACTGTCATATTATCCTGGGTGGGCTTTGATAGGAGGGTCCTGCAGTGCCAGAGAGGGGCCTGATCTCATGGCAGTTGTAAGTTCAGCCTGCTTCCCTAAGCTGAATGCTTGTACCAGGCATGCTTTTCTGTGTGTATGCTGCATACACACCAGCAGAACGAGGAAGAGAGGTGGTAGCTGGAAATAATACAAGAGTCACTGTGGAGGAAGGCGAGCTTCTTCATCATCCACATGGATACTGCTCTCTTGCGATGGTTTGAACTCAAATGAGCAAATCCTGCTAACTTCCCAGAACACTCACAAATGAACTCAGCTTCTCGGGATGAGAGCTTTTCTTTCTTTTTGGTCTATGAACCCCAGTGCCCCGGTACAATGCAGGGCCAAGCTGAAACTGGCTGCCAAGAAACTTGTGAAATGATAAGCTGATGGATACAGTATCTCTGGCTAGGACTCACAGTGGGGATGGAGTCTGACTGGACTGTGGTAATGATGGGTGACAGCAGCAGATATTGTGTATCAAGCCATGACAGCGAGCCAGGGTCCCACATACATCTCTAGGCTTCCTAGCAGCCAAGTTGGAAACCAAAGCTCAGATAAAACACTATTTCAAGGTTACTAGAGTAAGTATAGCAGACTAATGGAAACTCAAACAGCATTTGAAATGTAGCCTCTTTTACCCCCTTTAGCTGCAGTTCTCAACCTTCCTAATGCTTTGACCCTTTAATACAGTTCTTCATGTTCTGGTGACCGCCCCCCCCAACCATAAAAGTATGCCATTGCTACTTCCTAACTGTAATTTTGCTACTGTTATGGCTCATATTGTAAATATCTGATATGCAGGATATCTGATATGTGACCCCCAAAAGGGTCATGACCCACAGGTTGACCACTGCCCGATAGTACTTTGGGGGTGTCCACGGTCCGTCCCAAGCTGGGATTCTGTGGTTTTGAAAGCTCAGACTGTTTCCTCACTGTGTGTGACTGTGGCACTCCTGTCCCACGAGGAACTTGCCTTGGCATATCCTTTGTGTTATGGTTTAAATCTGAACCCACCCACCCCTCCCATGGCCTGTGTTTTAACTCTTGTTCCCCAGCTATGGTACCATTCTGAGAGGCCTTGCTGACAGAAATAGGTTATTGAAGGCAAGCCTTTGAAGACAATGTCAAGTCCTTGCTTCCCATCCTACTCTGGTTTCTGGTCCTCCCTGTTTTGATGGACTCAAACCATGAGCCAAAAATAAGTGTCCTCTCAGGGAAGCTGTTGCTGGCAGTTACTGTGTCAGAGCATTGTGTAGGGAACTGATCCACACTGCACACACTCTGGCGGAGCTGAAGTCAAACCTATGGGTCCTGGGACTAGGCCAGCCTTCCAGGAGAAAAGTAGCCCTACTTCCTTTTCAGATGCCCAGGGCCAAGGCTCTTTTTCAGAGACAGTTAAGCACTGAAGCTGCTGAAGAATTGAACCGTACATCCCTCATGTGCCTCTCCTGACCGGCAACTTATTACAAATGTTACAACTTCTCTGCAGCTGGAAAGATGCTTTTGCAAACTCTGCTTCTGCCAGATGAGGACGTTTGTGTTTCGGTGGTGCTACCAAGCCTGCTCTTGTGCTAACAGAGATGGTCAGGGGAGGAGACCTTGATCTAACAAACAAATGATTAACCTTCAAAACAGACACATACAGAGAGCCACAGTGGATGAATTATGCAGCAGGCTGTCCAGGCCTCGGACACAGGCCCACATCTGGTTCCTCTGTTCTGGCTGTTCCTGTAAACAACTGCCTTTCCTCTGTTTCCTTCCTGGCTCTCTCTGACTGTTTTCCTTTACACAGAAGCCAGCAGAGTGTGGCAAAGGCTTAGTGTGTGTGTTCCCAGGTAGCCTTTCTCCAGAGAGACTTAGGGACCAAGGTCCCTCAAAGGTTACACATATTCATGCCTGCCTGCTCGGCTCTGTAACACCTCAGACAAACACAGAAGGCCTTTTAGCTCTGCTGTTGGGGCCAAGTCTGTACACAGAAGGAAAGGAGAAGCAGCTACTGTTGGTTTAAGCCATGTTTGCAAGGGGCCCCCAGAGCAGAGATCCTGCCAACCTCCCCTTCCCTCAGAGATGCGTTTTATTTATGCAGGTGGAACCTCACTTAATGAGGTACAGAGCGGAGCTCAGGGGTGGCGCTTCATCTTCAGACAGGCTGTGAGCTAAGGACCACGGTGTGCTCCTGCAGACTGTTTGGCCTGGGCCAGGTGGGTATTGGGCTGCATCCAGCACTGCCTGCCTCTCGGCTCCTTCCACATAGAGCTCTCTCCTCCAAGGCCCTTGAGGTCCACCTGCCAGGCAGCGAGCAAGGTCAGAGCAGACTTCTGGCCTCCCAGAAACCGCCTTTGTTGCAAGAGAGAAGTAGACAGTCAGTGGGGAAGAAAACAGCTACCACAGCAACTGGAAGCAGGAAGCCATGCCTCATTTTTCTGCCTCGCTGGGGAATCTGCCGGTCATGGCAGCTAATGCTGATTGTCAGGGTCACCAATTGGTTTGGACCTACTTGTCCTTGCCCTTCTCCCTGCATTCTCTCATACGCTGAGGCAACGTGGAAACAGGCCTTATTGGATTTCAGGATGAGAAATAAGCAGCTTCACTCAGGCCCTCTCTGGGGAAGATGTATTATTATATAATATAGGCAGATTGGGTCTCAGAATAGTTTGCTCATGAAAGAGTAACATCCTGGAAGCTCACTCCATCACTTCCAGGGCCTTAATAAAGAGTGAGGGAATAATAGAACAATATTAACTTTTACCGCTTCATCAAGTGAGTATTTTCACTATTACCGCTGAATCTGGTCAGATCCGAGGTTCTGTGAGATTTAAACATCTCCTTTCCCCTGTTACTTATTCATTCCCATTGGTGTCTTGGTTAAATAGTTTTACAGGGCTTGAAAAGTAATAGCATTGAATTTTTCTAGCATAAATGGTTAGAGTGCACTGCAAAGCCACGCATGAAGCTCGGTGTTTGTTAAATAATTGAGTGAAGTAATGAATTCTGACTTCCTGTCCTCTGAATACGGGACTTTTGTCAGGTCTGGGAGAGACTACACACTAAGGACTTGGGGGAGCTGCATTTTCTAATCTCTGTGAGTGGAGACAGGAGAGTGGTCTCCATGAGTTTACCTTTCTCACTTCGAGGGCCAAACACCTGGCAGAAGCCACTTGTGGGATGGAGGAAGGATTCATTTAGAAGCACAGTTTGAAGGTTCAAGAGTCAGCTCCTCACAGTAATGAAGGTGTGGCAGAGTTGATGGCGGCAGGAGCATGTAGCTAGGACCCCTCACATCTCTGCAGACCAGGAAGGAAGTGGAGCAGACAGGAAGTGGAGCCCATCTGTAAAATCCCAAGGCCTGCCCGCCAGTTAGTGCCCTTCTCCAAAACAGCACCACCAGTTGGGGACAAGGGTTGACACACAGGAGCCTGTGGAGGCCCTGTTTCAAATTCAAAGCACAGCAGGATCCATAAAGCTGCTGCGCAGGTGCAGCTGCCTTGTGGGGCTATGTCTTTCCTGTGTAAACTGAGAGACTGCACTGGGCCTCTGCCAGACCAGGGGTCTGCCAAAAATGCCAGTCCTGTATCTCTTTGTAGAGTCTGACTGCCCAGAAGGTGTAACTCTGGGAAGAGGGAGAAGAAAGGAACCTGTAAGAACTAAGGGAGACCGACACTGACTTGGTACTCCCAAGGAGGGAGAGGGAATCTGGCTTTTACCTGATGAAGTTCACTGTGAAGAAAGAGGGATAGGGAGAAGATTGATGGTTACTGAAGCCAGCCAAGCCTGACCTGATTGTGATGTTCATTGGAAAGACATCCGATGACCACTTTGGACTGGTTTATTCATTTTCATGGGTTGTCTGAACTGCTTATGACAGGCCTTATGCATTCCTGGCTTCTGGAGTTTCCACCCATTGATGCCAGTTCATTTTCTGTCCTCCAACTCTGTGCGACACCCACTCTCTAGACATTGCCACTGGCCTGGGTCATCTCACTTAGGTCCCCCCTTATTCTGTGGGGCAGGCTCCTGTCTCCATGTCTCATATGAGAAAATAAAGATGTAGATGGTGCAATGGTTAACTTAAACAGTCATCTTGACAAAACCTAGAATTATCTGGGAAGAGTCTCAATCCAGTGTCTACACTGGGTTGGCCTGTGAACATGTTCCAGGAAGGGGGATTCTTTATAAGTTAATTGATGTGAGAAGATGTAGCCCACTGTGGGCAGTGCCATTCCCTAGTCAGTGGGTGCTGAACTGTGCAAGAATGGAGAAGGGGAGCTAAGCACAAGCAAGTGAGCATGAATGCATTCATTTCTCTTGGCTATCAACTGTGGATGTGATGTTATTAGCTGTTTGAAGTTCCTGCCTTTAATGTCCTCATTATGATGAGCCGTAACCTGGAATCACAGACTGAAATAAGCCCCTATATTCCCTAAGTTGTTTTTGTCCAGATATAACAGCAACAGAAATGAAAAAGAACAGAAAGGTTCACATTTGTATTTAAAGGTCCTTAAGGAGGAAACGATGAAATTGGGGCTTGAAGCCAGTGTCAGGGACTTCTGAGAGGCTAATCTCTTAAAAATTCTTGTTATTAGAATCCTCTGGCTTTCTGCCTACCTGCCTGCCTTTGGTGTATGTCCATATATGCATTCACAGGTCTATGCATGTGTGTGAAGGTCAGAAGTCAATGCTGGGTGTTGGATTTTTTTCTTCAATCACTCTCCATCTTATTGTTGAGACAGAGTCTGAATCTGGAACTCACCAACTTGGCTGCAGTGGCTGAGCCACAAGCCCCAGAGATCCTCCTGTCTCCCTTGGGATTGCAAGCATGCACCCATGCCTGGATCTTTATGTGGGTTCTGGGAATTGAACTCAGGTCTTCATGCTTGCATGGAAAGCACTTTACCAACTGAGTCATCTGTACCCGGAATAGTGGGATTTGCTTCTAGAGCATCAATATCTTCTTTGTGATATCTAATTGACTCTTCTAGAAATCAGCCGGAAGAACAGGGACACCATCAGGATGCCAAGTCTCTGTGACGCCTGGACTCTCTTTTGGCTCTTATTCTCTTTCTCTTTTCTTTATGCCTGTCTAGTTCTACATCTTTATGTCATTGATACTTGGAGCCTTCGAGGTCATGGACATAGAGAGCAAACTGCTCAGGTCTGGGGATGGATCCCTCTGCCTAAGGCTGCCACACAGACTTTGCCAGTGCCTGGTGCTGAAGGCATTGTTCCCCTACCCAGTGCTCTTGACCTGTAAATCTTCTCCCCCTGACAACCTCATGGCTGTATTCCTGCTAAATCACGACGGTAGTGGTCCGGCTTTTCTGGAGATCCCAGATGGCCTCTGGATCTAGGCACAGCTTGGGCCACCAGAATGAGGCATATCTCTAGAAAGCAGGCAGGACATTGGTGAAGAGTTCAGGCCATGTGGCTTGCCTAGCTCTGTGCAAGATGAGGCAGAGGCCTGGAGTTCCTGCAGGTCAGGGCTACAACAGCACAGGAATGCAAGGGCCAGAAGGAAGAGAGAAGGAATACATACACTAGAGAGCAGAGTAAGAAAAACCACACTTCAGTAAGAGCGAAGCAGAGGAGGCAGTATGGACCCAGAAGACCAAGCTGCCTAGGACACACCTATCCCATATACAGGAAACTTGTAGGTGAGAGAAGGAGATTCTAGGCTACAGTCAGCAGAAGTAAGAGGATGCACCAATGGGGGAAGATCTTGTTTCTAATCAACATGTCAAGCAAAGTCAAGCCAGTGACATAAATGAGGATTTGGTCCACGATGGTGACTCATGGGTTTGGATCTGCTGACTACATTTGGTGGCTTTATGGGCAAGAAGGGAGACTGTAGTATCATGAGACCTATCTTACATTTTGGCTCTCATGAGTGGACAATTGCACACTCACAGAGCTGATTCACAAGATGACCATAAGGACCCAAGGTAGCAGGTGTAAATTACAGGCATAAAGTAGCAGAAAGTTTGATAGTGAGAAACTCTCAGCCATGCATGTCCTTTGCTTCAGCCAAGAGCACAGTATACTCCTCCCCATTTTGTGAGATGATGCTGTGATGTTGTCAACACTCAGGAGACATAGGAGAGTACCAAGAAGAACATAATAATCTACAAGGGAAGACATTTTCACAGTATTTCCATGTAACCTTCATTGCCACATGATGGAGTAGCTCTTAACCTGCCTCACTCAACCAGCTCGGGAATTTGCCAGTGTTCCCTGATCCTCTTATTCTGTAGAACCTGCGGACAATGGCCACAAGACACTGGGAAGCCCCAGCTGGAGGAGACCCTTAGTGTTCCAGATATACGCTTCTTTCAACAGCCGGAGCGCTCCCTTTCTCCACAGCTCTTCCGGCCTGTTGGATCTTGTTACCATACTAATAATGTAATCGAGTTTTGAATGACTCAGAAAAATATGGGTAGACAGAGAGTTTTTTTTTCTCAGAAAAAGCAAGTTGCACACATTGAACAATTTGAAAGAAAACCGTCGCTAACAAGAATGGCTGTCAAAATAATTACAGGCATAGCATCTGGTAAAGATGAGGAGAAATTTGTACATAATCCTAGAAGAATGTTGTGTTCAGATTGCGTCAGATGAGTTTAAGGTTTATTTTTAGGAACCGGAGAGATGGATGACTCGGCAGAGTTTAGAGGACTTGCTGCTCCTGCAGAGTCACGGCTCCCTGTAACTCCAGTTCTAGGGAAGCCTCTGTGAAGGCAGCCACTCACAGGGGCCCATGCCTCCACACAGGTAAATACCCACACAGACAGATGGCAGTGGGGGTCTATCCTGGGGTCTGAGGCAGTACACAGGTCCTGATGTAGGGGTGATCATGGATGCAGGGAGGCCCAGGAGGTAGAGGCAAGCATGACATGGGCAGGACTCATAAGATCCTGGTTGAGCAGGTTGGAATGTGGGTCTTCGGCTAAGTGAGAAGGGAGAGTATTAAAGATGAAGTGAAGGAGTTCTGTGATCTGGTTCGTGTTTCTAGACATTTACTCCGGCAGCTGTGTGGCTGGTGGCTGCAAGGGTATGATTAGATTGGGGAGTCCAGACCAAGAATGGTGGTTAGACCCTGCAGGGCGGAGAGTGTAGGTGGAAAGATGGGAGGACTCAGAACAGTGTGGAACCCCAGGTTCAATGCCCCACCCCCATGGCTCTTCAGTGCCCTGTTCCCACTCCTGCAGTTTTTCCCTCTCACTCAGTTAGATCAGACCTCTAACTAGTCTGCCAGTAATCTCTCCAAGGGCTTTGGAGCGGCTCACTCTTTGGGAAAGTGTGGGATGTCGAGAAAAGGACTTGCTTTGTAGGCATCAGCTCTGTTATTGGTAGCAAGCTCCTACTGGGGAAGTCCGAGCTGGTGGCTGAGCCCAAGGGCTGCTGTTATTGAGCTCACATGAGTAAGGCAAGCACTGACCCACCTTGTTTGCGCTCTGGTGATATCCACTAACAGCATGCTGTTGATGGACAGGTAGATCTCAGGTTTCCTGGTGATGGATGGATGAACACAGGGGAAGAACCTGCCATTCTTCAAGTAGAAGGTGACTTTCTGTCAATCAAATGGATTCAGTAAGAATGAAGGCCCTTGCTATCAACTTTGAAAAAATAGTAGCCTAGTTCACTGTGTGGAGTTGGCATTGTGTTTAAATTAACAGCCATGTTGGTCTAGAAGAGTTAAACATAACTTTTTTCCATTTGCACAGTGGTAACACACTGTATTAAATGTGTAATATCTTATCTACATGGCTTTGAGTACAGAAACTAATAAAGTATTCTCTAAAAAAAAGAAAAAGAAAGATTAAAGTCTTGTTATATTTCTCTAAAAAAAAAAGAAAAAGAAAGAAAGATTAAAGTCTTGTTGTTATATTCTAAACAAAGCCTTGAAAATGTGAGAAGTGTTTGTGAGAAGCTTTGTCATCTATCCATTCATCCATTTGAGAAACATAAAATGAGTTCCTGGCTCTGATTCCTTGCTGTGGGTCCTCGGATAGATTATTAACCTTCCTGAGTCTAATTGCTTCAGCAGTGAAGCAGGGATGCTTGTAGGATGTCTGTCTTGGGATAGTGAAATGTGATGGAAGAATGGATGTGTATTCAGCGCTGCGCCTCACACACGGGCAAGTGGGGACTCTCAGAGAAGGGAAAAGGAAGCTTGCTCTGAGAGAGTGGCAGGGCTATGGTCATTACTGCCTTCTGTGGTGCCCTTTCTGCCCTGGCTTTGTTGCCAGGTGTGCTTTGTTTTGTTGAGTGAACTTTAGGAATCGAAATTGAAAATCTAAAACTTGAAATAGCTCAGTCTAGGCTCTCTGCTCAGAACTTCAAATAGCTGACAATTGCTGGCCCGGTTTCTAATACCTTCTGATTCACTTTTCTCGGCTGGATAGGGTTTTTTTTCTCTTTAATTTAAGATGTGATTTTAGAGTTTATTGAGACGCTCATCCTCTCCTTGGCCGGCAGAGCTTATGGTGCTCTTGAAGATTCATGTCAGATGCTCAGCACTCGTGTATTCAGACAATACCATGCACATTGGCTTCTAACTCCAGTTACTGTATTTTCCTTTGATGGCTTTTGGTACCTGTTTTGTGATACTCTTCAGTGATGGTAATTGAAGCTGTATGATCAAAATATTTCCCCTCCAATGAGAATATGAATTGTATACTAACTTTCAATAATGGCACCATGGGATGGATTTATTTCACTCACATGGCCACAGCAGAAATGGCTCCAATTGAGGAGTGTGGTGGGGATTGTATAGACGGTGGCTAGAGGGGGAAATGGTGTCAAATCCTCCCTGAGTTAGACACAAAACTGCAGAACACAAAGAGGCCATGGCAGTTTTGAAATGTGTGTGGCAGTTTGGGGGTGGAAGAAGGGAAGCAGAGCATGAAGAATGGCTATGCTTATGACTTAGCCGCAAGGCGCTTCGCAGTAGGCTGAGTCTCGGCTGGGTGGTAGAAGAGCAGTAGGGGAGATCGGAAAATTGAAAGCTTCTCAGGGCACAAACACCTGTTTAACGTGGCAGCTTTGACCGGTGTAGTTATCATTCTTAGGGAGATGGGACGTGACAAAATGGAACGGGCTAACAGATGATCACGGTCATGTGGGTAGTAGAAGAAGGTACTGGGGAAGGGATGCAGCCCAGTGTCTAGCATCAGTGCTCTTTTGCTTTTTCCTTTTTTTTTTTTTCTGATTTGAGTGTGTCAGCATATTCCTGTGTGTGCAGGTGCATGTTTGTATGCAATGGCCATGCACATTGTGCATATGTATATGCTGCTAGAGGGCAGGCTTGGCTGTCAAAATTACTCAAGTGCCATCCACCTTGTTTTTAAGACAGATTCTCATTGGCCTGGTCTTCTTCAAGTAGGCTAGGCTATCTGGCCAGTAACTGTGATAATCAACTTGAAAATGTAAGGGTCAATGCTCCTCCTGGGTTTCTTCTAAAATAGCCTTGAGCTAGAGATTTAAAAAAAAATCTTCCATTTTGAAACCAACACACCCATTAACTAAGAGCAATGCTGTGCTGGAGATTTTACTGAAGACTTCTAACACAACCGTCATCAAGGTAGAGATAGTATATCCAGGTCTGTGAGGTGGCTCCGTGGGTTTACAATGCAAGCCCAGTAACCCAGGATCCTGAGCTAGAATCTCTAAATCAGGTAGAGGCAGAAGGAGAGAAATGACTCCATAATGATGTACCCTAACTGCCACACACTGAGAGTGGCACCCACCCACACACATATGCACACATGTACTATGTGAACACATGGCCCTCATTCCTAGTACTCAGGAGGCTAAGACAGGAAGATCATTGTGAGTTGGAAGCCAGCATGGACCACTTAGGAACTGGGTAAGGGGGCTGGGGGAGAGACTCCATCTCTAAGAGAGAAGGAGGAAAGAAGAGAAAGAGAAAGAGAGGGAGAGATAGAGACAGACATGAAGAGACAAAGAGATCCATTTGAGAGCCAGGGATGGAAGCCTGAAGCCTTGGAATCTGACTGATGCATTGCTAGCCCTGAATTTTTCTCTGCTACTACCTTGAGTCAGTCTACCTTCTCTAACCAGCATCCTTGGCTTCTATGGCACTGTAGCTGTTGACTTTCAAGGCAGGTGGATTCCTGGGACCAGAGCTGCCTTGTGTGAGATCAAAATGAGAAAGGAACTGACCCAGAAAGCACCTAGTGTCCTCTTTCTCTGTATGCCTACTGCCTGGCACTAAGCTGGCAGGACATTGGAGGATATCTCTGTCCCTATCTGACGCCAGTGTGCCTGGTGCTGCTTAAACATTAGGATGCAATTTGCAATGATTTTCTTCTCCCTGAAGGGCTTTTTGCTTTCTTTCTTTCTTTTTTTCTCTTATTCATTAATTCTGGTTGAACCAATAAAACAGCATCACATATTATTCATTTTAGAATCTAAAAATCAAATTTGGAGTCAATGCTAAATGGATCAGAGGTTCTCTTTCCTTCTGCGAGAGATGAGCTTTTCATTGTCGATTCCGTCAATCCGATCTGCTTGCCAAAGGCAGGCTTCCTTCCTCCACCTCAGCCTGGCTGTGGATGGATGGTAAGGGAGACTGGCTTGCTTTACTTAAGGGTGGTGTGGCCCTCCGTGCGCCTGAGGCTATGAGGCCAACTACACCAGCCAACATGGCCAACCCACTGCCCTGGCATTTTGCACTCAGCCTCCTCTGAGCAGTCTGGGTTAAAGGGTAAAGTGAAATAGCGTTGAATGGTGAGACAAATGTGCCCCTGCCGATGCCAACCAGTGCTTTGAAGCAGAGAGATTATCAACAGGCTCTGCACAGAGCCAGATGCAAACAGGATCCACCAGGGTTCAGATCTGTTTTGGGAAACAGGGAAATGCAAGGCTGAAGAGTTCCTGCAGTGTGGAGTTTGCTCCTTTGAGCAAATCAGCCTTCTCAAAACCCAGACTTTAATTGGCTATTTCCTGGGAGAGGGCTCTTAATACATCCCCTATCTGCATGCTAATTGTCCTTTGCATCCTGTGGCTGGATTGGTGTTGTGAGCCCAGGAATAAGTCTAGGAAGAACTTGTGCCTGCAAATGTCACCACTCAGGACTGCAATGATATTGGGGGTCTCTGACACCTGGCTCTTGCAATGATTCATAGGCCGTGTCCTACAACTGAGCTGTTTTGAGTTCAAGGTCGACAGAGAGAACTTCCTGGGGGTGATCAGGAAAGATGGGGTGCCCTTGTATGGCCAAGGCACATGATACATAGCCATTTTGTATTGCAGGCTTGGCTTTTGGCCTCCCTGGTGATAATGGTCCCATAGAGTAAAAGGGACAGCAGAGATAAACCAGACATTTTTGGCTTTCTCTAGACATTTATAAAACCCCATATCTCACTTCCATGCCTCAGTGGACACACACTGTTCTCTTTCCATTTAAGTCTCTCATACCTGCCAGAGTCCACCACTGGGGGCCGGGCTTGAAGGGCCAGCGAGTATGGATGCGCCAGTATAATCAAGCTCCCTGGGCTTATTATCCAGTCTTGACTTTTCCAGGCAGGATTCTCCCCAACCCAACAGTAAAGGTTAAGGTGCCTCAGTTTCTTAAGAGAGAGCCAAACCCAATATAGCATGGCATGGAGAACCCAAAGGTGACACCAGTCTCAGACATATCTGCTGTGATAGGGCTGTCTGCCATGTAAGTCGGAGAGGTTCCCATTGAAGACTTGTATTCTTCTGTAACTCTGCTCGCTCCCTTGGCCATTTGGAAGCTCCTGTTTTTACAGTCTAAGTCCCCAAACCATGCTGGGCTGCTGTATCACTAAGCAACCATCACTTGTCTAATTGCTCAAGTTAGTCTATTATCAGTACATACTATATTCTTACTATATATGAGTCAACACACACACACACACATTGCATGGATAATTTCTTTAATTCACAATAGTCTTATGAAGTAAGCCATTGCCTCCATCAATTCTGTGTTGCTGTAACAGAATGCCCAGGACTGCGTAGTCTTTCAAAAACAAAGATTTGTTATCTCACTGTTCTAAGGTCTGGGAATCTCAAGATCCAGGAACTGGGGTCAGGAGAGCTCTTGCTCCTGCATCCTATGATAGAAGACACATGAACAAGAAGGGCCAGGCAGAGAGAAACAGAACAAGAGAGGCCCAAGATTTTCTTTCTCAGAGGGTTCCACCCCTGCAAAATGAAACCAACTTCTAGTGTAAAAACATCCATGCATTCATGATGGTGAGGACCCTGTTACCCAGGATTCTACTTTCCTTTCTGATGATGTGATAGAACACTCTGACCAAAAGCAACTTACGTGAGGAAAGGATTTATTGGCCTTATACTTCCAGGTAACAATCCATCATTGAGAAAAACCAGGACAGAAGCTCATGCAAGGGCTTGAAGCAGAAATCATGAGGGATGCTGCTGGCTGGCTTGCTGGCTTACTCTCCAATTTGCTCATGGGCTCATGCTTCACTTTCTTCTGTAGCCTAGGACCACATAGTCTGAGGATGGTGCCACCTACAGAGAGTCGAGACCCCCCCAAATCAAGACCACCCCTTGCAGACATGCCCATCTGCCAATCTGATTTGTGCAATCTCTCATTTAAGACTCTTTTCTCAGGTGAGCCTAAGGTGTGTCAAGTTGAAGCTAATTAGAACACCCAGCTTATTCCTTTGTATGTCCTTATTCTATTGTATGTGCTTCCAGAAGGCACTTTTGAATGGTAGCAGCCCTGTTGTGAAGCTGTGAAGAGCAGTGGTTACTCCTGGGGTTGGAACAAGCACTGATCACCATCAATTCTGCGTCTCGGAGCAGGTTGCTTGATGTAAACCCACTGTTCCTCAGTGTCTTACCTGTGAAAGATGATGACAGGAACATCTTCCTCACTGGCCTCTTGAGAGCAGTGCCTGACATACGGCACACAGTGATACAAGTGTTTGCTGTTGTCAACAGCATCAGAATTTACACAAAGAAGAAGCCAGAGCACAGAGAGCTAAGCGTGATTCCCTAAGGTCACCAGGGTTCATGTGGTAGAGCTGGCCTAGCTCCCGAGGTCTGTGGCTAAACCAGGTGGGAGGGGTCATTCCTTAATTCTGTCTAGAGATTTGCCACGGAGATCAGATATTTGTGTACATTAGCATAGGCAGTGGTGGCCATAGGTAAATACCTTCCTTCTCGTTAGGGACCCTTGCCATACATCTCAGTGAGGTTCAGCCGAAAAGAATTAGTTCCCCTCCTAGCTAAGAGTTGCCACCACAGTCAAAGGAAAGATGTCAGGAATCCCCATCTATTTTTTTTTTCCTTCTGTTCACTCACAGTGTGCTGTTTCTACTCATGCATGGTTGCCCATGGGAGTCACTCCCATAATAATGTTCACTGGTCCATACTGCTATGGGCATTAACTGATATACCCCATGAGGCCTACATCCCAGAGCCTAGCACATAGCAATAACTCAGTAAATGGCTATGGCTACTATCAAAACCACCAGTCCATCTTCCTTCCACATTTGTGCTATATTCACTTTGTCTAGAACCCACTCCCACATTGCAGTAATGGGTTCAGAAACTCACCTTTAATCTCTGGGACAGACCAAGCTCTTGCTCTACCTCCTTAGGGAGAAGCACCACTATGGTCAAGGGCAAGGCATGTTTTGACGTTGAGTTCCCCTGCAAGGGAACTTTTCCTATAAAGAACAAAGAGATAGTTGGGTCCTATAAAGAACAAAAAGGTTTTTCTCTCTTCTGGGTAGGCGGGGCTTTATTCATCTCTATGTATAAGCATGACCTTGTAGGATCCCATGTGGTAAGCTATATCACACTAAGAAGTGACTGTCTCACCACTAGAAGGTTCCCAAGTGGTTCCAGGAAAAAGGAAGTTTGAATCAGATTGATCAAACTGGCTCTGCCTCAAACTTTAAGTCAGGACCAGGAATTCACCCAGGGACCTCAGGCCAAATACACAAATCTCTAGCAGTTACAGAACACTTACTATGGGCAAAATATGCTCCTCTGATTTTCTAAACACCCATCTGCAGCAGGTAGTCCCCAGTGATGTCATTCTTGTCTTCAGATCTGTGAATATATTTTCTTATATGGCAACCGGCATGTAGTTTGCTAACTTGGGTTGGGAGGGTTATCCTGGGCTATATGAGTGGGCGTAGTGGGAATACAAGAAGAAAGAGGTAAGCAGAAATCTGATGGCCCCAGTGTGATAAGCAATGCAGCCTACCTTTGCTGATGATGGAGATGGAGGAAAAAGACTATGAATGAAAGAGTGTAGGACGTTTGTGTAAGCTGGAGACTAGGAAATAGATTTCCCCAGAACCCACAGGAGAAATAAAGACCTTGATCTTTACTCAGTGAAACCTCCTTAGATTTTCAACCTGCAGAACTAGAAGAGAGTAAATGTGAGTCAGTTCACATCCCTATGGTTGTAATGATTTGTTATAGCAGCAATAGCTAACTAATACAACCTACCAAGTGGGAATAATTATTATCTTTTTTTATTTTTTATTTTTTAAATATTAATCACAGGTTATATAGTTTGTATCCTAATTATTATCTTCTAAGGGCAGTGCCATAGACTGTGAGACTGAGGGCCAGGCCCTCTTCCTAGCTTTTCATTACGGAGCTAAGACTTGAACCACCATGCTTTCCTACTCCTCAACACAGCCATCTTGTATACAGTGGCCATTTCCATCACCTTGTTCTCTGTTCATTGGACTTTCAAGAGTTTGAACAGGAGTAGTAGACCAGTGGCTGAAGAAGCCAGGACCCTGCTTTTGATTGACTAAGAGACAGGAATCCATCTCCCACAATAAAGAGGAAAGGTTACTTGAAGAAGGATGTTGGTAGATGGGCTGTTCAGGTTGGACCTGGAGCACTTGCATACCCCTGCCTCAGCCATGGCAGGGTTGAGGGTTGTCTCTCCCCTTACCAGCAATCCATGTGTGGACACCCTGAAGCTCAGTTTCTGAGGTTCAAATGAGGGCAGGGAACAGTCATTTTTATATGTAGCCCAAAGAGTTGAAAGGATGCATGGCTGAGTGAGTATTTTCAATGGATCTCAATACTTACTCACTGGGTGTAATTTATTTGTGTTATCTTTTCCTGAAGCTACATAATATTGATGCAGTGTGATTGTACTCTTATATTAGTGCTGAAAAGGCAACCTTTCATTGGAGAAAAGACATGGTGGGTTTTTTTTCCCCTTAGAGGGAGTGGGTGGAGAATTGATTATTTACCGTGAACAGAAACGCAACTCGGAACAGCTCAGGGAGACAAGAAAAGAAGGTGGGAGGAATAGAAAGCTCTCAGGGGGAGGGGTATGAGCTGGGGGAATGGCAGGTGTGAAGAAAGAAAGCACTGCAGGCAGTGAAGCTCTGTCTGGTGCATTATCCATTGGTCATGTGTGGCCAGTGAAGTATATGACATGCCTGCCCAAGTCAAATACTTCAGAGGAAAACAATAACATCAGAGTTCTCATTAGTTACCTTTGTGTTGCTACACTCATCCAATAATCATCCACAGATCAATACTATCCAGAAAGGGCAGGAGATATGGTTCAGTGGTATAATGATGGTCTAGCAAACCAAGTATGAGTGCACCTCAGAAGAGCACCTTACCCTAAACAGTTGCCAATTCCAGCTGAGGTCCTGTAGTAGAATTAGGGGCCACTCTTGAAGCCAACCACTTGATTGTTCTGTTGTCTAGGGTTGCTTCAGGGACCTGCACCCTTGTTCAGCCATGCACACCAATGGCTGGAGTGAGGGCTCAGGAGGGCTTGTCAGCCGGGGTATCTACACAGCCCAAGAGACCTTTGGCTTTTGCTGAGCCAGGTGACCCTCATAAACTCCTCCCTGCAGCCCTATGGAATAGGAGGGATTTCAGGCTGTGGAGCGGAGCTCATCTGCATGACTTCAGAATACAAATGGGGGCTCCTGTGTGTGCCTCAAGTTCATTTCCCCACCTGTGCGCCCTGGGAAGCAACATCTGCAGCTTCCTTCCAGTCCACACCGTACATTTTCTTTTGTGTTAAGGGAATATAGGAAAGGCACACTCCATACATGGATGACAAGGACACTTGGTAGGCTTATGGATTCTGTGCTGAGACCCCATCGTTCTCCTCTTAACAAGTGTCTTTATTTCTACTTTCATTCCCAGCATAGAGAATTTCATATAAGAATGGCCCCAGCCCCTTGGAGTGGGTGGAGGGTGGAATCAAGCACTTGGCATAGACTTTCTCGCTCAATCTTCAGAATTGCTTAGTGTTTACATATTATTATGGATATGAATAAAGAAGTGAAAGCTCAAAGACATTAGCAGATCACACTGTTGCTATGCTTAAGGGTAGAGCCATAAAGACAAGTCTGTCTGACTTTGGAGACCAAAGTTTTAATGTTTCAGTGGTTTATCAAAACAAGGTGTTAGAGCTGGAGGAATTAACTGCCAGAAAAGGGGAGAGGTGCCAAGGAAAAGTAGAAAGAAATGGATGAGGAAAGGAAGAAAAGCGACTTTCATTTACTCCCTCATTTATTCCTTGTTTTGGTTCCAGATCTTGGATAATCGCTTAGATACTGGAACAGTTAAGATCTACCCTGCCCCATGGAATCTTCCAGAGGACTAGACAGTTAGGGGTCTTGTCTGTATTGGGCATGAGGCTCAGGTGGGTTTAGACTGGAAACTCATGGACTTTTCCATAAAGGATGATGGCAATGTCACATGAGTAGAAGGTTTTGAATGTGAGCTTGAGGGAACATCTGGCATTCAAGGTAGAGGCTACCATATAAACAAAGGCCCAGAGGATGGGAGTGTATTGGTTTACTGCAGGTGGGAAATTGAGGGCAAGGGGCATCACACAGGAGGCCAACACAGTCGGCCATGTGATAGGCATGGGACCAGAGGTTCTATGCCCCCTTAATGATCCTGCTTGTCCCTACCTATCTTTTCATATGTGTACCAGTCACTGTTAGTACCCCAGAGGCTTGGCCAGAGGGGGAAGATGTGCTTAAGGGAAGGCTTCCAGAGACCAGTCCTTCCTATTCAGCCTTGCCTTGGGTGTACAGACAGGTCTCCGAGCATATTTCATCACCCTGAAACCAAAACCAGCAATGAAAGGCTGCAAAACGCAGGGCTCCTGTTGGCTGTCAGCCTCTCTCCATGGAGAGCATGGAGATTTATTGAGTGTTGAATGTCAGTATCGATGTAATAAAGATGGCACACTGTAAGTAATAAGCGCTTTCCAGGTGAGGAACCATTTTCAATACGTTGTCAGCCTGTCTAGTACTATGAATTATTAAAAAACTAAAAAGAAGGCGAAGAAAAGCCTTTGGGAGTTGTTTGACTCTTAGATCTACTCCCTAGCTCTGTCCGTTCCCGACAGAAGCAGAGTGTCCTGTGCCACACAAGGTCATTGGAGTTTAATGTCCCTTGTCTCACAAAGACCAAAGAACAGCATGCCCAGTGTTTTCTTTTCTGGAGTGGGGTTGCCTTTATGTGGAGTAGATTTCTGACCTTCACATAGACATGTAGCAGGCAAAGAAGTTTTTGAAAAGTTGTGTGTGTGTGTGTGTGTGTATGTGTGTGTGTGTTACTAGAAACTGAACCCAAGGCCTTGTGCAGGCTAGGCAAACAATCTGTTACTGAGCTATTTCTCCTACCTTGGAAATGAATACCAGAGAGAAAGCAGACAACAAGGGCCAGAGATACAAGGTCATCCCCAGCTGATGCCGTCTCTCTGGACTCACTCTCACTGTCCTCACTTTTCAGGAGCAAGACCCTGAGTCTCAAAAGGCCAGTTCCTTTCCTCATCTTCTTTCCAGGTTCCAGCTGGAGCCTTGCTCCTGCTCTCCTGCCAACCGGTCCTCATCACACTAGTGCCACAAAGATGTCTCTCCTTCTACTTGCTAGCAACTGACATAAAAAAAATATGAAAAAAAAATCACTCCAGCTTCTCATCTAAGCCTGAAATAAAGATGGTCACCTTATCACTGGTGATGTTAAGTGGCTTGCCCAAGATCTGGTAGAGCCCTGACTCTAATTTCAGAGCCAAGATTCCATCTGGACATGGCAGCTATTGATAGGCAGGGGCAGGCTGTCTGACCCTGGCCCCACCCAGCTGCGGCAGCTGAGCTTCTGCCCTGGGTCATGATGTATTCTTAAATGGACTCTGCTCCCAAGAACCCCTGCGGCAGTGTTATTACTTCTTCTTCCATCTGGGCATGATCTCAGCTTATTTCCCCCACCTTACCTGAGCCCTGACTTCCCAATGTCTCTTATTCTTGTAACTGCTGCACTCTGAGCAAGATCTAACTGAGTTCTTATGCTCATTGGAAGCCCAGAGTCCCTGGGGTGTTTTCTTAACATTTCACCTGGCTATTTTTGAGAAGAAGTGTATTGTTGAGAACCAGTCTTGGGTTTCCAGGTCAGCAGAAGGCTTATTGCAGACCCAGAGCTCTTCCTGGGAGCCACACAACACAGATGGGCATCCTGAGTCTGGTATGCAGTTCTAGCCTTGGACATTATATAGAGTTTTAATGACTGTTCTGAGCTTCTGACTCCTTATTTGTGGCTACAGATCATAGCAGCCATGTCACAGAGTTCTGGAAAGCGTTGTGGGTAGTGTGGTGACTCCTGTGCACAGTAGGTGCTGTTTCCTGGCAGGTGGAGGCTATGTGTCAGCCCCAACCTTCCCAGTCATGGCCACTTTGATCCAACCTGCAACTTGTATCTATCGGACCTCACGCAATTCACAGCTTCTCTCCTGGAGCCTCATTAATTAGCCTTCCAAAAGCAGACAGGAAGGAGTCTAAATACCATTCTCCCACAGATATTTAGCTCATTTATTTTAAAAAGAAAGTCCCTGTTTCCCTCACTAGGGTCCTCAGTCCGACAACGAGCTATCATGGGCCCCATCTGAGCGGGGGTTCCAGGCCATATCCACACATGGTCCTTGATTGTAGAAACCGTCTCATACAAGACCCCTATGCCCTGCTCAGTTTGGTCTTTGTGGAGCTCTTGTTCTCCCCAAGTCTCACCAACCTCCCTCAGATCTATCATTTTTTCTCGCTCTCTGCCAAAGTCTTGATCGCGAGTCTTAAT
The DNA here is from genome assembly GCA_028658305.1 of Pachyuromys duprasi. Taxonomy (NCBI): domain Eukaryota; kingdom Metazoa; phylum Chordata; class Mammalia; order Rodentia; family Muridae; genus Pachyuromys; species Pachyuromys duprasi. The sequence goes on from CM053758.1 coordinate 25,924,009, forward strand.
ATCTGCTCTTAATACCTCGCTACATTGACCCCCCCCAGAGGTCCTCCTTTGCATTCTCCTGTCCTGTTGCTTGTTTTCTCCTCCACTCAATGTCCATCCCATTTGTTCATCCAAACAACCATTGATCATACCAACCTGGGTCTTCCTTCCTGTATATCCTCTCTAGGTGTGTAGATTTCAGCTTGACCTTCCTATCCTATAGGTCTACCCTCCCCCATACAAGCCAGGGAGTGACAGACTGGCTAGATCCCAGGGGAGGGCATTGCAGCCAGCCCTGAGGAGACAGGATGAGCTGGATTTGGATGGAAGGGGAGGAGGTCCTCCCCTGTTGGTGGACTTGGAGGGGGCGGGGAGGAGGGAGATGAGGGAGGGAGTGGGAGGGTGGGAGGGAATGAGGGAGGAGGCTACGCCTGGGATGCAAAGTACCTAACCTGTGATTGATATAAAAATAAATAAATACATTAAAAAAAAAGAAAGTCCCTCCTTCCTGTAGCTCCTTAGGGTCATGGAGGGCCAGCTCTCACTCATGCCTTCTGTCTTTCAGGGTCTTGCCTTTATGGAATAAACAAGGTATACATTTCACCAAGGTCTTGGGCTGGTATACTGACCTGTCTCCAGCTTCCTCCAGGTCTTAGGGTCCTAGGGATTTTTGACATGTCAGAGCAGGCCAGTGTTATGGTAGGAACACTTCTCAGATCCTCTGACAGCTGCTTCCTCTAGAATTATGGCCTGTTTTACCACCACATGATCATCCAGCCAGTATTTTTCCCTTTAGGAAAGTGTTCTATGTCAACACCAGCAGATGGTTACATAAAGGTGGCCAGCCACTCTGCTCCCAATGTGATGGCGAGATGGAAAAGTTAACAGAGTGTTGGTTAGAATGGAGAGAATGGGCCTGGGAGAAAGGCAGCCCCAGATAAGGAAATAGGGGTAAGGAGAGTGCAGCCCTAGAAGGGTCACTCCCTCAGGGACCCACAGTGAGTGTCAGAGTGCACCCAGAAGGAAGTGGCTCAGATTTTAAAATGGTAACCAGCAGCATCTCATAGATGGCAGAAGAGATCTATGAAGAACCAGAGTGAGTCTGCCTGAAAGCTGAGTGTCTCCTGCTCACTGCATCCCAACCTTCTGGACACTTGTTAATTGCGGGCTATCTCTGGGTGTAATGACACGCACCTATAATCCCAACACTTAGGAGGTAGGGGCTAATCTCTGGAATCACTGGGGAATGGTGGTTTTGGTCACTGTGCAGGACAATCATTCTGCTGTACTTGGGCACTCTTTAACTACATTGTAATTAGTAACCATGCTGCCAAACTCCCACTAGGACCGAGCAAGGGTTTCCAAAAGACAATCAGCCTGTATGTTCTTTGGGAATTCAGGCTTCTGACACTATCGCTGTGGCTTCAGTGAGGCAAGGATGCCATCCCTCACCTTCCCAGCCCTTAATCATGACCCTTAACTACAGAATAGCCCAACTGGACCCTCTGCCTCTTGGTATCTCCTTTTCTACCTATTGGCTTCAGTAGTCTGTGAGCCAAGATGGAAGCATAGTACCAGGTAGAACCAAGTGCCCAGCAGAGATGTGCCAATAGCATGGGGCCTGCACAGCTGGCACAGGGTATCTGGGCACACTGGTAATGAGTAGCTAAAAATCCAGGGTATATCCTAGTACCCTTTATCAAATACATTCTTTGTAATAAAGGCCTTAGTAGGAAGTCAGTTTTGTCTAGTGTTAAGCACTTGTCATAGGCCTGGGCCATGGGAAGCAAATCCTTCATCTTAACAGGCCACCACATAATAGACAGGAATATGGAACTATAATCACTTGCTAAAGAGAGCACAGTGAATGGGAACCTGGATGTGGTGACTAACTCTATGAATGTAGTAGGTATCAAAGAGATATGTTTAAGTTATATTGAGAGGAATCCTTGCACTCAACAGTGCTGCTGGTGCCTAGGCCATGCGCTAGGCAAGAAAATGATGATGAGAGTGGACAGGGGCATGGCAACATCTCCCAATGCTAATCTATGCAATTATCCATTCCTTCACCACACGCTTACTCACCTTGTAGGCACTGACATCTCATTTCTTTGTTTGGATGTCTGTTCCCACTGCTACCCCCTCTTCTAGGGGAGGCCAGAGTACTGGGAATCAGTACCCATTCCCCAAGGCATCCAGTGACTGGGCAGGAGATGGTACATAAACACCCCCAGCTCCCTCATCTTTCAGAGAAGAGAACTCAGAGGCATATGCCCAACATCTAGTTTCCCTGGCAGAGTTCAGGCTGGTTGGGCATGTTGCTGGCTAAGCAAACTAAGCAAACCATGTTCCAAATATGCCTTCCCATCCTGTCTCCTGGCCCACCAGCATTAGGTGTGGCATCCTGGCTTCCTGTTGCAGTAGATGAACGTTGAGCTTCTCTGTGTTCAACTTCCCCTGACCTGCATTCTTCTTCTGTCCTAGTCTTCACACTCCAGGCTGAACTAGTATGAACTTATTTGTATTACCAACTGTGAAAACATGTGATAGCAAGTTTCTTTCTGGCTAGAGCAGTATCCAGTTAGGAAAACAAAAAACACTTTTTGAAGCAGGTGAGAATAGATTTAAATTGGTTGAACAGTAATGAAAGAGCTTAAAAGCCATACCAGAGAAGTTGAGGCAACTGGAAGTTAGTAACTGTAGGAAGCAGCTACTATGCCTAAGGCTGAACATCCAATGGGAAGCAGCTTTTTCAAACTTCATAAAGCCATCCATCAGAGGCCTTTCTGAGATTTCAGGCTAGAAGAAGAAGAAGGCATCTCTACGGGAGATATCATAGATAGGAGACCATGAGTGAGTCTCATGAGACCTTGAGGGGGAAGGGACCTTGGCTGTCCATTCCTCCTGTTCACTTTCTCTCTGGGGTGCCTCTTGGTGGCTAAATTCAGTTGTAAGATACCCTCTGAGCACTGAGGTTGCAGGAGCCAGCACCCAGCACTCTCTCGTATAGGTTGGAGCAGAGCCGGAGATGGAACGTGAGGGCTGACAGGCAACCCTCTAGCCACACTCATATTTGCTCTCTCTATATAAAAAAGATTAAGTAAGCATTTAACCTTCATGGTTTCCCTATGTGCTCTGTCAAATCTGCTTTATAACTTTGATATTACTTTCCAAATGTTTGGATGTATCATGTAATCCATCTGCTTCCGTGTGCTTCCCAGAGCACTTGATCCTCCTGCACCGCAGGGTTCATTTTTTCGAAGACTGCCCTGGTTCTGCCATTCAAGACTTAGGATGCCTTCATCTGGGGAAGCTCCTTATCCTGGCTCCTGGGCTCAATCTCTGGCTTTAATCCCCTGTTTTCCCTTTTTGGTTTACTTCCTTCTTTTGTAGGAACATGTCTTCCAGGAGTTTTCCGGGAAAGAGGCCACGGGAAATATATATTTTCGTCTGTCTGAAAAATATCTTTATTCTCCATTTACAATTGATTGACAGATGAACTGCCTGTAGAACTCTGGGCTGAAAATGAATTTTCCTTGGAATTTGGAAGGTGCTGACCCACCACCTTCAAGCTCCCAGCACAGCTTTTCTGATCTAGTGGGTTTGCTCCGTTATATGTGGCCTGTTTTCCCTCACTCTTTAAGAGCTTTTAGGATCTTCTTTATATCCTCAGATTATCTTGGCAAATCTAGATAAATAGCCCCGAATATACATTGGTTTTGCCCAGACCCCAAAGCTGCTCCTCTTACCGCAAGGAAGAAGATATCATGATCCAATGAAATTGAAGCATTTATTCTTTGGCGGTGTGCAAGGCTCTAAGGCATCGGTTCTAATTGTAGGAATTTCTGAGGATGCTAGTCGTGGAGGATGGAGTGAAGTTTCCCGCTCTGCTGCGGTCTCAGGTACTTCAAACCAGCAAGCCTCCTGGGGTCTTTACTAAGGCATCTTTACTGGAGACGCCACTGTCCTACTGCAGGTGATCCATAAGAGGGAGTCTCTTCTGCTACATGGAAATTCAGAGAGGACTGTGGCTCACTTTTTCATTCATGACAAGAATAAGCCAAAGGATGGGTGAAAACGAAGGCATAGCCTCCATTTGGCGTAGGGGAGATGGCTCAGGGGGCAACGTGCTTGCCAGGCAAGCATGAGGATCTGAGTTTGATTCCTCAGAACACACGTAAAAATCTGGGCAAGGAAGTATGTGCTTATAATCCCAGGGCTGGGGAACCAGAGATGAGAGGCATCCTAGAGGTCAGTGATTAGACAGCCTAGCCTACTTGATAAATTCCAGGGCAGTGAGAGATCTGTCTCAAAAGGCAAGGAATGGCATCTGGGGTCAAAGTCTGGCATCTATACACACATGTGCACATGTGCTCTTCCCATGTTTACCCACATACTTGTGAACATGTACAAATGGCAAGGGGAGAGAATCAAAAGGACAAAAAAAAACCCTTTTATTCCACTCCTGTGAGTTCTGTGGTGATGCTCTGTAGAGCCAGGTGGATGCGACTTTCCTGACAGTCTTCACTTTAATCCGATGTTCCCACCCATGGCTTCTGCCCCCACAGTGGCAGCTCACAGAGACTCGTAAAGGCATTATTTGTTCTAGTAGGCGGCCATCTTGAGCATGTTAGCTAGTGAAACATTCCCTTGGATGCTTGGCTTGGTTTTGCCATGGGAGTGGAACTTAGTGGCTCAGTCTTCTTGGGTGGGCATCATGCTTTTCCCCAACTTCAGAGCACATGAATTTTCTAGAAGGTTCTATTGTCACTTTTTTCACTGAGCTCAGGGTGGGAGATAGGTATTCCTCAGGAGAGGGAAAGGATCCAAACTCAGAATCTTCTTTCCAAATCCTGTCTTTAATCTGGATTGACTCAGCATTTCATCCCCTCAGTCAGGTGAAAGGCAACTCAATTTCCCATCTGCTTTGGAGTTTCTGGGAAGTCACTTGAGCATCTTGTACTCATCGCATGCTAGGGCCTTGGATAAGATCCCAAGCTTAGCGTTCTCCCTGGCTCAGCATCTTCAGGAGTCTGCCGCCCCCAGATCTGTCACCTCCTCCCCAAGCTGCCATGCAATAGTTATTTCCAGTATCTAATCGCCTCTGAGCCACAGCCCCTGCCAAGAGATAGTGGGAACTGAACCCCAGTCCTTCACAAAGGAGTTTCCCAAGAAAGGGATGTTCCAATTAGTGGGCTGATGGTTCTGCCTTGTCTCTGAGCTGTCGATAGCAGGGCCAGCATGCCAGGCGATGCTTTATGAGCCAATAAAGGAGGCACCTCCAGATTGGAGGAAACACATTTATTTGCTTATTTATTGCCTTTAATTTTATAGGGCTCTGAAAGAGATTTTTCCCTTCTGAATGTGTCCAATTAGGCTGTGTACCCGAGGGAGTTCATGCTTCCTGATTCTTAATATTCCATAGAACAGAACTTAGAGTGCTTAGAGTCTTCTCTCTCTCTCTCTCTCTGTCTCTCTGTCTCTGTCTCTCTCTCTCTCTGTCTCTCTGTCTCTGTGTGTGTGTGTGTGTGTTTCTCTCTATGTCTCATCTGTGTCAATGTGTCTTTGTATGTGAGCTAAACCATTTTGAGGTCTAATAAGTCAGAATTCGAGGGGCCATGAGCATAAGGAGTCACTTATCTGTGCTTTTGTTAACTTTGGATTCCTTGCCCTGGCCCGAAGACTTCTCACAGAGCAGGGAGTGAGTGCTGAGCTAGAGGTTTCAGCTGGTTTGGGGCAGGACTTGGGTGAATTGGTCTCTCCATTCATGAGTCTAGCTGGCAGTATCTTAAACTGGTGGGCTGTAAGCTCACTGATTCCCAGGGACAAGAAGAGAAGGCTAATGGGAGAAGGCCATGTGTGTGCTCGCCGTGTCTAGATTCCTGTCTGCATGAAGGAGTTTTCTTATTGCCTGACAGAAAGGGAAGGCTTGAGCTCAGAGAGTGAAGCAAGCCCTGAAAACCATGGATCCCCAGATCTGCTCTTGATCATCTGTGAAGAGCGTTGCTTGGAATTCCATGAAAGACTGTAGATTGTTTGATGCACTATGATAGATGGTCCCTGTAGAAGGTATGGTGCACCCACAGGTGCTGGGGTGGTTCAGTGGTATTTTCCTTTTTAGTTTGGTGTAGTGCTGGGTTGAGCCAAGATTCTTATATATGTTAGAAAAGCATTCTAGTGCGAAGCCACATCCCTACCTCAATTTCACAGGTTTCTCCCTTTGTCTGTCACTTTCTCCCTCCCTTCCTTTCTTCCTTCCTTCTTCCCTCCCTCCCTTTCTCTTCCTTTTCACACAAGGTCTTCTGTATCCTGGGCTAGTTACATAATTGAGAATGACCTTGATTTTGATATTTCTCCACCCTTAAGTACTGGGATAACAGGTGTGTACTACCATGCTGGGAATTCAACCCAGGGCTTTGAGCAAATTAGCCAAGTACCAACTGAGCTACATCCCCAGCACCCAGTGTCTTCTTTTGAGACAGAATCTCATAGGGCAGATTAACCTCAGTTACTGATCTATTGTTGAATTATTCCTTTCTCTGCTTCCACTACACCTGGTGATATTTCCATTTTTCTGACACTAACCTGTTCGAAGCTGCACATCTTCAGAAAACGCACATACAAACCCTGGGCAGATGCAGATGTCCACATGGCTTCTGCTATACTGGCTAACAATAGCATGAAATAAGTACTAACAATAGGTGCTAGCAGCCTCAGGTCGAGTTTCAAAGGTTTTTTTTTTCTTTAAATATGCTTTTGGATTTTACCACTCATTATGACTAAAAGGAACAAAATTCAACTTGAGGGTCTCAGGAGCCACTAGTCTCCACTCTGAGTATGTCAGGAGCTGGGCTCCCAATGCCTTGTCCTGCTGTTTTAATGAGATTAATGATTGCTTTTCCACTGAGCACCCACCTGTGATGTTCCTAAAAAAATGAAATAAATGGCTTACATGCAGATTGAGTAGGATCTCGCCGGGGAAAGTGCATGTTAACAGGCTCTAGAAATATGATAATTATCAGCTACTTAAGATGCATCAACTACAGTATGGTAACAAGATGTATTATGCAGGTAGAAAGCCCGAGAGAAGTGACACCAAGTAGAATTAGAAGAAAAAGGAGTAAGACAGAGATCTTGTATGCTTTTGTTGAAATAAAACTGAAATAGGAGAAATTTGAATGTTCATGTAGGAAAGTAGTCAGCCTTTCTTCTCTGCTTGCTTGCAGCATAAATGCATCTCTTTCCTGGGAGGTACTCATTGTATGCTAGGCAGGAAGTCTGGGCGTGTTTAGGGGGTCACTAGACATGAGCACATTGGGTTTAGATTATGTTTAGAACCTGGTGCTTGGGAAAGGCAGTCAGAACTCACAGGGAAGCTCTGGAGAAGACTTACATCTGATCCACAAGCTTGAGAGTGATGAGGCAAAAAGAGAATGAACTGGAATGGTGTGGGTTTTTGAAACCTACCCACAGTGATGCACATCTTCCAACAAGGCCACACCTCCTAGTCCTTCCCAAACAGTTCTACCAACTGGGGACAAAACCTTCAAATATATTGGCATATGGAAACCATTCTTATTCAGACTACCACATCTATAATCTACCTGCTTATCTATTTCTTATTTATCATCTATTTCTTATGTTTCATCTATCATATTTCTATTTGGTCGGTCTGTTTCTTATTTATCACTAGTCTATTTGTCAGTCATCTACCTATTATATATCTATCTGTCCATTCATCCACACACCCACATGTATTCCATATCATTTGAATTCATTTGTTGTCTCTAAAGCCTTGCCTCTGCCATGGGACCCTGTGCAATTTTAAAACCTTGTTGATGTAGCAAAGAATAAATCCTTGGGCTTTGTGTTTGTTGATCTTCAATGTTTGCTGAATGAGCGAATTCACCTTTGCTTAACTTTATGTTTCTATTCCCTAGATATATTGTGAATCCAGCCATCTCTTTCCATCTCTAATCTTCCTAGCTTCATTCAAGCCACTTTTTTTCCTGATGGCTCACTCTCTCTTGGGTGATATCCTTCTATCCACTTCCTACCAAAATGAACTTTCAGGATGTCTATCAGTTCCTAATGCTCTGCTGCTTAAAACGCCTCCGGGCTTCCCCATTACTATCAATCCAAGGCCCCCACTCTTTACAAAAGCTCACAAGGCCTCAACCATCTCTCCTCAGCCTCCTGCCTAACTCATTCTCACCATTCCCAAACAATCCCACTGGAACCATCTGCTCTTCTTTGATAACTGAACTCACTCTGGCAACAAAGATTCTTATCCCAGCTGGCTCCTTTGCCCATGGTTGGTCCCCTCTCATCTTCCAGATGCTAGTTTAAGAGCCACCTGAGCTCACACATGCCTATAATCCCAGCACTCTGGGAGGCAGAGGCAGGTGGATATCTGAGTTTGAGGCCAGCATGGTCTACAAAGTGAGCCCAGGACAGCCAAGACTACACAGAGAAACCCTGTCTCAAAAAACAAACAAAACAAAACAGAACAGAGTGACCTGAGCTGACCACCATGTCTAGACAGTACCTTCCCTCTTAAAGTCCCTCTCCACTGATCACATACAACAATGCCCAAGCTTTCTCCTGTATTTAACAAATGTCTGTGTCTGCCAATAGAAGAATGTCTTTCCCCACAAGGCAAAGACATCACCTTCTGCCTCTGGTGGATGCTGACTACCAATCTAAGAGGCTTTGCATGTGATACATGGTCAGTTAGTAGAACATTGAGCTTGCTTCTCTCTCTGTTGCCCTGCAGACACATTTTCATTTTGCAAAAAGACACCCTGCCATCGTTGTCCTCATGACTTTCTTTGCAGGGAAAATACTCCTGGTGCTGCAAATGAGGCCTACATGCTTCACCCAGCACTTCTGTACATCTTCAGGCCTGCAATGGGCCCTCTGAATCCTCAGACTTTCTAAGAGCTAAATATATGGCAGTTATCAGATCTCCCATCTCCGGTGAAAAACTCATCTTTGTGCTGAAATGCAAACTCTCCATTGAAAGGCAACTTTCTTTGCAAAAATTTGGATAAGACTAGGTTTGTGTGTGTGTGTGTGTGTATGTGTGTGTGTATATATATATATATATATGTATTTAATAAGTTATATGCCAGAGTACCAGTCTGGGCCCAGAGCACTTTTATTTGATTGCTCAATAAATACATTTTCATCCACCCAAAGCTCTTGCCTCTGAGTATTGTGTACTGAGTATTGAGTTCTGTTTAATTTTATTCAATATAATAATGATTTGGGGTTTTTTGTGGCTTTGGGGGCCTCTGGATATTGTCGATGGTTGGAATGAGACAGGATGGTGGGGTGGCAGATAGTAGAGAACAGATCAGGTAGAGTAGCATGGGTGGCTACCTCTGCTCCCAGCCCCCTATTTGTTACATCTGTGTGTGTCTGTTACATTAGTGTGCACATGCATGTCCACAGTAGTGACATGAACACACAGGGTTGACGTCAGGTGTCTTCCTTGATCATTCTCTACTTTCATTTTTTTGAGACAGGGTCTCTCATGGAAATGGAAACTCATTGATTTGGTCAGGTGGTCACCATCCTCCTAGCGCTGAGGTTATAAACGTAGACTGCCACATCTTGCTTTCCGCCTGAGTTCTGGGAACTGAGCTCAAGTCCTTTTGTGTCCCTGGCAATTTAGCTATCTCCCCAGCACTTCTTGTACAATTTTATGTGTGACACAGCCATACATGAACCGCCTTATGCAGGAACAGAGGTAGTCATCCTTACCTTGCGCATTACTCTGAAGGCAAGATAATGTGATGAGCATTTTCCGCACACTGACACATTACCGGTGGCTTAATGAACATGGCATGATAGACATTTCAGTCACTTCAAGGGGACCCAGTTCATACAGCCTGTACCTTTCCTGCCTCTTTGTAATCAGGGGCTCAGCAAGCATTTACCCACTGTACCATCAAGGACTAACTCCAGCCAGTTCAGCGCCTTCACTGTCACATATCTCTCTGACTATCCCCATCCTAAATTGATTTCAGTTTGATTTACTGGGGGACATAAAAGGATAGCTCTGAGAAATATACCAGGCCAGAGAGAGAGAAAGAGAAGACTACTCTTGATGCTTTCTGCTCCCCACATGACTGCCTTTCTCTTTCAACCTCAGGCCTACCCTGGGAGTCTGACAACCAGGCATTGGCCCTAGACCCTGGCCATACCTCCCTTTGCCCCAGCTGGGCACCACAGCCCAGTAGGAAGCGTGGCCAGCCTCCAGATGGTTGTGCCCTGGCCTCTTGTCAGAACTGGATGCCTCCAGCTGCTCTTTGTGTGAGATAGATCGCCCATTCCCCCCTGACTGTGCACTCCAAAGCAGCTTATTTATCTTATAAGCAAACCCAGAATAAAGTACAAATTGCTTCCTGAGAGAAGCTTTCTATTGAGAACACTCCCCTAATGGCTCATTCACATTCCCTTCACTCTAGGGCCATCATCTTGCTAGGCCTTCCATGACCCTGGACAACCATGCTGTTGATGGAGAGGGTCGGCTACAAAGCTGCTTTGTCCACAGACATCTAGTTAGAGCCAGAGCATGGCAGGAGCTAAAGGGACCAATAGTCCCACTGGTTGGGAGGTACCATGAGGGACACACCCCAGAGATGCGGTTCTGTTTGCCTTATTTTCCTACTGAGTATGTCCACATGAAATAGTTAACCAAGCCAAGCCTCAGTTTCATTACTTAGAATGTGCTCAACTTAGGTGTTTCCCCAAAAACATTAGTGCGGAAAACTTGGGGCCCAAATGCGGCAGTGTTGAGAAGGCAGCTATGAGACATGAAAGGGTCAGGAATAGATGGCTCAGAGGTTAAGAACACTTGCTGTTCTTTCAAAGGTCTTGAGTTCAATTCCCAGCAACCACATGGTGGCTTATAACCATCTATGGTGAGATCTGGTGTGCAAGCAGAATGCTATATAAATAATAAATAAATCTTTTTTAAAAAGAAGGAAGACTTTGCCCTCATGAGTGGGTAAATCTGTTCCTTGATTGGTGATGGACTGTGAGGCAATGGGTCAGGTATTCCAAGAGTGAGTCTGTTATAAAGGCTATTTAACTTATCTCCAATGACTCTCTTTCCCATGTGAGATGCCTCAGGATTTCAAAGGAAGTCCCTCCCTGCAGGCAGCCCTCATCAGGTGCCAGCATTATGCTCTTGAACATAATGCCTCTATGAACAAAAGAAACCCTTGTTCTTTATAAATCACCCACTCTTTGGCGTTCAATTGTAGCAACAGTATGAAATGGAGAGTGTTCTGTAGCACTCTCTTTTCACAACAAGCCCTGGGCTATATATAGTTTTACAAAAAAACTGTCTTGGTTAACATTAGCACATTAAGTCAGCAGGACATATGGAGCCATTTCTAGATGATGCGATATGGTGGTACCAATGATGACCAAGGCAACAGCCCTGTGACTCCCAGCCTCCCTGTAGAGCCCACATGGCCCACAAGCTAGTCATGGACAAGTCCTAGTGCAGGGTTTAGAGAAGTGAATTAAGGAAAGCTCTGGAGGATGGGACCCTTAAGGGAACCCTGCTCTATCCCTTTCTTAGATGTCGGTATTGGATACTGAAAAAGACCTCCTCCTGGCAACAGAATGGAGGGCAACAGGTGGGGCATCCTTCCTGTTCCTGCTCAAATGAGCTTTGAATGTCCTTGTGCCCCTTGGTGTGTAGAACAGCATTCTAGGGTGCTTTATGGAGGAGATCCGCCTTCAGCCTACTTGTGCTATAGTGCACACAGGCTGGGGAAGCCTCTTGCACCAAGAGGTCCACAGGTGTGCTGGCCCGAGCATGGTACTTAATACACCCCACCCAAATGCTCTGTGGCAGACAGGGCCGGGATAGTTACCAGCTTACTCTCACAGAGGAAGAACCAGAGGTTTTTGAAGTGTGTACAAACATAATCAAGCCTGTAGCTGGTAGAGGATGGAGCAGGGACAGCCTGGTCAGCCTGGGGTCCTTCTGTGTGCTGAGCTGGGCTGTCATGTGCTGCATAGGATCAGGCGTCTTACTTTTTATACTGTTGTAGTAGCGATAGGGTACCTACCATGGCTCAGGCAGCGCTAAGAGCTGCAAATGAAATAACTGGCTTTGCCCAGCTATTATGAGGTAGACATTGTATTCTCCCTATTTTTACTGCTTTAGTGTCCAGTGGGTCAGGAGCTTGCTCAGCCTCATAGCTTGTGAGTAACAAGCTGACAGCTCAACCCTGGCCTGCTAAACCCGGAGCCTTCTACCTTTTCTCATACAAGTGGACTCTGGTGTCTAGCTCAAGTGTGGTTGGTCTGTGGCTCTGAGGAGCTAGTGTGGCCAGGTATCCATGTCTCTGGATACCTGGGAGAAGATGCTGTTCATCAATGGTGTCCTATCTTCAAGGGCTTTCTCTGTGCTCTGTAGGAGAAGCCTGGGCCACTGAGAAGGAGCTGGCTTGCCTGTTGCCAGGAAGCCGCAGAGTCACTTATAATGAGGGCCAGGTTGTCAGGGCTGTACCTCTGCCTTTCATCTTCTCCTTCTGAAGTCCTTTCAGAGTCCGGGACAGTGCAGCTCAGGGCCTTCATTATCGCTGCCGTGTCTGAAACCTTCACAAAGACAACAAAGCAGCATTGCTCCTTCTGTGTTTATAGCAACCCAGACAGCTTTTCTTGGCTACGGCGGTCCCCAAAATAATATCCCCAGACTTAGCTTCCCCACATCGTGTGGCTGAAAGAAGCTGTGTTCTGCTGACCTCGCAGTCAGGCGGCAACAATTGCCTTTTCAGCAGCACACCCATCACCCTGTCTATCTTGTCCTGGAAGGTGAGGGTTCCGGAGTCTGGGAGACAGTTGGACTTGTCTCTCTGTCTCTCCTGCAATGATATGTGTCACCTTCGTCCACTCCCACACCTGTAGAATATGCCACATTCTGTGGGGACAGGCTGCTCAATGATCCAGCTATTCTTACTGAGCAGGATGAGTGGGCATTTCTGGAATCCTGATTTCCAAAGTCCCTTCCCCCATCCCAAGAATCTTCCCTACCGGTAACTCAAGATAGCAGAGCTCTGTGAAGAGCCCCCAAGGTCCACAATCCCTTAACTGGTCAGGCTTTTCCTCCATGGAAGCTTCCCTGCAGCCTTTCTCATCCGTTCCTCAGAGCATGTCCTGTAAAACACCCAACAGAAACACTTGAGAGAAAAGACCAGCTTCTCAGGAGTTGGATAAGAGTATGAAGGGCAGGAAGGAAAAGGGCAGGTGCTAAGCATCTGTGGGCCTGAGGACCAGGATAGCCTAGGAATCACATAGCCTTCTCTTCTGTACACAAAGATGCCTGAGAAGCCTCTGTGCTGGGCTTAGAGAGGAGACATTGGGAGGGGCAGACTTAGATACTCCAGGAGGGGAGACAAGAAGCCAAGATGCTCAGGTGAAGAAAACGGACCTTACAGTCACAAGTTATTACATTTCCAAAGGGCTATGGCAAGGAAGGTAATGATAGTGTCTTAATCCATTTGAGAGAAGGCAATGTGTTTTTCTAGTATAGCGTTTATGATACCTAAGGAAGTTGTGATATCAGATTAGGTGATGCTGCACTGAGGTTGCTCAGCTGTTGGGACCTGAGGTGTTGAGAGTGGACCCTGAGTCCTGCAGATTCAGCAGGAGCTGCTCCTATCCCATGCTGTGCTGAGAACCACCCTGTGGGGAAGGGAGGAATGTCTGAGATGGTCCACATTTTTAACGAACTAGTGAAATGGATTCTCAGACCCAGGCTGAAGGGAAACCACTGCCTTCAGCCAAGTGGTTCTAAACCATGGCTGTATGTTAGAGTCACATGAGGAGAGAAATAAACCTAAGGTGGACAAGTGTCCTTTTGTAGCTTCAGAATTAGATTTGCTCAGGGCTGAGTTAGGAATAGGTCTGGGCATCAATATTTAATAGCTTTGTCCCCCTTTTGACGCTAAGATCCAGCTGTATTGAGAGCCTGGGTTTAGCCTGCGATACTGTTCTAGCTTAGGAACAGTATCTGTCTGTGTCCTGCTTACACAGGTGTAGAAGCGTGTGTGAGAGTGTGTGTGTGTGTGTGTGTGTGTGTGTGAGTGTGTGTGTGTGAATGTTATAGGTCTCCATGGACAGTCTAGATCTGGTAGATCCCACCCCAGGGTGCCGGACTACCTACAACATGAGCTTCCTTGGCTTCCCATTAGCCCCTGACTTTGGCAGAGATGGGGCCAAGGGTCAGCAGCAGACCTTCCAAAGGCCTCATCGGACTGTTCCTCTCTGGACACTGGCAGGCTCCAGATTCGCATCATCTTCTTAGGAAGGTTGGAGAGCTGCCTAGGAGTCTACATTACCCTGTGTGGTGTTGTGGGGGAAGATCAGAAGATGATAAGCAGTCATCCCAAGAAGCCCCACATCTTCATTCATCATTCTACCCTCAGCTCCCAGCACAACATGTTAGCATGCCCACGTAGAATGGGAAGGTTCTGTTGCTAAATTATACACAGCCTAAAGGAACCCCACAGGAAGTAGGTTTGGCAACTATTCCAAATTTCCCTTATTTAAAAACTGACACATTGAGACATTTAGGGTCTTATTCTCATGGCAGGTTACATCACAGCTAAGTGAGGGGTGAAGCCACATTCCAGACCCAGGCTCAGAGTGGCTCAGAGGTCCTACCTTTTACTTCCAGGCCACTCTGACTCTACAGAACTATACCATTCTGGTTCTTAGTTAAGGAAGTGGGTTCCATGCTATTTATAACCCTAAACACAGAGGTCTTATTTTTGCCTATCTAAGGGTACACAGAAAAAGTACCTCACACCAGATGTCTTCATCAGTGTGCCAAGTTCTACCACTGTCTAAACCACCACCCAGGTGAAAGGCCAAGAAACCTGAGTCCATATTGCCACCCCCAAGAACAGATGTTAAGGCTGTGTATCAAGAGTACCCTCTCTGGTCCAACCACAACCTTGAGGCATGGTGTGGAGGGAGAGCCCTGGATCTGCAGGTTCTCTGAGCATCAGATACTTGCCTTTGGATCTGAGTCTGGGAGACCTTGGCCTTCACAGGCAGAGAGTTTGCCCTCTGATGATTTAGCGTGTGTGTGTGTGTGTGTATTGTGCACTTTGAAAATATGCTTGGAGAGCTAGGAGATGGCTCAGTTGGTAAAATGCTTACCCTGCAAGCATGAGAACCTATGTTCAAGAATTGAACATGGTGGTGTGCTTGTATCGCATCACTAGGGAGCCAGAGACAGGAGGACAGGAGGATCCCTGGGGCTCACTGGCCAGCCAGCCTGGCCTACTTGGTGAGCTCCAAGCCAGTGTGAGATTGTGTTAAAAACAGAAAAAAAAACCCAAACAAAAAAACCCACAAAAAACAGTGGATGATGCCTAAGGAGTGAGCCCTTAGGTTGATGTTTGATCTCTACATACATTCATAACCAGAGCACACATTCTCGATCATGGAAGAAAGTGTGGAGTGTGGATAATCCCGAGACTCGGTGCAGGAGCCTCATCTGACCTTGTGCACAAGGTATGAGCATGGATGCTCTTCAAAGCCCACGGCTGACAGAAGCAGATAAGCACAGGGCCCATTCACTGTGTCCCAGACACGCACGGATCCTTTGTCCAGCCCTCTGCTGAGCCTGTCTGTCTGCAAGCTGTGTCTGCTTCCTTCCTCAGCCTCTGGTGACCAGGCAGCATGACTAGGTTGGGAAATTAAAAATTCGCTACAGGAAAAGGACTCACCCCTCCTCCACACACACACTTCAAAACCACAGGCGTGACAGGTTTTTGCACACGTTCCATGGGGCACACGTTGTGTTACTAACACAGCATTGAGAGATCATACAGGTTTCACATCTTTCACGTGATAATATTTTTTTAACTGTCATGCTTGAGAAATGGATTTTGTTTGAAAGTGGCCTGTTTCCTTTGATGGCTGCTTTGACGTGGCTTCAAAGCCTGTGGCAGACCAATCTACTTTTCCATGCTGCAGGACAACCATGGCTGCTGGGCTGGGAGATTTATGACTGAGAAATGCCATGAAGAGAAGTCCAGTGGCCGAAAGCTGCTGGGAGCCATGGCCAGCTCACCCCTGGAGTGCCCTGGCTGGGTACCTAGATGCATGTGAATGACTCCGGATTCGTAAGGCTGTGACTGATACCAAACTGCACTGGGAAGCTTAGATGTGGGCTGTTCAGTCAGAGGACAGCCCCCAAGTATTTCTGTTCAAGCTGAATTTTTGTGAGAGTTGTAGTGTTCTTGTCTGCTCTTTGCAGGAGCTAGCTTTTGGTGATCTTGCTGCATGTGTTGAGTGGCTGCTTGAAGCAGGAGAATCTGCCCTGGGGTCAAGCCTTTGGGAACTACTGCAGGCTCTCTCTCTCTCTCTCTATGTGTCTGTATGCTAGTATATACATTCATGTGTGTAAATACGCATGTGCACTGCGTATAAGTACACCTGTATGAGCATGCACATACAAAAGTGTATGTGAACATAGGCTGAGTGTATACACATGGAAATGCATATTTGCAGGAGTGTGTGCATATGCTCAAGTTTACACCCGTGTCTGCATGGGGTATGGGGTGTACATGTGCATATATAAGTGTGAACAAAGTGCATGTTTGTGTACGTGTGTATAGCCAGCAAGTGCAGAATGGTGCAGAGTGGCACCGGGACCTGGCTCATGGCTCCAAGCCCTGTCTCCCCTTCCCTGAAAAGCCTACCTTACTGCCAGCCTGGCATCCAGTCGTAGGAGCTTCCCGTAGATCTGACCTTTGGCATCTGCCCTAGTAGGTAGCTCTAAGGGCAGAAAAGAATTTGATAGGTTGCCCTGGGTGTAGACTCCGGGCTGGCTGTCTCAGCCAGCCTGGAAATACCTGCCCATCCATCAGAGGCCATAGCTATTTTGTCAGGTCCTCGTGGGTGATGGGAAGTACACAGCAAGCAATGAGGGCATCCAACATCTTGGAAAGCTCTAGTAGCCCTGGTTTCCACTGTTCCCTAGCTCTGTGGCTTGGGTAAAGCCCTTGACCCTTCGAGGTATGAGTAACTGAGCTAGAGGACCAAGTGTCTGTGTAAGCTGGAGCCAGTGACATGTTAGGACATGAAGGATCTTCATAATCAGCTTGTGTTTCTAGATGAGAACACAGCACCCCAGAGAAAGGAATAACCTGTCAGCCCTGCCCAGTGTGGGCTGAGAGTCGGGACTTGAGAGCAGGCCTGTGGCTCCCACTAACATTCCCTACCCCTTCCATGTCACCACATGCTCACAGTGAGACTCTGGGCTCACAGCCCAAGCATCAGCTGTAACACATAGAATACAGGTTCTCATATCCACTGAACAGGAGACCCTGCTGCTGGCTACCAGGGGCTGCAAGCTTCCCTTTGGCAGCATGTCCCAGCACTTCGGACAGAATTGTGCTGTGAAAGGGTCTGATTCGGGGCCAGTACCTTTCTCCCACTAATGGATCTGTGAGTCCCCTTCAGGAGAAGTGTGGCCCTCAAAGGCCAGCAGGGTGTGTCCAACAAATTCATCCCTGGAAACTGATGCATGGATACTAGGTGCTTTATGTGGGAGCGTGTGGCATATATTTAGGAGTCTGGGTGTTCAGCTCCTGGCTGTCAGCTCTCAAGGAAGGAGAGTGATGGTGTGTGCTTCAGAGTTCATTATATCTCCCTGGCAGAATTCTAGTAGTAAAGGGTGGTTTTAAAGAAGTAAGTAATGGCACTCATATATCTAAGTTCCTAAGATACATGCATTTGCCACTCCCTAAAATGAGATTTTTGCATGTACTTTTTATTTCATCGGCTTAGAAGGTAAAACTTGAGCCTCTTCACAGCAGCTTTATTGTGCATAATTTCTGATTCACTCTGTTTCCTTGTCTGTGAGTATGCACACACGCCAAGTGTTGGCTGTTTCTGCCTGTACCAGACTTCTTGGCTGTGAGTTCAGCCACACTTTTACCCAGAATGCCTCAGTGTAGGCCTGGAAGGGCTCAGTCAGGAATCTGTACACACTTCATCTGCTGGGAAAGGCCATTGTCCCACCTCTAGAGTGACCTTGCCATTCAATAGCTGCCAACACACTAGCCTAGCATTTTCCAAAAAAAAACCCAACTGAGGGCTGACAATCCTCTCTAACTCCTGGCCCACCTGACTCTGGTGGTACCTCACATCCTCACAGTTCTCTTCCAGAATGCAAGGCCTAATTCATCCTCTACCTTGCCCTGCCTGTAAACAGCAGCCCTGCCTGACTCCAGGCCAACCGCCCTGGGCAGTCACTGTAGATACTGGGGTTGAGGGAGCAGTGGACTCAGCAACTGTCAGCCGGAATTCCTTTGCCTCATTGCAGTCCTGGGACGAGTCTTCAAATCTCCTTTTTATAGCAGAGGGAGGTGGGGGCCGAACAACTGAGCTCTGACTGTGTCAGCAGAATAATGGCCACCCAGAAATCTGCCTGTCTGCATTGCTGAAATCTATGGGCATTCCAGCCTCTGTGAAGGGGGGAAATCAGGCTGCAGATGAAAGTGAAACGCTTAATCCGGCTGGCCTTAAACTTGGAAGCATTCTGAGCAGACCCATTCCTGAATGACTGTAAGGTTCTGATGTGGTGGGGAAGCAGAAAGCAGAGGAGGCCAGTGTGCAATGATGAGAAAGGCCTGCTGCCCTGACTAAGGAGTAAGGGCCACAGGCCAGGAGTCTGGCAGCCTAGAGTGGCCATAAAAGACAGAGTAAATTCTCTCAGAGCCTCCAGGAGGAACAAGCCTGTCCACACCTTGGTCTTAGTTCAGTGAGACGCCATCACACTCCCACTTTTAGAGTTCTAGGATAGTAATAAATGTATGACCTTAACAGCTAACAGGTCTCAGGGCTTTGCTTCACTGGGACCAGGAAGAGGCTGGGATTTGGATCTAGAGGCTGGGAGTTAGGAGGAAGGAGGGGGACCACATCCCAGGCTGTGGGTGGGGAATGGGGTGCCGCACAGTACACCTGTGTTGAAGGAAGGGTCTGGAACCTGAGTGCACGTGTCACTTCGCCTTATGAGTGGTGTTGGGATAGAAACCCAGCCTAGGTTTCCTTGGAAAAGCCCAGCATCGAGGTTCTTAGGGGAAACTGGTGAATTGTTGCCAGCAGGAAGTTGGCTAGTATGTAAGGCGTCCCTGAAAGCTGCTGAGACAACTGTTCGTTTCTGGACATTCAATTAGCCCTTTGCTTTTTAATTCTAAATAAAGCATGCACACAGGCATCTTAGGAGTTGAAGTTTTCTAAAAATCATTGAATTGGACATTAAGCGGGGTGAACATTGTGGTATGTAATTATATCTCAGTCGAGCTGCTTAAAAACAGAGAGGTGGGGGAAAGGAAACCTGCTTCAAGAGTTTGACACAAGATACTCAGTGTCAAATTTGCCTTTATTTTATGCTTAAATTTTATCTAAAAGAAAGGGGTGGTATTTATGTATCTGTGTGAGCACATGCCACATGTGTGCAGGTTCCGCAGAAGAGGGCATCAGAACCCCTGGAGCTAGAGTTAGAGACTCAGTATAGATTCTGGCAACCAAACTTAGGTCCTCTGGAAGAACAACATGTGTTCTTAACCACTGAGCCACCTCTCCAGCCCCAGATTTGGTCTTTCTGAAATCTGAGGTCACAGAATCACCCACAGCACCTTGACAGGTGGCTTCTATTCACATGAGAAAGAAATGGAGGCTTGAAGGGACTTTGGGTCTTGCTCAGGGAGTGCTGAGAGAAGGGTCTCAAGAGATGTCTGGGAGGAGGACCAAGTTGAGCTTCAGACACAAGGCCCTGGTGCCCAAGGAAGCATGTCCTCAAGATGTGGGCCACCTGCTACTCCTGGCTCTGAATACTGTCACCAAGTCCTCAGAGGCCGCAGCTCTGAACAGAAACATCAGGTGAATAGAAACATCAGACTGTGGGCGTGGCCACGGGGCAGAGCTGGGCCACTCCTTACCTACTCTCCCAGCCATCATAGTATCTGCCCTGCTTGTGAGAGGGGCACCGATAACTGAGTAAAACCACAAGGCACAAGACAAGCCCACCAGGTTCCTGCAGGAGCCCAGCCAAGCTTTGAGAAGGAAAGATGCACTCACAGAGAACATGCAGTCCAGTTGGATGGCAACTGGTGAGCACTCAGTGGTGTGTGCAACATCCCGTGTGGTGGCTTTGTCTGCCTCTTCAGCTCCACTGTCCAACCCCAAACCACTCTGACCTCCAGCAACAGCTATGTACTCTGTGCCAATGTGACAGCATCCAGGCAGCAGAGATGGGTATCAGCTTCTGCTTAAGGGGAGGTCTGAGCTACAAGCTACCTTGCAAACCCTTCAGAGAGCCACCTCTGAGCTTCCACTTACAGCTACGGCGAGAGCTGGAAAATGTCTTGGCTTTCACCCTAAAGACTTCCAGGGATGTGGACTTGGAGAAAGGTACAGGAAGAAGGGGTCAGGATTTAGGCAGCTCCATGAGGTGGGCATCACTCAGAGGTCCAATCTTGTCACTCTGTCCTGGGGTCTCAGCACTGGCAGGACCTCGATGCAAAGCCAGCTTGGAAAGGCTCAGCAGGGCCATCCAAATGTGCCCTGATAATGCCCGGCAGACTATCCTAGGCTCAAAGCTTTGCAAGCGCTTCCCTTCTGCACTTCTCTCTTGCCTCACAGAATGAGCATGGAGGCAGTTAGGAAGGATGTGCAAGACTCCACTCTTGTTTGTGGTGTCAGCCTCCGTGGGTGTAGATAAGATTGTAACATTTTCTGGGTGTGCTGTATGATCCTCAGTAGAACTTCCTGGAAAACAGGCCATATACAGTGAGGACTGGGCCTTATCTTGGAGGTACTCATGAGCTGAGAAAGCACCTGGTAAACCCATCATTCTGTTTACAGGGGTCTGAGTCTGAAGGGTTTGAGGGAGCAGAGAGATAGTCAAAATATTGCTTGTTATTGTGTGTGAAGGCACACACCTGGAATCCCAGTAGTTGGAAGGCTGAGGAGGGGGGATTTAGAGCATGAGGTCACCCAGGGCTGCCTGGTGAGACCCTGTCTCAATAAGTAAGCAGACAGAATACACACTTGCCAAGAACCTGGCAAGCCACAGACACTAACCATACTTAAAGGGGCTGCCTTGGTAAAGAGCAGCCAGGGGCTCCAGGGGCTCCCTGCTGGGCCAAGCACTTTTGCATCTTGGAAACCATTCTTCTCTTCTCCTACCTCCCACCCCCATCCCTCCACCCCTTCTTCCCCTCCAGGGGCCTGATGACATTTTGTGTGCTCTCAGTCAGAGTGCTGATCACACTTTCCTTGTTACCCTTTCACTGAGTCCCACCAGCATGGAGAACTTGCCTGCCTTATCTTTGTATCTCATTATTCAACAATCAACCTCACCCAGAATTAAGCTGTTTCAGTACATGTTGTGGGCTGAGGAGATGGCTCAGTGGCTAAGAATGCCTGTTGTGCAAGCATGAAGACCTGAGTTCAGATCCCCAGAACCCACACAAAAAGTCAGTCACGGTCATACATGCTTATAACCTCCGAACTGCAAGAGGTGGGGACAGGATGGCTGGAACTTGCCAGCCACCAGCTTCGATCCAAGTTCAGTGAGACCCTGTCTCAAGGGGGTCAGGCAGAGAGTGAAGGAGCAGGACACCCAAAGTCCTCCAATGGCCTCCACATACATGTACATGCACATACGTGGATGCATATTCCAGGAAATGTCAAACACGAGCCACAGGTCACTTCCAGTTCCCATTAATGCTCAGAATGTCATGCACAGAACCATTAATAGCACCTTCAGTGGGCAACTACTGTCCCCCGAGGGAGCCCTCCTCCGGGAGCTGTTGACGGTTCTATAGCAAGCCCCTGGGAGACTGAGGGGACTCAGAAGGGACAGATGTCGCACAAGAGAGCTAGGGCTGAGAAGGGAAGGGTGTGTCTAGCTTGCCTCCCCCAGGCCTTGATGACTCTAGTTTGATGGAACACTCCCCAAAGGCAACTTGGATCAGTTCTCTAGAGACCCTGGATCTGGCCACCATGTTGTCCTCTGTGCCTACTTTCTGGGACGAGGGGTTTTTAGAAGTCATCACTGGGCTCCTTCTGGTTCTGAACCTTTCAGGATGAAGAGAGAAGAGGGGAGGGGAAGAAGAAGGGTAGATGAGAGAGGAGGAAAAGAGGAATGAGGGGAAAAGAAAGAGGGGGAGGAAGGAGGAAGGGACAGGAAAGAGAAACAGGAGATGCAGTCTTCTGTCTTCACTGTTTCCATGTTTCCAGGGTAACAGCTCTACGTACTGTGCTGTTCAGGGTGTCTGGAACAGATGTTAGATGATTCTCAGGCCTGAGAGACCTACCGACGTCCCCTAGGAGACAGGAGTGATTGTCTAGCTGTGACCTTCCATGGAGCCACCTGAGAAATGTCTGTTACTTGCATAAGTGTACAAAGTCACTTATTTGGTGAACAAGGTAGGAGACTGAACACACACACTGCATGGCTTCCCTGCCACACACTCTGACCTGCCAGCAGGCTCCACTTCTCTTTCGCCCCTTAAAGGAGACTCCCAGAAAGATTATGGAAGTCCCTAGAAGGCAGGCAGTGGCCTTTTGACTCCTCCAAAAACTTTTCTGCTCCCGCCCTGTTCACCACTTGACAGATTGAACACATGTAGACATAACGAAAAATCACACACACAGAAAGAGAGACTCACTGAAATTTTATGCAACCATAAAGAATGATGAAATCATGATATTTTCACGATGGAACTGGAGGTCATTATGTTAAGTAAAATAAGCCAGACGCAGTAAGACAAATGTGCAATGCTTCTCTCAAATGCAGGCTTTAAATTTATATATGGGGTGGGTATGCAGGACACGAAAGGGGCTATGGGAAAGGAGGAAGTGATCTTGAGGGTGAAGAGGTTACTGGGATACAGGCATCACAAAAGACCAGTGGATGGGTTGGGGGAGGAAAGGATCCAGCTAGAGTTGAGATAGGATGGAGAAGGGCAATGAGGGAAGGGCTTGGATAAGAACAAAGTAGACTGACATATATGTATAAAAATGTTACCATGTAACACAATACATTGTATGCTAACTTAATATTTAATATAAAGAACGGAACAAATATTGCTTCCCTTAGTTCCCTTAGTTCATCGTGTGTGTGTGTGTGTGTGTGTGTATACAAATGGAGCCCATGTATATGCAGGGGTGCCTGAATATGTGTGGAGACCAGAGGGCACCCTTGGGTGTTACCCCTCAGGTGCCATCCACCTTGTGTTTTTGAAACAGTCCCTCTGGCCTGGAAGTCATTAGGTAGGCTAGGTTGCCACAAGGCAGTGCACACCAAGGGTCTGTGTGTCTCTGCTTCCCAGCACTGGGATTACAAGCACACGCCACCACCCCTGGCCCTTTTTAGACAAAGAGATCAAACTCTAGCCATGATGCTTGCAGATAAACACTTCACCAACCGAATCACTACCCCTCCCACAGTCCCCTAGTTCATCTTTGAGAATATGTTGGTTTCGCGGTGGTTATCATTTGTACCCATACCGAGTGACAAGGTAGGGACACAGTGCTGTAACCTCTGTCTTCAATCTGTTTGTAATACATTATTATGCAACACAGGCCTAATTGTGAATCATAATTTTTTCATTAACTGATCTCATTTTACTTGGTAATATCCATTTAGGCATTTGAGAGCAATAAAACTCTATTTCTTTTAAATATTATATGATTCAGTTGGCTCACTGATTTAGATTTTACTACCCCCCATTCGAGCAAATGAGTCATCCGTCTTTACAGAGATGAGGACCTTCAAGATCACACAGTCAGGCCTCGTGGGGAGAATGCGCAGGTGTGCCTGGTCCAGGGACAGAACATTCTGGAATTGGGCTGACTAAGACACCCTAAAACTCCTTAGAAATGCATGCGTGGGTCATACCACACTCCTCAATAGATTCTAACCTGCTTGAGGGATCTGAATTGGTACCCAGGATTGGGGGTAGGGGGGAACTCCCCCCTTCTCTGAGGAGAAAAGGAGAGGCAAACGGAGGGAGGAGGTGTGAAGGTGGGACTGTGAGGAGGGGAGGGAGGGGGCTACAATCAGGCTGAAAAGTGGTTAAATAAATAAGTAAATCAAGAAAAAATAATAAAAAATTTTAAACCCCAAACAAAGACTGGTAATGAGTTGACCCCCTTGTCCTGTGGGTCCCAGCCTGCTGCTATGCACAGGCCATAAAATGCGGGGGAGGTCAGCTGTGGGGGTGGCAGGGCAGAATCACCCCAGCTCTCCCGCTTTCTTCATGACCCCAGGACTGTAGCTCGTGCTCTCTGGTCCCTGAAAAGGGTCAGATGAGATGAAGGAGTGTGAGGGCATGTTTAGGAAAGGGTTGTGGCTCATGAGAATCTCAAGCGCTTCGCTAATGTTAATGAGCTATACCTCTAACCTTGCATGTAGTCAGAACCCCCAGAGGAGAGGTTCTTCATGCCTATGGCCCTGGGAGTCTGGTGGACAACTAAGAATCCCTTAGGCCTGCATTCCTCTCTCCCGCTCTCACCCCAGCGGCACATTTCGCAGGTCTGCCTTCTGAATCACAGGCTCCCAAGTCCCGTTCACTCTGCGACAACTGCAGAACACTTCCAGAGCACTTCCTGCCTCCCAAGCCCTCTGGTGGGTCCAGAGAGCCTGGGAGCTTGAAGCCTCCCTCTGTGGCCAGACAAAGCCCCTCCTCCAAGATGAGCTGTTAGTAGGGTGACTCCAAAAGGAGGTGGCCACCAGGATCACTAAGTGCCCTTATCTTGAAGACCTGAGGACCCTGACCCTGTCACCAGCCTGGGCCTTTTAATATGCTGTGTACCTATGAGTTCAATACAGACAGCTGAGGGGACCCAACAGGTGCCCTATATGCGTCTCCTGGTCCTGACTTACTTCTGCATCCCCAGGTCTCTCTCTCTCTCTGGGCCCAAGCCCACCATATGTGCTCCACCTCATATGTTCGTGACACAGAGGGCAGCTTGTCCAGTGGGCTAGACGTCTCTGCCTACTTCACTACTTTAGGTGGTTTTCTTGACAGTCTGCCCCAGGACACCAGTTTAAGTCTTGGTCTATCAGCTATGTCGGGTCTATTACTGGTGTCAAAGAGAGATTGAAAGAACCCTTCCTGCTACGTTACTCCTGGTTCCCATTGTGAGCTCACTTGGAGGCATACACTCACCTAAATGTTGTGTATGTTATCGTATGCAGTCGTCATGGGTCTTGACTCTGTGATCTCTGCTTGGAAGAGAAGGTGGCATGGACTTCGTGGGGCTGTGCTTGACCTCACAGCTTGTGCGTGGCAGAACAGAATCTGAACCTCTGACCATGCGAATCCAAAACCATTCCAGCAAGGAAATCTTGGGGCCTGCTGGGAAACCCTGAGCCCAGACCCTGGAAGGAGCCACCTCCATGAATCCACAAGGAGTCCAGGGAGAGGTTCCAAAAGTGTGTGGCAGGTGGCCGTTGCCTGTGTCTGGGTGGGCAGAGACAGCTGGGGCCTAGACAGGAGCGGGACTGTGGGGATGAGCTGCAGGAGCGCAGGCTGGGGAAGAAGCAGAGGCCCACTTAGGAGTCTGGGTCAGTATTCTTGGCAGAGAGACGGACTGGAAAAGGCAACGGTTCTGTGCTAGAGCCATGGCCATGTCAGGCTCGCGACCGTCAACTTCTTGGCAGCCTCTGCTGGGTGCATTTCTATAACCCTGAATGTGATGGCTGTTGCATGGATGACACGATAGATTGCCGGGTGAATGAAACTTTGAGAACCATGAAAACTCTCCTCGCTCATCGCAGAAGGGCTGTGTGAGTAAGAACTGATGTCGGCATATACAGAGTTACCCTCTGACCCACTGTCTCCTTGTCCCTTCTTTCTCCAGAGGCTCCTGCCAAGCCTGAGGAGGCAGAGGCTGAGCCCTTCACGGACTCATCCCTGTTTGCACACTGGGGTCAGGAGCTCAGCCCCGAAGGCCGGCGTGAGGCCCTGAAGCAGTTCCAGTACTACGGCTACAACGCCTACCTCAGTGACCGGCTTCCCCTCGACCGGCCCCTGCCAGACCTCAGACCCAGTGGGTGAGCAGTCAGGGTCCAGGCTCTCGTCCTGACCATCATGGTGCTGGGAACAGAACCAGGCCTGGGGGTAGGGGGATGCAGGGCGGTGCCCAGACACTTGGGTCTCTTTCTTATCTCTGCCTGGGCTTGCCCTCTCAGCCTTTGTCTACCCTCTGCTGAGTGTGTGTGTGAGAGGGGCAGCTTCCTCCTATTAGAGATTTGGGGGATTAATAACCCAAATTATCTTTCCAGGGCGCCAGAATCATCTAGCAGCCTCACCAATATGTCATTTTAAACCAATTAGCTGCAACTTTTTTTTCTTTAAATTGGTTTTTAAAAAAAAATATATATCTGTCTTCCAGGGTGAACAAGTCATTACGCCGGGAAGAGAGGTCCATCTTGGCTTTTCATTTTGTTACACACGGATATTTCTTTAAGGTTCAGCTAGAATCTTCATTATTCGTAATTATTAAAATTTGGGCATGCACCACAGTTAGGAAATCTCATTAACTTTCGTGTGAGCTCCCCAACACCTTCATTCCCCCTTTCCTCCTCATTTTTAAAATGTTCCTTAAAGCTGCACACCATAGTGGGTCTCTCTTTGGGGTTTTCAGGGAAAGTACTTGTAGCTAAGCTTAGAAGCTATAGCATCTTAGAGCAGTGATTCTCAATCTCTAGGTCATGACCCCTTTGGGGTTCAAATGACCCTTTCACAGGGGTTGCCTAAGACCATTGGAAAACACAGTATTTATCTTATAATTTATAAGAGTAGCAGAATTACAGTTATGAAGCAGGAATAAAAAGAATTTTATGGTTGGGGGTCAGCACAACGTGAGGAACTGTATTAAAGGGCCTCAGCCATGGGAAGGTTGAGAACTGCTGTCTTAGAGGACTTCAGCTCAGCCACATCAACTTGGAAAGCTTGTGGATGCCTTGTCTTCTGAGGCCTCTGTGGTAGGGGAGGTGGGCTAGAAGGGGACACCTGCAGGGAGGGTCCCTTCTCCACCTCTGATGTCTCCTAGAGGAAAGGAAGGACACAGGGACAGAAAGGACAGAGGTTCCCTCCACCTCCTCTGTCAAGAGAGACTTTCTCTCCCACTGGCCTGAGGGGGAATCAAACTACACCAGACTCTTGAGGAATATAGCAGGCCAGTGGGCCACTAAAGGACACAGCACGTCACCAAAGGATACCCCGTGTGATGCTTGAGGCGGTGCCTCGTGATTGAAGGGAAGACACCTCATTCCCACTTAGGCGGCTGTCAGTCTCTCCCTCACTGGCACTGGTCTAAGTGCCAGATGTAAAGTTTTCAGTATGGGCTCTCTCCTGTCTCTAGTGTCTAAACTTCAGTTTTGCCACGGAACCCCAAAATAACCAGGGGCAAAACCAGAAAAAGGCAAACCAGAGGCACACGTACATATGAGAAGCCATCAGAATGCACCGTGGATGCCTGTGTGTTTGACTGGGCATGAGTCAAATAACAACATGTTGAGCACTGAAGTTATGAAGAGATCGGGGGAATCAATCCTTTGTCACTAGGGAGGAAGAAAAGAGGGAGCGGAGGTCTGGAAAGCCACTGAAAAGATGGGTATGGGAGAGGCTGAGAAAGAGGACCATGAAGAGTTGAAGCAATGGCCACTTGGGGACAGTGATGGCAGGTGGAATTGCTACCCAATGACAACAGCTCAGGTGCTGGCACACTCCTGCCCTCGCCTGCCTTGTGCCAGCAGCAACAACCTGGCTTACTATTTCTTCACACATTGACTGTTACTTCCAAACATCAGCCATAGAGGAGTCTAAGGGCAAGTGCCTGTCCTAAGGGGTGCTGTGGGTGTGAGTCAAAGGCTTCCAGCACCAATCCTGCCAGTTGCCATGGCAACCAACCCTATGGCCTGCCTCCCTGGTAGCTCAGGGCAGAGCCCTGAGCAGTGGCTACATCCAGCCTCTTGCTGGCAGATTTTCAGTCCCGAGTCCTTTCTCTCCAGTGTCCCCTGAGGTCTGTGCACCTCCCTCCCAGGGACTAGCATGCACTGGCTCTTAGGTTGACAGATGTGTTAGGCACTGGGGCATCAGGAGCTGGTCTTCGCAGGGTGGGACAATTTTCTTCAACCCTGAATGAGAACAACTGGGACAGATCCACACTGGAACCTCAGAGGAGCCCAAGTCCAGAGCTAGAAAGAGCCTGTGCCAACATGGGGGGGGGGGGCAGGATGGTAATAGATAAGTCAGGCACTAGGACCCTGGGGAGCATGTAATGGTCCTAAGGGAGGAGGGCACTACAATTGGGTGCTGTTGCCCTTGGGCCGATGAACTGCAGGTGGCTCCTGTGCTGTGTGCTGAGGTCATTCTTACGTACTCTCTGCGGTTTGATGTTGAACTTGGTCTCATGCCACTTTCAAGCAGGCACCATTCCATTTTGTGTGGAAGAATGCTGAACCTTACCAAGGCCAAGACACCTGTTTGGGTTAGGGAAAGACTAAGTTGGTTAAGTACATGAGGACCTGAGTCCTGTCCCCAGTGTCCTCATCAGAAAGCCTGGTATGACGGAGTGTGCCATCCCAGCACTGGGGATGTGGAGACTCCTAAGGTTTGCTGTCCTCCTTGGCAGATTCCACACAAAAGTGAGAAGCCCTGTATTATCTTAACAGGAAGCTTGACACAACCTAGAACTACGTGGGGGAAGAGTTTCAGTTGAGTTAGGCAGAACGGGTTGGGCTGTGGGGAACTGCCTTTGTTGTTAATTGATGAAGGAAGACACAGCCCACTGTTGGCAGCTCCTTTCCTTAGGCACAGAGTCCTAAACTGTATGAGACAGGAGAAGGCAGGATAAAAACAAGCAAGCAAGCAAGCATGTGTTTATTCTCTCTTCACTCTTCACTGGGGGATGGGATATGAATAGCTGCTTGAATTTCTGCCCTGACTTCTCTGAAGTGATGGACTACAACTTGGAACCATAAGCCAAGTAAAGCCTTTCTTCCCTTATGGTGCTTATCATCAGTTTATTTTGTCATAAAAGCAAAGATGGAACTAGTATAGCCTGTCTCACAAAAACGACGTGGATAAGGACTGAGATTCTCCTGTACCCCAACGACCTCTTATCTCCAAATGCATGTGTACACACAGCTATTGTCATCAGCACACACACACACACACACACACACACACACACACGGTACCCACTTAGATTCTCACAGGTACTCTATGGCAGAGGTAGCATCTTTATGGGTTGGTTCTAAAGACTTTAGGACATGACCTCATCCCTACTCCTGCCCTGCCCAGGGAAGCTTCTCCGACTCAGGATCTTGGCTCTGGAGAGGCAGAGGTCTGTGAATGATGGTGCTGCTAGAAGCAGCCACAGGACAAGGGTGAAATAAACAGTCTTCATAAGGATTGTGCTACCCTTGCTGGAAATGCTCACTGTGTGAACATGGTTGGAAGCATGGCTCTTTAACTGAAGCACTCTGGGAACATGCTTCTGTCTCTCCCTAACGTTAAGCTCATTGTGGGCCAAGATCAGAGTCGTTCGTGAAGAGGCAGCAATTCCGGCTAAAATGTAATGCATACAGTAGGGAAGCAACAGTATTACTCTCCTCTGCTGTTAGACCTTATCTGCAGAAATGGATTGTAAGGGACACAGAGGAAGTGGGCCATTTAGAGGCCACTCTGGGACAGACGCTGGGTTACATAACAGGTAATCTTTCTGAGTATATGTTAGATTAGTAGTTAGACTTGTTTCTTTGGGCTCCACTGCTGGGCCTCTTGGCTGAGAGTTGGGTAAGTTACCTAGCCTCTCTGTTTTTGTTGACAGATAGGAATCTGCTCCTCAGAGAAAGCAAGACAAAGACTGCAATACATCTGGCATCTAGGGCACACTTCAGGTGTGCAGTTGCTCTTGTTATCCGGGTCTGCAGTTTAAGAGGTGACTTATAGAAAAAGGCAAAGGAGGAGCAGTATGGTCTTAGCTTGGCCACCTGGAGGACTGCGTGGACAGAGGGACATGGGGTGGAGCACCGCTGTGGCAGCAGATGAGAGCATGTCTGGATAGGCACTGTGGAAAACATCCCACCGCAGCCCCTCGGGAAGGCTTCCTCCTCATCCCTGGAGACCTGAAGATCAAAGGTTCAGCCCAAGATGGACTTGGCTAGACAGTCTTTGGCAACCAGCCTTCCCCGATAGGTCTAAGGACCCTGCCTTCCTTTGTTCTGGTAGATTTAGGAGACCCACATTCTTTCATCCATTTAGATCCAGATCCATATAGCTCTTCCTTTCCCCATAGACCTAAGGGTAGCCCTTCTGCTCCAGCAAATCGAGGTGACACCTCTTCTATCCCAAAAGATCTAGAGGTCTCTTTTCTCCTATCCCTGAAGATATAGGGGACCCGCTTTGCCTGTCTCTGCAGTTCTAGGGGATCTGCCTTCTCCTGTCTTTGCATATTTAGAGGACCCACCCTCCCTGCCCTAGCAGATCTAGGGGACTCACCTTTCCCTGCCTAGCAAATCTAGAGGACATCCATTCTCCTGCCTCTAGAAGATCTAGGGGACCCACTTTTCCTTGCTCAGGTAGATCTAGGGGACCTTCACTTTCTACATCAACAGATCTACTTTTCCTTGCCATGGCATATCTGCTCTACCTCACATTCCTCAGCCCTAGTTGCCACAGATCTGGTCTGCTCACCCACAGACCTATCAATCAGAGCCTCATAACGTAACATTTCCTCCAGAGCCTGCTGACTTTTGCTGTCTGAGCAACTGTGCATTTAACTCCCGTATCCTACAGATCCCATAATCTCCAAATCACTCAGAGATTTGGGGAACAAATGAGCTCCCTGATTCCTGAGTATTGCTTACATTGTACCTGATCGCATTCCTGTTTCTCTCTGCTTATCTGAATGGCAGATCCTTTCTCTGAATTGATAAAATCACCAGAAAGGATGTTCATTAAACTCCTGCCTCTGGGAGAAAGCTGCATGTTGATGACCACATGTGCTCAGCAGCTTAACAATTCCTAGGCTACATTATGTTTCTAGGCCTGGACCATTCCTCTCACTGTGCTAGAACTTCAATGTCTCAGAGGCCATTGTCTTTTCCAAACCTGGACCAGTCTCTGAAACCCTGCCTGTGCTAAGTGCCCCACCCTGACTCCATCATCTTCTTGTTGCATGACAGAATTTTGTTGCTGTCAAACAAGAAGGATTATGAAGCTGACTCTATTCTTGTCCTGTTACAATGGAGTTTCCACCATACAATGCTCATGGCCAGGTATGTTCTCCTGCACATGACTTTGAGTTTTCCTTCAGTTTTCCTTTCACAAGGCACTGTCCTTTCTGAGAATTGCCCTGCCAAAACATTGACACAGGTGCTGTGAATTCCTGGTGTGCAGACAAGTCTTTACTCATTGAGGCTAACACCCGACAATGTGTCACAATCACATATAGATATGTATTGCAGGAGCATATGGCGTCAAGCAAGCAACAACAACAACAAAACAAAAACAAACAAAGACCTGAATGATTTCAACCAGGAGTTGGGGGTTGGGTGCTGTTCTTTACAGGTGGCTAAGACCCATGCATTTATGCTCAGAAGCCAACAGCAGGCTATGGAGGTAGGAGATGTGGCTTGGAGTACCCTGAAAAGCTCCAGGATACAGCCTCTTTGTTCCATTTCTGCTACATCTCTCCCGGGAGTTCATGTCCATGTCAACAGTTTCTCACTGCCAGTGTTCTGCTTCTTGGCCTGGACCTCTGTTGCTGCTCCCTTAGAGTAATCTCATTCAAGGTCTCCAGGAGAAAGCCCATAATAGGCCTCCTGGTCCTCTGATATCATCAAATCTGAATACTTAGCATTCCCATTGTATTAAGATTTCCTTCAAACTGAAAATTTCCATTCTAGGTGGAGGAGAGAGGCTCTCATAACTCACTAGAGGCCCAGGAGGCTTAGAAAGCTGCAAGGGTCACAAGGCTCCTCCCCAAGGTCAGATGAGCAGTAGACAGTTGGCAGGAAGGAACGCTCTTAGGTAGAGCTGCCTGAAAGTTGTTCTCACCCCTGCTGGAATGGTCCTTTGGTCATTCAGCTGCCTTTGAGTCACCCACATTCTTGCAAGTACCTCCAGCAAGCCCTCTGGTTCCCCAAGGTAGACTGGAGCAGAATTATGTCTGGTCTATTGTTAGTAGCCTATCTGGGTGAGTAGACAATTGTCCACATCCTTTTGGAAAAGTCATAAAATAGGCCCCTGGCAAGGTTGCCTTCCTTATAGGTCACAGTTATGCCTGTTGATCACTATGATAGGCCGAGGAGCCAGCCACTGCCCCTCTCAGTTATAGGCTAAATGACAAGGCAGAAGGTGGGCAGAAGACATTGTAATCTCTACACAAATGCCCCTGGGCTGCTTATCTCAAAGGCAGTAATATAACTGGGAGGTAATCTCAAGCTGCCCAGCAGTCCTTAACACACTGGCCCACATTTTCCAGCCAGACATAAAATCTCCTCTCCAGTTCTCATGCATAATTGTGAGCCTAAGGCCTCCCAACAGGCTTCCATGGTGCCAGTAACACAGCACCACTGTCTCTCTGGGCACACTTCTAGCGGCATAGGAAGGAAAGCGGGCACCATCGAGCTGCAGGAGTTAGCAGTCAGATGAGCCCAGGCTTAATTAAGCCCCGGAGGGCGACTTGCCACCTCAACTGCATTTCCCTCATCTGTAGCGGGGATAAAGACACTGAATGGCACTGATCATTGTTGGGCGCGATAAAACAGTAGAAAAGAACGAAAGCATGCCTTATGGCACGATGGACACACTCATTGCTATTCTTACTTCCAGGGATTCTGTGTGGAGTCTGGGGAGAAGCGGTAGAAAGTGCAGGAGTGTCTCAGCTCTGATGGTTGTGGAGATGTACATGCTAGCCAGAGGGAGGGACAGCCCCCTTCTTCTCTCATGCCAGGGAGAAGTCTCACATTATCTCATCCTTAGGTCTCCTTGAGCCCAATATCTTGGGCACTAACAGGTGTGAGTGTTGATATGGTCTGGAAATGTTGGAAGCTAGAGTATGCCAAAGTGAGGTCACAGGAACACCGTGCATGTTATGTGGGTACATGGAGAGTAGTGGCTGGTGTAAGGACAGGGTACTCTCTAGGACCAGCAGTAATGATAGAGAGCCAACAGGTGCTGCTGCTCTTGAGGGTTATGGGGTCTCCCTGGGTTTATGCTCAAGGTGACTAACAGTTCACCTCCCTCAACATCATATTCTGATTATAGCTGACAGGGGAGTATATCTGGGAGAAGTTTGGGAAAAGTAGCCAGGACAACTTCCCTCAGGGAGTGGTTACTTCAGAGTGTCATCCTGTCAGGTAGGACCCTGTGTTGCACCCTGTGTGAGCTCTGGCACAGAAAAGCCTCGTCCCCAAAGTGCATTGGCAGTCTCCTTTGACTTCATTCTGGAAGTGCTGTGTCCCATCCTCCTACCTGGCAGGTCAAACTGCCCCATGAATCATCTTGTGGACAATGATTGTGTCCATTTGCTGAGGTGAAAGGAAGGTCAGAAGGTGCCAATCCATCATGGGGTTGCCAAGCTGCAGGACTGACTTCCTCATTTGATGGCCAAGAGCTGGACATGGTCTCATTTAGGGGTCTACTGCTTCCGTTCCTCTCCTAGATAATGACACCCAAACTCTTGACAGAAATTTGCTTTGGAGGTGACTCAAAACAACCTGGGGATGAATCTGCAGAGAGGCTCCTTAAGTTGTCTTGTCTCTTGGCCCTGCATCTCTTTCTGTGTGCTGAGATCAATGAAGTGGAGTTTATCGGGACCATCAATTCAGCTTATTAGACAGTCCCAACACTCCCCCTCAGCTACACCTTGTTTTTATCTCCAGTGGGAAACAACTTGACATTGAGCAAGAGTGAAAATAAAAAGGTAACTTTTTATGGCTTAATTTTACAGGGGAAAGTGCCTCTTCTCAAGACAAGCCAGGCCTGGCTGTTGTACAGTTAAGTGTCCTTAAATAAGGACAGGTTGGTGACATTCATGTAGTGTCTTTGCATTGCAGTCCTCATGCCCTTCAGTACAGGAGTGATGCAGGGGTGGAGAGAGCAGAGGCAGCCATCAGGGCAGGTGGGAGGGTGGCTCTGAGCTAGTTTGTATGCAGCATGCCCTCAAAGGCCTGTGTGCTTTGATGAACAGTCCATGGTGCTATTGGAAAGTAGCAAAACCCTCAGAGTAGGTCCTTGCAGAAGGAAGTTGGGTTATTAGCGGTGCACCTTTGAAGGAGACACTGGGACCGTGCCTTGTTGATCTTTGCTTCCTGTCCACCACGAGGCAAACAGCTTCCCTCTGCTAGTTTCCTCTTTGGCACACTGCTGTGACAGCAACAGGGCCAAACGACCATAGGCCGAACTCTCAGGGATCACAAGGCAAAGCATACCTTTCCTCCCTTCATCTTGACTTCTCTCAAGTGTTTGCAACATTGGTGTCAAGCTGAGTAACACTCTGGGAAGACTTCCTAACTGGGAAGGTGTGGACCAGAAGATCTGGTGACCTCATCCTAGAGGACCCAGGTGCTAGGTGTGCTAATTACTTTCACTTGCCTTCGACCAAACTACCAAATGAAAATTATCCAAGAGAAGGGTTTATCTTGACTTACTGTTTCAGAGGTTTCAGCCCATTGTCATGGCAACTAGAGCATGGGGAGGAAACAATGTTCGTCTCGTGAGGGACCGGAAGAAGAGCATGAGGAGGGAATTAGAGATCAAATATAACCTTGAACGTCATGCCCCAGTGCTCTGCCAACCAGAGGCTAAGCATTCAATGCACGAGCATGTAGGAGACACTGCAGTCAAACCGTACATAAGACTAGACCATCTCAGCAGTGTGCATGTGAGAGCGAGTCTGCAGGAAGGTTGCTGGGCTGACAGGAGAAGCTGGAGTCTAGGGCAGCCACTTAGAGCTTACATCCATCAGCATCTTCCTCCGTGGTTCTTCTTGGGCCCCAGAAGCAGCCATCTGTTCCTAGTCTGGCATCCTGAAATGACAATGAAGGGCTGTGACCAGCAAGCTTTGTTTCTCTCTCTCTCTCTCTCTCTCTCTCTCTCTCTCTCTCTCTCTCTCTCTCTCTCTGTGTGTGTGTGTGTGTGTGTTTGTGACATCTGTTCAAGTGTTAGAAGAGGCCAGAGATGATGTGGATTCTGCCTGTTGTGGACTTTGGGGAATCGAACTCAGGTCCTTCGGAAGAGCAGCAAATGTTCTTAGCTGCCAAGCCATCTCTGCAGGCCTGTGTGGCCCTTCTTTTAACATGAAGGTAGCAAGCAATGCATCTTCTAGTGTTCTGTTTCTCTGTCCATGGAAGGCCCAGCTGCCTGGTCATGGTTGCCCATCATAAATAAGTTCTAGCCAACAGAACTACTTGGCTGTCTTCCACAAACTTTCTCAGTATTATTATTAAAATTGCATTCACAATAAGGAAAGACAAAACAGTCTTTGGGAAGGGCCTGATGAGCTGAAGACGTTCTTCCCTTCACTGTGGTTAGGTGGACTGCTTGTCTCCTCTCCAGCGCCAGCACTGTCCCCTGGGTCCTGTGAGAACTTGGCATGACCCACTCTTCCACACTGTTTACTGTTTAATTCTCCCTCTTCACAGGGGGCTTCTTTTCTACTCTTTTCCACTCGAGACATCATGATGTCCATAGTCCCCTGTGCTACTTTTCATCTGAACGCTTGCATCAACTTGCGTCCATGATCGTTCATTTCTCTTGTCAAAGCATAAGTCCCATGAGGACAAGGATTTTGTCTGTGTCCCATTGTGTCCTGGTGCCTGTCATCATCCCTACCAGGGGTATGAAACTCAGTGCGTGGTTATTAAGTACAAGAATGAAAGTGTGCTATGCCAGCCTGTTAACTTGATGGTTGTATTAAAATTGTGAGTGTGAAGTAGATTTAGGAAAAGGCTCAACTCCTTTCCCTCCCCCACCTCCCTTTGGTGAGAAGGAAGGAGAGCTGGAAATAGAATGGGAGAAGTTTCTGTAAATTTCTGGTAACCATAGAGACAGTGATTTTCGTTTATTAATCTCCTGCTCTTGAGCAGGCTGGGGCCCCATGGTGATTTCTCCAAATTGCTCCGTCTGGTTACCCTGCAGCCTTCCTCATTAAGAAGAGCAGGCCCACTCCTATCCTGCAGCACTTTAATTACTGTGAGCAGAAATGCTGCGCTCTTACGCTCATTACCGGGTGTTCTAACTTGGCTGTACCCCCACCTTGGAACAATGTAACAGGGCCACCAGCCCGAAACCCCCGGAGCCTTTGGTGACAGGTGACAGCTGTGGGCAGCTTCTTCCCCAAGCCTGGGGCTCTCTCTTTTATTCCGCTGTCTTGAAGGTGAGGCTCAAGACATTCTGGAAGAGCTTTTCATTTAAGTCAGGGCAGGGCAGCAGCAGGGGTTCCTGCCCAAGAAGCCTATGCTTTTGGTGGAAAGAATTACTCCTGGGATGTGTGCTCTTCTCGTTGTCTGGCCTCTGGAGGGCTATGCTTTCATGGCTCTTTGCTCCTCTTCTCGCACAGAAAGACTTATAGCCTCTGTGAGTGTGCCTCTGGACAAGTAAGGGTTTGCCCCAATGGCTCAAGGAAGCTGGGGGAATGTTCAGTCAGGGGGGTGGGGCAGCTACTTTTGTGGCCATTTATTCCTCTGGGAAGAGTTTAGTGCAGATGTAAGAAGGCCAGATTTAGAATTCTACGATGGTAGAGGGCTTCTGCTGTAGCCATTAGTAGGGACCATTCAGCTATGAGTGGCATTGGGCTTGGTCCTTTCGTCTCTCATAAGTGTTGGGAGTCTGACTTTGACTTCCTTTGGATCCCTGGATGAATAGGATGTGGGGAACACTCCCTGGAGGGAGGGAGAGTGGCTTTAACAGAGACATGTCTCTGGGTAGAGTCACAGCTCCCTCCTGGAGCTGGTCACCTGAGGTCTGACCTTCTTGACGAAGACTAAGACGTCTCTCTGGCTGTTTTTCACTCTGCTGCTTTAGAAGTGCAGAGCCATCCTTTCAGCAAAGGCTCCGAGAGAACCTGCCCATTGGCTGTGTGCTACACTAGATCAAAGCTTCTTACCCTATGGCTCGTGTACCTATAATAAAATGTGGGGGTTGTGAAGGATCTAAAAAGAGTAAAAGAGTTATGAATGCAAGAACCAAGGCTTAGTTTAAAATTCAAACTCATGATGGATCCAAGAAGTTTCTGCCAGCGCCCACCTGTGCTGTGTCACACAAATTTCAACAGCCTTTGGTTCTGAACACCTAATATAGGCAGTTTGCACTGTGTATGCTCTGAGGCCACATGGCACCAATGGGTGCCCCCTGAAACAGAGGCTCAAGTTCAAGTTTGTTGTACGATACAAATTGTGGTGTGTTTATTGTCCACGCAAAGGTTTCAGTTCCTGTAGGGATATGTTACAGACGGCAGAACTGCCTATCTATCCCGACCACCACCACTCACGTGTAAGTTCAGTGTGCCTTTGGATTGTACTGAAGACAAGCATATGGAGATCACTCAGTTTTCCCCTGTCTGTAATAAATGGTGAATTTATATGTATGCCAAAAAATTGTTTTAAGATAATTTGTAATTACTTATCATTAAATTTTTACTTAAATGCCTATTTTAGGTATCTATATACTCAGTGTCACTTAAGCATTTCTCAGGTAAGAAATGTTATAACTTACTGTTATAAGAAGCCGTAAGAAATGCAAGGTTCTCAGGTCCCGCTGAGCATGGCCACCAACCCATTCTTGTGCGCTGGTAGGCCAAGCTCTCAGCAGCTGTAGATTTCTGCTGCTTGGGTAAGATCCATCTTCAGCATACCAGAGATGAGGCCTTGGGGCGAATTTGGACTCCTGATCCCACCAGAAAAGCTGAAGGAAGTTTGGGGGTAAGCTCATACCCCGTGTGACTCCAGGGGTGTCACCAGCAGGTCCAAAAGCTGAGGCGTTCTTCTTCCCAGGTGCCGCAACCTCTCGTTCCCTGACAGTCTACCGGAGATGAGCATCGTGTTCATCTTCGTCAACGAGGCCCTCTCCGTGCTGCTGCGTTCCATCCACTCGGCGGTGGAGCGCACGCCACCGCACCTGCTCAAGGAGATCATCCTGGTGGATGATAACAGCAGCAACGGTGAGTGTCCCTCTCCCTGTGAAGCCGGGTAAGAGTCTCCATTTGGGTTTTTATTTCTCAAGGCTCTCAATGGCTGTTCCATCTAGGAGGTGTCACTGCTTGGGAAGTTCACGTGCACCCCAGAGGGGCTGGGTCTCCAGTGGCTAACCACTGTCTCTCCTAGCATTCCAATGCAATGTGAGGAGATGGAACGGCTCGAGTCTACCCCTCACCTCACACACGGTGATGGTTTCCTGTGAAGCATCATCTCATTGGTGGTGGTCCTCCGCTCCACTTGGACGATGGTTTGTAGTTATTTTGCCAGCAAGAATGAGGATGGTGCTGATGACAGTGGGCTGCTGATCAGTGTGAACAAATGAAAGCAATGGACATCTTTGTGAATTGCTGGGTCCCCTCTGATGTCTGTCCCCTGTCCCTGGAAAGGCTCACCTGCAAGTGCCTTAATGAACTCTTTAGTGTGTCTTTTTCTCCAGCTGCCACCTCTATCTACTGGGACATGATCCACACCATCCAATTTTCACTCCCATAAGTTGCCAGAACTCCTTGGATTTAAAGATCAGGTGCACACAGCTTAGACATCACTACTCTCAGCAAGGCCACATCTGCAAATGTGCTTATGATAATGCATTGACTTTAAAAATAATCGGCCATTGTGTGACTGGATCACAAGCCTTTGAGCTTGGCATTGTCTTTCAAGCCTTCTCGGGGGTAGGTAGTAAATTTCCCATTGAATCAGTTGCTGTAATGAGGTGGACAGTTTTTGATTTGTTATCAATTAAAGCGGAAATATATAAGATAATTGAAATGCCTTTCATCTCAGTAAGTGGAGTTTCTCTTTTCATTTTCTCATCATGAGGTAAGGACCAGAGGAGCAGAGCTGTGAGGGGATTCAGGAGCTTCCCAAAGGGGGCGCTTGTGATTTACTTGCTTCGTGGTTCCATGGGCAGAAAGGAGGGAGGCATCAACAGTGTGAGAAGGTTGGCAATGCCATTCTGAAGGAGGTAGTCACGAGGGAGGTAGAAAGGGCCCAGTCCCCATCTCTGTTAGTACCACCATCACCTCACTAAAGCTTCAGTGAAAGGATTCTCCAGACAGCCGTGTCCCCTACTTCTCATATCACACGAGGAGGTGAAGGATGGCACTACCTCACTCCCACAGGTGAGGGCATTTCCAAATAAAAGATACCTCAAATCTCACTCTGATACACTTATCACAGATTACAGGAAGAGAGAGTGCTTGTCTTTAATCTGTGGAGAAAGCAAAGGGACACCTGGCTGGTATTCTAAGAAACTTAGTGTCAGATGTGGAGGATTTCTTATATGAATTTTTAACATGTAGACCTTATTCTGTCAATGCTAGTAAAACCATCAGATGATTTTGGTAAGTGGAGTGAGAGGTTAAAGACTTGGCAAAGGAAAGGCTTGTCTGTGCCTTTTGATCCTGGGTGAGAAAAGGGCCTCTGGAAGAAGGAACATGGGTAAGGAGGCTCCTGCAGAAGGGCACACCAGAAGTCCAAGACCAGGAGGACTGAGAACAAGACATAAGCCTGAGAGATATCACAGAGGAAGAATCTGTGGGACCTGCCATGGACAGATGGGCCCAAAAAAGGGCAGAGCACTGATGACTTGAAGTTTTAAACCAAGGTGATGTGGGCATTGTCTTGGGACATGGAGGTGGCAGAGCAGTGTGCTGGTGCAGTGATTACTCAGGAATGACAAACATGGAAAAACATTCTTGGGAGCTTTCAGACCCCTAGGGCATCTAACAGCAATGGTTCAGTGAAGTAACTCAGCTGCAGGGGTGGCTGCACTCAGATGCACAGTTGACAAAGCTGCATCTAACTCCCTGAACATACCCAAGGGGGTGCCTGCATCCTAGGGAAACCCAAACAAGCTGTGTGGACCAGAGCCTTAGCATCCTGTATCCTGACTGAGGTATCAGCTCTATGTAGTGTATACAAAGTTGATGATGGGCTGTGGGATATAGCTGACTGGTCATGCGCTTGCTGAGCATGCACAAGGCCCCAGGCTCCAACCTCAGTGCCACTAAAATAATTTTTTTAAAATGTTGGCATTGAGGGAGCTGAAATGAGGGTGCATGAGACTCTCTCCTACACTCTGTGTTTTTAATTACTCCAAGATACAATGTTAAGCTAGATGTGGTGTTTCATGCCTATAATTCCAGCACTCCAGAGACAGAAGCAGTGGATCTCTGTGAGTTTAAGGCTAACCTGATGTACATAGCAAGTTCCATGCCAGCCAGGACTGTATAATGATGCCCCATCTTGAAATGATGATGATGATGATTTTAAAACCTTCCATTTTAAAACCATCTGAAAGCTCTTCCATAAGATTCCACCTCATTAAATTTGAAGTGGGGTCTGTTTTTAAAGCATCCTCAACAACCCAGAGCTCTGACTGACAACCTGGATGAATGGACCAGATGTGCCTTCACTCTCTGCACAATGTCACTGTGCAGTGTGGAGGGAAGGACTCTCAGGCTGAGGTGAGAAGTTGTGGGTTCTTGGATGCTCCCTGTAGTGGAAGAGAGGTGGAAAATTCCCTCTCTGCTCAGTCTCCACAACTTTCTCTGCAAAGTAGAGGGGATGGTTGCCCATATGCCTAAACAACCTTATGACTGGGAACTGAGTCTGTCAGTGTTGTCCCTGCCTGGCCCTGCTCCTTTCTCAGGAGACCAGCACACTGTGAACCTCAGAAGACACTAGGAGTCCTGAATCAGAGTCTCCTATGTTGAGTAAAGAAGGCCCAACTGGGAAGATGGGCTGTTCAAAGAGAAGAGTAAGATAAGAGCCCAGAAGCTGGCATGGAAGGTGAGAGAGTCAGGACCTGGAAGGAGAAGGTGGCTAGTGACAGCTGGTGGCAGAATAGGAGCCATAGGGGAATCGGAAGCTAGTGTTCCTCCACACAGTGAGGATTCATAGAATGAAAGATCTGCAGGCAGGTGGATGGTAATGAGTCTGGGAAGAAGCCCCTGGGTCTGGAAGATCTGGGCTCTGGGAACCTTGAAATAGCAGTGGCCATACAAGGCTGGGGCTGGGGGTGAGAAGCTAGAAGCAGAAGGGGAAGCAGAGAGGGGGGAATTCACTGTGAGAGATTTGATGCCAAGGGACGATCACCAGCTAAGGTATGGAGCTGGAGCAGTGTTTCCCCAAAATAAGAATTTACTGCAGCAAGAAGTAAGTTTCCGCCTGACCCAGGATAACACGCCTACTCGTGCCCCTGCACACACCACCCCTGATTGAAGCAGAACTTCTAAGAAACAATACCCACTCTTACAATGCACAAAGCGCTCTGCCATTTGCCATTGTATTCTGTGCTATGGTATTCAATTCTATTGTATCTCGTTCTATTCTTTCTCCTTAAGAGGCA
This sequence comes from Pachyuromys duprasi, assembly GCA_028658305.1. Taxonomy (NCBI): domain Eukaryota; kingdom Metazoa; phylum Chordata; class Mammalia; order Rodentia; family Muridae; genus Pachyuromys; species Pachyuromys duprasi. The sequence goes on from CM053758.1 coordinate 25,965,618, forward strand.
AGCTTCCTCAAGACCCTGAGTGCATATCGAAAGCACTTTGGTGAACTTGGGGAGCTGGGGGTCCGGGCCATTTCTGTAGTGATTAAATGGGTCTGAAGATGGGCCACTGAGACCCTGGAGTCATGGGCACTGAAGAGAGGCTCTGCAGAAGCGGGAGAAGATGGGTGTGGGGTATAGAGACCAAAGAGAACAAAGGATTCCTCTGCTCCCCAATCCTAAGGTGCAGAGGAATAGAGATGGCTGGAGGCAGCGAAGGCAGCAGAGGGCATCACAGGCTTGGGCTCAGTCCTAACACCCTCTGGCCATCACTGACCCAAGACTAGAGTACCCCTGCGTGGAATGGGGCAGGATGTGACCAGAAAAGGGATGGTCCTGGCCAGTTGAAGGTGGCAAGAGAAATAGGAGAGAGACACACTAAGGAAGGGTGCACCCCTGCTCTAACGACATGTCCTAGCAGCTCAGCCTGACCCAGTGGCTGTGTCTCCACCTTGAGCAGCTTCTGTCTGTGAGGCTGCCCTGTCAGGCATTGTGACACCCAGCTAAAGACTGTCACAAATTCATCAGGTGGACTCGGCTCAGCTCTGCAAACATTGCAGGAGTCTGACCTATCCGTTCAAGTTCCTACCTTAAGTACAAAGATGGAGGAAGGAGATATTGTCCCCTTTTGGTTGGCTTGGTTGGCTTGGGGTTTTTTAAGTGCCCTGTAGGGACCTCCAAGCCACTCCTTGCCTTGTCTCTCTGACAGAGCACCTGAGAACAGCAGGGCCAAAGGGAGCAAAGGTCTGTGTAAGTGACAGAGTGCTAAGGGGACTGAGGGACAAGTTAAAGAGGCAATAACCACACGACACAGCTGTTGGAGACGACAGGTACTCAGCCACTGTGTAAAGGCGGCTCACCATGATGGGAAAGCACAGGGCTTGACACTCAGCCAGCCTTGCGGTTCCAGCCCTCTCTAGCGTCTCCCTGCCAGTGTGTTCTTAACCTGTGTGAACCCTATTCTCCTTATCTGTAAAATTGAGATGTTTAATTCCTACCTCCAGGATTGTTCAGGGTCCTGGAAGAGATAAGGAATGATGGAAGAATTTGGGCTTTTAAAATCCTAAATTAAGCAGTGCAGGGCCCTCGGAATGACTTCCTCCCAGAGCCCTCCTTCCCAGCTTTACTAAGGTCTCTGTGTATGCCAGTACCTCTTCTTCTCTGCTTCAGCCTGGGCTTCCTCAAACAAAGGAAGATGACAACCATACTTCCTTCCATCCAAGCGTCTCCAATGTCAGCTCCCTCTGAGGCCCTAGCCTGAGGCTCTGCCGGTGGTCCTGTGGAGGGGCCTCAGTTCACCTTCTTAGCCACTTCCTCTTCCAGCTCTGCTTTTCCAGAGACTGGCTTATGCTTAGGATGTGTCACTCCCTTGTAGCAGTCTTAAATGTCAGTGTTTACTTGTGATTAGCAGCACGGAGATTCATGTCAGGTACCACCCTGCCTCACTGGTATATGTTTGCCTTCCACCTGACACACTCTTACCCCCACCTCAAACGTGGCCCTATTGTCTCTTTAGGGCTTCTCCAAAGTGCACATTCTTACTTGGGCTGTCAGTGACCTGTACTGTTTAAATGGCAGCCTTTGTCTCTGTCCTTGGCACCCTGCACCTTCCCTTCCTTCTTTTCCTCCATAGCCACCTATTGCCCTCTGAACTTAGCTGTTTCCTTTCACAAATTTATCTGTGCAGTACACCACACACACACACACACACACACACACACACCATGTGAAAGCTCCAGGAAGAAGAATCACCTGTGCCCCACGTGTGTCCCCTCTATGTGGAGTGCCCACTACTTGCAAGGATAAGTGAAGCTGGGGTCTGAAGATCTGAGCATGGTGGCACTCCAGTGCACTGGCAACCTTCTGTTGCCATGTTTAACTATTGTTGCTGTTCATGCTGCAATCGAGAAAGCTGCCATGCCAGGGTCAGATTCCCCCCAGCAGGCTCAGGGCTGGGGCGCACCACTTGCTGCAACCCCGGCACAAATACAGGTAGTGGATGGAATGCAGAGCAGGAAGGGGCCTTTTTTGAGGTGATTCCAGCTTATTCTGAGCTCAGTGCCCGTCCTCAGAGCCTCAGGGCCACCAAGCCTCCCTGTAGTGGTCAGTGTAACCCATCTCCTGCAAGTCATCCTCATTATTAGCCACACCCTGCAGGCTCAGCTTCACAACTATGAGGCCACATCTCCAGGCCCCCTCACCCCCACGCCTCTCAATTATCTCAGGAAGATGATGGGAACAGGCTGAGCCTCTTGGCCTTTGCAATTGAATTGCAGTGGTCCTGTGTCTTCCACTGTGGCTGGGATGTCAGCTTGGGCTTCCAGAGGAAGGAGAGCCCCAGAGTTTTCATATAATGGAGTTATCTCTGCCTTTGATTCTCTTTATTCCCCCATTCATTGGTTCCCTCAGCAAGTTTTTAAGTCACTTGACTCTGTAAGCTTATTTGTGCTCCACAGTGTCCCAGTCCTGGATTCGGAGTCAGGTTCTGGGTGACAGTGACTCTTTCAGGTCCCCTCACCAGCCATCCAGGACCCTATCCCACAGCTTGGCTACCCCCACTTCCAACAACAACAACAAAAGCATAGAAACAAACAAATAATAGGCTTCTTCCCATGTACTCTGTCTTATTTATGAATTCAGGTCCTCTTTTTATAAACATAAAATCACATGCCCTTCTTTTCCGACTCCTGAAATTTCAAAGTTAATCTTTATTTCGTTACTAAGCACCATCAAAGGAATGGTAATGTCAACTCCCCTTTTAAGAATCCTGTTCCCTGGAGGCTTCAATCTGCTCCTGATTTGGCAGACACTTGCTCAGCCTCCTTCCTTTCCCAACACTTGCTCCCTACTTCTGCTTGCAGACCAGAGAGTGGCTTCAGCGTGTCCTGGCCTTGAGGGCTTTGGCGGTCCTGTCCCTCTCTCCCAGGATGTGCTGTCCGTTGCTCATGGATCTAGTCTTCATTGTGACCCCCTTCCCATGGAGTCTTTTATGTGTGCTGCCGGGAGATGAGATAGAACTAGGTAGGATTCAAGTGACCAGTGAGATGGAGCTGTCCTTTGTGTCCTAGCAACTGACAAGCTACCAAGAGCCTCAAGTTCGGCCCATCAACCTTAGCTGAAAGCCTCCGTGAACCTCCATGCTGCTGTAACAGGATGCCTTAAAAATCAGTTGAGGGAAGGGGGTTTACTCTGGAGCACAGTCTGATGGTAGCCCAGCACGAGGGGACTCATGGCGACAGCAGCATGGGGACTCTAGTCACACAGCATCCATGGTCAGGAAGCAAATGGAGGTGGATGTTAGTTCTCTGCTTACATTTTCCTTTTTATTCAACCTAGAACTCAGAGCAGAGGATTGCACCACCCACATTCGGGATGGGTCTGCCCTCCTCATTTAAACCTTCCTAAAATTACTCTCACAGACACACCCAGAAGTGTTTCCATGGTGATTTTGAATCCAGCCTAGTTGACAGTGAAGAGGAACCGTCACACGGGCTCTTAGGAGGAAGCTGGGACTAGGGTGGGCAGAAGATGTCTGTCAATGCCCCTGCATACGTGGGAGAACATGGCTGGCACTGGGTCTCACATGTTGTCTCCTTGCTCAGTTCTCACTCCGGTTCCCCTGTCCCCACCCTGTGTGAGCATGGTGACCCAGAGCTAGGCAAGCCTGGGCTGGGTTTCAGTGTCTGAGCATGTGCAGCATAGCTGTCTTGTGAGAACGAGGAGAGCCCCCCCATGGCTGAGGTCCAGGGTTTAATAATCAAAAGTAGGACCATTTCCTTCCAGGAAGCTGCCCTTCATTGTGCATCCCACACAGTAGGCTGGATGAGGGGGCATCTCAGTGTTCCCAGGTCCCTCCCAACCATGCTGTGTTTTAGCTCGCATGAATGGAAGAATGATATTTAGGACCAATGTGCCGAGATAGTCAGGCTAAGAGCAACACAGCACTGGTCACTTCAGGAACTGTGTGTGTAGGTTGTAGGGATCACTTGGCCAATTTTGCAGATAAAAGAGTAGCTATGAAGACCCCAGGATATAGAAAAGGTAGGCAGGGTCCATGGCCAAAGGAAGCCCAGTCCCTGGAGTCTCTTTCTATCATGCTACTTGATGAGATATTTATCTGGTTATCCCTGGATAGCCAAGATTCTCAGCACTTCCAGAGGAGGACAGATCACAGCCAAAGTGCTAACCACACACCTGAAAAAGGTAGGCCTGTGCTCTGAAACTCCAACATGGACTAGGACCTCAGTCCCCTCATAGGCACAGGATGCCTAGGATCTACTTCACTGGAAGGCAGCAGGCAGGGTTGGCTAGGAATGGTCCTCAGATTGGTGACTGGGTGTCTGGTCCCTGTGTCCAAGACTGCTTGTCTAGCCTGATCTTCAGCTAGAGTGAGCTTCAGTAGCCCCCAGAAAGACTAAGTCCTTCCCATGCCTTCCTTCCCCCAGCTCATTAAGCACTGTGCCTATTTTAAGTGTACCCCATAAATGAATCATGGCCTGCGGTAGTGGAAAGAGCCTCCATCAGTGTGACTTCACGGAATGAGAAAACAGGCACAGAGAAGCAAGGCAACTTTTCCGAAGTCACACAGAGGTGAGAGTGGGACCCAGGCTGCATGGCTTCTGAGCCTTGACCATTGCACAGGCTGCCTGCCGTGCCCCATAGTGCTCTGACTCAAAAAGACTCGTGTGACCTTTGTTCTTGTTCTTTAACTCCACCCCCTGGAGAGAGCAAAACTGGGCAGTGATGTAGGAGAAATAAGGAATGTGAGAATGATAAGCTGTTTCCTCCACTGGAATCTTCCTGCGTTCAGTAAGGAAAGGCATGGGGCACAGATGCTTTAAGATTCCATTGAACAGTTAGTGACCGTGGGTAATCTTGTGACCTTTGAATTAGAAAAAGCATTGTTTGTGTGTGTGTGTGTGTGTGTGTAACTCTATGTCTGTGTATATATGCATATGTATTCATGTCATGTCTGGGCATGCTTATGTATATATGTGTATGCCCGTGTGGATGCTTTTGTATGGATTGGGCCTTGTATACAACACAATCATGTAGTAGTGAGCATGTATGCATCTGTAATCAGTGGCGTACAAAGCCCTGCAAACAGCGGATTGAGTCCCATCCCTTGCCTTTTACCACCTATCACTACTGAGAGCCACCTTCACATCCAGAGGAATGACAAGCTGTTGCAGAACTGTGAGTCACTGTCACTTTCCACGGCTGGTAAGACAGTTGCCACATAATGACAAAGGAGAAGCCTTGTCCCTGACTCCTTGCTATCAGCTGCCGGATCTCCCTCCAACTTCTTAAAAAAATCTCTACCATTCTTTGGCCCAGAGCCTGCCTAATCATTGTTTAATGTTTCAAAGATGCTGGCCTGTAAAACCACCAACAGCTTTCTATGCAGCTGGAATAACTGCAAAAATTAAAAAAGAAAAAAGAAAAGAAAAGGCAAAAACAGTCTGATAGTCTTGTGCTTTATGAAGCTTAGAGAGTCCCATGTAGCTAAGTGAATTACAACCAAGATTCAGACAGCTTAAAGGTGTTTACACAGCCAGCCATGTAAGCTGTCAGCCCCAGCCTTCCCTGGTCTGCTTCAGACTGAGGCGCTTTGATGCTACCTACCCCTGTCCTTTGAGCAGCAGGACCAGGCTTGTCCATGCACAACGCTGGCAGTAGGCCTTCAGTAGCCTAGAGGTTCCCAGAGTGAGACACAGTGTTCTGCAAGAGTCCAGCAGCTGCCTGGGGTTGCTTCTGCATGCTTAATTGTTCATCAGTAGTCTGGAGAATGACTCTGTGTGATAGTTAACATTGATCGTCAACTTGACACGATCTACAATCACCTCTGGGCATGCCTGTGAGGGAATTTCTACCCTGGGTTCAATGTGGTGGGAAAACACGAACTAAACTGTGGGCAACATCATCCCATGAAGTGGGGAGCCAGACTGACTATGAAGAAGAGAGAGCGCCGGCATCTGCTGTCTGCTCCCTGAATGCAGGTGCCATCTGAGTGGCTGCCTGCAGCTCCTGCCACAACCTCTCTGCCATGGTGGATGGTGAACCCTCAGACTGTGAGCCAAGTGAGCCCTTCCTTCCTTAAGTCTCTTTGTCAAGTGTTTGCTGCAGCCATAACAAAAGTAACTGACACACCCAGACTCAACCACACAGCTTGTCCTCTGCTGCCATTCAGCCTGTATTTCCAAGCAGTTTCCTTAGTGATTGGTTTGGCTCTTGAATTCCTAGTTTCCCCCAGGCAGCACACACCTGCCATTCTCTGCTAACTTTAGTTAGGACTTTAGTCCTACCCCAGGCCTAGGCCCTGCTGTGGCCAGTGGCTCTGAGATGAGCAAGATGCAGACACATACCTCTCATATGATCAAGCTGTAACGGTTTATCTCAGATCTGTCATGAATTTCTGCAAGCGGTGGCTTCACCTGACACGCAGGCCAGGGCCACGTGGAAGATGCAATAGCTCCCATACCCCACTTGCTAAACTCCTCCATGCACCTGTCACAGAAGTGCCTCTGTAACACCCATCAAGGTGCCGGGTATCAGTGGCCCACCAGCCCTACCTCTGCAGGGAGAAACAGTGGCCTCTTGATGATGGATGGCCTGGCCCAGATGTGGATGCTGCTGTGTAGGGTCTCTGTACCTGCTGCTCCACCCTTCTCTGGTTGAGCCCTGTGCTAAGCCTTTTGCCATTTCAACACCAATCCAGTTTCTTGCTGTATGGAATGGCCTCTCTTTGGTAGCCCCCTTATCCTCTCCATGGGACCCCAGTTCCTCTCCTGGTCTGTCCAATTCTTCCTCTGGAAGACCGGACTCTGTTTTCTGCAGTTATACTGGGCTCCTGTTCCTAGGCTCTGATCCATCCGCCCTCATGTATCCTGAGGGGAACACCCATAGTTAGAGATGGCGGGATATGTGGAAACCTGAAGACTCTGCCTGTTTATGGACTAGCCCTGACCTCAGTTCCCAGTCCCAGTCCTACCCCAGTCCCACATATTTCTACCATCTCCTCTGTTCTCATCAACCACTGAGCTGAAGTCCTGACACACTACAGTGATGCAAGCCTGGTGGGGTACAGTGGGTAGCTACAATGGGTAGCTCATTGCCTCCTTTGGACCCATTCTCTTATAAAGTTAATTGTCTTAGCGAGTCAGGGCTCCCCAGCATACTTCCCTGACAGTGCCTGGAGGTTGAGGCACCTGCTTCTCAGCTAATGAGAAACCCATGAGCCAGCTACATCAAGATGGCCTGGACCACTCTGTTTATAGACTAGCCAAGGTGACCAGTTTTGGATAAACAAAGTTGGCAGGATTCAGAAAAAGGCATCCCTCCACTGGTCAGCTGCCTGACCATCTGTCAAAGAGGAATTCTTGGAACTGGAGCTTGGAGCTAAGTGTGGGCGTGATGGGGGAAGCTGATTTCTGCCTGCAGGTAAGGGAGCCTGGTGCTGGCAGCTGGAAGTCAGGCTGCCTCTGAAAAGGGCCCCTTGGAACCTCTCCATGGCCCAAGTACAGCCACAGGAAAGGACGCTTTGTCCCTCCTGGCCTGGGGCCTATCTTGCTCAGCAGCTGGAAAACACAAACTGTAGTGCTGGAAATTATCCAGGAAATTTGAGGCACTCCTTGTGAGCTGGGGTCCTCCTCTGCTTTCCCCAGGATTCAAAAAAGGGCTCCAAGCCAGACCAGTGAAACACTTCCTTCTTGCTGAGGTTTGAGTATGGCCCCCCAAATTCACATAAGAACCTTAATCCCCATTGCAACTTTGTTGAGAGATGACACTTCTAGGAACTGCCACAGCGCTGTACCATCCTGAGTGGATTAACAATGTGAGTAATGTTCTGGGATACCACAAGAGTGGGTCCTGATAAAGAATGAGTTTGGTTGCTGGGTTATCTACTTTCCATTACCATGATGAACTACCCAAGGTAATCAGTTATAGAGAAGAAAGTTCTGCTGGGTGTAGAGGTATACACCTGTAATCCCGGCCCTTGGGAGGTTAGGGCAGGAGAGTCTCTATGAGGTAAAGGCCAGCCTGAGCTACACAGTGAGAACCTGATTCAAGAAGAAGAAGCAGGGGGTGGGGAGGAGGGAAGCAGGAATAGGGGAGTGTATGGAAGAAATCATTCACCTCCTGGCTAGAATACAAAATTGGGAAAGAAGAGGGCAGGGGCCCACTAAGCCCTTCTCATACCTGGAACTCCTTCTACTAGGCCCTGCCTGTTGGAGTTTCCATCACTTTCCTTTAGCTCAGACTAGGAACCTTCCAAAAACATTTAAAGTCTAAACCTCAGCAATCAATAACCCACACCCCTCTCTGCTAGGCAACAAGAACATCCTCTGTAATTGATCTATGGCTCCTTAATCTTGAAGTTTTATAACACTGTAGTAAAAAAATTCCAGTTCTCTGCATGTTACCCTGATTCAAGTATTTTTTATTTTATTTTTTATTAATTAATTTGTTTATTCAATTTACATCATAGGCACCTCCCTTCTCTCACCCAGTCCCACCCTCCCTCCTGCATCCCCCCATTCATCAGAACAGGGGAGCCTTCCCCCTACCCAAATACCCCAGCTCATCTATTCACATGAGGACTGAGTTCATCTTCCTCCCCTGTGGCCTGGTATGGAAGTCCCATCAGGAGGAAGCAATCGAAAAGCAGGCAACATAGTCCATGTCAGAGATCTCCTCATTCCCCTGACTAGTGATCCCACATGAAGCCTGTTCTGCCCATTGGCTACTTATATGTACAGGACCTAGGTCCAGTCCATGCATTATCCTTGGTTGGTGCTTCAGACTCCATAAGCCTCTCTGGGCCTTGGTTAATTGGCTCTATTCATCATTTTGTGATGCTCCTGTCACCTCTAGTTTCATTTATCTTCCCCCCCCCCCTTTCTACTAGACTTCCTTTGCTTTGCCCAGTGTTTGGCTGAGTATCTGTTTCAAACCACTGCTGGGTAGAGCCTCTCAGAGGACAACACTGATAGGCTTTTGTCTGCAAGCATCACAGAGTATTTATTTTTATTTTTTTATTTATTACAATTTATTTGCTCTGTATCCCAACTGTAGCCCCCTTCCTCATACCCTACCAATCACACCCTCCCTCCCTCTTCTCCTCCCATGTACCTCCCCAAGTCTTCCTCCCCTTCCCCCTGACCCTGGCCTATCAGGTCTCTTCAGGACTGTCTGCATTGTCTTCCTCTGTGGCCTGGTAAGACTCCCCCTCCCCTGCCCCCCTCAGGGGGAGGTGATCAAAGAGCCAGCCAGTGAGTTCATGTCAGAGACAGCCCCTATTCCCCTTACTAGGGAACCCACTTGGAGACTGAGCTGTCATGGGCTACATCTGTGCAGGGGTTCTAGGTTATCTCCATGAATGGTCCTTGGTTGGAGTGTCAGTCTCAGAAAAGATCCCTGTGCCCAGATTTTTTGGTTCTCTTGCTCTCCTCTTGGAGCTTCAGTCCCCTCCAGGTCTTTTTATCTCCCCCTTCTTTCATAAGATTCCCTGAACTCTACCCAAAGTTTGGCTATGAGTCTCAGCATCTGCTTTAATACCATGCTGGGTAGAGTCTTTCAGAGGCCCTCTATGGTAGGCTCCTGTCCTGTTCCCTTTCCGAGGTATATCCCATTAAAAAAA
>CM053758.1:25975393-26064147 GCA_028658305.1 Pachyuromys duprasi
GAAAGAGGAACCCTCCTCCATTGCTAGTGGGAATGTAAACTTGTACAACCACTCTGGAAATCAATCTGGTGCTTTCTCAGACAATTAGGAATAGTGATTCCTCAAGACCCTCGTAGGCATATATCCAAAATATGCTCAAGTACACAACAAGGACATTTGCTCAACCATGCTCATAGCAGCTTTATCCATAATAGCCAGATTCTGAAAACAACCCAGATGTCCCTCAGTTGAGGAATGGATAGAGAAATTGTGGTACATTTACACAATGGAATACTACTCAGCAATTAAAAACATGGAAATCATGAAATTTGCAGGTAAATGGTGGGAACTAGAAAAGATCATCCTGAGTGAGGTAGACACACATGGTATATACTCACTTATAAGTGGATATCAGACATAGGGGATAAACATACTAAAATTTGAACACCTAAAGAAGCTAAGCAAGAAGAAGGACCCTGGGTAAGGTGCCCAATCCTCATTTAAAATGGCAAATGAGATAGACCTGATTCAAGTATTTTATTACTGCATCCAGAACTATGTGAAAACATTATTGACATGAAACCTTTGGAATCTAGAAGGTTCTGGAAAGGCTGCTCCAAGCAATGACCCTTGGTGGCCTTTAGTCACACCTTGGTCTGTGGGCTCAGAAAAAAAAAATGGTTCCAGTCACTACCACAGCTGCCACCCTTTCCTGATTGGTAAGCTTTCTGAGTTCTGGGAAGGTGAGCAACCCTCTTGTTCGATGGGCTGGAGCTGTGCAGGAAGCAGTACCAGGGCTAGGGAGGCTGGCACAAATGATGAGGGCTAAGATCCCACCAGTAAGTGTACGCTCACCTAGGCTGGGTCTCACTGTAAGTCCACTCTTGCCAGGGTTACAACTCTGTTTAATTAAGGCACTGCTCTACTCCCAAGGGCCATAAATTAGAGAACACCATAGTTTTCTGAGATTACATGACCTGCCTGCTGAGGCCCACAGGGACTCCCACACCTTCCACTCGATCCATCCATTCACCAAATGGAGGAACAGAACCAAGTTCCAAGAGGAGGAGGTGGTTGTGAGCCAGAGCTAATCGTCTTCCAAGCATCCATCCTCTTACCGGGGAGCACACCGACACAGGGCCACAGGGCGGGTGCGATGGGTCTCACCATCTTCTCACAGATGCTCACACAGTGGTTTGGGGAAGCTGCAGCTGATACTCCCAGACAGGGCGCAGCCAACGCTGGTTCAGCTGTGGAACCTGAGTACTTAATCCCATCTGTATACTCAAGGGTCCTAATTTACTCACCAAGGTTTGCTAGGTCATGCAGATTGGGGAAGTGAGTCAGTTGTGAGTTTGGAGGGTGTGGCAAGTGTGTTGAATCAGACAAGAAGCCAATGATCAGGGAGAGGAGGCAGGAGGTGATGGCTCCCTTTCATCACAGTCCCCAGGGCCTGCTCACCCGACCACATGTATATGTTCTGTGGGCTGAACAAAGCACATGACTGGATCAAATGCTGCCCTCTCCTACCAGTCCACAGCTTCTTCCATCTGCACTCCCACTGGAAGCATCTTTTGAAAGCTGTTTATCCCAAGTGTCCCTCTAACCCTCTCTCCATCTCTATAATTGCTTGTTTTTTACATCTCAGAGAATAGCCATCCCAAGACACTCCAGACAACAGAATTAGCCACTTCTCCACAGTATCTCTTTGTTGTATGTACAGTTTGAGGGTATTGTCAGGAGGCATTGGTCCAAAGAGAACCCTCTTTTAGAAAAGAACTGTGTCTTATGACCACAGGATGGGCTGTGTCTCATGACCACAGGATGGGCTGTGTCTCTAGGTGATGAACTCAGATGCCAATCTTGGTAGTTTAGAGCCAACTGAAGGCAACAGCACATAGAGAACATCCCTGGGCTCAAAGGCAAAAGTACAGAAAGAACATCCCTAGGCATGCTTTACCCGCTGCAGAAGAGAGCCTAAGTTAGATCTTTATAAGCCTACATCTTTAAACCCTTCCTCCCAGGGTGCATTTGATGGGTGACAGAAATGAATTAGAAATTAGATCAGGGCTGAGCATTTACATGGGCCCTGAGCCAAATGGAAATTAAAACGAGCATCTCGGCAGGGTTAACAGTAAAGGCGAGGCTCCCAGCCTTCCTTGGCAGAGTGTGCTGACCTGGATCTCAGAGGGGAACTGATCAATGGGCCCAGCTGATGAGATCAGGAGGTGGAGAGAGGTTCTCCACCCAGGCAGTGGAAGGAATTAACTTGTCACCGAAGGATACTCACTGATGCAACAGGAGCGCCAACGAGACAGCACAGAGTTTCACACCGGACTGTTCAGCGGCAGCATTGGCTGCCCATTGCAGCCCAAGGGTACTAAAGAAAGCAAAGAGAAGCTTCTGCCCAAGGTGCTAGGCCCTTTCTGGGGACTGGCTATGTCTGTGAGCTTGCCTGAGTTGTCAAATTTCATTTGGCATCAAAATGAGAACTAATACGGAGAACCCAAGCAAACAGAGTTGTTTGCTGAGTGTTCCTGGCTGGCCTGCTCAGGCATGAGGCCGAGAAATTGGCTCAAGTGATTTTATTTTCTTTGAAAAGAGCACTCAAGGCTGTTGCCTGATCTTTCCGAAGTGACTTCCCACAGTCTTGGGTGGCTGATTGCTGCCCTCTGAACCTCCCTCACACTGTATTCCTGGGAGGAAGGAGAACAGGGGTGGATGTGGTGATGCCTGATGAGTCCACAAGTTTGTCACATTTCATTTTCCTCCTTTGCTGTTATCAGACAATACACAGATGCTCAGGTACATGGGTCCATGAGATAATGAGTGTGTGGATGCATGGGTGAATGTGGATGTGGATACACAGGTACATGGATGCATCAGTGTGTGGATGCATGGATATGTTGGTGTGGGGGGGGGGGTGCGTGCGTTCCTGGGTGAGGATACAAGAATGGGCTTAACGTTTTTCATTCCATGGTGTAGGTGTCTTAGGCCCATTTTAGCGATGAAATAACTGAGGGTCAAAGTTGCTAAATGCTCTCTGAAAGATGGTAGCAGAGCTGAGCCTCAACTGTATATTTTCCAACACCAGGCTTAATACATTCTTCCTTTCTTTCTTGTATTTCCCACTCAGATTAAAAACAAACAAACGCCTCTGCCTAGCATCTAGAGACAGTCTCATGGGGGCATTGCCTATCCAAATAGATGGCAAGGAGTCCCCCTTTTTCCCATTCAGCACATATTTACCCATCTTTGTCGACACAATTCTGATGTGGTCCTGTGAGATTCCCAGCACTGATATAGACCCCCTCCCAGGTCTCTGCTACACCCAGGGCTCCAACAGAGCTGTTCAGACACTGTTCAAACACTACTCTGGGTATTGCTGATGCACTGGTGTCCTCCTTTAGTTGGGAGGATCTCAAGGTCCCCCAGTGCTGACAGAAGGGGCAGAGGTATGCTCTGGGAGCCTTAAGCAAACATGATTCTGTACTTTGACCTGCCTGAAGGAGTTGAGCGGCAGGGAGCTGAGGGCAGCCTGGAGGTGTTGAGGGAACATCCAGCCAATAGCCAGCAGGAAGCAGGAAGAGCCTTCAAATACAAAGAAGTGAGTCTGGCGAATGGCCAACCTGCCTGATGGACAACTCTGAACCTCAGATGAGAAGCAGCACTATCAACACCTCGATTTCGGCCAAGCAAGTCTCTGAGCAGAGACCCTGTCAAGCTCCATCTGAACCACAAGTTACAGAAGCCAGGTGACAATAAGTGTACGTAGCTTTAAGCTGCTAAGCATGTGAGGTGCCAGGCCAGTGTTCTAAACATGGGGAATTTGAGGCTAACAGAGCTTATGTCTCTTGCAGCAGGAGACAAACAAGACACAAATAGTGACAGACCATGCTAAATGCCCTAAGTGGTAAAAATAGAACAATAGAAAACAATCAAGCACAGTGGGTGGAGGGTACAGAATGGCATGCTTTAGGCTACAGGGATAGAAAACCCCTCTGGTCCAGGATTTCAGACTAAGGGAATAGCACCAGCGGAGACCCTGAGGTGGGAGGGAACCTGCCATGATCTCAGAGCCACAAGGCATTAAGACAAGGCAAGGAAAGAGGGGATAGCTCAGATGATCCACGGGGGGCCCAGGGTCAGGAGCAGCTCTGGTGAACTCTGCTTGGAAGACCTCCGCCACTCTGTAATGGGGGGCTGCCGCAAAGGCACTTGGGACGCTGTTGTAGACTTTGGATAAGTTATTACCCTGGGACTTTGATGGCTGAAGGGGGAGGAATATGGTTGAATCTGCTAATAGAAAGAATGAAAGGGTTGACTCAATGGAAATATTTGAAGATGCATGCCAGGCTTCTCACTGGTGATATGGGAAACACAGGTCTTGTTTATGGGTGTGGCAGGACCCTATGGGAGAGCATCAAGGTGGAGAGTGAGATCGAGTGTCAAGTTTGGGCTCTGCTTAATGTGGTCTAACAACCCAACCTCTGAGGGCAGGCTTTAGTGGACACTGGGATAGGCAGAGTGGTCTGAGGAGGTGGGACGCAAGTGCAGAGAGGAGGTAGAAACTGTGGCTGGATGGCTGTGCAGTTAGCTAATGGGCAACCTCTGAAGAACGGCAGAGCAAGAACTTTGCACAGCAAGTCTTCAAGAAAACAGCCTAGGCCTCCGACAGCTATCTTCCCGGTCCCTCTGCTCTGGGGCGAGAGTTCCTTCTATCAGCCCCAAACTGTGCCGGAGTCCATGGGGGCAAAAGCAAGAAACCTGTCTTCCATGCCAGACACAAACTGAGTGAGCGCTGCTTTCCAGGCCTCCCTCTGCTGTGGCATCTCAGTTCTAGCAGGAACAGATTATTCCCTGTGGACATCTGTCAGAAAATTGGGGGCAACTAGACCAGGAAAAGAGCAGTGAGGTGTCAGGGAATAGAAAAGGTTTTTGCAGGAGACTTAGGATAGATGAAGGAGCCAACACAGGCTCTTGAATGCCGTGAAAGCTCTTGTGAGGGGGAAGGTCTCTCACCAGAAGTCATTGAAGAGGCTGGACCAAACAGGGCTGGACCATTCCCTGTGCATCCTGGCAGGAAGCTGCTGCACAGATTCAGGGCACATGCTCTGTAGCTAACCCCCTACACATGCATGCATGCGTGTGTGCGTGCATGTGTGTGCATGCCTGAAGAACTGTCATCCCAAGGTCGAGCAGCAGCCTGGGTGAGATAGGGGTCACAGGCTCATTGTCCTGCAGCATCAGCCACTGCTGTATTTCTAGAAGGACAGTAAGAGAGGAAACGGCACCAGCTACAAGCTGGATAATAAGCAACAGTGAAGGTTTAATAGAGGCAGCTCAAAAGATAGATAGATAGATAGATAGATAGATAGATAGATAGATAGATAGATAGATAGATAGATAGATAGATAGATAGATAGATAGATGGCAGTTCTTGGCATGCCTGGAGTCTGCAGCAAAGAGGATACTTCTGTACCTGCCACTGAAAACTGCAGGGGCCAGACATCTAGAAAAGGTCTTAGCAGCAGAGAGTGGTAAGTGGAAATTAATTACACAATGCCTGTGATTGCTCACTTAAGATCTGTAAAAATGCCACTGATGAGCTCTTTATTTCATTGGCTGTCTTAATTATTTGAGAATAACGAATGCAAAAAATGCAAGCCCGGACTTTCCAAGATTCACCTCTGCCTCCGTAACTCACTTTTTCTACCTTCCCTGTTTCTCTGAGATCAGAAGGCAGGGCCCTCACAGGAAGCAAGTGGCTTCTCAAATTGAGAGAGTTTTAATTTGGTTTGGTTTTTGTAGAGTTTAACAAAAAGATAATTTATAGGCATGGGCGTAGGCCGTATATAGCTGCAAAAGATAGGGCAAGACCCAAGAGCTAACAGTTCAGGGATTCCCTCCATCCAGTACCCCAGAAGGCAGGAGACATAAAGGGTCAGAAGTCAGAAGGAAGGAATCCCGCCAGGATCCCACCTTCTGGGGCCCCAGAAGATGCCATAGTTAGAACGTGCTGAGGAGATTAGCACCCCCACCCCCATATGGGAGCCCAGGGATGGCTTTCTTATGTGTCAGCCTCCTGGAACCCAGGGAGGATGAAGAGGAGTCGGGAGGGGCACAGGATCCCCGACCTACCATGTATTGCTTCACTACAGCACAGTGGGATGTAAGCTTAACAATGCACTGTGGCTTAGAGACTGAGACATTATGCAGGGGCTGTTTAAATGCAAGAAGAGGAATCATAGTCAGGAACGCCAAAAAGATAGTGTTCTCAGACTGAATAAGTCTAATTCTGTGTTAGACATACCTCCTTTGTCATGTCCTTCCAATGTCTTCTCCAAATAGGTTTGGGTTCTCTAGGCTTTGCTCATTGGAGCAAATATCTCTCTTGGCTACATGGTGCTAGATACTTTGATAAATGGGTCTATGTATTGCTGGAGCTGTTAGGGTCAGAGACTGGGCCTGGCAAGCCCCAGCAAGCTGGACTCAACTTCCTGTCCCCATAGGCCAATTAAACAAGTAATCAGCAAAAGCATCGAAAGGAGATGGATTCAATGTGGTCACTAATGAAGAGGTGCAGTTATACCCCAAGTTCATTTTCAGAGTCCTGGCATGAGGTTGAAATTCAAATAGAGAGTGAAGGATATGCATAGCTAAATAGCCTCAGCCAAGTTGTGTCCTGCTTATATTCTCAAGGCTCTAGTCTCTCCTTAACGATATTCTGACAAGTTGTTGAAGTCTAAGAACTCTCTTTCCTGGAAACAAGCTCCCCCTCTGGCTGGTACCAGGGACCCAGTCATTTCCTTCTCCCAGCATGAGATTCCAACAGGGGAATGCCAATTTTGGGGAGTCCATTGTCTCAATAATCTAATAGCAAAGAGGAGGGCCATGAATGTCTCTTTAGAATATTTTTGTTCTTTTCTGGATGGTTACATCTGAATTCTCTTTCTTGTGTGTGTTCTCTGGCCAGCAAAGAGTAAACCCCTCAGGGAGAAAGGGCTGTGTCTCTCACATAGTGAATCCCACAGGACAGGACACTGAGAGTGTTCTTGTTCGAGGAGTGAGTGCCTGAACGTGGCCTCCACTCCGTACATCCAACAGACAGTTGGGAATTCATTCGTGACTCTTTCTTTCTTCTCTGGTTTCTGGTTTCCCCTCATGTAGCTCATATATTCCTGAGGGATTTGGTGCCGTTTTCTTTAGCTTCGTAATCTTCTCTTTCAGTGCTCTTGTTCTACCAGGCCCTGGTCTTGAGTTTGTTAAGATCAGGGGCCAACCACCCTGCTATGTTTCCTGACCTTCTTCAGTGACAGTGATCATGGAATCACCCTCGCTCTTGCCCCATAAAGCATCTTGCAGCATTGGCTGGCTGCATCATGCAGCTGACTCTGAGAAATTCTGCAGTACCATTTTTAAATGATGATAAATGGAGCCTGGACTCCGTGGCCTTTGCTGTTTCTTTCTGATTCTGGAAAAGCAGAGGTGTGTGTGCCAAAGGGATATGGGTTCTATCCTAGCAGGGGCAAATCTCCTGGGGGAAGGTGGCTTCCTTAATTCCTTTCCATTGCAATCGTTGACCAGTCATCTGTTTCCTCCAGGGATCACCTGACAAAATGGGTGGAGGGTGCTGTGGTTCTTCAGCCTCGGCCCTTGGCATGGGCCATCAGAAAGCTACATGACTACCAACAGGAGTGACCGTCACTGGATGCCTGTCTGTAATACCCCCTCCGCACCCCCCCAGCCAGCCCAGCAGAGCCTCCTCCACTTCCCCCCTTATGAGCACCTTGCCTCTCCAGTCATGTCAAAATTCCTTATTTGTTCGTAGGGCAAAGGCTTGGGAAACAATTTGTTTACATCCGTGTAGGATCAGCAGTTTGTCTTGAGCTGTCCCCACCTGGCTCTGATTAGATTCTTTGTCCAGCTATGCACTTTGAGACTATCCTAGGTAAATACTCTGGCCCACCATCCTCAGGACTCTCACCTCTGAACAGGAGGGGCACCCACCCCAGAGACACTATTCCCCGGGAAGTCAACCTCCCAAAAGCAAGGAGGAACTATACCTATGCTTATGAGGGCTTGGAAAGCCCTGTCCCAGAAAGCCAGCCCTGGGACACCTGCAGGCCAAGAAGATGGCTCTGGGCTGTATTTGACTTTGAGACTCCCTGTGCCCTTTCTGTTCTCCTGTTTTTCATCTCAGAAATCCCCTGTGTGTTGAGATCACCACATTTATTTTGATGGTTATGATTTTAGAAAATGGCTTTGGCCATATTATTTTGATATCCTGCCCCAACTTTTATGACATTTTAACCCTATGGCTCTCTAGTGTTCCATTTTGCCTTTATTATCCTGCAGCGGCATGGCGCCTGGAAGGCCCCCTTCCCGTTTAGTGCATCTGAAATTGCATCCAGGTAGCAGAGCATTACTGTAAGTGTGTTTTAAGGTGGAAACAGGCCTGGAACGATCAGTGTTTTATAGTCTTTCCCAGGTCTTAGTGCATTTCATGTAGTTAGCCCTAAGGAGACAGAATGGTCTGATGGTTCAGTGCAGCATGGTGGTAAGGGATGGAAAATGGATGAGCTACCACTGTGATAGACCTGAGCCTCTTTGGAACTGCAGCCATCACGACAATCACCTTTCCACTTAGCGGGAGGGCTTATCATACAGGACCCCAGACCGCATGTTTGGTCCATAATAGGTACTGAGAAAAGTGTATATGTGTGTGTATTTGTATATATGCGCATGTGTGTGTGTACATACATATGTGTGTGGAAGCCAGACATTAGTGTCTTTCTCAGTCACTCACTCTATTTTTTTTTTGATACACTGTCTCTCATGTAACCTGAAGCATGCCAGTTCTGCTGGGTCTCTGAGTGTGGGTCCTTCCAAGTCCGAACACTTTACTGACTGAGCCATCTCCCTAGACATAAGTGGCCGCATTTCTTAAAGACAGTGTTCCGGTCACTGCGACAAAATACTTGACAGGAACAACAAAACCATTTTGATTCGTGGTTTCTGGGATACAGTCTAGCACCGTGGCTAAGGCATGGCTTGCAGCTAGGCCCTGGACAGTGGACATGCATGGCGGAAAGTTTTCTCACATCTCAGTAGATCAGGAGGAAGAGCGCTTGGCAGACTAGAACCAGACGTTACTATCATCCTCAAGGCCTGTCCCCAGTGATTCACCTCTGCTAGCTAGGCCACAGTCTTTCCCAAGCAGTACCACCAGCTGGGGGCTAAGTGTTTAAATGCCCACGCCTGTGGGGAACATTTTACACTCAAACCGTAATGGAGAGTGACTTCTTCATTGCTTTGATGTAGTTCTCATCGTAGTGACAGTATATGTTACACAGTTAGTCCTAATTAGAAAGTCACAATAGAGACAGATTATGGGGAAATGCATATATATATTGAGGTCCTGATAAAATTCTCAAGTCTCTTTGGTGAACATCTTCCCAGATGAGATGCTAGGCTCTGGTCCAGTGAGAATGTGGGTGCCACTCTCTTCATCACACACCATGGCAGAGATGCTAAATATGAGGTTGGGTATCTGTAAGGCTGCTGATCTGAAAAAGACAGACATGCAGGGCACTAGGCAAAGATGAAGGAGAGCTGTGCCCACCAGTTAAAGCCGTATCAGTTCCCTCCTAGGGTAACCCTTATCCATCACAACTTGATGGCTCTTGACTTTGCCTGCTCTCAGGAGATGTTAACTTTCTCTTTTTCCTCTGATAGCTTGTAGGCATAGAAAGGACACTTCTTCAGCTTACAGATGAGATAAAAAGCAGCCCTCAGAGGGTTCCCACTTGCCATCTGCATTCAAGGCTTCTCTCTAATTTTCCTAAAGAGAAAGAATTCTCTTTTCCTGTGTTCTGCAAATCTTTGAGATTTAGCCACCTCTCTCTCTCTCTCTCTCTCTCAGACACACACACAAACACACACATACCAAGTATATGGAAATGTGTTAAAGTATGTGTGCATGTGTGTGCATGCATGCATGCATGCATGCACGTGTGTGTGTGTGTAAAGCCCTCTTGCTTTTCTATATCTCTCTTTTGTTCTAAATCCTAAGAGCCTCTGGGTAGCTGCAGGAAAAAAAAGGCTATGGACCCTTACATCCTTCCTTGTGCTTCCCAAACTCTTCCATCCAAATTCACTTTGAAAGGATGGATTTAACTGCTCTCTGCTGAGGATTTAAGCATAGCCCTAGTTTTTCCCTACGAACAATTAAAATCCAGTTTGAACCAAATCAGATGATTTTTAACATCAGCAAAGGTTTGTTTCCTTCATAGCTGAAAATCACCTCCCGGTAACCTGCACAAAGCCGGTAGAGGCCAGTGATATGCCACTGTCGGAGCTCAGGGCACACCTGGCAATGGAAGCAGGCTCCTCTTCCGTCAGGGGTCTCTAGGGAGCAAGCTGTCTGGATCACACACCATGCATTTTCATGAAGGGGGACCACAGTTCGGTGGTTTTGCCTGCCCCCTCCCTGCCCGTTGCCTGGTAGATCATCTGAGCCCTCATTGGACCTACACTGACCATGGGCTTAGAAGCAAGGCAGTGCTGCTGAGGGCTAGATTCAGTGCAGGCTTGGAGTGGTTCAAGTTGAAGCCATGCAGTCAAAGTGGAATCATACCTAGTGGCAAGACAAGGTTGAGTGAGGGTCTAGGGGACACAGGGGTCTCGGCCATGATGTCTGAGGAAGCAGAGCTAGGGAAGGTTCTGTCTGAGTGAGACTACAGCGTGGGCAGGAGATTTGGAGCTCTCAGACTGGAGATATGATCCAGAGCTTCAGTTGGGGAGAACCTGAAGTACAGATGAAGGGAGACATTTTCATCCGTGTGACCCTCCTTAAGCCAGTGACTGCTTGGCTCAATTCTCTGGGCACTCTTGATACTTACCTCCTTCATGGCCTGGACTAATGCCAACCTTTGTTTGTTCTGTGCCTATCTGCCCTGTCTTCCCCAATTCCATAGGTGCTTGATTTCCCTAGTGAGGGTGCGAGCTAAAATAAAGCAGTTGAAGTGGCTGTGGTTAGGCTGACACATCCTCCATTCTGCCCCTCTGAAGAGGCAGTCACGGGAACCAATGCTGCCCCCCTGACACACACACACACACGGGGGAGGAGGGGAGGGACTTGGTGATAATGCCTTCCCTGGTGTCCTGTGCAGAGATAATTGGCTCCCTGGTATGCATGCACGCTTTCCTCTTGACACTCCTTTCCAGAAGAAAAAAAGGACATTTTGTGGGGAGCCCATGAGATATAGCCAATCCTTCTGCTGCAGCCAGGCAAGTGGCTGGGTACCAGCTCTTCATCTGCCTGGCTTTCTGTTCTCTGAAGAGCCAGCCTACCTGACAGTGGTTGTGTGCTGTCTGCTGCCGCCTGCACACCATGCTCTGGGAACAAGCCCTCCGTCCTTCAGACAGGGAGCAGCAGCTGCTGGAAGCAGGACCAAGTACTCTGTCCCATCGTCATGGTCAGGAGTGAGAGGCGGTGAGAAGCCTGGCCCTCCTCAGCAGTCCCCAGACTTTCCCAGTCTCCTGTGCCCAGCAGAGGCATCAGCAGAGTCTGCAAAGTGGCTGAGAAATGACTCCAGCCTCAGAGTAGGGAAGATGAGGCAACTGTCTGCCTGACAGTGTCCTCCCCAGAGCCTCTCTCAGCTGTGGCAGAAGAGCAAGGAGGAGGTCCTGCTGTGGACTAGGACTCTGTGGAGACTTCCAGGAGCTCCATAAGAGTCTTCTGGAGAGCATGGGTGATACATGAGGATGGCTTAAAGCCCCCAGAGTCGTCAGCTTCCAGATGGGAGGATGCAGTATGGCAAAGGCAGCTTCACCAATCAGCGGGGCTGGCTTTCAGCGGAGCTCCTAGGGCAGACTTAGGACTAGTGGGCAGAAATGGCTGCATGCTAACATTCCTCCCTGCCTGAGGAAGAGCTTCCTCCCAGCAGAGCCATTTACCAGGATGATAAACTGTGAGCTAGTGAGCTTCTTATGTCTGGAGATAATCAAAACAGAGTGTGGATCCCCTATCCGAGATATGATACAGGAACATCTTGCAGTGTGTGTGTGGAGCGGGGGAGCTTAGAGAAGCTGACTATGCAAGCTCTTCCTGGGAGAGACTCTGAGATGAATGCCTCATATTCAATGCCACGTGTTGATTATAGGTATGGGCAAACTTTATGTAAACCTGACACATTGGGCCCTTGCTTCTTTTCCTGTCTCTGCCCTGTTGTTCCCTCCTTTTGACCAGGACAGCATGGTTCCCTCCCTCTCCTTTCTCTCTCTCTCTCTCTCTCTCTCTCTCTCTCTCTCTCTCTCTCTCTCTCTCTCTCTCTCTCTCTCTCTCTCTGTGTGTGTGTGTGTCTGTCTCAGTGTGTATATGTGCATGTGTGTATGTGTGCAGGTGTGTGTACAGGTATGTGTATTGGGTGGATTACATGTGTGTGCCCATGGAAGTCAGAGGATAACCCCAAGTATTGCTCTTTGGTCATTCTGTCCCTTTTATTTTGAGACAAGATCTTTCACTAGGCCCTAATGGCTGCCCAATGAACTTCACCTCCCCAGAACTAGGCTTACAAATGTAGTGCTTTCATCCCTGGCTTTTTATGTAGGTGCGGGGCATTGAGCTCGGGTTGACATGCGTGCACATTTGAGCCTTTTACCCATTGAGCGCTCTCACCAGCATGGTTCTTCCTAAATGATCATTTGTTCTTTCCCTGCTCTGAGCACAGCATCCTCGGGGAGAATGTCTGGGCAGGGAAGAGAGTAGTACCTCTCCATCCAAGCTGTGCTCCCACCAGAGATTAATAAGCAGGCTACTATCCCGGAGCCCACGGGACGCCAGACACTCCCCTGTCAGCCCACAGGAGGTCACAGTGTTTTTCTGTCTTTGCTGTTGCTCCTGCCTGTGGCTGCCAGCATGTACGTGGGGGTGACATGCTTCTGTTTGGGGAAGAAACTGGGACTTTTAGTTCCACCAAGAGTTTAGAGGCTGCTGCAGTTCATACACAAGAGGAATTAAGCCCCAAAGACAGACGGTCATGTGAAGCCCATGCCTAAAGGAGCTGTAGTCAGGTCACTGTGCTCTGCCCCCCTCGGCACCTCCACGCACTGAGCTGAACACCCCAGTGCTGAGAGGCTGTGCTCATCTCAGCAGCAGGCCAGGAGAAACCTCCCATCCCAACGCCTGCTTCAATGTGATCTGAGTAGTAAGTGATTCAACACAAACTGTCATCACAGAGTAAAACATGTCTACATCCCCAATGACAATAGCTATTTTTCCCCAGAGAACATTGGATGTGTTGCTTACATTTGGTAGATGAGGGGGGAATGGAATTTAGCTCTGCCAGGCTGGATCATTTAAGGCAATATACCCTCCATGAACACGCTGAAAGGTAGTGTTCCCAAGGAGATAAAATCTACACTGTGGTGATAGGATGCCTAAGTTGCATGACTGTTTGCTTAACTTGAAGAATCCTAGGCCAGTCTCATTCAATTCCTTTGAATTTACTCAGTCCACAAGGTCCCTTTATACTGACAGTGCTCACACCCATGTGGTCCCAGAGGACAGGGGCTGAGAAGAGTTGGAACAAAAGCAAGGCATGTGTTCCACATCCAGCCAGTGAGAATCCAGATCCCATCATCCTACTAGTCAAAGCTAAATACCTGCTTTCCCGATCACTCCAATGAGAGTCAAGCTCCGCACTGTCCTGCCAATCAGAACTTAGACACCTGCTTCAATGTGTCTAGATATCTATTGTCACATTCCTCATCCCAAGTTCCCTTTCTTCCTCCCTTCCTTATTGCATCTGAAGGAAGCAGAGTTCTGGGAGAGGCTAAATGGCAATAATGGCAAGTGATTCCAGCTTGTTGGTGGATGGTGGCCTTTTTAGTTGAGGGTGACCAAGCCCCTGATGTCCAGCCATTTAGATAGGCCCTGCTTTCTTCCGGGCCATCTTGTGTTGGGTTTTGCAACTGTAGATGGCTGCCAAGCCCCTGGATAGAGCCTCAGCCATCTCTATTCCTGACCACAAGCAGGGTATTCTGCTGCAGCTAGACTCCCATGAGGCCACATATGCCTGGCTTATTACCCTCTTTGTTTCTGGGAGGAAAGGCTTGATTGAGGAACTGCCTACATCAGATTGGCCTGATGGCATGCTCTCTTGATTATTAGTTGATGCAGGAAGGCCCAGTCCACTGTGAATGGCACCACCCTCTTCAGGTGCCCCTGGGCTATGTAAGAAAACTAGCCAAACATGAAACTAGGCAAAACAGAGAATGAGCCAGCAAGTAGCCTAACTCTGCGGTCCCTGCCTCCACACTTCTGTCTTGTGTTCTTTTCCTGTCTTTTAAGACGGACTGTGATTTCGAAGTGCAGTCCAAATAAACCCTTTCTTCCCCAAGTTTCTTTTGGTTGAAGTGTTTTGTTTTGTTTTGTTTTGTTTTGTTTTGTTTCATAGCAAGAGAAGTCACTCTGGAAAGGACAACATTTTAGTGTCTGTTGTAATTTCTCCCACATTCTGATTAATAATAAATATAAATGGATATATATATATATATATATATATATATATATATATATATATATAACCCCTCTATCTAACTTCATGTAAGAGAATGGATTATGTTACCTGCTTTTCGATCATGAACCCGTGGCAGAGCTGCCTTGGCCAGCCACAGTGGAAGAGGATGCGCTCAGTCCTGATGCACCTTGATGTGCTGCGGTGGATTGGTGGGGGTGGGGGCTCTCCTTCTCTGAGGGGTAGGGGAAGGTGGATAGGTGGAAGAAGGAGGGAGGGTGGGACTGGGAGGAGAGGAGGGCGGGGTCTATGATCGGATATAAAGTGAATTAGTGAAATAAAGATAAATTTTAAAAAGTACTTTATCACGGCAACAAAAAGGGAATTAGAACGTCGTCTAAAGCTCATACAGACTGACACTACCTACAGCGCTAATGAAGCTCCTTGTGACTTTCCTATCTTTAGACTATCCAAAAGCAGAATGAGATATTGGCCTCTTGATAGAAACCATGCCATGAATAGTGGTGAGTTATAAATCAATCTCTGGAGACACAGTCATTCAGTTAGTAGCCATTTAACACGATTGTGCAAGCACCCAACCCAGATGACTGAAATCAGTAGTGTTCTGAAAATGTTTTTGTCAGTCCATTTGCTTTTGCAGCCATGTCATACCTTTGTTGTTGTTGTTGTTGCTTTTGTTCTCTCGGGTTTTTATTTTGTTTTTAAAAAGAAGATTCCTTACCAAAGAGTGAAGGTGACAAATGTCTTTAAAATAAACAAAAACCTCCTGTCTTGATTAGCTTTAATTATTAACTTGACATAGCCTAGAGTCACCTGAGAAGGGAGTTTTAGCTGAGTTTTCTGAGGACAGATGGGCCTAAGGGTCTGTCTGTGAGGGATTGCCTTGATTGTTAACTACTATAGGAATGTCCAGAGCACTGTGGAGAGTGCTGTTTTCTGCCTTGAGTTTTTGCATTGACTTCCCTCAATAATAGACTATGTGGTATAAGCCAAATAAACCCCTTCAAGTTACTTTTCATCATAGTGCTTTAGCACAGCAACAAAAGGAGAATTTATAACTTTCTCTAAAGCTCATCTGTTAATACCTAATGCCCAGTGTGATAGTATTAGGAGGGAGGGTTTGGGGAGATGACCAGGTCATAAGGGTGAGGCCCACATGTATGGGATTAGTGGCCTCATGGAAGGAAACCGGGGAGCTCCCTTACCTCTTCTGTGATATGATGATATAGCAAGAAGATGGCCATCTATTTCAACTATTTAAATGAAACCAGCCAGTTTCTTGGTCTTAGATCACCCAACTTATGAAACAGACTCTCTGGGTTCATTTTCAACAGACATCCTAACTGCTCAGGGCTGAAGACTGACTGCCTGGGTTCAAATCCTACTGCTGCCATTTACAAACTAGGGATTTCATGTGATAGCCCTGGGTTTTCCTCTTCTTATCTTTAAAATAAAGAGGTGTGTATTAGTTGCTTTCCTTATCACTGTGACAATAAAATAAAACAAAATAAAATGCCTAACAGAACAACTTAAGGAGGAAGAGTTTATTCTGACTCAGTTTAGAGGCTACAGTCCATCATGGCAGGGAGGTTTAGTGCTGGGTGATTCAGGCCATGGAGGTGGGAAATCACAGCACTATCTTCTCTTGTGGTTGCCAATCAGGAAGCAGAGAGAGCTCAGGCAGGAAGTAGAGTCAGACCCTCCCCTAGGCTCTGTACCCCCAAAGGTTCTAGAACCTGCCTAATCAGTACCACAGGCTGGCAGGTCAGGGGCACCTCTGAGATTTCTGAGATCTACAGACTATGGGCAGTGGGTACAGGAAGGAGTCACTCTGCAGAAAGGCAGATCACTGTATCTCTCTTCCTCCCTCGCCTCTCTCTCTCTCTCTCTCTCTCTCTCTCTCTCTCTCTCACACACACACACACACACACACACACACACACACACACCCCAGCTGCTTACCGAGCACGCAGCCACAGACACCTTGCTCACTACCTCAGCCTTTTCATCTAGGAAACGCAAATACTAACGGCTCCTCTCAGGGTTGTTTAGAAGATTAAATAATGCCTATAATGTGTGGAACACTTCGCTGTGGGAGCACAGCAGTTATTTAATAAATGCTAATTTCCTTTCCTTTCCCTTCAAATGGAGCATTATTCCCCAGACCCGGGGGCGGGTGGGCTGAAGAATGGAAACTAAGGAGCAGGGATTTGTCTCTAACCATCTTCCACAGTCCGTCTCACGTGGAATCCCATCAGAGGCCCTGTTCACTTATCTTAACTGGGCTCTCACAGAGCCCAATCAATGGAAATGCTGAAGGTTTTTTTCCCCCCACTACCTCATCTCACCTTCTCACAACTGGAGCCCCTCAAGAGTTCTCCGGGCTCCCCTGACTACTTTCCTTTTGATTTCGACGTATTGGTTATAGTGTGGGCAGAGTTTGGGTTCCCAAGGCTTCCGGAATCTACCATCCATGAAATAAGAGCTGTTCTGGCCAAGACACTCTGCTATCTGTGTGCTGAAAGTCAGGTTCTACATGCCTGGTAACCCCTTTTCTCAGATGTGAAGACAGGATGTGTCTGAAATGCTCACCTGTGACGGCTAATGCCCACTGTCAAGTAGATGAGCTCTAGAGTCACCCGGGAGATGGGCCTCTGAGCATGCCTGTGGGAATTATGTTGACTGAGTTCATTGAGATGGGAAGGTCCAACCACAATGCACAGCACCATTTCCTGGGCTAAGATCCTTGACGTATGAGACGGGGAAAGAGAGCTGAGCAAAAGCACTCATCTTCCTCTGTTTTCTGATTTCAGATGTAATGTGAGCAACTTCCTCAAGATCGTGCCGCCATGCCTTCCCTGTTATGACTGACTGGGCTTCTGAACTAGAAGCCAAACTCCCCTAAGTTTCTTATGTCAGGGTCTTTTATAACAGCAACGGAAAAAATAACTAAAGCACCATTAGTCTGCCTCACCAGTCAACTCTTCATGACTGATGAGAAATGACAAGTCCAGAGAAGGGCCAAGAGTTTTTTTTTTTTAATTCTAATTCTTTTTTTTGGGGCGGGGGGTGCCAAGAGTTTAAAACAGACACTGCAGAGTCCTTGAAGGAACACCAATGGTCTTTGGGGACTTCCTAGGCATCTGAAAACAAACAAGGGTCTTTGTGCATTTGTACACTAGAAAAGACTCTTAGGTTTCACTAGACACCCATTGATCTCCAAAGCATGGAAAGCCAGGTTTTATTCACGCTAGCTTCTGGGGAAAGACACCATGGATCAGCAAGTCATTAAATGTATTATCTTGAGGGAGTGGAAGCTTTCTCTTCTATACCTAGGTCTTTATAGTGCTGCCATGTGCCCGTCTTTATCCACCAGGTCCAAGGATCAACTACAGACTGCAGAACCAGAGTCCTCTCTGTCATCTCCCTTTTGGCCTTACCAAACACTTCCTGGTGCCAAGCAGGAGTTCACCCTAACTTCCCCCAATAACTGTGTTCCCACAAATTGAATCATGCATAGGACTCTCTGAGATGATCACCACACTTTCATTTCAGACCCATGTTCTCTTTGCCTGTTGCCCAAGCTGTCAAATAGCCTTCTGGGAAGTTTTCTCAACACCTCCGGGTTTTGCTCTACTGATTCATCATCCATCACTCCCACATGTAACCCCTTCCCTATCATCCAGCCACTTTCCATGATAACCTGGTCATGCTTTTCTTTTTTCCCTTCTTGAAGAAGGGTTGTAAACTCCCTCTGCCTCCCCTCATGAAATGTTGCCCTTTTGCAAGAAGCTTCTGTGAATCCCAAGGCAAGATCAAGAAAAAAAAAAACAAAACCAAAAAAAAAAAAAAACAAAAAACACCTGCAAACACCATCCACAGGCCCAGCCAACATCCTGACGGTTCTTTGTTCTTTCAAAGTCACTGGGAAAACACAATATAAATACTTTACCAGTCCTCAGTTTCCTGCCCAGACTTTAAAACCTTGGCTGTCTTTGAACATGATGTTGTGAAGTCCCGTGAAGTAGAAACTGAGGGACATGGCTGTGCTGGATAAAAGCTCCTCTCCCACTTGGCTGTGTCACCACAGCAATGACCTGCTACTGTTCTCATGTTGATAGCATCAGGAACCTCTTCCAGAAGGCAGACACTTGCACGTACTTAGTACAATGTCCTTGGCAAGCAAACTGATCCTTCACAGCTCCAGTGTACTAGAACCTTCTTTCAAAGATGGATGTCTTTCTTCCCATCAGTGACGCCACCTCCGCTCTTTCATGTTCTCTTTCTCTGTTTTCTCTTCCCTATTCTTTGTGTCATTTCCTCTACCTTTCAGGGTGACATCATCTTAAAGATAGGTCTATTGATTTACAGTCAAGTGGAAGACTGTATCTCCGGGCTGTGTATCCTGATAGCCCATGATTCTGGTGGGAAGGCCTGAAACTTCCTGAAGTTTCCTGACATTGTCTATTTGCTCTTTATACTGTCTGGTCTCAGGTCCCCATCTCATGGGATTACTGTGCAGATTATAGGAGTGATAGAGCACATGTACGTAGAACACGTGACCCATACATTGTGTGCCAACAAGGAAATTCCCTCAGTTCCTTACCTTCCTTCCAATTCCCTCTAGCCATTGACTCTGCTTAGACACAATTACTTCATTAGGAATGATCAGGCTCTTATCTATGGCTCTCTTGGGGTATACAATTGTAAACCAGTTCTAAGTCAAGGGAAACTAACCTATACTTAGGGTTCTGACTTGAGACCTTTCCAGGCCAATGTGGACCACCTTAGTGAGGGGACTTCCCAGTGCTGTGTCTTCCACACTTGCTGAGGGAGTATACAAATGATGTGGGAAAGAAGTCTAAGCTATAAAGCAGGAGACTCATGCAGGCAGATATAGTGGGTTCTTCCATATGTCATGGCCCCTTCAGACAAGGAATCTAGGTATGTAGTCCTACTCTGAGGCTAGTCCAGCTGTGCAGCCTTATGGCCCATGAGCTGTTTCCATGGTGAGCACCCCATCTGGCTGTACCAACTCTTCATTTTCTAGAAGTATGTGATGGCCATCACAGTGACAAGCAAAAATCAGTATGTGGCATGGCACAGGAGGGCTTTAAAATGCTCACTAAGTTCCTGTTCCTGTCCCAAATACCGTTGCTAGCCACAGTCTTGTTAGAGCAGCGGAGCAGCCCCAATGGCTGGAACTTAGTTAAAAATGCCTAGCTTGCATTACAGGGCATGCAACCAAACATCTCCCTTCCACAGGTATCTGGCAGGGGGCAGGTGTCTGATCTGGTGCTCTGGTAGATGTATCTAATAAACAACTGGATGAAAGGTCCCTGATGCCATTTCAGCACATCTGCCAGAGGCCTTTACTAGGAGGATAGCAAATAAAGCTGCAGTATGACTTCTTAGTGTTTGGGGGTCATCTTTCAATCTTCTATAACCTTTATAATCTTTTCTGTACTCACACACCCAACCTCCTCCCCTACCATTTGCTCTGTACCCCGACACCCAGCCATACCCTCCCTGGGTCACCACATCTGAGACACGCTGTGCACATTCTCATCTGACTCCTGTCTCCACTCTGTGCCTCTCTACCTGGGATGTTTTCTGTGCCTCTCTGACTTCTTAGCAAAACCACGATCACCGTCTAGTCAGTATGAACCCAGCCATCATTGTATTAAACTTTGAACCCTTCTCATAGCCATCCAATATGGTGCTGTCTCTGTCTTTGAGAACCCCACTGGGGACAGTGGACTAGTTCAGTATGGTTCATTGAAAGCGTGATGCCCAGCCAATGAAAGCACTGTCCCTGGAGCCAGAGACCAGCACATCCACCACACTAAGATACACTAAGATATTTGTTTAATGATTTGCTTCCAGTGGAGCGTGATCATGTTGGGAGAACTCTAAATTGCTTCCTACACCTAGTGCTCAGCACTGAGCTCTCCACATGCCAAGTTCTCAGTAAACATCTGCCTGGTGAACTCCAGAACAAAGAGAGTGCAGAGGGCATGCAGTGCAGAGAAGCCGCAATATTTTCAGCACTTGAGGACATGTCTATCAGGAAAGTAATATTTCTTGGGTCTCTAAGGCAAGCGTCTAGAGAAGAATGTGATGATAGATGGTCCTGAAATGGAGAGGTCAGGAAAAATCAATGGTTTCAGAGACCTGACCAGAACTGTGCTGGCAGTGTGCTAGATACAAGGGTCACAGACACCCGTGGGCAGCTCATTAGCTGCTCATTCCTCCCATCTCTCCCTGAATCCAACCTTGCAGTGGATATGTCTGGACTAGCAGTCCATTTCTGGCACTCCGGTAGCATATGAGAACCTGGGCTCTGGTTTTTGTTTGTTTGTTTTTGTTTGTTTGTTTTGTTTGGTACCTTAAGAAGGAGACTGCAGGACCCGAAGGTGGGTCAGTAAATCCACGTATCTGCAGATGAAAGCTGGGAAGAGGCCAGTGTTAGAGGTTCATTGGGATGTTGGCAGGAGCGTCTCTTTAGCTTAGGCTCTGAATGGAAAACAAGAAACAGCAAAATACAAAAATAGGTGCTTTCCTAATAAACAAACCCCAGCAGTTACTGAAGTACCTGAACCAGCTCTGTGCCTGCTGCCTCGGGCACTGGTCCACCCCACACAGCATCCAAAACCTGGATTTAAGCCTCTTTCGATCCCAATCTCTTCCAGCCTCATCTGAACTCAGACTGTGTTGGAAAGGGAGTGTAGTAGGCAGTCCTGACACTTCCTCTTCTCTGACTCCAGACTTGCTCATTGTCACCATATGACAGCTACTACCAGGATTCCTCAGTCTGGGAGAGGATGGGAGGGAAGCTCAGAAATGCCTGTTGATTGCAAGGATGCCCTAGCAACAAGAGCACTGTCCCCGGAACTATGGTGTGCCCTGTCTACCACACCCCTTGAAAATTCTCCACCCTGGGAGACTAGACACGAGCATTGGACATGGGTCCAGACAGACGGGATTTGAAGTGGGACTTCCTCATTGGCACTATGACATTAGACAAGGGCACCAGATTTTCTTATCTGTAAAGTGGGGTTGGTAAGTCACATCTGCCTTGTAGGTCAAAGTGAAGGCTTAATGAACTGAGTTGTATGAAACGGCTTAGATTCTGTCTGGTAAAGAGGTACGCTGCCCCTAACTATTCCCAACACGAAGCTAGCTGCGATGGGAACATGCCGAAAGGATGTGGCTGTACAACCTACGATGACCATGAACTTCTGCGCCTCTCCAGGGTTGCAGCGCCTGTTTCAGGCAGTGCTGGGGGTCGAAGCCAGAGTGCCACACATTAGGCAAAGCAAACCGCTGGCTGAGCTACATCTCCCACCCCACTCCCTTCCCTCGAGCAGAATACTAACACAGGTCAACAGAGGCTTCTAGGAGGAAAGATGGGAACGTCTGCCTTCTGCCCTGCCTTACAACCCTGGCACTGAGTCTGTGCTTTGCCATTCAGTAGCTGTTCAAATAGAAAATAGTCGCGGTGTGTGGAGACTCAGTCTTTCTCCTTATAAAATGTAACTTGCAGGATGCCGTGAGGGTTGGATGGAACACTGTGAAACAAACCTGGTGGTCCCAAGCACAGAGGATGTCAGAAAGGGTGATTGTTCAAAATCTGCAGGGAGTTGGGAGGTGCAACCACAGGGCCACAGGCTCTTTCTGGGCATCTTTCTAACTCCTTCAAACCTGAGTGTGAGTTTCTGCCCTATGTTCCGCCTGCCCATCTAGTGAGGACATCTCCATGAAACCCCTAAGGAGAGGAAGAAAACCCTTGCCCCTCCTCCAGGATTCCAGAGTCCAAGGAGCAGTCAGTGAGTCCACACTGGGATGCAGCTCCAGGGTGGGAGGAGCTAAAGGAGACCCACACTGAGGTCGTCCTGGACGATCCAGGTGCCAGCTCTAGAAAGCACTGAGCTGAGACGCAATCCGCCATCTTTTCACTCCTGTAGGATGCATTTATGAAACAAACACTTCCTTCCGGGGTCACTGCCACAAGCCAGGCTATATGACAGAACTCGGTGCTGGATCATAGCTCCGTCATTACCACTGAGGTGATATCTAGGTGTACAAACCTACCTCTCTCCACCCTGGGGCTCCAAGTCCTTGAACAGTTCCTCTGGCATGCACTAAACAGGCAGATATTCTTAGAATAAAGCCCACTCTGAATCAGACACCCACAATGGCTACTAGACATGGGGATGAAACTAGCCTGGCCTCCATTACTTGGCCTCATTTTGCTCATCTGTGAAATGGATCCAAGAGCCTAAATAAAGATGAATACAGAGAAATAGATACCCTTCCTTTTATTTTTCATCTGCTTTAAATGACAAAAGGAGGCCTGTCAGATGTTTGTATAGTCCCTAACAGAGCCTGAAAGGAGACTTGCTGCATATACCCTTCAACCCTAGGGAGAAATAGAAACTGATTTGAGAATATGAACTCTGGGGTCAGACTCATCATGAACTTGGAATATTGGCTCAATGACTTTTCAGTTACTGGACTTAGAACTTCACCTCCTTTTGACTCAGTGTCCACATCAATCATATGGGTTGCTACAATACAATACAGTAATATTTCTCTCATAGAATCCTTGTAATGGCTGGATGGCGTTAACAACAACCCTCTTAGGAAAAATACCTTGAGAGGAGACTATTTAAAGAAATAGATGCAGGTTGTGAAGAGAATGGGTTTGAGGGTAGAAGATAGTGAGTAGATGGGCCCTGGGGAGCAAGCAGTGGTATTCTCCATCGGGCAGAGGTGGGAGCAGAGGTGTCCCTGGGAAACATCTCGCAAACTGGATTTCCCAGGTGATACAGGGGTGAGAATGACTCCTCCTGGCGCAGGTGGCTTCCTTTAAAAAAAGATGGAGAAGAAGCAAGGTTTCAGAATGAGGGCAGAGAAGAGCCCTGCTGAAGCACGCAGCATGCCCCACGGGCTCCTGGGGTGCTCGTGCCAAGCCAGCTGCTAGACAGTCTTCTTCTAATCGCACAGACGAGGAAACCAAGGTTCCGGGAGGTTCCATCTGCATCGGGTCACGCAGCTAGAAATGGCAGAGCTGAAGATGAAATCCGCTTGACATCGTCTCAGAAAGAAAGAAAAACAGGGAGGGCTAGAGGCAGAAGTTCTGGGCTCGGCCCTGCCACCTGCCCCTACAAATGGAGCCTTCTCCTGGAGGATAGATTGCCTGAAGGTGCCCCTTGAGCTGAGGAAAGAGGCGTCACACTTTCCCATCTCATGAGCTGTGCCTGCTGTGGCGTGTAAATCTGTGTGACACCTGCAGATCCCTGGGCCTCACAAATCAGCCAGATGGAGGCAGCTGGGCATGTGGCCTGAGTAGAGGTAATTTGCAGACCTGACTCACAGCCAGGGAGTGCCTTTCTCTCCTCCCTCGGAGGATGCTCAGGAAGCTTGGAGCCCGCTGGTAACTCTGGAGTTTGGGCCAGAGGTGGTTCCTCATTGATTTTGTGGGATAAGCTTTACTAGTCCCCTGTGTCTGAGGGAAAATGATCCCCTCGCTTCTTGGCCGCACCCCAGATTGGCAGAACTGCAGATATGGACAGGTACCCTAAAGCACCTGTGCTGGTACAGGTAAGGCAGGAATGGCCCCAGGTGGAGGGATGTTAGTGTGCAGGCCCTGGGGCACAGGCGAGCTCAGATGCCCAGGGGTCAGAAGTCCAGGGTACTGTTGAAGAGGCTGAGAGAATGGGGCCAGGACCCTTGGACTTGTGGATCTGGGTAGCAGGGATAGGAGAGAGAGGAAGGAGGGAAGCAGCTCATCACTATTGCTGTGATGTCTACAAAAATTAGTGTTTCAACACTGGAGACTGAATTGTGGAATTTTGGACTGAGGTTCCTAAACTCATGTGCTGTCAATCAGGAGATAATGATGAAGTTTCTGAGCTGGGAGATGCCGTAAAACTGCCACCAAGGAGAAGTTAAGACCACACGAAGACAGAAACCAGCACCAAATGTCAAGGTGGCCTCTGGCTTACCTGCTGGCTGTCCTGGACCTTCCCAAGTGCCATGCACAGCTGCTAGACAGTCTTCTTCTAATCGCACAGACAAGGAAACATGGTTGCACTGTGTGGTCCCCGATGTGCCCCCATCCCCTCAGCTCGGATGAAGCCTGATATTGTATGGTGTCTCCGGAACCCTGAGTTTATATCCTACCTAGATCATGGGAAAGGCTCTACTGTGGACCCCAAGCCAGGGCGCTAGAGCTGGGGCAGTATCTCCTGCCTGGACACAGCTGGCATCTGTCACTGACTATGGCTTTTTTAACAAGTTCCATGACTAAAGCCACCAGAGCAGCTGCCTAAGCAGCTTGCAGCAGCCAGACACTCTCCCACCTTTGCTTAATAGGATTCCCTCCTTGAGCCCCAGAGAGTGCAAAGTTGAGCTGGTCCTTCTACAAGTTCACTGAATGAGGGGGCCAGCTGATCTCGGCTCACTATTCTCGTTTTAATTTAGTCAATTTTGCTCAAGGTGGACCAGCAGGCAGCCACAGAAGGCTGGCCTCAAGGAAGAGTTGTAACTGAGGCCCAAGGTTTGAGGAAGACAGTGCTGTGGGGCAGAGAGGAAGATGGTGTGATTTTTTTTTTTTTTAGGATCAGGCAGATGTGAGCAGGAATCCCCGCTGCTCCCTTTCTCCTGTGCATCTGGACAGTGTTGTGTAAAGTCTCAGGTCCTTCCCTCATTGTTTGAAAGTGGCACTGACCTCTGAGCCATGTTGCCCAGGTTTGCATCACTTGGCTGTTGCTGTGGCACTGAGCCTATGCTCACATCTCTCTGGACTCTGAAGATGACTTTATTTGTGACAACAATAAATCAAGAAGGGGGAAAGTAATTTTCAATCATGGTTTCAGAGCTTTAGGACAATGGTTAATTGTTCCTGTTGTTTCCAGGCCTGTGGGGAGGCTGGAAGGGGACAGGTGGTGGAGTAGAGGGGCTTGCCTCATGCAACCAGGGAGTGAGGAAAAGGAGGGCAGTGAGAGGGGAGAGAAAGAGTTAGGGGGAGGAGAAAGAGAAGAGGAAAAAGAAGACTATGTTGACTATGACGAAGACAAGGATGATGATGATGTGTCAGGATCCTGATTTCTATTTCAAAGGCACACTCTCAGTGACCTTTCCTCTAACTAGGCCCTCGTTCTTAAGATCCTCATCACCTTCCTTTAACCCATTAAGTTGTGAATCCATAAACAAATTACTACATTCATGAGGTCGGAGCCCTCCTAATCAAATTGCTTCTAAACACTGCTCCATGGACAGCCAAGAGTTCAACACGCTCCCTGGGAGTTATTTATGATCCAAGCCATACCCAACAGTGTTGTGGATGTTGAGAGTCTGTGTGAAGGAGGTTTTTAAGACAGTACTGAGCACATGAAGGTAAAGAGAGGAACTTTACCCGTGAACACCACTGTCTGCAGGGTGGGAGTGCATGGCATTTCAGATGTGCTCTGTGGGTCATGATGGGATGGCGGACAGATGACTAGAAGGACGGAAGCAGTGGCTGCATCCCATGGTGAGTGGAGAAAGCCTCAGAGGCTGCACCTCCCTGCTCTGGGTTGTAACTTCTGGGTTATAGTGCCAGAGCTGACTCACCATTGTGACTCTCCACAGTGCATCTTCTTCTGCAAGCACAGTTCTCCCCTGTTTCACATTAGTGACATCAGGCCAGGGCCTTGGAACAATATGTGTGTGTGTGTGTGTGTGTGTGTGTGTGTGTAGCGGGGGAGAATTAATACCATAGACATTGATAGATGTTAGAAACTGAGAAAGGAAGAGGAGGGCAAATAAGGCAGGATCTCTCACTGGCTTGAAACTTTTTAAGTGGGCTAGGACAGCTGGCTCCAGGGATCTATCTGTCTCCATCTCCGATGTGCTGGGATTTCAAGTACATAAAACTGTAATGGGCTTTTCATGCGGTTCTGGGGCTTGAACCAGGGTCCTCATGCTTGCAAGGCAAGCACTTTACCAGCTGATCCACCTCTCCAGGTGTCACTCACTAAGCCATAAGCCAACTTCTTAGTGATGCCTCCCATGGCAGAGAGTGAGGAGGTTTCCCAAAATGCCCACAGAAGGACATCAGGTTGCTGTGGTTTACAATGTCCTCTCGAAAGAAGGTATTCCAGGGATAAGGGAAGCTATGCATTTAAGAAACAGTAAGGGCCTGAAGAGGTGGCCTGGTCATTAAAAGCAGTTGTTGCTCTTGCAGAGGATCCAGGTTTGGTTCCCAGCACCCACATGGCAGCAAACAACTGTCTGCAACTCTAGTTCTAGAGGATTTAATGCCCTCTTCTTGCCTCCATGGGCACTGCATACGGGTGATGTAAATGCGTGTGTGCAGGTCAAACACCAAACACACTGTTTTTAAAAATGACAAGCACGCAGGCTCTTCCCTTATGAGTGAGACTAAAGCCCTTACCAAAGAGGCTTCAGGAGCGTTCCGCTATGCCCCTCCCACGCCAGCTGCTGGTGGATTGATCTTAGACAGTCTAGCCTACTAAGCTGTAAGAGATTGGATCTCTACTTCATAAATGACTCGGTGTATATATTTGTTAGAGCCAGACTCTGGGAGGATTTGGACAATGACTCTACCCCTAGGACCTGATTTCCTTCCCTATCTCCTCCTTCTGATGCTACCACACTGGGGACTGAGATTTCAACATTTGTAGAGTGGGGCCCAAATATTTAGTCCACTATAACATGCCTTGCCACAGCCACAGCAGCTGGGAGGCATATGAAAGTTGTTGAATGAAAGAAAGAACAAATGGATGAATAGCTTTCCCTTCACTCCTGCAGCCCCCTCCCCCACAGCACACTGGAGGGAATGATCACCCGAACACTAAAATATGAAGAAGAGGTTCTGGTCTGCCTGTCCTTGGCAAGCCTAGACAAACTCTTCTGCAAAATTACCTGTGACTCACACCTGTAATCCCAGCACTCCCAGAGGCAGAGGCAGGTGAGTCTCTGTGAGTTTAACACCGGCCTGGTCTACAAAGTGAGTCCAGAAAAGCCATGGCAATGAGAAACCTTGTCTTGAAAAACAAAGAACAACAACAACAAAAAAAATTACCTGCGACCTGCCTTCCACAGACCAGAGAGACCAATGCAACCAAATTCCCAATGTTTTGGTTTCCTTCACAGGGTGTCAAGCTAAGCATTTAAACCAGACTAACAGCTGCAGGGGGCCCACCCGCTGTCCACCTTTGAGCCATCACTCTGAAGCACAACAACGGGGCAGATAAAGGGACAGGGCCCTGTGCAGCCGGGATTCCCCACTTCCCACCAGTGCCTCAGCCTCTTGGGGAGCACTCCATGTGGGACTGTGGAGCATGGCCTGTGCCCTCTCGTGGTGTCACCAGCACAGGTCTCTCAGATGTCAGCAGAGCAGCAGGAGAGGGCTGGAAGCACCACCCAAGCAAGAGGATGGTTGACCCCACGCAGTGTCCCACACAGGGCACAAATGGTGTTTCTCTGTCAGCACTGCCTCTGGACAGCTCCTACAGTTACTCAGTCTGGGCAAGGTCATCAAGAGCAGACCTCCCGCCTCCTGGCTTCCCAGCATGCTGAATTAAGTACAGAGTATAGCTTCTCCACTCTGCAGTTTCACCCCTATCCTGTCCTAATATGCTATTTTATTAAATATTGTTTTCTAAAAGCATACTTTTCCACTGAGACCTATGGTGCAAGCATGTAATTGCAACTACTTGAATGGCGGAGGCAGGGGGATCACCAACTGAAGTCCAGCATAGGTAAAGTAGTGAGGTCCTGTCTCAAAATTAAGAGTGACAGGTTGCTTGCCTAGCATGCATGAGGTCTTGGGTTCAATTCCCAGAACAGATGCCCAAACAAGTAAACAACCCATACTTTTTCCTAAAGCTTACATATGGGAAACATTAAAAATAATCTATCTTTTGGACTAGAACTTGAAAATCAAAGTGTTGGGTTTGATAGGGAAGGGAGATGTTGGTCAAAGAATGATGGTGGTCATTGTTTTATTCCCAAGCTTTCCAACCGCCTCAGCCAAAGGCAGGGATGATCAGTTATGTGCTTTTGTTTAGTGATAAGAGGAAAGAGACTATTTTTCAATTTTGCAGCAAGTTTTAAGCATACTTTAAATATATGAAATATTTCACAAGATATATAATATATACTATATGATATATAATTTATAACCCACAGTCAACATGTTGGAAAATAGTTTTCCTGGAAACCTTTGAGGTTTCTTATACTTACTTAACAATTGACAAAGGTTGAAGGAAAACATGAAAGTTGAGTTAGGTAAAAGTACTTTGCAAAAAAAAAAAAAACAAACCCAACACCCCTTCCCCCCCAAAAAAAAACAAAACAAAAAAACTGGGCCAGAATCATCCAGAACATTTTAAGCATTTCAATCCCCTTTCCTCTCCAACTCTACCTTTTCTTCCTCTCCTCTCCCTCCTACTTTTTAGCCCTCCCCACCCCTTTCTAACTCTCCTCCTCCTTTCCTGCATTCACAGTTACTGGCACACATTGGACTCTGAGCACTCTGGAGTTCAGCTGACTGAGGGCCGACTTGCCCATCAGCAACCTTCATGGCTCCCTGGTGACAGAGGGACTACAGCCATGAGCAAAACTGAATCTTCCCCACATGCTGTGTCTTCTCGGCTGACCCCTCTGTATCTGATACCATTTTTGTTCCTCAGTCTTATCCCAACCCTACTCTCCATCAGAACAATTCACACAGCTTCATCTAAAGATAATCCCAGAAGTCACTGGCTTCAAACATCAAATGCTGGTTGGCATAGAGTCCTGCAGTCAGGATATGTGTCCCTGGGCAGCTTGTCAGCTAGCTTGTGTTTGCTCCGCATGGGGTCATGGATTAATTTGGCTGTTTAAGAACTTAGCATAGCTTCTCTGGGGCTGGAGGATCTTGGATGGCCTTGCTTCTCTGTCTGGGCCATTCATCCTTGGGGAGGCAAGCTTCAGCTTCCAGGCAGCCAGAAAGGGAAAGCAGGAGCTGCTGGTCCCCTGAGGTATACATGAGATTCCTACGGGGACCCTTTGGTCCACACAGCACCCCCCCCTCCATCAGTGTCTTAGAACATGGTTCCTGATGTGGATGAACTAAGGTATTAAGGATGAGTACATGAAGTTCCTTGATTCAGTATGCAATATAGAAGTGCACTTGCCCACAACTCATTCCCTTATATATTTGCTCCTGGTGATGGGTAGTTGACTCAGAATGAACCCTGCTCAACAGACTGTGAGAAGTCCCAGGCTCTTGCTTCCCCTGCTTTGGAAGCCTAATGACTGTGTCCTTCCAGGCTGAGAATTCCCGTTACAGAGGTAGAGAAACGGCAAGGTACACACCAAGCAAGGGCCTGTGATAGTGAGTAGCAGCCCACTAGTCTCCTTGTTACAACAGCACAGGGCCTGCCATTGACCTCCCAGAAACATGATCCAGGCAGAGAGGGTCCAAACTGAGGTCTTGGCCACTGGGGCTTCTCTGGTTGGCTGAGAGGCACAACGAAGGAGGCTGGGCAGGAGGAGGCAGCTGAGCCAATAAGTCTGGTCTGTTAGCTTCTTTTCTCACTGCTGTGATCTGACAGGAAGTAACTTAAAGGAAGGGAAGTTGGTTTGGCTCATGGCTGTGCAATATACAGTCTGCTGGAGTCTCAGCCTGGGACATTGTGAGGTGGGAAGCAGGGCAGGATATCAATCCACCCCCAAGTGTCCTCCTTCCTCTAGGTAGTTCCCCCCTCCCAAATGTTCCGTGATCTCCATGTGTTGTTCACATGGAGTGCCATGGGAAGAGGAGGAGTCCCAGTGTGTGTGAGATCCAGGGGTTTGGGCTCAGAAAGCCAATGCCTATTATTACCCCGGCCGTGGGCTAGAAGGAGGAGAGAGGATTCTGAAGACAGCGGAGGTGTGTGTAAGTGACCCTCGTAGCAGTGCCAAGTCTCCAGCAGGACAGGAGAGGGAGGGGCTTGCACTTAGAGGATGTGGTAGTCCCAGGTGAGGCACATGGCCAGGGAGACCGCACAGCATCGAATTCTGCCCAGCCACGGGCAGGGCTGCACTACCTGGAGGGTGCAGAACTGGAGCAGACCAGAGCCTTCCCTCAGACAGGTCAGCACCAAGTAGATAGAGGCAGGCAAGGGTGGCCTGCTGTTATCACCCCCCAATCATAGGTGTCCAGACACGTGAGCCTGCAGGGAACGTTTTGTATAATATTCCAAATTTTGATGGCCCACGCTGGCCAAGTCCATAGATCGGGTGTAAACCTGACTCCGACACTCATGTGCCATGTAATGCTGGGGGAAAATGATTAGTTCTCAAACCCCACCTCCTGTTGCCTTGCTGTGATGATGAATGACTCAACATGCGTGAGTTCTTGATAAGCGTGTGATGCTGGGGCCCAATAAATATGTCTTGGGGCTGGAGAGATAGCTCAGAGGTTAAGAACAATGGCTGTTCTTCCAAAGGTCCTGAGTTCAAGTCCCAGCAACCACATGGTGGCTCATAACCATCTATAGTGAGATCTGGTGCCCTCTTCAGGCATGTGCAGGCAGATACACATGCAGGCAGAACACTGGATAAATAATAAAAATAAATAAATAGTTAAAAATCATACATACATACATACAGTATTCCTGTTTGCTCTCAGAGCTGAGCTATGCTGTCCACCCCTGGGGGCCAGGGAAAACCTGGAGAGTGAGTTTGGGGTGCTCTTGCCTCCTGGGAAGGGGCAGTATTTCACCTTAGTACTGTGAATGTTTTGGTTGTTTCTGCTCTTTGCTCTCACTCGGCTAAGAGCCATTTTTCTCACCAACAGAGGAGCTCAAAGAGAAGCTGACTGAATATGTGGACAAGGTGAATAGCCAGAAGCCAGGCTTCATCAAAGTTGTGCGCCACAGCAAGCAGGAGGGCCTCATCCGCTCCAGGGTCAGCGGCTGGAGAGCAGCCACAGCCCCCGTGGTGGCACTGTTCGATGCCCATGTGGAGTTCAATGTGGGCTGGTGAGTGCTTTGGAGAGAGGAGAGGTCCCTGTGTGATCCAATGGGCTTGACTCAGAAATGCAGTGCATTCTGGGATCGTGGTCATGGTCTGGAAGAGGATTGCAGGGACAGCTGAGATATGGTGTGTGAGTGAGCCAGACCTTGCAATAGGCCTGGACCTCATATGAGTCAGGGGTCAGCACATGGAGGGGATGGTAGATCATGAAGACAAGTAGATACAAAGGGCAAAGCAGAGAGATGGCTCAGTGTTATCAGTACTGGCTGCTATTGCAAGGAACCCATGTTGGATTCGTAGCACCCACAAGGCAGTCACACCCATAACTCCAGATCCAATGAATCCATCGCTTGATTCTAGCATTGGCAGGCACTGCACACGTGTGGTGAACATACAAATATGAAGGCCAAATACTCATACACATAAAATAGAAATTATTTAAGTCTTTAAAAAAAGTAGAGGGCTGAAGAGATGGCTCAGAGGTTAAGAACACTGGCTGAACAGTGTTCAGCCTTAACCTAAGTGTGCCTGCCCTGAGTTCAATTCCCAGCAACCACATGGTGGCTCACCACCATCTGTAGCGAGATCTGATGTGCAAGCACACATGCAGGCAGAATGCTGTTAAATAATAAATAAATAAATAAATAAATCTTTAAAAAAAAAAAAGCAGAGAGTTCCTGTTCACAGCCAAGCAAAGGGTTCCATTGTCTGCAGGCAGCAAAGTTAGGAGTGATACAAGACAGAGGCCTCACCTCACAGACAGGGTGAGACCAAATGGGCAGATGTGGGTAAAGGCAGCTTCATGGGTCCTCAGATGCTCTCAGAACCTCCATCCATCCAAGTAAAACTAGGTCTTAGAGAGTCTTCCTCTCTCTAGTCGGTTCAGTTAGGGATCAGATGGGGTAAGTGAGAGAACGAACAGGAGATCTCTG
Source organism: Pachyuromys duprasi (assembly GCA_028658305.1). Classification (NCBI taxonomy): domain Eukaryota; kingdom Metazoa; phylum Chordata; class Mammalia; order Rodentia; family Muridae; genus Pachyuromys; species Pachyuromys duprasi. The sequence goes on from CM053758.1 coordinate 26,007,864, forward strand.
TAGCTGAACCCTCCCTCAGAGGGCACCTGATGCTAGGATGGTGTGGTGCTGCCCTCTGTGCGTGGCTCTGCCTGGACATGGGGGCACACACAGATGTTAAGGGTGATTGTGAAGAGCTGATACATACACACACACACACACACACACAGAGAGAGAGAGAGAGACAGACAGACAGACAGACAGACAGACAGACAGAGAGACAGAGAGACAGAGAGACAGAGAGACAGAGACAGAGAGACAGAGACAGAGATGAAGAGAGTTCCCTGCCCTCTTTCCTTGTGTGCTCGATGGCCTCCATGTCTCTACCCCCATCCTAGCTCCATGGCACCAGCCTTTGCCTTAGGGAAGCAGGATGACAAGGGCATGCTGGCAGCAAGGAGTGGCAGGGCCTACAGGCAGCCTGGGTGAGATGCCGGCATCACAGCCCCAAATTAAGGCTGCCGCACAGTCGTTTTTTATCTTCGAAGTCCCTGCGTGCCATTTGTGACTATTTAAAAAGCATTTTCACCGGATTTATGGCCAGCCGAGGAGAGGGACACTTACTATTTCAAGCTGATTTGAATAAACAATTATGCACAGAATATATTATTAATGAGAAGCTTATCATTCCTGTCGGCAAACACATTATTCTGCTACCCAGAGGGGCCTGTCAGTCCCCAGGGAAGCCTGGATCCCCCCACCCCTGAGGCAGAGGAGAATGTACCTATGCTCATACCACCTGCCTTTTCCTTCAGATCAGTCCCAGCAAAATCAAAACCCAGGTTCAAAGTTCCCTCTGAAGCTTCAAATCTGTTCCTTCTTTCTTTTTATTCTTTCTTCTTCTTCTTCTTCTATTTTTTTTAATCTTGATTTCTGTCATGTGGGTAAAGAAAGGGAATTCACAGTCTGAATGAGAGTCTCCCAAATAGGCTCCGAATTTCCTGAAAAGGCCACTTGGCTTCTTGCCCATCGGAGGTCAACTCCTGGGGATGTAAAACAGGACTTCTATCCATCTTTGGGGAACAGGGGTTCCTTCCTCTTGCTGCTGGGAAATGACCGTGGTGAGCCGCTCAGTCTGGCTGTTGCCCACCTTGGCAGCAGCGATTGATCTCCTCTTCCTTCCTGCCAGGGCGGAACCAGTCCTCACCCGAATCAAGGAAAACCGGAAGCGAATCATCTCACCGTCTTTCGATAATATCAAATATGACAACTTTGAGATAGAAGAGTACCCGCTGGCCGCCCAAGGCTTTGACTGGGAACTGTGGTGCCGCTACCTAAACCCACCCAAGGCGTGGTGGAAGCTGGAGAACTCCACAGCCCCTATCAGGTACCGCACCCTTCCCCTTTGGTCTCTCTGCCATGGCCCTCAGGCAAGGGCTTCCCGCCAAGGTCCAGAGTGGGTGGCATAGCAAGGAGAAGGTGGACAAGAGTTACAGTGTGATCTTCAGGCTCTGCTCATGAGCTCTTGTGGACCTTTTTCAAGAAGCCACGGGAGCAATCTGAACTCCAACGTCTCAAAGGCACTCCTTTTTAAAAACCAGATTCATTTTTATTTAGAGGTGTATGTGCGTATGTGTGTGCTTATGTGCATATGTGTGCCAAGCATGTGAGAACCTGGAGGGCATCATGTTCCCCGGAACTGGAGTTATGAGCAAGCCAATGTGAGCAGCAGGAACTGAACTCCCGTCCTCACGAAGAGAGGGAAGCACTCTTAACCTAACTCATTACCCCAAAGTTACTTAGTCTCCACATCTCCAAGTACAGCTGCTAGGGATAAAGTACTGTGCTTGATGCTAGAGATTCTGAGTGAGTAGGATTTGATTTCCAACCTCTCCAAGGCTGGAATACAGCAAGGATGAAACACATCATAGGATGAATAATTCTGCCTCACAAGTGGAAAATATTCAAACAGCCAGGGAAAGGAAAGCATGTGAGCTAATCTTCAAGGGTGAGAAGGAGATGGCTAGGTGGAGAGTGTCACTCATGTGTGACATAGGAGGCTCACAGAGACCATATGGAGAGATGCAAGCTTGGCAGCCCTAGGTATGAAGCCAAGCCAGACCATGGGAAAGATGTGCCTGGATGGTGTTTAGGTATTATCCTGCATTTCAGAAACGCCAAACTCTTCCTGCTCCTGATGCTGTCTTCCTAGACCCCAGAATGACTTGCTCTGATGCCTCAAGACTCCTGTGGTAATCAGCTCTGCCAGCCTTATATGTGTGTTGGTGTCAGGGCAGACATCTACCTCCTGCCATTAAACAGAAAAATGACACTAGAATGTGACGTAGGGGGCCACCTTGGAATAAGAACCCAGTCTTACTTTGCACTGCAAGAGAGAGAAAAATTATGAAAAAAAATCATTCAGAGAATCAATATCACATATGTTGTTACTGGAAGAAAGATTTTGTATGGAAAGTAGAATGGAAGAAAACTCTCCTGTGGTTTCTTTTATAACTTTCTCAGTCTGTCTTGTGTTGCTATAACGAAATTCAAGAGGGTGGAAAATTTATAAAGAACGATGTTTATTTAACTCACAGTATTGGAGGTTGAAGGTCTGAGACTGAGTGGCCCCACCTGGCCAGCCTCTGGTGAAGGCTTCTTAATGTGTTAGAACAAGCCTATGGTTGTGGCTGACAGTCTCATATCAGAGTGTGAAAAGGTTGGACTTGTCAGCATCAAGAATTAATCTGACACCCCTCAGAACCACATCTGTTCATTATCACACATTTCATTTATTCTTTGAGATATTTATATATGTATACAGCATCTATTCATCAGATCTACCCCTTTCCCCCAGCACCCTCAACTTTCTTCAAACCTCATGTCTTGATTTTCTTACCCATTGAGTCCAATCAGTGCTGGCAGTGTCTACCTGAATGTAGAGCCACCTGCTGAAGCAGGAGAACCCTACCAAGAGTTTTTTATCAGGGATAAAACTCTGCCCCTGCCAACAGCCATCAGCTGATTGCTCCTCAGCTAGGGGAGCTACCTCCAACCATGGTGGAATTTCTACTGGCTTGATCTTGTGCAAGACATCACAGCCAAAGGCTATATCTTCTGGGGTCATTTCCATAGTTCATTACTCCATTAATCCCTTCTGAATGTGACTGCCCTGGCATCCACCCACCTTCACGGGTCCACCTCTTAGAGGCCCCCTATCTCTCAATACCAAGCTTTCAGCATAGGAACCTTGAGAGGGGACACACCCAGAACATGGCCAATCTACAGCAGCTGTCTGCACAACTGTGTGTTATGAGTTTGTTGGGAGCCTGCTGTGTGCTGGGACCTTGTACATACATGGTCCATTGGATTCATATGATAACTTGATGCCAACTTACTGTGTAACCCCTGTTTAACAAGGTCAGTGCAGGACTGAGGCAGAAGAATGGTCCTCCTGAGAGCTGTGGCGGCGGAGTCTGGTTCTGCTGGGATCAGCTAGATCCTGTGAGCTGCTGTCACCCTCCCCATTAGTGTTGAGTGGAGTTCGCGTGTGTGGCTCATTCCTGCCTTAGTTCGCCCAATGTCACCAGAGGGAAAGATGCCACTGTGCTGTGGGTGTTCTTGCAGAAAATAGTTTACCTGTATACTGTATAGCTGTTGCTATCCTGCTCACTACCAAACATACCAGGCTGGTCTCAGTTGGCAGGGCTGTACTCTAAGTCTTTGCTAGAGGATACCATATTGACAATTAATTTTCCCACCACCACTCAATTATTATCTAGAAGGTAGATAGAAAAATGAGATTCTGGAAGATTTTAGACAGTCTCTGGTTTTATCCCAAGGTGAAGACAGCCTTACAGAGACTTATTTTATACAAACACACCATAAGCACCAAAGATCACCATTCTCTGGAGCTGTGTTTTAGTGTTTTGCCCACACGCTACTATAAATAGACCTCAGCGTTTGCCTCTGTTGTTGTGTGAAATGTCATTTTTAAGGTTGTTGTTCAGTGGGTCCCCAAGGTCTCTGACTGACCCAACCAAGAAAATCCACACAAGAAATTTCTTTCAAATGTACCACTGGTCAAAGGAAAAAAAAAAAACACCCAAGAAATAAATCAGTTCATTTCTGCCTGGGAACTGTGGATTTTGTTTCTAAGAATCTATATGCTCCTTTTTATTTAGGCCAACAGGAAACTCACAGCCAGCATCTGCACTCACTTTAAGAACTGTGACTGAGGGCTAAGGAGATGGCTCAGTGATGAAGAATTGCTTGCTTCTCTTCCAAAGGACCCAAGTTTTCTAACACCCATATTGGTCAGCTTATAACTCCAGCTCTAGGGGATCTGATGCCCTCTTCTGGCCTCCAGAGGCATCTGCACTCACTTGGCAAACACCACACACACACATACACACACATGCATACGCACACATTCATAAATAAAAATAAATCCTTTTAAAGAACTATGATAGAGAGCCGCAGCCTACACTTGCTTCCTAACTGCTTCCAATCTATTGTAATCTTTAGATATTCCTAAATATTATTTCTATTTTCCAGCATATTTTAGGTTTCTCATAAAACTGTGTCTAATCCTTTGGGGGATCAGGGAGGCTGTTTATCCTAATTCTGCTCAATACAGCATCTAGTTATCAAGTCACAGACCACCTGAGGTGTCTGTGCTCATTGCAGTAATTGCTCCGGGTTTGTGTCCTCCGTGACTGGGTCTAGAAGTCAGGGGAAGCCCCTCCCCGCACTCTCTATGAATGCTGTTTCTGAGAGCCCATTACATCCAGTATTCGGTAGTACAGAAGGGAAGGTGAAGGCCCCACTCTGCTGACCGATGCTTTCAACCATCTTTATTTAGAGAGGAGAATCTTTGAGCCCCTTCACTGCACAAGTGATCTTCAAGGGTTGGTCGTGTCCAGAGCCCTCAACCTCAGTCCACAGGATGTTATCACTGACACGATGTAGGTACCAATGGTTCTGGGTCAGAAACCTGGGTGGCCAGAACAATTCAGCAGTGTGGGGTGCTAGACATGTTGGGGATGTTACTTTGCAAAAATTCCTTTTCCTTATGGCACTGGGGGGTCAAACCCAGGGCCTTTGGCTTGCTAGTCAAATACTGGACCACTTAACAACATCACAAGACAGTGAAGCTACTTGCAGAAGGACGTAGAGTTTGGTGCTGGAAAATGGATCAAGTTACAGACCCCCAGGGCTGAGGTCAGCCCAGGTTGGAGCTGCATTACAGCATTAATGGATATGGGCATGTGTGGGTGTGGGGCTCACTAGCTCCTCGGCGCAGGGCTTCACAGAGAATTGCTACCATCAGGGGTATCAGCAGGAACAGAAGCAGGGGGGCTGCTTCTGCATTGTTTATCATCTGCTGTCCTTAGCCCTCCATGCTATCAGGCCAGACTGGATCATTTGTGGAGGGGAGGAAGGGGAAAACTTAGGGATGAGAAAACTGCCAATCACATGCAAATAGATTCAACTAGAAACACATCCATGTGCAGAAAGAGCTGTTTCCTTTGGGAATGCTGATACAGGAGGAAGCTCAGGCACATAGACGCCCTGGGGTCACACCACCAGCCTGTATTCTAAGTGACTTTACTTCCACAGTCTGTAGGGGTATCACATATGTGTGTGCTTAGAGTAGGCAGACACCCTGCTCTGATGGAGACCACCAAACCTAGACATAAGAGGTGAGCATTGTGGGAATGACCACGCCCCAGCTGTGTGTCTTGAGAGGCTCCCCAGCCTCTCTGAGCCTCTGAACCAGAATCATTGGTACCTGTAACATCTGCTCAGTCATGACCACTGCCCCTGTCACTACATCTCTTTCCAAATTCCTCTGTGTCATTACCACCTTCCCTGGAGACAGATATAGCTTCCTACTGGGTTTTTCACCCCCACATACACACCTCCTCTACTCAGCCGCATAATGTCCTCCAGACTGACTTGGAACTCTCTATGTAGCTAATAATGATCCTGAACTTGTGTTTTTTATTAAATTTTTATTTTATGTGCATTAGTGTGAAGGTGTCAGATCCCTTGGAATTGGGTTACAGACAGTTGTGAGCTGCCATGCGAGTGCTGGGAATTGAACCCAGGTCCTTTGGAAGAGCAGACAATTCTCTTAACCAGTGAGCTATCTCTCCTGCCCCCTGATCCTGAACTACTGATCCTCCTGCCTCCGAGTGCTGGGATCACAGGAATATGCTGCCATGCCTAATTTATACAGAGCTGGGAATAAAATACAAGTAGGGTCTCTTGTATGCTGGGCAGCACTCCACAAACTGAGCTACATTGCAGCCTGCCTGAGTATTCTTTTATATATATATATATATATATTCTTTAATATATATTAATAGTTTTTGCTTAAAATTTGTCATAGGCAAGACTTTACCTATAGATGAAATCTATACTTAATTTTTCTGTGCTACTCAAAGACCTCTACCACCTGGTTCTCACTAATCTTTCTAAGTGAGCAAAAGTTGCCATGTAGAGCCGCCAATGGGGATGATAGGAAATCCCAAACTGAAATAGTCTGTGCATGTGGCTCAAAGTCCAAAGAAAACAATTTACATCAACAGAGCGAATGGAACCACCTTCCCCACCCGCCCCCACCCCACTCCCCACCCCCCGCCCCACTCCCCACCCCCTACCCCCACTAATGCACCAGCAAGCATAGCAGGGAACAATGGCTGGGTTAGCCCAGAACGAGAGCAGTCTTACAGCTTCCTAGGAGTGGCTGGGTGAAAGTAACCCCAGGAGGCTACCCAGAGAATAAGGCCCTGCCGAGTCTGGCAGCAAAGGTGAGAGTATTGATCTTCGTGGTTGGAAGCTCTTTGTCTTTGTCTCAGGTCCGCTCTGCTCACAGCCGGCCATCTCTCCCACCCTACAGGAGCCCTGCCCTCATTGGCTGCTTCATTGTGGACCGGCAGTACTTCGAGGAGATTGGCCTGCTAGACGAAGGCATGGAGGTCTACGGAGGCGAGAATGTAGAGCTTGGCATCAGGGTGAGTAGGGTACCTCACATGAGGCTGAGCTCGGCTCCCGTGAGGGTGAGTGAGTTGGTCTAGGGGTGTAGTGGTGACGGCCCTTGGGTTCACAATACAAAGGGAGCTAAAAGTTAAGAATCACATACTGACTCTGACTGTCTAGGCCCTGGCACATGTTCATAGCTGGAGCCAGGGACACTCAGCACGGCACCTCTTAGATTTTCAGAAAATAGAGACCTTCAGAGCTTGCTTGCCTAGAGAATCAGGTTCCCAATTTAGCACCTTTGTTAAAACTGAACAAGTCTGTTGGGATAAGAAGCAGCTGGACAAGAGAGACCCTCAGAGTCACTTCGCCATGGCTGTCTCCTCCACAGTGGCCCAGAGAAATTTCCAAAGATGGTTAGAAGACATCTAACAAGAAATAAACAACTCCTTGAGGTATAAACAGCAAAACAGAGCCAAACTCACTTTATGCGGTTTTCTGACTCCATCTAGTGCTGGCCAGAGCCACAGGCCATCCTAGCCCTGGAGGTGAGGCTCTCTGTAGCTATCTGCTCATGGTGCAACTCTTTGAGAGTGCCATTTTCTTTCTTACCTTAGAAGAACATATACTATGTTTCCTGAGTCCTTTTTCTTGGCCTGTGAAAGAGAAACCCTAGAATGATCCATCTCCTCCATCAGGAGGGTAGATTAGTACCCTGGTGTTTGGCAGAAATGTGGTGATGGCTACAATGAAGAGTTATCTGTGTCTAAGAAGCACCCTGTCCAACCCATGACTTGAGCTTTGGTGAGTCCCCACAATGGTTCCAACTGTCTCTAATCATCCATCACCCACATATCACAGGTTTGCCAACCCTTAGAGAGACCTTTTACCACCTGGTATCTTATTCTTCTCAGAATTTCCATCTCACAACCAGCCATTCATACCTCATGCAACACTCCTCCAAAATCTGGTCCACCCAACTCCACCTTTGACATAGCAGTGCATCTGGTGTTTCTAGGCCCAGTCCAGACCTTTGCTTCCCACTCAAGAATCTACCCTCCTCTCACTAGACTCCTTCTGTTTCCTACTCCATGGAATAAGCAGATGGTCCTGGGCAACCCTCTCCCTAACTGTGCAAGGGAAACCAGGCCCCCACAGAGAGCATCCCATAACACCTGAAGGACCTAACAACGGACTTAATAGTAGGCTTTGAGGACTGGCTGAAGGAACAGCCTGTATGAAGCTGAGCTTGGAAAATACTTCAGACACCTGTATTCACTGGCACTCCAAGCAATTGCTTTAGAGGCAGTGGGAATGCACAGGCTGACGGGAGCTAATGTATTCATAGAGGACAGTGCCTGCATAATCACCCTCATTTCTCCAGCTCTCCCTCCGCTGGTCATTTATTCACCGCCCGCTGGCGTCCTCGCCATCTCATTTCAGCACTGCTCCTGGATAAATGCTTGCCCCCAAACACAATCTGTTTCACCAGGAGCAGCTGTCAGGAATCGGCTGAGCGGGCAGCACCGCCTCCGGTCACTTGTGTTCTCTGGGTAAAAATGTCCAGAAACGGGGAAAGGAATTAGATTTGTGAACTCTGCTTCCAACATATGTGTGAGTCAGTCATGGAGTGGTGGTGATGTCTGGCTTTCTTGCCTTAAATTATAAAGCTATTTTGGAGTGTGGGCCTGGGTGAGGCTCTCAGATGTGTGTTAAAATATCTTTGGGTAGTTTCGTGTTCAGGGTTTCAAATACAGTATAAAATATTGCAAGGCTTTCTTTTCCCTCCATCTCTCCCCGCCATCCCCACCCCCGCCACTGGACAGAGATGAAGCATCATTGATGGCAAAGGAAAAGGAGGCTTTTAAAGCAGGACACAGCCCCTGTAAGCTGGCGGAACTAAGTACAGGGAGGGATAGTTCATTTGTATTCCGGTTCCTCCTTGGGGGGTTGCAGAACCTCTGATCATCTTCCATCTTCCTATGAGTGGTCATTGATACATATTTTTCTTTTGTGTTTTATGAGCTAATATCTTCGTGCCTCAGTTTCCTCCCTGAGAAATTAGTATTTCTAATTACCCCTCGGGATTGTGTGCCAAGCTGAAAGGCATCGCTCATCAGAGCTTCCTCATGCAGTGGCAACTTGTGTAAAGCCCTTACCTGTTTGGGAACATGGAAATAGGATTTTCTTTTGCACATATTAACTACCTGATGTATGCCTCGGATCTTGCTAGGCATTTTTTTTCCTCCGTATTTCATGTGTGTATGCATTCGGGGTGTACATGTGTTTATTTTTGTATGTGTGTGCATGCATGCACATGTGTCTCTACATGCAGGAGCCCCCAAGGTTGATGTCTGGAATCACCCCCAGTCTCTCTTCCACTGTACACAATAAAGTCAGGGTCTCTCAGTCAAACCCAGCACTCACACACACCTAGCCTTGCCGGCCAGCTTGCTCTGCGGATTTAGTCTCGACGTTCCGAGGGTAGAAGTACAGGCAGCTCACCACAGCAGCACCCACATGGGTTCTGGGGATCTGAACTCTGATCTTCACCCTCACCCAGGAAACACTTTACCAGCTGAGCCCTATTCCCTACCCTGAGGCATTTTAGAAATGTTATTCAACCACAGAACACCCTAAAACAGATCTTTTATGGTATCTCCCCTTTATCATTGGAGGACACTGGAATGATTAACTTGCACATGTTCCAAGGTCAGGCAATTTGTAAAACACAGTGAAAAGACTCAAGTCCGGGTGTTTCTGGCTCAACAGATATATCACAGTGCTCCAGCCTAGGATCTTGGAGATTCCTCCCGCAAGAAGTACCACAATGTTTGTGCTTTCTTCCTCCTTTAGCCTCAGCCTTGCCTTTAAAGCCTTCGTCTTATTTTACGCTCAGCCCTAGTAAGCTTCCCATTCCTGGTTTCTGAGTCCACAAGGCAATGCGGAAAGACAGAGGCTCATTGTTCAGGGGAGTAAGAAATGAGAGTTGACATCAACAAGACTAAAAATTTGTGTGCTTCGTGGCTCAGAAAGTTGAAGGGCATAAGAATGTGTTCCAACGCTGGCAAGGACATAAGAAATAGTTAGAAACAGTTATGATCTAAATTGAGCTGCTCCCAAAAATGTCCAGAGATCCTATCGCCTTACCTGAGAATGTGAGCTTATGTGGAAATAGTCTTCATGGCTGTAATCAGGGTATGAGGAAGTCACACTGGGTCAGGGCATGTGCTAAACTAGTGTGGCTGGTGTCCTTATAAGAAATAAGGACAAAGATGGTCATGGACGGAGACAACCAATAAAGCTACGGGCAGAGGTTGGAGTCGTGACACCACCATCCAAACAATACTTAGGGCTGGAAGGGGAAGTGGCCCTTTTGTATCACACCTCATCTGGGGCTTCTAGCACCCACAACTGTAAGTATGTTCTTGTGAGATTAGCAATCTCCCCTAGTAGCTTGTTAGAATATTCCCAAGAAAACTAATAGAGACCAAAATTCAGAAGAGTGCTCTGTATCTGAGAAACCTGGTGACATTTCAACTTCCTTTCTTTCAGCCGTGTACCTCCCACAGGGCTGAGGTCTCAAAGGCCTATTTTCTCAATATAAAGTATAAGCCACCTCTGAAAAACAACCCATTTAACTCAGCATACAAAAATTACCACAGCTAGAGGTCCGTGGAACACAAGGTGATGGTTTTTATAAAACATCATAGGAAGAAATAAGAGAAAAACCATGCATAAAGATCAGATACTGCAAAAGCAACGGACAAACAAATTAGAACTAAAGAGTCTTTGAAGTACTGAATCAGACACAGGATGGGAAAGATGTTGCATAAAGATCTACTCACTCACTGTGTGCATGTATGTTGTGTGTGAGCGTGTCGCATACGTCCGTGGTGTACATACGCCTGCACAGGGGGAGTGTTTGTACCTGCACATGTGTGGGGATGTCAGGTGACCTGCTCTTCGCCATCTTCCTTACTCCCTAGAGACAGGGCAACTCTTGAGCTAAACCGGTAGCCAACGAGTTCCAGTGATCCCCCTGTCTCTGTGCTCCCCCACCAACATCTCTGCGGTCACAGGCCTGTGTGTGACCACACCCTGGCTTTTTGTGTGGGTGCTGAGATCTGAACTTGGGTCTTGGTGCCTATGTAACGAAAGTGCGCTGAGCTACTTCTCTGGCCCCTAAGAATTCATATTTTAATTAAAGATATTAAAATACAGATGAGAAGAGACTTTGCAAACAATCTGTTTGGTTCTTCATCATGGCAACAGAACTGCTGAGAAACACAACCTAGAGGAGGAGAGATCCATGTTGGCTCGCATTTCAGAGGTTTCAGTCCACGGTTACTTGTGGCCATTGCTCCTGATCCTGGGATGAGGCGCAGCATCATGACACTGAATATTTTTGCTGCTGTGACAAGAAGCAACAAAAAGGAGGAAGGATTTGTTTCTGCAAACAGATGCATGGGGTGTATTAGAACATGGGGAGGAAGTCGAGGCAGCAGGAGCTTGCGGCAGATGGTCACAGTGCATGCATAGTTGGGAAGTAGAGAGAGATGGATGCTGGTGTTCAGCTTGGCTTGAACATCATTTCTGTGGTGTCCAGGCCCCCAGTCAATGGGATGATGCTGTCTACCCGAAAGGTGGGTCTTTCTATCCAGCTAACATATTCTAGATAATCCATACAGACTTTCCCAGAGGGTTGTCACTTCGGGATTCTCTCTGTCAGGTTGACAAGCAATATTAATCATCACAGCTTCTTACCTCTCAGTATCCAGGAAGCAGAGAAAGATCAAGAAGCAATGGACAAGATATACATTCAAAGGTGCGGCTTCCATGACCCACCTCCTCCAACAAGTCCCCACCTCCTCCTAGCCTACTTCAGCTATGAACTCAACAGTGAATTCATCTACTGGTGGGTTGGTGCCCTCATGAGCCTATCACCTTTGAGTCATGCCACCGATCCATCAATACATGAGCCTTTGGGAACATTTTTATATCCAAGTTATGACACTTAGTTTTACTAGGACAAATTTTCTAATGTAAAAAACAGGAAATGAAGCTAAGAGTTCAGTGGATGGGTTGAACACATACATAAATATTATTAAAATCATAAAACCAGCAAACTAAACAGTATATCTAAAAAAATCATTCAAAATCAGCCCAGAAATAAAATAAAAGTATATGGGGGAATGCTAGGTAGAACAGAGAGATTATAATATCTTATAGTTCCAACTGGAGACAGTAAAAAGAGAGGATTATCCAGAAGCAATTATTTTAACAAATAGTTTCTTGAATTTTTCCCAACTAATGTGCCAATTCAAATTGTCCAAATTAGGATAAGTATGAATGTATATGTATATATATATATATACATATATATTCATGTATGCGTGTATATACAGTGAAGCTTTTAGACAAGGAGTACTTATACAAGTTAGAGAAAGGGAAACTACCTAGAAACCAATGGTGATTAGAGCAACAAACTTTACATACACTGATTTCCTCATGCAAGATCTTCATTAGAATAAGTTAGAATAAACAAAAACAAATGATCTCCAAAGGAAATCCAAGATTACAGAATAATCAGTAAACAGATAAGTCTAATTGAATGTGACATGGAACACAACACAAGTGTTGCCTGTGGGGCTACTAAAACCACACGCATGTTAACAGAAGTATATACACTAGGAGGGGTGATTGGGATTAGATTGTTTTAATATCTATTTTGTTACTGATAGGAAAGGTTATTGGTTGACTTCACAATTTGGTAGCTTAAGTAACCAAGGTAAAGATTTTAGGGATGACATGAAAAGCACAGAAAGAAGCATGATTTCAAGATCAGTTGATGGAAAATAAAATATGATTATGCTATAAGCAAGTCAGAAATAGACGTGTACAACAGCTTGTGCAGAGAGACAATGCAGGCAAAGTTATACCAGTCAATTTACATGAGCTAAGTCAAAAGATGAATGATTTTAGACAAGCTTATAAGTTTGCTTAGCTTATAAGCTGCTTACATGAAACATATCTGAAATAAGACACAGACGTGGTAAAAAATCCAAAAGTATAGAAAACTTCATAGTGGGCAGATGCTAACCTAAAGAAAGTTACTGTATTAACTTTAGAAGAAAAGTAAAATTACAATAAAAAGGTGGAAAGCTGATAAATGAAAAATTCACCTAGAATCTATTAGTTGTCGGTTTGGACATTACTAACAAAACAATGTAAATTTCTATAAAGAAAAAATCTACAAGGTCTAGAGAGACGGTTCAGCAGCTATGACCACTGGCTGCTCCTCCAGAGGACCCAGGTTTGAGTCCCAGCACCTACTGGTGACTTATAACTGTCTGTAACTCCAGTTGCCAGTGATCTAACGCTGCCCTCTGCCTTCTGTGGGTGCCAGGCATGCATGAGGCATGCTGACATACATGTAGACAAAATAACCACACACATCAAAAGATTTTATTTGAAAAGAAAAGAAAAAAACAGTAGAAGCATGAGGCATCAGCTACCTTGGTTGCATATTACAGCTCCCCAAGTAGCTGGCAGACCACACAGTTAATAAGGTGAGTCTGAAGAACATCTAACAGCTGAACGAGATTTTTCTCCCAGAATAAACTGAATATTCATTAATGTTGACCACATTCTGAAGTGTAAGATAAGACAAAACAAATATCAAGGGTGCATGTTCTCATACCAAAATGGAATTGTTAGAGATCCATGACCAAAAAGTACAGGCAAAATGACTGCCTTGGAAAATTATAAGACATGCTTCTGAAAATTCATATTTCAAGGAAGAAATTGTGTCTGAAGTTTGAAATTGCATTGAGCCAGGTGATAATAAATATGTATGATGCATATACTGTGTGAATGCAGCTCAAGTTCAGCTTAAGAGAAACTATCTGACATTCTAGTCCTCCTTTAGAAATAAAAGCTGAGCATTAATAGTATCTAAGTAGTTAGAAAAACATGAGAATAAAAAATAGTAGAAGAAAATAATAAATGATAATCGATAATAAAGCTGCTTTGCTTGTATATCTTACAACATCCCTAAGCTGTCCCTATGGTGGAAGTGGACCAGGACCTGGAGAGAAAACATCAGGACTGAAAATATCAGTGTCTGTAGATGAGAGGAAGACAGACCTGGGAAGGATCCTTGAGCTGGCCCAGACAGATGCTGACATCTGCATTGCATGAGAAAGGCCATGCCCTAGGAAGCTACCTGTGGTTTGTGATTACAAAGAAAACCCAGAAGTGGAATTTTGTGGTTATGCTATGACCTGTCCTTCAGAGAGCCAAAGTAATTTGTGCGTTCAGATACTGCATGCTCTTCTAGCTTTTGAGTCATTTCAGAAAGTACTGGATGAACTCATGAATATCTGCCAGCATCATGGACTACAAATATCAAAAATCAAGTAGAAAGGGACTCACATTCTACTCCCTTATACAGGATATATAAGGACTAGTCTCATCATGAGGCAGAGCCCAGAATTAGAATTTGTGATTACAGCATGTTCTCTCCTATAGAAAAATGTGGTTGTAGTTGATGAACCATTACAGTTGTGGGAATCTTGCAATCATAGTCATCTAAGACAGTTCCTTTTTTGCTTAAACTAAAGAAGAAATAATAGAAATAAGAACAAATAATAATGAAACAGTATGTACACATACATATACACACATGCACATGTTCATGTATATGCATATAATAAAAAGGATTAATAAAGCCCATCTTGGTCATTTAATTAAAAATAACCAAACTGCAGAACTTTACCAAGAGAGGAGAGGGGGCATAGAGATAAATAAATGTTAGGCTCATTGATATAAGTATCTACAATTAAAAACATATAATAAACAAATTTATGCTATAATTTGAAAATGCCAATAAAAATACAAATCTGTGGAATGATATGTATATATGTATATAGATATGTATGTATATGACAAGTAACACAGGAAAAAATCAAAACCTAAACCTGCCCGATGATCATGAACGAAATTAAATCTATAGTGTAAAATATTCTCGCAAATAAAAATCTAAGACTAGGTAGTTTTACTATTACATGCTGTCAAAGTCCCAAGGAAGAAAATATTGTAAATGTATAAACATTATTTGAACATTAGAGTACAGAAACACAGTAAGTGCCCAATAGTAAAGCAGCTTGCATCTTTCCTCTCTAGCTAAGCATCTAGGGAGACTCTGGGTTTACAACACAATTGTTGATGATCTTAACAGTCCTGATTCATAAAAGAAAATTCTTAGTAATATTTTGTCTATTCAATAAGACAAAAAACATACACATGTATAGACAGCACATACAACATACACACACACATGTGTTTCTTAAATGGAGTTGCCGTGGAAAAACATGGCCTGCATTTAGTCCTTGCAATTGAACTATGTAATATGATCCCACCTTCCAATGGCAGCGAGCAAAGAGGTCAGAAGGGGAGGAAAGAGTGACCCCACTGTAACTCCTGGCGTCTATGTCTGGCAAGCAGAAGAACAGGAACCCCCTCCACCAGGCTCCCACTGTGGGTGACTCTTGGCTAGACTAAGTTGTTTGGTGTTACCACACAGAAGAGAGTTAACCAGACAAGGCTTGTTGGGCAGCCATGGGCTATACTCAAGTCACAGACTCCTATCTAAGCATCCAGGATTTTTCACTGGGGATTCTCATGGGAGGTCAGAGCCTCTGTCTTGGAATATTCTATATCATTTGGCCCTTTAGACAATGGCCTCCTACTCTGATGACTCTTGAATAGCATTTTTAACCATCCTCCCCAATGGTCCTTAACTACCTGTCCCTAACACTCAATCACTGTCTTCATGTTTTTATATTTTAATTTGAGCTTTGCCCCCTTACCTGTAGTTTCTTAGCCTCTTAATAGGGCCTGACTAGGAGGTGAGCCTCTTTCTCTGCCTGATTCTGGCCCTTCTCCTGAGGGAACCAGGCAGGTATCATCTAGGATGGGAAGAAGTCTAGCTGATTAGCTGCACGTTTAGGCCTTTGGAGGCGCAGGGAATGGTCCAAAGTCCTCCATCAGCATAGTCTTTAACAACAGTAAAGCTAGCATTTGCACTTGGGGATTCTCTCTACCTCAGACCATGAGCACTCTATACCCATGCAATCTCCTATTGTCCTGTCTACTAGATTTCACCTCTTGTAAGCCTCCTTTCAGCCATGGGAAACCTAGTACTCATCTGCCTATGTCCCAGGAAAATGCCTGTTCTACAGGCATTCGGGAGGAAGGAAGCAGAGTAGAGTAGAAGAATTAGAGTGGATCTCGCAATGATGTTGCTATAGGCTCTCAAAGCCACGCCTGTGGGTGTGGCTCAGTTGGTAGAGTGCTGGCCTAGCAAGAACAAGGAAAGCTCTGGGTTCCATTGCCAGCGCCACATAAACCAGTGATAGCACCTGCAATCCCAGTGCTCAGGGGGAAAGGATGGGAGAATCAGAAGTTCAAGGTCAACCTGGCTACATAGCAAGTTCCAGGCCAACTTGTGCTGTGCAAGATCATAGCTCAAAAAAATAAAAATAAATAAAAATAAAAATGTTCTTACTTCCAGTAGGAAGATAGTCTAGTGTTTCTGTAGCCATTAAATAACAAAGTCGGTGTCTTATTTCAATATTTTCAGAATTCTTTCCTTACAATTATCCCTTTTAGTGCAAACACATAAGTGCTATAGGCAAGCTGGATGTTATTACCCTGACACTGTTAGATGATTCAACATGTTTATATTGGCCCCAAAAGTTAATTCATCTTTATACTTTATTATCTCATTATCATAATTATTATTTTAACAACAACTCTAACAAGAAGAAATAAATTTAGGTACTCCATAAACTATAAAGTGCTCTATATAAAGCATACAATCAATCTATCCATTGTCCACGTGACATTTTTGTTGTATAACTAGGCTACTGCCCAATTTAAACAGTGTTTTTTTAAGACATGTATTAATTTATATGTGTTTTCTATGGAACTTTTTTATTCAAATAGCGCTCAAAGTCAGCGCTGTGAAAGAAGAAAAGTGACACAGGCTAATTAAAAATCAAAGGGCTGATTGGAAGGCATTTGTTTGGGTTTTCACCAGTCTGACAGGTACTGGCTTTTCGCCTGGCTTTCAGGGTAGCTTTAAGTTGTCATAACCCTTGTGAAGCCGGAGGCTTGTCACAGAGCTGAGGCCAGCTACACGGCCGCTTTCTGTGAGCTGCTCCTACCCGTGGCCCGCTTTTCACAATGGTGTTAATCTGTCTTCAGGATGTCTACACATTGGGAGCGGCAATGCTGTGTTACTGCTCTTCTGTTTGTTTTATTTGACAAAGTCTTCCTGTAGCCCACGCTAGCCTTGAACTCACTCGGTGGACCAGTGTTGCCTCTCACTTCTGCCCCCACCTCTTGCAATACCACACCCAGCCAACACTGCTTTTTCAAAACCAGGCAAATACATCAGCCTTTCCCTTCCTATCCAGGTCCTTAATTAAGATAATCTGGTCCATTCCTGGTGGTATAGAACTTCACCTACATTTTCTACTTGTACATTGTATCTTTCACATTTTAATTTCTGGTTTTTTTTTCAAAACCAATCTTGACATAGTAGGAGGGACTGATCCAGTCTTACTCTTCTCTGCGAACATCCTACCACAGTCTGTCTTTATATGTTTCCTGTTGCTCTAACAAAATGCTGGGGAGTGGGTGATTTTAAAAGAATAGGAGTTTATTCTTGCGCATGGTTCTGTGGACAGGAAGCCTAAGAGCACAGCACGGGAGATGCCCGGCCTCAGTAAGGACCCGGGGCTGCACCGCAGTACAGGGTGATGGCAGTGACAGAAGAAGCAAAACACAGAGTTTAAAAGTGTAACGGCACTGGATGTGGTGACACACGCCTTTAATCCCAGCACTCCGAGGGGCAGGCAGATCACTGTTTGTTCAAGGCCAACCTCATATGCAAAGCAAGTCCAGGACAGCCAAGACTACACAGAGAAACCCTGTCTCAAACAACCAAAAAAAAAAAAAAAAGTGTAGTGGCCTAGGCTTTTTCAAAGTGGTGTGTATTTGTATAGAAAGCGATGAGTTTCATAACGACAGTTTTAATCAAAACCATCATGAATTTTGACTGTGCTCATTCCTCTGTGCCTTCTCCTGTCATTCTCCATCTTCTCCCATTTTTCTTCTTCACCTTCCCAAGGAGTTTCTCTTCTATTGCCTTACGGTGTATGCGTGTGTGTTGTGTGGATAAAAGATATGAGCCCTGCCACTGATATTTGATTGAATTGTTTGGGTTTTGCTTTTTTAAGTACTGGGGACTAAAACCCAGAATATGCTGGCATGTGCTCTACCACTGAGCTACATCCCAGCTCTCTTCTTAGTTTTTATTTCTAAAACAGTATCCCACAAGCTCTCCAAGGCTGGCCTTGAATCCACTCAGAAGTCAGAGAGGCTTTGAACTTGAGATCCTGTCTCACAGCCTCTCACATGACTAGGATCACAGACCTGTGTTCCCAGGTCCAGGTGATGCCTCATTTTACCTTGTTGTGTCTGTCATCCCAGCTCTTGGGTGGTAGAGACATTAAGGTCAGTGGTTAAGCCCGTGCTCAGCTACGTGTGAGTTGGAGGCTAGCTGGCTACAAGACACTGTCTCAAAATTAATTAATTGATTGATTGATTATAAAAAGCATGGTGATATAATCAGTTAATAAGCTAAATTTCCCCCACAGAGCTGATGCTCTAGGGAGCTTCATGATGTCCATCATTAGTTTAGTCATTTGTCTTGTTACTGTGACAAACTACCTGGATAAAAGCAAACGCACGGGAAGAAGAGTTTGCTCTGGCTCACAGTCTCAGGGTAGACTCCATCATGGCAGGGAAGGCATGGCAGCAGTAAATTAGGGTGCTGTCACATTGCATCCCCACCTAAGAAGCACAGAATGGGGACTGGATTCATGGCTCAGAGTTTTAGCACACTTGTAGAACTCAGTTTCTAGCACCCACAGGGCAGCTCACGGACCATCTCTAACTCCAGTTTCAGGAGACCTAACCCCCTTTTCAGACCTCCCCAGGCACCAGGCATGCATATGGTACACATACATACACGTACACAAAACACACATATAAAATAAAGCAAAATTTAAAAAGCAGAAAGCAATGAGCACTGGTTCCTAGCTCCATCTCTATCTGGTCCAGGACCCCAACTCATAGTTATGGCACCTACCTTTAGGGGACCCCTTCTCATTACTTTTTAACTTAGTCAAGATAATCTCTCACAAGCATGGCTAGGGGCTAACCTAATCCAGACAACCCCTCAGAAATACGCCCAGAAGCTTATGTCAGGTGATTCTAGCTTTTGTCAAGTTGACAACCAGCATCAACCATCACAATAATTACCTGATGTCAAGAATCATGAGAAAGCAGAATTCTTACTTTGCAGATGAAATCACCAGGGCTCAGGGAAATTGACTCACTTTCCTGAGTCTCTCAGAGTACACCTGACTGCAATGATGATTTGATCTGACCCCAAAGACCTGAAGTTACCTCCTTGGACTCCCAGAATGCAAGTAGACAAAAGAATGCAAGTAGACAAAAGACACTGGATGCGCTGTAAGAAGGCCTTGGCCTGGGCAGTTGGTGTGGAGGGGTGACAGAAATAGAAGGCCAGGAAGTGGGCAGTTTGTGTAACTATTTGACCAGAGAAAGGCTGAGTTGATTCCTTGATGGCTGGTGCCCAGTAATAGACAAGGCCCTTATGGATGGTCAGCCACTGCTATCTCTACTCTACCATGAGCCGTGACCTCCTGGAATCCACGACACCTCAAATCACCAGGGCCTCCAAGATGTGAGCGGGCTGGCTGGCGCCTGTTAGGCCCAAACTTTAGGTCGGTGGGTACTCTCTTACCTGAACCTTCACATACAGGGGAATTACTCTGCCCTGCCCAACAGCTCCAAGAAGGCATCTGAAAGCACTGTCAGCAACCTCTCGTCCAGGGAGCATGCTGTTTCCTAACACAGCAGCCACACGAGAGTGAGTCTATCAGTCAGCAAGCAGCAGTGGAAGAGACACAGCTTCGCAATACATTGTAAAAGTTTTATGGTTAGTGAGGATCAGTACAAGATTAATCCCTAATGAACAAAGCAATTTTAAAAAGCACATAATGAAGCAAATAGCTCGAAACGGTAGAAAGCAGAAGTTAGGCACCCACAAAGAAGTGTGCTGGCAGGGAAGGTCCTCACACTTAGGCTTTTGTTCCTTATGCTGTTCACTGAGGGGCCATAGAAAACAGGGATGAATGAGACATGTGGATGCCATGGAAGTTGATAAAGAATTCTGGGAGTCAACTCCAAGGGAATTTTATCTTCCAAATAAGCTAAGGCCAAGGGAGGAAAGAGCCATAAAAGCCATGATGTGGTTGGGGGGCGGGTTTCTGTAGAATCTGTTTGTAGACTATGGATTAGATAGTAGAAGTATGCCAACACTGAATTTCCCAATCTGGAGGGAAAGGCTAAACAAAAAGATTAAAGAATTAAAAAAGATAAATAAAACAAAAACCTAGAAGCCAGCAACATCTGTTAAAGTCCCTTTCTCTCCTTTCTTGCAAACAAAATAGCAACAACAACAAAAAAAACCTGTTAAAATTACATTTATCTAATTGTTTGTGTGTATGTGTCTCTGTGTATGCATGTGTGTCTGTGTGTATGCATGTGGGGTACCTGAGGAAGTTAGAGGGATGGCTCCTTCTACCTATGAATCCCGGGAATTGACCTCCTGTTGTCAGGTTTAGTGGCAAGGCTCTTTACCCACTGAACTATCTCACCAGACTTCTCTTGACTTTCATAGGCTATGCTGGCCTGCTAATTTTTTTCAGAGGGCTAAAAGGTGCTTCTTAGCAACCATTTGATTGTAGCTCTAATGTCCCAGGCTTGGAGCACAGAACAAAGCCAGTTTGTAGCGTAGGGAGGATGGAATTGGGGCTCCTCCCCTTTTCTCTCCACCCCTCCCTCCTTTTCATCATTATTGCAATGCAGATACTGTCATGATGTTTTTTAAATAAGACTCTTTCTTCTCAACAAACACAGAGCCTGTATGAGTCCGAAGTAGGTCCTCTTCATATGCATTATGGTTTTGCAATTTAGTCTCCAAACATGGGGTTAAGGGGTGTCTCTGACTCTTTGGCCTGCACTTGGGATGGTTTTCCTTCTACTGGGTTGCCCCATCCAACCTTGATATGAGGGTTTGTGCCTAATCTCATTGCAACGTGTTAAGCCATGTTTGGTGGACATCCCTGGGAAGACCGTTCTTTGTTTTGAAAGGAAACTCCACCAGAGGAGGAGTGGATCTGGAGGAAAGGGGAAGTTAAGGGACAGACTGTGATGACTGAAGGAAGGAGAAACTGTGGTTGGGGTGTAATGCACGAGGGGAGAATAAAAGGGGAAAAAAGACCCTTTCTTCTTGGAGATAATGGTATAAATAATGGGAAATTTTTTTAAGGATCAAGTCAGAGATATATAATTATAAATTATAATTTAATTATAAATTATATTATAATGTGCTGTGTTAGTCAACTCAATTGCTCTAACAACGTTACAGGAAGTAGCTTTGACTGCATATTTTCTTTCGTGGTATGCTGGAGGCTGAGAGTCCATGACCAGAATGCAGGAGGGTCAGACCTGGTAAGGGCTCCCTTTCTGATTTCTAAACAACCACCCCTCACCATGTCTTTCCTGACAGAGAGAGAGTTTCTGGTTTCCTGTCCTCTCACAAGGTTCCTCTTCTGTGATGTCACTCAGCCTTAGCCACTTCCTTGCTGGCTTTCTCCCTCATGCTGTGCCAGGGATGAGGAAAGAATACACAGAAGCTGGGATTCAGAGGTAGAACTGACCGTATCTGCTGACATACTGGGTGTGGAGGGGGGAGGTAATGACGATGCAGGTGAACTATGGGTTTTAAGCCTGGGCTGTTACATGGATGAAGGGAAGCTGAGGTCAGATAGGGAAGAAGAGGAGAAACCAAGAAGCCTGGTTTGGCCCAGATGAGCTTGGTATATGAGCGAAGTGGCATGCAGGCAGCTGGGCTCTCCACCTCCGAGGGTTGCAGTCTCCTCCTGCCCTGAGCAGGACTAATGAGCCAAAGACCTGGGAGTCGTACAGTGACAGTAAGCATGAACATACTGAGCGCGTGCTAAGCTAACACGACTAGCCCACGCTGGGTGCTGAAGTAAACCCTCCATGCTTTTCCACTGAATTCCCACAGCTGCCCTTGGAATTGATCATCTTGTCTCCATTTTCCATACCAGGAAACTGTAAGTTGGTAAGATGAATCCCCTCCAGGCACCAGTTCAGCAAATGGGGATTAGGTGATTTCATCAAACATTGTGACCCAGAGTCTTTGCTCAGAACCATGATGATATCATGTCTCCCAAGAGGCAAACTTTGGGCCCATTTCCTACTCTGCTTCTGAAGTATGATGTGACTTTGAAGTTCAGTGTATTCACCTGGGAAATGGTGGGAGATGACTGGTGTGGTCCCGTCAGTTCTGCTCTTCTGTGATGCTGATTTCTTTTGCAGAGCTGGTTGCTAATGCAATATCACCTAAGTCCGTTTCGGCAAGGACATTTGTGAAGATGCCCAAGTTGACAATTTATTTTGATAAGTATGAAAAGGCAAATGCCTTTCAAAGTGGCCCTAGCACATAAGCTGTATTCGTTACTTTTCTAGCTGCTGTGACAAAATGCCTCACCAAACAACCTAAGGAAGGGAAGGTTTGCTTGGCTCATGGTTTCAGGGGAGTTTCAGCCCACTATCCCGGCTGACTAGCAAATAGGAAGAGCTTACCAGGAAGGAACCTGGATAGTTCACCCTCAAAGACCTGTCCCCCAGTTTAGGCCTCCCCAAACAAGAATAATAAAACATTCAAATATGTTGAGTCTGTAGAGGAATGTCTACATTCCACGTATAAAATCAGCTTTTGTGATTTGAAATCTAAGCACATGACAGGAAAGCTTCTTATAACAAATTGCATTCTGGGAGAGAAAATTGGCTACCTGAACTTCATTTTCACAATCTCTTTTTTTAAACAATATTTTATTTATGTGTATGTGTCTATGACTGCTGGTGTACCATGTGCATGCAGGTGCCTGCAGAGGCCAGATGAGGGCACCATATCCTTAAAAACTGGAGTTACAGGGTGGTTGTAAGCTGCCTAATGTGGGTGTTGGGAACGGAACCCAGATCCTCTGCAAGAGCAACAAGTGCTCTTAACTGCTGAGCCATCTCACCAGTTCCCATCTCTACCATCTTAATAACTGGTGAACCCCAATGGGACAAGCCAGGGGGTGGTACTTGGGCCAGACTTGTACCTTTGATGCCTAAATCTTGGGTCTGACTCCCACCTGCCCCACACAGTGATCTGTCACCAGATTGTGCCAAACCATATGCTGAGAATAACTGAGTTATGCCTTTCTAGTTGCTCTGGTTTCAGAAAGGCTCCTCCAGGTTTACTGTGGCAATTGTCTTGGACATTGGCTCAGAGACATCTTTTGAGCCAATGTCATTCTTTGGGGGAAGAAGGGGCAGCTGTTATGGATAGCCAATTTGGATTTGATTGGGACAGGCTAATGAACCATTCATATGTGTGGGATTTGCTTCTGATTAGATTAAGCCTCGGAGAGAGGAAAGAAACAGCGACTGATTAAAGACATAAAAAAGGAAACACTTTAAATGAGTAAGTAGCTCATCTTCGTAGAGCAGAGTAAAAATTAAACACAGTCCACGGATCTGCTCTGAATAGCAGCTGGATGGATGGAGAAAGCAGTCCACAGGGGAAAGTGTCTCATGGTTTCTGGGAGCCTTAACCTAGATGGAAAAGGTAAATAAATGGGCCCAGTTATCTGGGAAAAGTGACTCTTCTTATCAGGAATGGGTAAGGTCTTACTTGACTGAAGAGTGGTCCTTGACTACCTGGGACACTCAAACTCAGCCCCAGGAATGGCAATCGGGACAGAGGTTTCCGTTCAAAACAAAAAGTGATTAGAGTACCCAGCACAAGTCAGAATGGATCTGCTTGGTACTTAGCTAATGGTTGCTATCTTGCCCTCAAGATTTCTTCTGGAGCTTTGCTCTATGGAAATGTCTGAACTCAGTCTAGTCCCTTCCCAGGCTCTGGTAGCAGGATACTCTGAGGGTCAGCTCCACCTAACATCTGTATCTCCTGGCAAGGGGATAGAGATGGCTAGAGTCCTGGCTTCACCAACTAGATCACTTGGGCAATAACCTGATGGCCACATGGCTACTGTCAGTGGCTTTCTAAGGAATGTTAGGGCTGTGTGTGGTCTCCAAGCCCCAGCCTTCTCCTCTCCCACCCTGCTGGGTTTTCCTTTGGTTTTCTGCTCTGGTCCTAACCCTGATTTATACTCACTTCACTAGCCTCTTTTTCTTGGTCCTGATGACCTGTGTCAGGCAGCTCCCTTGAGCCTCTGATACTGGGTCTAATTACTGTCAGTGTTCTCAGCCTCTGAGTGGACTCATCTCCTGGAACTGGGGTGTCTGCTTGCTCCCTATGCTAGGAGCTTTCTTCTGCAAAGCCAAAATTGAGTTCTGATCTATTGGTGCCATGAGACCATGTTTCTCTTGGTCACAGATTACAACATCAGAGCCTAACTTCAGTGATGCTACGAGGAGCTCATCTTCTGCTCACACCATGGCCCCCTGAGGGACAGCAGACTTGACTGGTAGCCTTTATTCAGGGAGGGACTTAGGGATTCTGGTAGCTTCTTCTGCGGGTTCATTGCCTTTGAACTTCAAAGTAACTCTAGCTTAAATATGCAGTGGATAGGTTAGTTGATAGATGAATGCATAGCGAAGGCAGTCATGTGTACTCTCCTGCCTGGGCCAGGAAGCCCTCCTGGAGTGCATGGAGCCTCTACAGCCTAATAAGATTGGCCAGAGCACTAGGCTTGCAGGAGAGTGGGGGGGGGGCTCTACACATGGCCAGCCAGTTTGCCGAAGCTGTGACTCTGCTGGTGTCCCAAGCTGGTTTGTAGGCTTTCTTGCGCATCAGCAGCTAGTTCTGCACAACCCAAGCCCCTGTCAAACATCTCACAGACAGTCCAGCCTCTCCTTGAAGTTGGGCCTGCTGCATCTTGCTGCTTGGCAATGGTTCAGACGGAGTCTGTTCTGATGGGGAACTGCTTGAGTGTCACCTGGGACTGATACAAACATTCAGACCCTTCTGGGACCCCATCCAAGAAATGACACCATGTTTCCAACTCTTTGGGAATATTCATTGCTAGAATGGGGCTTGAGAAACCGGGTCCCCAGAGAGTGTTCTTCTGTAAGGTCTGATGGGAAGGTAAGCATGACCAGATCTTATAACTCTTGCCCTCAAATTTAAATATCTACCCCCAGGAACCTAGTAACGGGCCAACAAAACACTCAGAGTAAGCCAGGAAAAAAAAAAACAGCCCAATTTTGATTCTTCATTCATACAGCAAATAGTGTCACCCACGTGCCTGGCCCCAAAAGGGCCTTAGGGTAAGGCAGAAGTGACCCTTCTCCTAGAATTTGCCATTGTAGGTTGGTAATAGGAAAGAAAAACAAACAAACAAAACCTACCATCTCACTAATAAGCAGGTGAGGCTGCAAATGAAAACTGTGGAGAGAATTTTACGCCCATGTCATTGATGTCAAAAGTTGACAAGGGGGCTGGCTAGAAAGCCCTATAGTTTAAAGCACTACATGCTGCTGCAGAGAACTGGAGTTTGGTTCCTAACATCTGGGTTAGGTGGCTTACAACTTCTGATACCCATAACTCCAGCCCCAGAGGACTAATGTCCTCTTATGGTGTCCACAGGCAAGGCCACCTACACACACACACACACACATGCACACACACTTAAAAATAAAATAAATCTTGAAATAAAAAATGTTGGCATGGATTGAAGCAACATAAGTCTCATTTCTGCTGGTGGGAAGAAGCTGCTTGAGAGACCCTATTTGGAACAGCCCCTCCTTTCCATGGGAAAGTTGACTGTGTATTTAACTTGTGCCTGAGACATGCTGCTGTAGAAAAAACAACAACAACACAGAGTGATACCCACTCTTGGGCCCCAGGAGATGTGTATAAGAGTGTTCCCAGGAACTATTCATAACACTGGGAACAAGCCTGTCAACCAACAGGAGGAGAAACGCATAAATAAATCAGTGTGTATTTATAGAATGGATGCTGGGGTGAGGAAAATAGATGAAATCAGAAGCAAAAGGCACGTGCTGTGGTTCTGCACATACAGTGTTCAAAAACCCAGCGCTGTGTGGGTTAGGTTGATGGTGAGGACATTATCACCCAATGGGTTACCTTTGGGAAACTTTCTAGGGGGTGGCAAAAGGAAGCATTGTTTCTCTTTAAACGGTACATAGGGGCCCTCGCTCTCTGTTTCTGCCTCTCTCCCTTCCTCTCCTTTTCTCTCTCTGTCTCTCTCAGCTCTCAGAGCTATCACACCTCCTGCCTAAGAGGAAGTACAAGCAATGTACATGGAATAGTCATTTAACCAAACGTAGAGTGTCTGGGGAAGGCAGGTGAGAATTACAGAGATGTGCTATATACTCATGGCGAAATAGCAGTTCCAGTAAAGAAGATGAGGACAAAGGTCCATGAACATGGTCTACCTTGGGAACTGAGAGCAACTAGCATAACTGGCTATAGAGCGTGAGGGATGCTGCTGCAGGGAATGGAGATGGATGCGCTTAGAGATCCTGCGAGTCTGGTTAAGGTGTATGATCTTTGTCTGGAGATAAAGAGTTTTCAAGTGTTGTAGACTCTTGGACAGCAGCTGCCTCTGCACTCATACTATCTCCATCTAGACTCCTCCTCTGCCTCATGTTCCTGATCGTGGCTTGTTGGTCCTTACTCAGATCTGACATCTAGTTCCTTCCTTTTTCCCCATGCATGACTGTGGCTTGGTGAGGTGAGCGAGAAAGTTGAGTGTGAGAGCTATGTGTGAGTCCATATTTCTGCTTGCCTACATCTCTGGCCCCTACGCCAGCCTGAAGATGAGTTTTTGGCCCAACCCCAGCCTTCCTCAGGCATCGGCCTCGGCTGTATTCGTTTCATCATCCTCTTCCCTTGCTGTCCAGTTTTGGCTTTCCACTCTTGTCTCAGCTTTTCACGGCCAAATTAGGCAAGACAGCTACACATAAAAAGATAATTAGCCACATAAGCCAGGAAGTCAGGACCATGTGAACGAAGTTAATCATATGTTCAAAGAGTTTGGAGGAATAGAGACAGGCTGGCTTTAGATGGATGGAGAGTAGGAAAAGAAGCTTTAGAGGCTGAGAGGCTGGGACAACACTGTGCCAAGAAACGGCAACTCACTAATGTCACAAGGAGACACAAGCGCATGGGGCCGTGCTTGTGAAGTGCAAGGCTGAGGATGTCACTACCCACCAATCTACCTTGCCCTTGGTGTTCTTTGGAGAGATACCAGAGTCCTTCTCAATAGAGCTGGTCTAAGACAATAGCTCAGTCAGCAAGGCATTTCGAACATAAGGACCTTAGTCTCCAGAACCCAGGCTCAAAACCAAAGGAAAAACAAATGTGATAGTATTTGCTTGTAATCCCAGCACTGGGGAGGTGGGGCTAGGTGGACCCCTGAGGGTTCCCTGGCCAGCCAGCTTAGGCCGATCAGTCAGACTGTATGTCATTAAACAAAGTGGACCGTGCCTGAGAAATAACACCTTGGTTGATTTCTGACATTTACATACACTCATATGCACACATGCACCTACACATAGACACACATAGATGCATACACCTGTACATGTTCACAAACATAAAGGCACTCATACAAACACATACACACACACACAAAGATACACACAGAGTCCTTCTCAACGTACAGCATTGAAGCACGTACAGACTGAACACAAAAGATGAAACTGTTTTGTTGTCCTGCCGCACTGCCTACAGACTGTGACCCAAGGTGTGGTCCTGTTAGTTGTGTCTCAAGCTCTAGTATCCATCTGAGGTCCGAGCCACAAAAATCAAACTCTCAGTATAAAAACAGAAGAGATCTAAAGAGTCACAGAGTTTGCCAACCCCTTTTGATAACTTGGTGAGTGTAAGGATTAGGACAGGGAGCTTTGATTATAGAAGTGGCAGAGACCGCATCCTGACTTTTGTCTGAAAGAAAGAGCCCTAACATCTTGAGAACCTCTTAGCAGAGTTGGCTTTGCTAGTGAGCAGTTTTCATATCGAATCTCATTTAAATCCTTCAGGTAACCACTGTTCCTCATTGAAAAAAAAAAAAATAACTGGCAACTGGCTCCAAGACTTGTATGTGGCAGTCCTGACTCATATTTCTCCTCCAGTCCCTGGAAGCCTGTGCTACTTTGCAGTCCCACACTGATGCTTGAAGCCTCTTCAGAGAAAGTAACCGGTCGGGACTTTTCGGGAAGGGCAGTAGTGGGGGCAGGGTGGGGATTGGAAGGCATGTCTTGACTTGGTCCTTCGAAGCTGTTATTCACACTCGGCCACAGGCTCTTGGTCACATCTGGGGATCGGGCTGGCAGCAGCTCTGGCTGGAGGTGTACCCAAGCATCTGTGAGGCTGGGGAGACTGCCTGATGTACCTGGTTCCACAAGAGAAATCTGCTTGCTGCTGGCCCCACACTTTTAATGGCGTCTTAGGCTTTACAGTGTTAATTTAAGTTCTGCCGCCAAAGCAAGTCTTTCTGGTGGCAGTAGTTTGCACTTTAACATCAGCAGTTTGCTGAAAAACCACCTGGGCTTGAGGAAAGTCACTGTGTTCAGTAAAATCTGGCCACATTTTATGTTTATGGCCTTTATTAGGGCATCCAGCTGAGCTAGTTAAAACCATGTCCCTGTAGTCAGTGGAAGCCCAGGACCCGCAAATCCACTCATTCACTTGATAGTTATTGAACAGATATCACAAAGCAGGCCTGAGATACTCAGTGGAAAGCACACAGACATGACCTTGCTTCCATGGACGTTATAGACCAGTTCTGGGAGATGGATATTTAGAGAACTACATAAAAAAAGATATGAATTTTACTAAGGGATGTGGATGCTAAGGATGTTCCGAGAGGGCCTAACTTCGTAATGGTGGGTCAAAGAAATTGTTGGGTTGGGCAACAATTATTCTCCGGAGATGGTTTATCAGGCGTGACGGCAGAGGCTGGAAGGGGCTGGGTGTGGCTTGGATCATTTTTTTTTTCCAGTGGACATCAAAGGAGACAGGACCCAGGCTGGGGTTGGAATGCTGCCTGTTGTCCCCAGTCTCTGTAGACTTCCGGCACCCTCTCACTGCAGGATGCGAGTCTTGCCTGCCACCTATGCCCTCCTGGTCTTCATTTCTCAACCACACTTTTCGTACTCGCCTCCACTCCTCTCTCCTCTGGGCAGCCCCCACCTCTGGAACTTTCCCTTTCTCCAGGGGCCGTGCTTTTATGAACCAATATTTTCTGTGTGTACCCTCCAACTGCAACTTGCCATCAGGCATTGGACATTCCCTGGGCCGAGGCCAGCTCTCTTTCATTTCCTCATCCTCTATACCCCTCCCACCATGGAAGCTTTCTTACATCACCTTTAATGCAGCTTAGATACTAGTAAGTTCCTTTCTTATCCCTGCCAGGCACCCCAGAGAGGAGCTCTGAGGTCATCCGTGGATAAGACTTTAAAGGTGCTCTTAGGTCAGCAGAGCCATTTGTCACCAGGAAATGGGTAAGCACAGGCCTTTTCTAGTTGACATCAGTGTCGGTGGCAGGTCCAAAAGTTAATGTGTATATAGGCCAAACCCGCACTTTCTCCTCCGAATACCAGAAGCTACAGAGAGCTCTCAGGCCACACCTAAGGTGAGGGCTGTCCCTTTGTGGACAGGCTCAACAGAAGGGAAGAAACTGCAAGTTTCCTGAGTTCACAAGAGTTCCCAGTCTCTGAGGAGTGAGCAGAAGAGATCTAAAGAGTCACAGAGTCATCCTTGTTTACTGGAGTGGTAACAAGTTGTCTCACTCCTCAATCCTGAGTGTGCAGAAAAAGTCAAATAACAGCAATTTTAATAATCATTATAAAACAGAGGCACAGACTAAGGGCCCCAGGAATTATCGTGTGACTATATTAGATCAGAGTTTAGTGTAAAGGCACCATTTCTGTGATCCCATGGAAGGGCAAAAACTGTCCGAGATGTCCTGCCCTCATACCTGATTCTTTCATTTCCTCTGTTTCCATCCACAACAAGGCAGGCCCAGGGATGAACACCTCCCCATGCTTCCACTGGATGGAATACAGGCTCAGGAGGGGCTGCAACCTGCCAAGGTCTACAGCAGCTGCTGGCGGAAGTCAAATTTGGAACCCCGTTCTCACTGACACCACAGATTTGCTATTAAACGTGTCGTGATGTTCAGCTCCCAGCCTGCCACTGTCCCACCCTTCCTGGGAACCCGTGGTCTACCTCGAGACCCACTCAGTAGTACGTGTCAGAGGAAAACTTGATGAGGGCATGAAGAACATTTTAAAAGAAAAGAGATGATGAAACAAGCAGCTAGTGGGAGAGAGAGGAGACGGGACCACGAAGGAGGGTATGGGGAAGTGACTTTGAACTGATACCTGGACACTGAGTTTGGGAAGTGGGTAGGGTGGGAAAGCCCATTACATGTGCTGAAGTCTAGACGATAGAGGAAAAACTGAATGTTGAATGAAGAAATGCTCAGTGTGCTTGGACATGTGCAGTGTGCTGGCGAGCACCATTTAAGGTCGGAGGCAGGGTGGACGGTGCCACCAACATCGCTCTGGTTACGGTGGCGGACACCCACGCTCTCGAGGTTAAAAGGCAAACTTCCTCTCAGAGGCAGGACTCATAAGAGAACGGCTGTGAGTAATGTCCTGTTGTGCATTGTTGAAATATGTCAAGTAGTCGCCTCATTCCAGCCACAGGAACAAAAAATTACCCTGGCGCTTTGTTTTGTCAAGAGTGCAGTCATGGGATTCACAGGTTACCAGGGCAAAGTGCCCTGGAAATGACACTGTCTCTAGGATGGGCGAGTCCTAGCACAGGGAAGTTTGGGAAGGGGTATAGCCCCTTCTCCCGGCCGTCAGAGTCAGCCTCAGGAGATGCTAACTGCTCTTAAAACACGGCCACCCCCGAGGACCATGGGCTCTGCCTTCAGCCTCTTTGGGTGTCAGGCAGATCTTTTCCTGTTGTCAGGACCAGCCATGTGGCTTTGGGCAAGCGACCTTCTTCAGTGTGTTCCTCGCCTGGAGATGGCGATAACAGCAATGGCCTCACTGCTGAGGATTCTCCTTCTAACATGTATGGTCATGGACAGGTGTGACCGACAGCTTCTAATGTACCGGCTACCCTGTGTTCCTTCAGTGTAATCCTTTCCAGGACATCATTGAGACTGGTGGTATATGATCCCTGTGGAGACAGAAATACAGGCACGAATGAGTCAGGGTGACTGTGCAGAGTCACACAGCCGTTATGAAGTGGAGCCAGCTGGGCCAATGCAGGCTGGTTGCAATCTCTTGGTGGACAATGCTTGTTTAAGTGCCCACTCCCCAGCCCCTCCCCCATTCACATCCCAGGTCTGGATCATAGCTGGCACTAAATAAGAATGCTTGCTTCCTTTCTATTGACACTAAATAATATACTAACTAACAAATCAGCAAATTCAGGGTTACTTAGTAACAGATTCCTTCAGGTAGCCATAGCCATGGGGATCTTTTAATGTGACACTGATCAGTGGGCGATGTCTTGCCTTCCTAACCAACATAGCCAATTAGGTAAACCCGAATCCTGTCTTATTCTGGACCAGAATTTATTGGTGTTAGCAGACAAGTGTCCAGCACATGAAGGTTCTCTGCCAAACTACCAAATGACAATACTCAGCAAATAATGCCCACTGTCACCAAAGGTCATGAGTGCTACCCCTTAGAAGCCCATGGAAGAGGGAATGGAAATAGAAACACTTGGCCCTTTATCAGTCACTGTCATTGACCTTGACCCACATCTTTGAAGGTCCGTTTGAAGATGGACTTTTGAGCTGGGAGTACCCACCAGTGCCTTTCTGTTACGTAGTGGTATACAGACCATTGTTGGGGTGGGGGGATGGTTGCTAACCCAGGGATACAGAGAGGAGAGTCCTACTCTGGAGGCTCAGAACATCTGGTCTCGCTGGCTACATGGGGCTTGTGGACAGAAGGAAAAGGTACAGTAATTCTTTGCAAACAAACTCATGGCAATAAGAGCCATGCTTTGAATTAATTACTTAATATTCCTCCTGCAGGGGCAGATGAGACCCAGCTTTTCCCCTCACGGCACTGTGTGGAGAGAAGGTGGAGAAAGTGGTCTTCTCTGTCCGTGTGGCACGGTGGCCTGTGGCCGGCCTTCCAGAGGAGCTGATGTGTGCACCTTTGCCTTCACAGGTGTGGCAATGTGGCGGGAGTGTGGAGGTCCTGCCCTGCTCTCGGATTGCCCACATCGAGCGCGCCCACAAGCCCTACACAGAGGACCTCACTGCTCATGTCCGCAGAAATGCCCTCAGGGTCGCGGAAGTCTGGATGGATGAATTCAAAAGCCATGTCTACATGGCGTGGAACATACCACAAGAGGTAGGGAGCCTGGATGGGGCAGGATTTCAAGTCTGGTGAGAAAAAAAAAATCTGAAACACAACACTAGACTTAATTTTTCTTCCTAGGGACACTGAGTCTCATTGGTAGTATTAGACTGTCAACCCTATACTTACTACATAGAGCATGCTTGGAGGAGGATATGCTCTTTCAGAACTTCCATGGCCTCATCTTAAATGAAAGTTAGAAAATCGGATATGACTCAAGTCATTCCAATGCTGGCTCAGCATATATGAAGCCCTGGGTTCAATCCCCAGCACTGTATAAAACCATGTGTGGTAGCTCAAGCCTAGGACTCCCGTGCTTGAGACATGGAAGCAGGAGAAACAAAATTTAAGGCCATCCTTGGCTACATAGTAAGTTTGAGGCTAGCCTGGGCTACCTATGATCTTACCTCAGAAATATGTAAATAAATGAAGTTGAATATCAGATGTCTCTAAGCGTCCCTGATGTCTCATTGTTCAGGGGTATGAATATACAGACATAACAGTAATGATTGTGGTTTCACAAGGGCACTTTAAACTCTGTATAGACTAGATTCACGCCTCTCCGTTAAACCAGACAGAACACGGAAAATCCAGACATCTGTGGGATTTCTTGAGCCATATGGATGCCAATGAGATACAGTCCCACAGGGATCCTCAGTTAGAAGAAGAGAATTATGTGGACTCTTCTGACCTTCACAGAGCCCCTGTCCTCTCTCCCTCCAGTCACTTACATTAAGACATGTCAGAGGAGAAGTAATATTTCTCTCCTGGTTTTGTTCACCTTGGCGTGTGTCCTGTGGAAGTAACTCTCAAATGCTGAGCTGGGAGAACCCAACAGATGCCAGAGCTGTGGCTCTCCAAACCTGCCTGCCTGCTTGTCTGCCTGGGCTCAATGCTGTGTCGCCTCCTATGTGACAAGGCTGTTGACTGCAAAGCCTTGGTCTTTCCTCCCAAACCGGGGCTTTCCCCTTGGCCAATTTTTCAGGAAGCCCTGGTTCTCTCTAATGGTGAAAAGATTTGTCTTTGTTTATAGTTTCCACAGGAAAGTCCTGTACACTGAGCTTCCCACCAACCCCATGATGCTCTGGCTAAATTATTTAAAAACAGGCTGAGCCTCGAGTGGCAGCTTTAGGTGGTCTTTCTTTCTGGATGGAATCTAGGGCTTCACACGTGCTTAGTGAGCACTGTACCAACTGAGCTACAGCCCACGTGCACCACAAGAGAAAGCAACTTGAGTTGGGTCATCCCAAATCAGTGAGGAGGAGGAGATAGGCCCCTCAGTGGAGTTCAGCCAGACCTCCTGATTGAATCCCAGGAAAGGATTTCTAGGGACACCTCCATGCTTCTGGATTCATTGGAGCCTAGGGGCATACAAACCTAGTGTTCCACCCAAGATGCTAAGCCCCATAGTTCATGTCCCGGGATGCTAAAAATGTTACCACCCCAGGATCTCACCAGTGAACACCATAGCCTTTAGGCTCTGTGTGGGGTCAGCGTGTGTGTGTCAGTGTCAGTGTGTGTGGGGTCAGTGGGGTCATGCTCTGCCCCACAAAGCTGCCAGTCTTCTTTTATAGCCAAGCTCGGTGAATGGTGGATGATGCCAGGAGCAAAACTCAGTGAAAATTAACATTTGCCTGTGACCCCTCCAAGGGGATAGCACCAACCAAATGAAAGGGGAAGAGAGCAGGTGAGACATGGAAATGTCCAGGCGAGAGAGAAAAAAACTTGGTGTGTTTTCTATTGGGCTGGAGAGATGGCTCAGTCAGTAAACTCCATGCCTTGCAAGTGCAAAGACCTGCATTAGATTCCCAGAACCCACTAAAGAAAGCTGGCAGTGGTCGCACCTGTCTGTAATCCGTCCAGTGCTGGGGAAGAGGCTGGCAGATCTCTGGGCTTGCTGGCCAGACAGCCTAGAGTTCCAGGCCAGTGAGCTATCTAACGCCTGATACCAGAGATTGTTCTCTGCTGTGCACTCATGCACATACCAACCAGAAAACAAGCTCTCTTTCCTTCTCTCCCTCTCTCCTTCTCACACACACGTGTGCACGGGCATTCAGACCCTCCTCCCACATCCCCTGTCACTTGCAGCTTCCAAGTCCCCTTCTTTAAGACTCTTGGGCTTTTGCAGGGCCAGGATTTTCCCACTCCTCCACTCACATCCCAGTCTCTAGCCTGTCTCTGGCAAAGCCGCCACGGACAGGCCTCTTGACCACATAATGCCCTGGACATCTGAACGTCCTTCTCCTGGGGCTGGAGAGACAGGGCTCCCGCTGAGGGCTGGTGTGCAGACGTCAGCACCTGTGTTATGAGCCAGACATCCCACCAACACCTGTAACACCAGCTCTGAGAAATCCAACGCCCTCTCTTGGCCTTTATGTGTACCCACACACAGACAGGTGCATGCACACACACAAACATGCACACATATACATACTCTCACACACACAAACACAAATTTAAAAAGTAAAATAAAGCTAAGACTTTCTTTAACCTACAAAGTTCTCGCTTCTTCGAGATTCTGTGGCTCCATACTCTCGGACGCCCCCCTCTCCCTCCGGAGGTTGCTGCTTTTCCCTAAGGGGTTCACCCTCCCTCTGCTGTTGCTCAAATGTCCTCCGGAGAGGTGGCCCTCATCAGCCTCTCTTACACTGCCTCTCTCAGCAACATCCTCTGCCCTCGGGTGTTTTCCCACCCATATGCTGCCGGCTTCCTAATTAGTGTCTCCGTCCTGTGCGTGGACCAGCTTCTCCGACCGCCAGCTGGATGCCTCCTGCTGCTGTCCTCACTGGCACGCAGGCTGAGTCTGACCACCGCTAGGCAGTCTTTCCGCCCAAGCCAGCTCCTGGCTCAGTTCCTCATGCTACAGTCTGCCAGGTGCCTGGCTGGACAGTGCTCACAGAGGCTTCTTCCTCCTCTCCTTTTATCCCATTCTGTCGGTCACAGAGCCCTCCTGTCCCGTCCATAGCCAGTCACAAGTCTGCACTCAAGCCTTGCCCATGCAGACTTGTTTGCACTGATTGCACTGCTTCAAGTCTTTATCCTTTCAAATACAGCCTTTCGAAAGGATGCACCCATTGCCCTTCCTCAAAAACTATGAAGAACTCTCCACAGGATACAAAGGCATGGGTAGGTGTGGTGTTCAACACATGTGTGAGCTTCCTATTCTCCTGAGGTATCTCCACATGCACCCCCACAGTCTCTGTGTGGGGGAAGTCTTGCTGCTGCTTAACCCTGTGCTTGCTCATTTTTTCTCTCTACTTAGATTTACCCACCCTTCACCTCATGTTCAACTCCCATCCCTACCAAATCTCCCATCCTTACAGATTTAAATCTTGTGATTCTTCATACAGGAAGCCAACTCCATCTGGGAAATGTCCCTCCCCCAACATGCCTCTGTCCTCATATGACTAGCCTACCAAGCAATGATCTTGGTAGATCATTGGTAGAGGTCTGCAACCTCTATCTAGTTAGACCAGTGACTCTTGAATTTGGCTGAACTTTAAAAATCACTTGGCCCTAGCCTTAGAGATTACAGTTGAACTGGGGTGGGGGAGGGTTCCTGGGACCTGGTTTCAGAAAGCAATGCTGAGGAATCCAATGTCCATCAAGAGCTGGGAACTACTGGTGTAAAGTATGGACTTCCTGAAAACATGTTGATGTGCATGTTTATGTCATGGTGTCTTATTGTAAGGCAGAGTGGGTGGTAGGGCCCAACAGAATCTTGCTCGTGTTTCTTAATTGGTGGGACAGCTGGCTCTGTGTGTGGTCTCTTCTCTCCGGTTGCCAGTGGCTCCTACAGCAAAGTTTCAGTTCAGCTGTGTCAGAATCCCATGGAAACCTTATAGAAAATACTCCTCTGGGTCTCCTCCCTAGAGATTTGGGTCTGTGTGTAGAGGTTTCAGGCTCACAAGATGGTGGCTTTAGGGAGCCAGGACTTGGTTCATCTTCCAGACTCATTTCAAGCATATCAGACTCCAGGAAGCTTTCTTCCACAGCTCGCCTGGCCCCTGCCTGCCCCACCCTCCTGGTACCCAACACTCCAAGCTGGGTTATGTAGGATCTTGCCTCTACTCTCTACTTCCTTCCCTGCCTCCCACAATGTGAAGGCTTATCTGCCTCTCTTAGATTCCCCATTCAGGCATAGACCATGATGTGTACCACTCAAACACAGGCACATCTTTACCCATTTACTTCCCCTCTCGTCTCTAGCAACCACTGCAGATTCAGAGCAA
This sequence comes from Pachyuromys duprasi, assembly GCA_028658305.1. NCBI lineage: Eukaryota > Metazoa > Chordata > Mammalia > Rodentia > Muridae > Pachyuromys > Pachyuromys duprasi. Next base: position 26,044,631 of record CM053758.1, read on the forward strand.
AAGCCCTTAAGCCTTGCTCAGGTGGTGCCTGGGAAATCCTATTAGTTAATGTGTCAAGACCCTGGTCAGTGGCTCAGCACCCAGAAAACTCTAGATAAATGTTAACTCTCGTCCTAGGTGCAGTTGCTCACATAAGTAAATTCTTTGCTCACTCTTATCTGCTACTCTACTAAGCCCACCCCTGGACCGTGCATGGAACAGAGTTGTCCCATTCACCTGCACCCTCATCTGCACATTCAACCCCAAACGTGTGGAGGCCAGAGCAGCTGTAGTGCTTGCATTCTAATACTTTAACTGAAAATCAGTCTGTCTGTCAGTTCACAGAAAGCCAGCCAGTAGAAAGCACCTGTATTTCCCTCTGTAAAGTTCAGGAACCCTCCTAGCTACAGCTTCTCTTGCCCAAAGACAGTGTGATAGCCAGGGATGCTCATGTGTTGCTTTGTTCATGGCCTTTCTTTGAGGCTCCGCTACACTGATTTTCGTGAGTTTGTGGTGGAAGTACTGGACCATTTGCAGGGTAGCCAACTTTTGATTAGTTTTCTAAGACTGTCAAAATAAGTTAGCCACATACTTGGTTGTCTAAGACAACAGAACTATTTTCCTCATGGATCTTGGACCCAAGATTCAAATCATGGTGCCTGCAGAGCTATTTCCTCCAGTGGCTTTAGAGGGTCATCCATCTTTTTCAGACTCTTCCAGCAACTGGTGGCTCCTGGCTTCCCAAGTCTGTAGATTTATCACTTCAGCGTGCTGTGTCTCTGTGTGGGCCTCTTCTGCACATGTCTGTGTATGCAACCTTTCCTTTCTGTTCTCTTTTACCAATTATTTAATTTGGGGCTCATCCTGTACAAAATGGTTTCATTTTGAGATTCCTAAGCTAAGTATATTTTTAAAGACTTCTTAAATTCCTATTCAGATGTTCTAGGCAGACATGGATTTTGGAGGAGAGAGATCAGCCAACCATACTAAAGTCAGGAAAAGAGAAAGGCATCTTAATTGTTTCTAATCCTAAAGGACAGAGTGCCCTTGTTTTAAAAAGACCACATAGTTCTGAAGCATGCCAGGAAGAGAATTTGATGCAATTGGCAGAAAAAAACACTGTGCAGAGAGACTGAACCTTTGAAACACAAAATAGAGTCAGTTAATAAACAAAAGGAGTCTGTGTGTGTGTGCATGTATGTGTATGTGTGTGGTGGATGGACATTGATATCCACAAGTTGAAAGTAAGCAGGAGGCTGGATCTGGAGGATTCTATAATAAGGTGCAGATACTTGAGAAATATATATATATATTAATTTTGTATATATATGCATATTTCTCTATCTATCTATGTGTTTATCTTTCTCATCATATCATAAGCAGAGAAACAATCCTGAGTACAGAAAGAATGGTTTCCCATGAAAACTCATACCTTTAGGAAACCGTGGAGGCTGTCCTGAGACAGGATCTAATGGTGACCCCTTGTCAATCTAATGGTAATGCTTAGCATCACTGTGTCAAAGCTGATGCTCCTGTCTTAAATAGTAGTAAGTATTCACCCCACTCACTTTACTTGATACCAGTCCCCTTCAATACTGACCTCATATTTCAGAGTCCAAATGGGGGTGGTTATGGGGTGAATGCTGCATTGGAGAACACATGAGTTAGCTCCCCATAGCGTCTCTCTACCTCTGTGAATCTTCACTGCATACATTGGGTCATAGCAATACACATACACACATATGTGTATATGTATACACACACATATATATACACATATATATATACATATATGTGTGTATGCAAGTATATGATGTACATAGTAAGTACATAGAGAGTAGGCCTGATGGGAGCTGCTTCTCTGCCCTTGCCTCCTTACAGGACTCAGGGATCGACATTGGGGACATCACTGCTCGGAAGGCTCTGAGGAAGCAGCTGCAGTGCAAGACCTTCAGGTGGTACCTGGTCAGTGTGTACCCAGAGATGAGGATGTACTCTGACATCATCGCCTACGGTGTGGTAAGGAGCCAGTGGGGTTCCACTTAGATGCGTCAGATGCAGACAGAGAGCAGAGACTGGAGAGGGGTGTTAAGAGGGAAGGGGGGGAACAAGCCTGCTGTCACCTCTGGTAAGCTATGATAAACCTGAGCTCAGCAGTGGCTGGTGAACCATCAGGAGGCTTTGCTTTCACAACCTAAGCCTTTCCAGCCCCACTGGGAGAGGACAGTCCTCTGCAATTCACATCTGTCCCCAATCAGCACACCCTGCTTAACATCAAGAAGCTACAGATCACAAAGTAATGTAGCTGATACCCACTGGTACTCTCAGCTGGGGTAACCGGGGACGCTTCAAACACCCACGTGCCTCGTCTACCCACAGGCTGATGTATTCATGTTTGAAGCCTCTCTGGGAAGAGTTCTAAGAAGCATACCCTACCCCCAAATTTACTGAAGGGCTTTGTAGCTTTGTTTGTTGATGTGCCATTTTCTCCAGTGTATGTGGCAGAGGCACCAAGATGGAGGATGGAGTGGAGAAATAGCTCTGGTTCAGATCTTGCCCTCAGGCTAGGACTGTAGCTCCCTGGTAGAAAACTTAACTGGCATGCATGAGGCTCTGAGTTCAAAACTGCAGAGTAGAGTAGAGTAAGATCTTGACCTCATCCCATCTTATGGACAGTGGGCCTAAGTTTCTTCAGCTGTCAAATGGGGTAAATTAATACTGCCCTCACTGGCTAGAAGTGGGTCAGAAATGTGAATGTATTTTCTCTCTCAGTTTAAAATACTTCAACCATGATAAACCCTTCCATCCAACTAATTTCAGGACCCTCCACTCTTAAAGTGTTTTATGCAGTACATGATACTGTTTGAGGTTCTTCTCTACTGACTGTTAAAGTCTGAGCACATAATTTTTTTCTATGACAGCTAAGCCCTTGATTCTACTCCATGGGGACACTTATATTATATTCAGGTTACATATGAAGAAGCCAGCAAAAAACTGACTTGTCTCTGACAGAGCCTGAAAGACTAGCTGAAATCACACCAGCTCTTTGCTTTGGAGAGCGACTGCTCCTGCCTTTTTTTGATATACCAAACTTGAAGGCAGAGCTGAGGCCTCTTTGGTGCCCTATGATCAGAGCAGAGTGAAGGGCTTCCCCAGCTGGGAACATTATGGCAGTGTGAAAAGTCCTTAGTGAGAGCTTAGACTCAGATTTAGTACCTGCTACTTCTAACTCTAACACTCAGTGGTTCTGAATGATGCAGGGCTAGGACACTGGACAACCCCCCCCCCCAGGTCTTGATTGTCCAGGAGGCCATCTCGTAGGGATGAATTGTATCTTCCATGAGAGCCCCATGCATATCTGCACCCCAAAATGGTGGCCTTCTTGCCTTTCCACTTCTCAGGCTGAGGGGTCAGAGCATCCCCTCAGTTGATATTACCTGAAACTCCAGATCCTCCCTCATCCCAGAAGCACACTGCACTGTGTGATGTCCATCACCAAAGCCATCCTTTGGGATGAGCTCTCCTGATGTTCTGTACTCTGCTCCCTAGAAACTCTATGTGCCACTTGGCCACTGATGAATCCAATCCCAAGAGAGTATTATGGGTCCAAAAAAGGTTTTAGAACTAAACCTCTAGGAGCCAGGACTAGCTTCCAGACTCATGTTTTCATCAGCCCATCGATGGAGTGAAATGAGATTAGCCCCACTCACCAGGAGAGGCAGAGGAAGCAGTAACAGTGAGAGCATTTGCATGAAGCCATTGCATTTCCGGGTCTTAGCTAAAGGGCTTTCCATCCTCTGTGAAAAAGTGTCTTCATTTCCACATACATGCAAAAGTAAGTTTCTCCCCCTCTTCCCTCCCCCTTCCCAGCTGATGACAGAAACAGAAAATTTTGACCGGCAAGATAGGAAGTGGCAGATACAAGCCTGTGTCTAGCTCTGTCTGGGTCCATAGCTCAAACTGTCTGCACTCTGTCATACCAAGAGCCACCCAGTCGTCAGCCCACCGAGATGAGCTTGCTAGCCACCCCCAGGGCTGGCAGAGGTCGCTGTCCTTTTACTGTTCATGTACCAGCCACTGTGCAAGGTCCAGCCAGCCTCTCCCTCCCCTGTCTCCTCCACATGTCAGTGCCTGGCTGCTTCAGGAGCAGAGACATGCTTGCTGGTTCCAAAGCTTCAGGAACTCGTAATGAGGGCCATGCAGGGTGCAGTCACAGGAGCAAAAATGTTTGCTGGGTCTGAATTGTTCTTCCTTGGTAATTAGTTTTATTCTAAAATGCAGAGGCCAGATGTCTTTGCAGGGGCAGCAGTTTTTAAAATCTTTTATTTTTCCATTCCAGTTCATGCTCGAACTATATCATTCAGGTCAAATAAACTTTCAGGTCACTCAATTGGGCCACTGTCAAGTCTATAGCCCACACCATTAATCCACTAATAGGCCCCATTACTGCTCCTTCTGGCTGAAGGAGCTGTAGGCTACGCTGTTCCCCCTGAGCTCTGTCTGGGAGATAGGGGAGCTTTGGATGAATCCCAGATCCGGTGCTGAGAGTTAGAGATGGAAAGGCGGCTGGAATCAGGCATGTCCAGCTTCTGAACATTTACTTTGTATTCTCTCCCTGTATAGCCCTGACAGTGTACGCAGCCTCAGTGGTTACAGTAATCCACTCCAAGGGGCACAATTTATAGTATCAGACTCACAAAGCTACACATAGGGAACAAGCTTGGCCTCCAAGGTCAGGCATTCTGGGTCCCTATCACTTGCAAAGTAATAGTGCCATTCATTTGTTCCTTTTCTGCACACACTCATTCAACTAGTAGGAACTATCTGCTTCGTGCCCAGGCCCATGCTACATATAGTGAGGGAGATTAAGATTATATTAGTGTCTTTCTGTCTCCCCCTTCTGTCATAAAATTCCATGCCCTTTCCCAAAAGTTTTGCTATGAGTCTCAGCCTCTGCTTTGATATCTCAATCAGTAGAGTCTTTCAGAGGCCCTCTGTGGTAGGCCCCTGTCCTTTTCCCTGTCTTCTGCTTTCAATGTCTATCTTGTTTACCCTTCTAAATGAGGATTGAGCATCTCCTCTTCTTTGTTGTTTAGTTTCTTTAGGACTATAGATTGTAATATGTTTATCTAATATTATATGTCTAATAACCACTTATGAGTGACTATATACCATGTGTGTCTTCCTGCTTCTGGGCTACCTCGCTCAAGATGATCTTTTCTAGTTCCTACCAATTGCCTGCAAATTTCATGATTTCCTTGTCTTTAATAGCTGAGTAGTATTCCATTGTGTAAATAAATGTACCACAACTTCTGTATCCATTCCTCCATTGAGGGACATCTAGGTTGCTTCCAGATTTGGGCTATTACGAATAGAGCTGGGACAGGAACTCCAAAAGGAGACTGACAGAGCCAAAGTAAAACTGGGCCCTGAGGGCCCTGCAGAGACTCATACTGCAACCAAGGACCATGCATGGAGAGGACCTAAAACCCCTGCTCAGACGTAGCACAGGGGCCTCATAGTCTTCAAGTGGGTCTCCTAGTAAGGGGAACAGGGACTGTCTCTGGCATGACTCAGTGGTAGGCTCTATGATCACCTCCCCCTGGGGGGTACAGCCTTGCAAGGACACAGAGGAAGACAATGTAGCCAGTCCTGATGAGACCTGATAGGCTAGGGTCAGATAGAAGGAGAGAAGGGCCTCCCCTATCAGTGGACTAGAGGAGGGGTATGGGAGGAGATGGGAGGAAACAAGGGAGGGGGTTACAGCCAAGATACAAAGTGAATAAATTGTCATAAATAATAATTTTTAAAGATTATGTTAGTAATGAATGAGGAGGCAGGAAACGAAAGAGGCTATAAGAAAGCAATATGCCAATGCTGCAGTAAGATCCGTTAGGTGAGGCTGGGGGGACGGCTCAGCAGATGCGAGCACTGGCTGCTCTTGAAGAAGACTTGAGTTCAGTTCCCAGCACCATGTCAGGCATGTCCTAAGTGCCCATAGCTCTAGCCCCAGGCGATCTGGCCATTACGGGCACGAACACACCCAGGTACACAGGCCCACACATACATACACACACAGTTAAAATTAAAATAATTTTTAAAGAGAAATGAGAGTGTTCAGGAAGCATGGGGCAAGTGGTCTCACCCTTTGGCTTTTAGACTTGGTCTCCAACTTGGGCTCACAGGGTAACAGGCAATCTGAACTCAAAAAAAAAAAAAAAAAAAAAAAAGGAATGTCTAGCCAGGCAAAGAGAACATCAAAGCAGAAGGTATTGAAAGTACTCAATGTTCATGGCATGGAGACAGAATCACAGACCAGGAAGCTGGGGTGGGGACATTTGCTATCACACCACAGTTCCAACCTACGGGTCCTTCTGAGATGACTCATTTGGAAGGCTCCTGGCACGTCAGTGCATTCATTACAGCTAGTTTTCCTGAACGGCTTTCAGGGAGGTTACAGCAGTAATAGAAGACACTAACAATTACTGCTGCTGGCTACCAGGCCCTGTATTAAGCCCTTGCAGATATTATTTCATTTAATCTTCACAACAGCCGAGAGGCAGGCACCCTTATTTTCAAGGGAAGAAAACAGACAGGAAAAGCTACTTTGTGCGAGACCTCGCTGCCAGAGTCAACACTGCACTCCAGCCTGTCTCTCTTGTTCAACTGCTGAAATAGACCACCCATTTAACAGGGGAGGGACGGCACAGAGGTAGAGAGGAGTGAATCAAATGACACCCATCTGTTGCCCTGAGGCCATGGCTTATGATCTGGGAAAAACCAAGCCTAACAGGATCTGTGAGTCTCTTTGCTCTAGTACCTAACAGGTCTTGATAACAGATCACAGATTTATATCTTACATCCTCCTCTTCATAGACCATGAGACAAGTTCAAAGACTAAGTCTATATTCTCCTCCCGCAAAGACATGCTTCACAGTGGATACAAGGTCCATGGTAGAGCATCTCCCACATCTCCCACTTGGATGCTTCTAGGGCATCAGGACTGCACAAGCCCAGCCTCTCCCGGGTTCTGGGTTTCCACCTGACAAATGACTCCGCCACAGTTGAGTTCCTTAGTCTCCATGATTCCCTTTTCCAGTCTCCCATTCTAAAAGGAGGGCTTGGGGTTTAAAGAAGGGAAAGAAGATGAAGACACTATAAACTTTCTTATGAGCATGGAAACTGACCATGTGCATTATCTGGGAAGCCATGAAAGCCCAGACAGGGGCCAATGGCTTCTCTTACTTCTGACTCTATCTGCCCTGTGTTTTGTTTCTTTTTTGGCTACAACTGACCTCCTCAGTTTACACATACCCAGTAGATCCTTCACATAGTCTCATTTACCCATAATTCCGGTGGCCACCACCCACAGAGAACATCTCAGTTAGATCCAGGATAAAAGAATGGTCAAATCCCAGAAAGTTAAGGGAAACGAGATAATGATTCATTCATTATAGACTGTGAGTTGGAACCTCAGGTTCTACCCTGTTGTGGCTAGTGAGAAGGGCCTTGGGACCCAAGGCCATCCTTTCCAAGGACTCAGAGTGGGCTTGGGTCATAAGAGCCATTAGCTATGGACTCTCATGCCCAGCTGCTTCGTGAAACTGTGTCCATACACTCCTGAGACTGAAAGATTTCTCTCTCATTTGCTTCTACCAGACCCCTCTCTCTTATTCCCCCACCAAGCTTTCTACTCTGGAGAGTCCTCAGCAACTGGACCATCCTTGGGGTCTGCCCAAGCCCCCCTGCCCCCCATGGATTGGCAGGAGGCAAAGAACACTGTGTCCCAGAGGACCTTCCAGGATTAAAAAGAAACAAACAATACAAACATGTTACCCACTTTGCCCAACTCTCAAGAGCAAAAGCTCTTCCATGTTTGTGCCATTGTCCACTCCCACAGCAGTAGAAAGATGAAGATCTTAGAGTCCTCACTGTGTATTTCTTGTTTCCACTTGGATGGTTTTATTTTTTATTTAACACTTTACAGCCCACCAGCCCTCACGACCCTCTCCTCCCACACCCCTCTACTTTTTTTCAGAGAAGGGGGTGGGACTTACTCGGATGATCTCAGCTTCCCAAAGGTAGATTTCTGTCTAATGAGTGCCGTGATGGAGGGTGGGCCAGTCCCCACCCAAACATACCTTTATATGAATAAATGGCTGGGGACAGCTGATACCATCATGTTGGGTGACCTGGGATTGATGAAGAAGGTGGGTCTCTCTGGGGGACACACTTGCCTCTCCCAAATTAATAACCTGTGCTTTCTCTCTTCTCTTCCCTTGGGCATGGCCATATTTCCTCTGGTGTTCAGCTGCAGAATTCTCTGAAGACTGATTTGTGTCTTGATCAGGGCCCAGATACAGAGAATGTCCCCATCGTGTACATCTGCCATGGAATGACACCCCAGGTGAGTCTTCAGGAGACCCCGTGCCAGGGATGTGCATGTGAGTTGTAGGTTGTGGAGAAATACAGCTGGATTATGGAGTCTCCAGGGCCCAGAAATCTCTAGTGTTTATCAGAACACCTATGAGCCCAAGAGCAAAGTTGTACCTTCCCTTCCTGGACAGAAGCTGGGAAACTGGGTGTTAGTAGCCAGGATCCTATGGAATAAGAAAGGGGGAGGAGAAGGAAATGCATTTTCACAGAGAGACCCCTGCCTGCTTTTGGAAGGCTGTGATGGGCTGAAGCTCTGGTTCTGGCAGGAGAGCCCTTCCTTAGATGGACAGAGCTCAGGGGTTCCTTCCCCTCAGCTTCCTATTGTGCCTGAGTTCCATAGGTACCATGTCACAGTCTACAAGCTGTGAGTCTCCTTTCTCGTCCTAGGACATGCTCTGGTGGAGAACAAAGGGCAGCCACCAGGAAATGGGCTGTGCTTTAAAATTCTCCATTCGTGGTTTCAAATATTCAAACAGTTATGTTGAAACACAGGCGATGGAGCTGTATTACACAATAAAATACTATAGACAGCCACTGGCTGAAGTTGCCTTAGCATGAGAAGCATCCAGATGAACAATGCTGACAAAGTTTAAGTCCAAAAGAGAATAGTGACTGAGAAGGATATGTTCATATCCGTTTATAGGAGTGTGCTTCTATATTTACGCTATTACCTGCCTAAGCACACACCTGTACATCCAGGCTATAAAACCTCATGGCCCACCCCAGTGACCTTTGTCATCCAGTATCACATCACCTCCTAAAGTTACTAGAACCTTCTTAAACAGCACCATTAGCCATGGACCAAGGCTTCAAACACCTAAGCCTATGGGGGACATTGCACATTCAAACTGTACCACTGTCTTCATGCTAACAAACGTCCTATCAAGGCATAACATATACACAGAAGAAAGATGGACTGTAAGTGTGCAGATCAATGAATTTCCATGAAGTGAGCATGATCATATTAACCAGAACCTGGAGAAGAAAATACCTTCTTGTGTTGGCCTCCATGGATGTGAGCTACATTCATGGATCTTTCAAGCTGTTCCTACTCTTTATTATGAAGATGCTATGAAGTACTGCGGTGGTCTGAATAAAATGGCCCCCGTAGGCTCATGTATTTGAATGCTTGGTCACTGGAAAGTGGCATTGTTTGAGAGGATTAGAAGGATTAGGAGATGTGTCTCTCGTTCTAGGACATGCTCTGGTGGAGAACAAAGGGCAGCCACCAGGAAATGGGTGTGCTTTAAAATTCTCCATTCATGGTTTCAAATATTCAAACAGTTATATCGAAAAAAGGGGGAGGGAGAAATGTGTTACTGGGGGTGGCCTTTGAGGTTTTACAAGTGTGTGCCAAGCTCAGGGTATCTCTCTCTCTGCCTATAGATCAGAATGTAGCTCTCAGGTACTGTTCCAGCACTTGCCGGCACACTGTCCTGCTCCGCTCAGTGATGGTAATGGACCAACTCTCTGAAACTGAAAAAGCAAGCTAGAAATAGAATTGTTGAGTCATATGAGTTGGTGTAAGTTTCCTTTAATGAACATTACCTATAATCATCTGCTACTGTGACCCAAACAAAATACCATAGGCTGGGTGGTTTAAGCAACAGAAATGCATTTCTCACAGTGCTGGGGGCCAGGAAGTTCAAGATCTAGATGCTGACAAACTTGGCATCTTAGTGGTTTGCTTCCTAGCTTGCAGGTGCTAGGAAGCCCTCCCTCCTCCACTCACAGGGCAGGAAGAAAAGGAACCTCTGGAAAGAGGTGCTGGTGTCTGGCATCGCAAATACACTAATACTATGGGATAGGGCCTCCTCCCTTATGACCTCACTTAAGGTGAAGATTTAGAGAAGTCTAAGCCTATCCCTGATGAAAAATCACAAGAAGACTCTGAAAGAAATGCTAGGACATATATCATCATAAAGAGTCCAGGGGTGTGATTCGTGGACTTTGCCATCTCAGCAGAAGCTGAGGATAGAGATGGGAAACTGGGAGAGACACAGAGAAGTTGAGGAAAGGAAGTGTGGCTGCCAGACCCTCAGACTCAGAAGTACTGGGACATGGAGAGATTCGCTTATGAACTGCACTGTTCCTCAAGGAAAGGGGGGGGAGGGTAATAACAGAAACTGGAAGGAACACCAAGATCATGAAGGATGTCACTGCTACCACAGGCCCAGGCAGCACAGTGGATAACCTCCTCAGCCAAATACCACTAGTGCTGACTCCTGGACCAGGTGCAAATTGCTATGGCAGTGAAAACACAGGAGATTCAGGGAAACGGCAATGTTGTGGATATCAGGAGGCCTGGGTCCGAGGTCTGTTCTTTCAGTATCTGTTCTTTCAGTACCACTTTAAGGTTTTCTGGTCCCTTAGTTTGTTATTCTCTATTGTGAGAGCTATAATTTTATGCTAAAATATATGGAATTAGACATTTCAGGGGTTCCTACCTATGCGTGTAACATCCTAGTCAAGCCTGTCATCCCTGAGGCCTTCCCATTTGCCCTCTCAGTCAGCATTTCTACTCATGGGTAGTGACGGTTCTGATCTCTCCCCAACTGACGAGCCACAGCTGGGTCTGTCTGCCCATCTCTAGATGATGAAACTACACTGTGTTGTCTGTAGACCCAGCTATACCAGCCATGACAACCTGCCTATCTGTATCGCTTTTGTTCTGAAAGGCACTTGGCTAGGAGCTGAGATTCTATGCTTTGCCTATCAGGGATGCTGGGAATTGCCTTCATAAATCAGCTTCTTCCTGAGTCCTGCAGCAGGCCTGATGCCTTCTCCTTCCAGGCTCATGCTTTCAGGGTCCAGGAGGCTCGGAACCAGGCTCAGGTCACAGGTTACCAGAGAAGGAAGATATATGGACTCTGTTGTGGCAGGAATTGGTTGAGGATGGACCTGAGATCCAGAAAAGCCAGATTACCCTGGAAGCGGGTTGTGTGTCCCTGGCTGTATCCACCTAGCATGAACACAGGGGCATGAAGTGAGTGATTGGTGAGACGCTGAGATTTCTGGCTTCCGAGGTTTCCCAAAAACATCCTCCAGCCCTCAAAAGTATCATGGAGAGGCTTAAGAAAGGAGATGTTCAGGGTCCTTTTTAAAAGGCTGTGGATGGACAGAGGTTCCAAGGGTCCACTGTGCCCCACTGACCTTCTCTAACCACATGTTTGATGACTTTGTCCCCTCCTCCAGACATTTCTCATTTAGAACTTTCATAGGACATGGAGATCCCACAGATGGTCAGACATGTACACATGGGCCGCCACATGTCGCCATGAGAGCTGCATACCATGCGACCCCAGAGAAAGGCAGTGGCCCCCATGCCACTATCTCAGGAATATAGCAAGTCCGAGGTGACCGCCTCTCTGACCTCTGCTGTGAAGCCTTACAGGTAGTTCCCTGAGAGCCACAACCAGCAGGCAGCCTGAAAACGCTGAAGGGAAATGTATGAGGTAATAGATACAGGTTCAGGGCCAGAGTAGGGAGATGGCTCAACAGGCAGGGGCATTTGCCACAAGTTGAGATGACCTGAGTTCAGGTCTTGAGGCACACATAGTGAAAAGGATAATTCATTCTGGCAAGTTGTCTTTTTGCAGCTATACACACACACACACACACACACACACGAATAAATGTAATGAAATTTTTTAAAAAGCTCATGAGAGCTGGAGATGTGGCTCAGCAATGAACAGCTCTTGCAAAAGACCCAAGTTCAGTTCCTAGCACCCATATCAGGTGGCTCAGAATTACCTAAAACTCCTGGTGACCCCATACCCTTCTGGCCTCCTCATGTGCTCACATGCACATACAGACAAACAATTATGAAATAAAAATAAAATTTGAGGCATAGGAGGGATGGCTCAGTAGTTAACAGTAGGCTTTGCCCTTCCAGAGGACCTGAAGTGCTTCCCCGAATCTACTTTGGGTGGCTTACAAGTGCCTATAAGTTTCAGGAGGTCCCATTCTCTCATGGGATCCTCACAGGTACTCATATGCACATATACATAAGATAAAAGTGAATCCTTTTTAAAAGTTATTGCTGGGTTTAAGCCACACCACTCACTAGCCAGGCGCCTTGGGTAGAGGCTGTGCCTTGATTTTCTTACCCGTAAATAAGAGATGATAGCATCACTTCCCTTGTAAGGTTGCTATAAAGATTATAGAATGAGTCTACATGAAGCAATGCAGCCAGTGCAGGCTGGCCCACAATTGTTGCCTATTCTGCATAAGCAGTTTTTATTACCAGGCTTGTGCTAAAAGGATAATAGTGACTTGCCCCACAAAGAATAGCCTTAAGAGAGAGTTGAAGTTTCCTTCCAAAACAAAAGGGCACACAGTCTTCCAAACACGGCTCAGGTGACAATGACATCAGCTCTGCCCAAGCCGTGTTAGTAGACTTTGTGGACAGCATAACCTCCAAACTGAAAAATCACTAAGATTTCTCCTGGTCTGTGACTTTGCAGCTTCTTCTTTCAGTCTTTACGATGTAGCCCAGGCTGGCCTCAAACTCAAGATCGTCTTTTCTCCACTAGTGCGGGGACTATAGCCCTGCTCTTTCACAGCCTGTGCCACTCAACAATCCATCCCCACATATGTGTTTCTTTTTAGCTCATCTTGGGACTGCCGTATGCTGAATATCGGTCTTGATTCGGCGAACAGTGGACAGGGCCCTCATGACACTGGCTTTCTCATACTCCAGACAGACTGTTCTCTACCTTTAAATCTTCACGTGGTCACCATAACGAGAGGCAAGCTTGTTCCTCTCTTGAGTCTTATCTAAGTGGCTTCCTTTGAGTTTTGTGACTTGGTTCAGCCAGCCACAGCCAAGTGGAAGAAGGATACGGAGGCATCCCTGCCAGGTGACTAACCCTATGAGTCAATTAAGTAAATTCTAAGTACAATAACTACACTTGAAAAGGTATCTGTAGGCATTTTCTACAAAACACTGTTAGAATACAATGAACAGGTCAGACACAAATTGTTAATAAAAGTATAGTCTTCAGTGTGACGTTTCCTATCCAGGCTGAAGACCAGGCATTGATGTATACCTCTGTAGAGTCTACGAGTTAACCAGAAGGTAAAGAGTGCAGGCAAAAGCAGATACAATACTCTTAGAAAATCCCATGCTCTTAACAGGTCTGTTAACAATGCCCCTGTGTGATAGCATAAGGACATTCATGTTACTCCTAGATCTTAGGTATTTTTCTTTTTTAAAAAAAATATTTATTTACTAACATACTCCAGGTGTGTATGTGTGCATGTGCGTGCATGCGTGCGTGTGGGGGGGGAGGGGGGGTGTATGTCAGCATGCAAGTGGAGAACAGAGAACAAATTAACTTCTAAGTGTTACTGATCTCCCTCCTCGGAACCAAGCTCGGGATGTCAGGCTCGCTCGGTGGCAAAGCACTTTTACCCACTGAGCCATCTCTTTCCTACCCTCTCTAAAGTTTACTGGCAATCGATGGTTAGTGACTCACTGGCCCCTATAAATTGACAACCTGAAAATCTGGTCTTCCCTTCATCATCTCTCACAGCTTCCCTTACTCAGTGCCACAAACTGAGAAGCACATACAACAAGGGTATGTTACCCCCCAGTTCTGGAGAAGTCCAAGGTCAAAGTTCAACCATGCTCCTTCAGAAGGTTCCACTGAGGGATGTGTCTCAGGCTTCTCCCCAACCCTTGGAGCTTCTTCAGCTCCTTTCAGCATCGCTCTGATTCTTAATGCCAATTTTGCCTCTTACGCACACTCGTTGATTTGGGGTAGGAGCCTGAATGATATCTTCAATGGTCCTGATTCTAAACACGCCACCATTCTGGGAAATGGTAGTTAGAATTTGACATTTCAATCTTAGTGGTGCACAATTCGACCCTTTAACTTCCCTTTCCTCTCGTAAGGACAGGCAGGTAACTGCGAGTCTTTCACTTCCTTGGCTAAGAAGCACCTCACATAACTTCCATTTCCAGCTCATTGTCTGGGCTGAGTCATAGGGTTCTATCTGACTGCAGAGATGTGTTGTTTTAAAAAAAGAAAAAAATATATCCCAATTGTTTGGTTTTACCAATGGTAACTCGGGAGCCAGATGCTGGGGTGAAAACCTACTAAATTAGAGAGGCAGAGAGAGTACCCAGCTGACCTTCCTTCTCAGCTCATGTCCAAAAGGCTCACTAGCTCAGCTGACAGCCCAAAAGAAAAAGGCCAAAAACCTAAAACCAAAGGCTTGCTAGCTCAAAGCTCAAAAAGCCCCCAAAGTCAGAGAGTTAAAGCTCAAGAGCCAGAGAGCTAAAACCCCTCAACCCCTCAAGTCCCTCCTACTCTTTAATCCCTGTCAGCTGGTTTCTTTCTTTGACTCTTGACCTAGAGTTAATTTTATTAAATCCTGTGTACAGAAAGCTCTTGGATTCAAGGGTTGGCTGAACTACACCTTAATCACCTGTTTACAGTAAACAGAAAGTTCTTGGATTAAAGGTGTGTGTTAGGGCTCAATCACACCAAACAGGAAACAGGGTGTTTTGTTTTGTTTTGTTACAGTTCACAATCTCAGGGTTCACAATGGGATCAAATATGCTGCAACAGAAATGGGAAAATGTAAATTTCTGGATACCCAGAAGAACTTGTCTCCATGACAATAATTTAGATGTTTCTGAATCCATTTTACCTCTGAAAAAATAAGACAAAGAGTATCTTGGGTATGAATTGATTTACCTGAAAGCATCATAGGTTACCAGCAAGAGAGGATGAGGAAGGTCAGCGCTTTGACCTCCACTTTTTCTTCACTTTCATTTTCACTTTTTCTTTTTTTGTTCATTCACTCGTTTTCCAGATATAGGACAGGTTGTCTTTCATGTTTCTGATAAAGTTTTACTTCCCTTGATAAAAACATTTGTCATAGTGATAGGAATGTTTGTAGAGTGACTTACAGTGTATGCCAGCGGTCTCCAAAGACACAGAGAGGCAGAGACGGCTTTGCTAGAAGAAACTGGTCTCACAGCTGGGCTAAGCCCTCAGGAAGAAACATTACTCTGATGGAATTGGGACAATCCCAGGTCTCGGGGAAGGCCCTGAACAGGAGAAAGCAGAATGTAGCTAATCAAATTAGTGTGGTAAAGCTGCTGGGAAGGACGCTAGTCGGTTAATGAGTAAATATAACCATTTTATTTAAATTAGCAGCAAATTTTAAGCAATCCTCAAAATAACTGAGAATATTAGCCCTAATTAGTGTAACAGCCTGGAAAATTTCTTCTAATGGGAAAAATACAATAATGGGGTCTCTCCATAGATGCCATCCAATTGATCGCCCATTCACTCACTCATTCATTCATGTGCCCATTCACTGAGCTTTACGCCAAGAACCGAGAGCGAGAAAGGCCATTTGCCCGAGTCCCTGGCCTGGAGGAGGAAGACAAGCACAGATAATTCGCTTCCGTGATGGAACCCTGCATCTACTGCTCCAAACACACCATTACCCGACAGAGTTTATGTGGGGTCAGAAAGAACAAAGCAGAATCTGAGGATTTCTTCCATCTGTTCTGCCAGAGTTTTCTAAAACACAGACAGTGCATTGAGATAAAGTGCTTCTCCTCTGGGAAGGTACGTTCTTGGCAGTAGGAAAAGAAAGGTGGAAGGGATTTTAACTCTTCCAAAAGTCTGTGAAGTTCTGCTTCAGGACAAGCTTTGACTCGGGCTGTAAAGAAAAGAGTTTAGCTGAGAGAAATTTTTTCTATCCTGAAGATGAATTTCACATTAGGTCAGAGTGTTTAAGGAAAGCTAAGCTAAGCATAGAGGAGGAAACAGACTTGTTTGCATTGCTTTTTTGTCATTTCCTCTTTGATTTTAATTTTTATTTATTTCTGTGGTATTGTAGATTGAACCCAAGGCCTTGTATGAACCAAGAAAGTGCCCTGTCAGTGAGCTATATCCATTCAAGTCCTCTTCTTCATTTTTAAGAGTTCTCACTTGGAGGATCAGTGGATTGGTTGGTTGGTTGGTTAGTTGGTAGATAGATGGATGGACAATGCTTATTTCATTGTCAACTCACAACTTTCTAGAAGTTTCCAATTTCGAATGGGTCTCAGTGATACTCTTACCCTTTCCCTATTTAACAATGACTCCTCAATGATAGATAAATGATAGATAGATTGATAGATGGATGAATGGATAGATGGAATGATGGTTGGGTGGAGACCGATAGATAGATAAACAAACAGACGTAACATGGAAAACATTGCTTATCTCATTGTCTACTGACAACTTTCTAGAAGCTTCCATTTGCAAATGGGTCACAATGACACTCTCACCCCTCCTCTACTTGGCAATGTCCCCCAGTGGCTTCAGGGGCATTAAAAACACCTCATAGACTGTGCTTGCATCTCTAGACCTTTCATGTAACACCCCAGAGACAATTGCAAAAGTACTGCTTTTTGTGCCAAGAATTTAAATGGTTTTGCACTTGTCAGTGACCTTTGGCAGATGTCTTCACTTCTTCATGACTTTTTTCTATAAATAAATAGAATGTCAGGCAAAGAGTGGCTATGCAGCTCGCAGATCTTCCCTGTATTTCTTTCTTGTCGTAAGAGTGTGCCCTCCTTGACTCCTGGTCAGTGGGCACTAGCTGACGCCTGGCAGTGCAGGGTCAGGCAGGGCTATGCTTTGGGGAAGCTTCACATGGCCTGCTAGATTTAGTTGGCGCTGTGGTTCAGATGTGAAATGTCCCCCATAGGCTCACGTGTTTGAACACTTGTTTCCGAGCTGATAGGGCTATTTTGGAAGGCCTTTGCTAGAGAGAATGGACTGTCTGGCTTTATAACGGAGCGCCTCTTCCTGTCCACTATTGTCTTCGTCTTCCTGACTGTGTATACAATGTGACCAACCACATCACACTCCGACCACCATGCCTTCCCTGCCATGATAAACTATATCCCTTAAACTGTGAGTCAAAAATAACCCTTCCCCCATATGTTGCTTTCATCTTAGCAAGAAGAAAAATAATGCATACAGCTGGTCACAGTGATCTCTGCTAGATTCAGGAACTTACCTAGCAAGAATTGCACCCAGTCCCAAAGGCCACCATTCATGCAGAATGCAGAGCAAGGCTGGCCCCAAGGTGGCCCTAGGACAGCCTACTCTCCCACACTCTCTGGTAATCCTTCCTCAATGCCTTCCCACAGAGCTGCTTTCTTGGTGTAGAGTGGTTGTTTGAGGGGTGGTCTCAGCCACAGAGGCTCCTGGGGAAAGGCTAATACACAGAAGAATGGAACTCAGGATCTGAGAGAACAAGAGTCTAGTCCCAAGCCTGCCCACAGCATGGGTGGCCGGGGCAAATGAGTTGATGTCCCAACATCCCTATTATGTTCTAATCTGTGAGCACAGGATTATGATTTGCACATCCCCTTCTAAAACCCCTGGGACGGGAAATGCCTCAAGCACCATTGCAGCCCTGGAAAGTATCCCTGGAGACCAGGTGTCTCAACGTCCTTGCCTGGGACCTAGCAGCTTGCTCTCCTGGCTCTCTGTTCTTCAGGGAAGCTGATTACATGAGTTGCCTAATTCATGCACCTGTAGTCTCACTCTTTGCCTGAAGTCAAGGATGCTAACCTTGCAGGCCCCACCCCAACCCCCACCCCCACTCCACTCTGCCATTCACCACAAACCAAACACAGCTCTGTTGTTTAGTGTCTGGTTTGGTATTGACAAAATCTCTGAATTCCCTTCACAATTTAAAGTAAAGCATAACTCATAGCAAATGCTAACTACAGGTTACATTATTTTTGTTTACTTATATTTACATAGGTACGCATACATTTACATACACACTCAGGAAATCACTATGTATCCATCTCTGCTTGACTGTGTCTCTGCTAATTAAGCTGTAGTGTCCCTTTTGCCAGCGTATCCTCACGTGGTTCAAAGATGCTCCTCTCGCTCCTCTCGGGAGGCAGGTGTAGGCTGTAAGTCCTAGAATTTCGTGACGGGTGCTTAGTCACACCCAGGAGCAACCTGCCCAGGACCCAAGGCTGGAAAGGAGGATTTACAGGGTATAGTTTATCAGTGCCTCCTCCTTTGTTCTGGCTGCTCTCAGAAGCACAGGTGACACACGCAGATTTCCCTTTCTGTCACAGTCTGCCACAGGATTGCCTGAGGTTGCCCCTGACCTCCATCTCACCTGGGTCTGGTTCCTCCTCAGCGGGTGAGGAGAGTGTCCCCTAGACCCTTCTCCCCTCCGCACCCCCGTCTCTGCCCCCTGCCTTCAAAATGTATATCGTCTACACTTTTCTCCAACACTTTCCCATGGAAGCAGAGGCCCTGGGTGGGATACTCAGTGTTGGGGTACAGGGGGTCCTAGGGAGCAGCAGGCTGTTGGAGGCACCCAGGTGTGAGGCCATGGGGTCAGGTCCTCTTTCCATACAGAGTGATGGTGAACTCTGAGCTCTCCCTGCAGTTTCAGAGCCAAAAAAAAAAGGAGCTGCCTGATTTGTTATTCACTCCACATATGTTCTTCATTTCATGTCCAAACTCCGCAATTAGAGTCATCAACAGCGAGTTTTGCATGACTTTTATTAAACTCCCACAGGCGGGGAGCAGGCTGTCATTAGCAGCACCATAGTGCCCAATGTTCTGGCTCCTAAGCAGAGGGCTGCTGTCCCTGGCCTCCTGCCCACATTTCTTTGCAGAGCTTTGCTTCCCAGATGACTCTGGCCACGGAGACAAATTGGAAACACAGTGGCAAAGGGGCTGAATTTAGATCCTAATGTGACTATGCACACTGAGACAAGTCACCTGACCTCTCTGAGCCTCGGCTTCCTGATCAATAAAAATGGGCAGAGGAATTAAATGATAAACTATCAATCCTATATGTGCCTAGGATCAGGTTTGAATCAGAACCCTCTTTCAATGAGTGTTTTCAACAGGAAAAGCTAATTATTAAAATAACAGTAGCGTGCGTGCACATTGACTGTGCATTCTTTCTAGGTACCTTTTGAAACACTTATCTTGTCTAAGCCAGCATTCCAAGTAGCCTGTGGAAGCAGATGCCTCTAGCACCCTGTTCTTACTCGGTAGAAACTGGGGCACACCGTAACTGGGGCCCACTGATTATGTAAC
>CM053758.1:26064647-26129948 GCA_028658305.1 Pachyuromys duprasi
CTCTGTAAGAGTCCTGTGAGTCAACAACCTTTGATACCTGTAAGGATGGATGCCATGGCCCATCCACATAGCGCCAGGATGAAACTCTGGTATGTGGGTCCACCTGCATCCAGACAGGTATAGCCTTGTTAGAGGTGAAGGACTCAAGCAAGGCCATCCACCTGCCCCAGGGATTCTTTGCCCAAGCTTGGTCCTGTGGTCCTGAGGACAGCAATGTGCAGGCAGAACTCCGTGTGATCCATGGCTGTCTTCAGCTCAGCCGTTCATCATTACTCTCCCTGACCTGGTGAAGGGGACATTGCCACTCGAGCGAGACCTGAGACCTGGATGTTTGTTCTTGGCGTTGCAGGTGATTTTTCTTTCTCCACCAAGCATCAGAATAAAATGCCAGTCAGGTGTGCAGCCCTGCTGAGCTGTGCAGGGCTGAGTGAAGAAGGGATGCAATCCATCATTGCAGCTGGAGAGGAGCTGAGTGGTGAGGGTATCGTTTCTATGCCCCAGGGGGTTTGTAAAACATCCAGACAGGATAACAGCCCATCTCTGCCTTGACAGTTACTGGCAGGCTGCTGCTGTCTCAGCACTCCTGGCCGCTGTGTTCTATGGGTTGTTTAGTAAGGGGGCCTTCCTATCCTCCAGAATTTAGTCCAGGCCCCATGGTGGCTCCATGGGACCACATGGAAGCCAGTCTCCTGACACTCCCTGCTACCTTCCAGCCCACTCACTCGAGGTTGAGGGGATGCAGGGAGCTAGATGAGGGATGTGACTCAGAAGTCAGACTACAGTTAAATCTTAGCTGCTAGCCTTTGATGTGTTACTTTGGGCACATCATTTAATTCTTCTCAAATAATTAAATTTCTTCATCTTCAAAATGGGAGATGACAGTAATACAGGTAGAAATTCAAAATCTGAAAAGTTCCACTATCTTAAACTTTTTGAATACTCACGCGGAAAAATCCCAAACTTGACCTCTTATGAGAGGTAGCTATGTATAAAATTGCCTTTAGAGATCCAAGATGGCTGCCATGAGAGAACACTGTGTCTGAGGAGTAGGACAGCAGAAACAACGCAGCAACCAGGAGACTGAACTCTGGGACCTAAAACGCCAGCATTTGTGATTGCCAGGGTTTCACTGTGTGGTCTTGGCTGTCTTGCTTTGTAGACCACTCTGACCTTGAATTTACAGAGATATGCCTGCCTTTGCTTCCCTGAGTACTGGAATTAAAGGCATGCACCACCATGCCTGGCTGTACAAATAATTTTTAATTCACCTGTACTCTGAAAAAATGTACAAAAATAAAACTCTTCAAACATAAAAAATAAAATAAAATAAAATTGCCTTTAGATTATGTGCCTAAAGAATTTGTGAATCATAAACTTTGTGTTTAGATTTGGGTTCTATCTCAAGATAATCTTTATTAATGTATACACAGATATTGTAAACAATCCTTTAAAGGTCTGAAATTGAAAACGCTTTGTCCCCAACTTTGGATATGGGGTACTGCAATCCTGTGCTTGACCATAACTCCATCAGGATTAAATGGGGTAGGATGTGTGAGCCTGTTCCACTCTGGCATAACACAACCACAGATATTTCTGCTTGATTATTAGCAGTTTTACCCAGGGCCTCTCGACAATAACACTCCTGATATTTTGGGCCAGGCAGTTTAACTTTACTAACGGGTGCTGTGTGCTCTACCCCTGGGTGCCAGGAACCTCTCCTTCTCCAAGTCATAACTAAAAACTTTATGTCCGAGCATCCCAAATGACCCCTGGTAAATAAAAACTATCCCTTTTGGAGACTACAACTATAAATCACTTCTTGCTTTAACCTTCAAAGGCTCTCATTGCTCTGAGCATTGCCACACTTGCTGGGACTTTGGGCATTGAACAAGGGGAATCTTGCACAAAACCATTCCATATTTTATGTGTTCAGGCCATCTATTGATTCACTGTGCTACTGGCTGGGCTTCTGAGATGTCCAAGGGAGGGCTGGAGGGACTCTTCCTTGCCAAATCCATCTCTGATCCACCATCCACCTGGTTCCACTCATCGAGATGCACTTTGTTGTTGGCTTTTTAAATAACAAACAACTGTCTGTCCATATTATGGTCTTCTGAGACTCCAGAGCCATAAACAGCACTGGTGACAGCTGTAAATGCACACATTCCTCTCACAGAATCTCTCCAGGCACTTCAGAGCAGCTAAGTGAATAAAACTGACTTCAGCTGCTACCTCAGGGGCCACCCCACCCTGGAGATGAGAGGCAGGCCCTGGCGACAGGAGGCCGGAAGGGACAGGGGTGACTGGTCCCTGGCTATCCTTCTCTTGTAGCTCATGCTTCTAAGCCTTAGTCCTGGCTCTCAAGATGACCCCTGAGTGCTCCCCTGTCCTGAGATCACTAGGCTTGCAAGCTAAGAACATAAACACGTGTCTCACTCTCTGGAGAAGGCAGGTAGCAGGCTGAGGCCATGCACATTCAGAAAAGGCCTTAGGAAGTGATGACTTGTCATTTCCGGTTCAAAGGCACAAGAGTTGGAGTAAGCCAGAAAGGAGCAGGGAGGAGGTGTGGGGGTTGGGGATAATTCACGTGCTCTGTCAGTGGACTTGGTGACTTTGCTTCCTGAGGTGTGGCTGGCTTGTTCATTAGTCTTTTGTTGCTGTGACCAAAAAGAAACAAACAAAACAACAACAACAAACCTGGCAGGAAACAATCCAAAGAATGGCACAGGGTTTGAGGCTACAGCCTGTCAAGGCATGGGAGGCACGGTCCAGGAAGCCTGAAGCAACTGGTCACACTGTGCCCAAAGACAGGAAGCAAAGACATGGAAGCTGGCGCTCAGCTTCTTTCTTTCTTTCTTTCTTTCTTTCTTTCTTTCTTTCTTTCTTTCTTTCTTTTTCTTTCTTTTTCTTTCTTTTTCTTTCTTTCGTTCTTTCTTTTTTCTTTTCCCAGCCTGAGACTGCAGTGTAGGTCTCCCTCCTTGGTTAGGTCTCTCTGGGAACACCACCACAGACACACCCAGAAGTGCACCCCCTAGGTAATTCCAAATCCCATCCAGCTTACAGGAAAGATTGACCATCCCAGCCAGTCTCCTAGATTCAGCTGTGCTTCTACCACACAAGACCTACAGCTCTCTCACCCTCAAAGATTGATTTCTTGTTGGGATGGATGGATAAATGTGATGCTTCAACAACTGTTGGAGATTGTAAATCCTACCTGTGTCAAATTCTTCCTCAACTGCAATAAACTACAATTCTCAACAGCTCCTCTGCTTTCCCTGGTGCACAGAGTGGGCCTCCTTGGGCTTACACTAGACACTCACATCTCAACCACGGTTAGCTTGACAAGGCAGCCTTTTCTCTTTTGGTCTAGTGACATCTCCATGTTGAGCTGGAAATTGTACCTTTTCCCTCTGCTGATAACTTTGGTCATTATAATCCTTCATAATCTTTCACCTCTATAATTAGAGCAATCAGTAAGGCTGGAGATTTTGATGTCTTCATCCCTGGATTTATTAACATGATAAACTGTAAGATGATATTTGAGGGCTGATTTAGACATAATGTTTGCTTGTTCCCGTGTCTCCACCCCCTTCCTCCCATCCAGGGAGGCTGCTCTGTGACCTGCTGCAATGGGCTCCCATGTTCTCTGGCCTCTAGTTGGGTTCTGCTAATTAGTCATTTTGCTAATGCCTTGATGGAAGAGCAGAATGGGAGGGGAAAGGGAGGCATTTTGGTACATCCCAGGCAAAGAGGCTCCAATGAGCTTCCCTGATAGACAGCACTTGGCTGTGACACACTCATTGCTGGAAGCAGAGCATGTATTGTGTGACTTTCCTGGGAGTTGCTGAGGTTTGGCTCTGCGGCTTGACTCCCTCACCCATCTCCTTTGCTGGTGTGCTGGACTGTTCTGCATCCTGTCACTGTAGTGCACCATAGCTGTGAGTCCTCACTGCACAGGAGGGTGGACCTGAGGTTTACCTTAAGGCCAGAAGTACTTACCATTTGCCCCTTCAGGACAACACTTGCTAGCCTCTGCTGTACATAGTCTCAGTAGAGGTAGAAATTCTGTGTCTTTTACTTCCCAGCCCCCAATACTGGATGCTCTCCACCAAAGGCAGGGCCTGAGCCTTTGTGCTCTGTTTCTTCTGGCACAAAATATTTATGAAGGAAGTCAGCGAGTCTGCACATAATGGATTCAAGAGGTACTTTCAAAGCTGTGGGTGGTAAAAATCAATTTAAAAGGTTATGGCCAATGTTTTTCAATGTAAGAATAGAATAGAAAATGGAGTGTGCCTTGCCATGAGGGCAGTTTTCATTTCTTCAAAGTTTTGTCTCCATTCTACATGAGGACCAAATGCTGTCCTGGATCACAAGCTGAAAGGGTTTCTCACTGTCCACTGTTCTAATTGCACATCTGAAAGTTACCGGATATAAAAATCTGGGGCCTCTCCTCATCAAGGACTCTTGGCCAGCTGTCTGGTGACAACGGCCATTTACCCTCCATGCGTTTGGCCGTTGACATCTGACCTCTGTCCCTCCCCTCTCTTCGCCCCTAGAATGTGTACTACACAAGCGGCCAGCAGATCCACGTGGGTGTCCTAAGCCCCACTGTTGACGACGATGACAACCGGTGTCTGGTGGACGTCAACGGCCGGCCACGGCTCATCGAGTGCAGCTATGCCAAGGCCAAGAGGATGAAGCTGCAGTGGCAGTTCTCTCAGGTAGGCGACGCCGTCGGCGCCACTGCCGAAGGGCTGTCCCACACGTGCGACCGTGGGGCTCCCCCCCCCCCCCGTCTCCACCCATCTGGAGGCCCGTGTTGACTTCTTCCCTTCCCTCGGCCGCTATGTCTCTCACTGTGGATTCAAGCACCCAGTTTTGAGCGGGCTCGTGCCTCTGCCCGAAGACCTCCCCACCACAGGGAGTCTGCTCTTAGAGTTAGTTTCTGCCTCTGGATGGGGACACTGTCCTTCTCGGTAGTAAGCTGGCTGATTCTTACAGGAGGTGAGGGAGCCCATATGGTCCTAGAACTCCAGGGCACCTGAGGCCCTGATCAGAGTGAGGGGAGGGCAAGAGGGACTGTCAGCACTCAGGAGACTAAGTGGCAGAAACCCGTCACTCAAATCTCCTAGCCAATTGCTTCTGCCATGAGGAAGAACGTGCAGGCAGGAAAAGACAAGGACTTTGATCTCATTACTGCCCCCTGCATGGGGGTGGAGGGTGTGCTGGTAAGGGGGACTGTATCATAATGTGTGGGTACAAGGTGTCTTTTGCCTGTGTTCTGGGAATAAGAATCAGGGGTTTTCAAGAGAGCCTTCCTGTCTTAAGAGAGTGCTGGAGGTCAATACTAAACAGCAAATCAAGGACTTAGGGGCTAGTTAGAGACTGGGAATGAGAGCCTGAGCCAGGAAAGCAGGTGGGAAGGTGGTTTATGGGGAACCAAGGGAGTTCATGACAGGCAGGTAGAAGGTTCTTTGGCAGCTCTGGGTGGCTCAGCTGGGCCTGCAAAGTATTCAATTTTTTTTTAAAGTTGTTTTCTGTTGTTTGTTGTTGTTGTTGTTGTTGTTAAGAGACAAGAGATGTTGTTAATTCCCATCCTGGTGCCTTGCCAACCATTGTCAGGCATCACTTCCAGCACATCATGCCTACTGCCACTTATAAAATACTCCAAATTCCCTTTTATACCTCTAATCATGGCATGGCATTGGAAGTGGCCCCCTGGAAGGCTAGGGTTGGGGCTGGGGTGTGATGTTGGGCTTGTTTCTTCCTACTTCATCTCCTGTTGAAGCCCTAGGACCCCCAGTCATGTAACTGGCAAGACATTTGTGCCTGAGACTTTGATAGTCATACCAGAGTGCATGGAAGCCACTCCCTGCTGCACTCAGCTAGTCCTAACGGGCCCCCAGGTTCTGCTTGGATTGGTTCAGGAATGGTTCATGAGTGAGACAGGGCTGATGGCTTTTCAGAAGGGAGGGCACTGGAATATTGCGGGTGTTCCATTCGACCAAGGGACCAGTATGAGCCAGAAGGTGAGCCATCAAACCCTATACCGAGTTAGTACTCACATGAGTGTAGCCTGAGTCTGGAGGGCATAGTGTGGAGTGGCCAGAGCAGAGCCTGGGCAGGACACTGGGCCTCAGTCATGGAGGCTACCAGGGAATGAACAGCATGGAACACATTTAGGTCTGTGCTTTTGAAAGCCCCCCTGGTGGAGACTGGGGAGCTTGTGCCTCACCCTTCTGAAAGCGTGAGGACAACTGCTTCCGGGCCATAACCTACAGCAGTCACATGCCAGAGGGTGTCCTGGGCTCTGAGGACTTGGCATCACCCAGATGTGACTCTTCCAGGTTCACCTAATCTCCCAGCTCCCTTTTCAGGCAGGAACCTGGGAATCCGCAGGGGAACAGCTCTGTCTGTCTGCGAGCGTCAGCCTAAGGCAAAACCATCTCACAGTGAGTGCTTGCCTTCCCCCATTTGAGAACATAGTCTCGAACAAGCAGCCCCACAGGACTACTACCTGAATGGACTCATTGACCAGCCAAGCAGACAACGCTGTGACTGTGTGTAGCACTCTGGGGGCCAGGAAGCTTTTAGCCGCTTTAGCATATGTCTAATTAAAACTCCCCAGGTGCTCTGGCGACAATATCTCTGATCTTTCTACCAAAGGGAACTGTTTGGAAGTAATATCTTTAAATTCCTAGTTTGCAAACCCAGAGCAGCCACTTCCGTTTACTATTCAATAATGACCAGATGTGCAATTTTTGCTTGATGTAAAATGATCAATATTTATCAGGAGACCTGGAGTCCATCCACCCATTGCTCATTGACAATGGGTTACTGCTCACAAGGCCAAAGGAAGCCTGGAGCCTCTTAAATGATTTAAAGTCTTACGTTTAGGTTTGGGAGGTAGCTCAATCAGTAAAGCCCTTGCCTCATAAGCACAAAGACCTGAGTTCGGTATCCACAGAAAAACGAACAAATGTGATGGTGCAGGCTTGTAGTCCCAGAGCTAGGGAGACTAGCCAGCCTAGCTGAATCAATGAGCACCAGGTTCAGTGAGGGACTCTGTCTTGCGACCACCACACATGCACATACACATACGTCACCTTGTGCTTGAGCTAATTTTCTTGTAACACACTTTAATCTTTGCAAATTATGCAGTGACCCAACCAACTAGAATGTTATGCTGCAGAAGCTGAGCTGGAAGGAGATGCATTTGGAATCTCTTTTCTGGTTTCAAAGTATATATTATTTACTCTCCTGACGACCACATTTAAACTTCACGGACACACTGAATTAATCTAAAAGTAGTTCAGTGGGATTCTCTTTAGGTTCTACCCAAGCAGCTCATTTGAATATCTCTGTTCCATCTCATACCTTGGGTTTTCTGCTTAAGAAATAGTTTGTGCCCCGTCTAACCTCTACAAGCCCTTCTGAATTTCCAGAACTTCTGGTTGAACTGAGACACTGTTAGACACTCACATTCTGAAACCACATATGATGAAAACATCTCCTGGCAACGCTGATGTACAGGGCTCTGATGAGCAATTTTCTGATGATGAACATTCTTTCTTTCAGTCATTCATCAAACATTTATTGAGCACAGGGGTTTGGTGGGGGTGGGGGGGGAAAGGGATGCAGAAGTAAATCAGAGGTGGCCTCTGCCCTCGAGGAGCTCACGGGCATGTAAACACACAACAAAACAGGCTGATGAGTATAGAAACAGAGAACTTCGCAGAGCTCTAAAAGCCCGGGGTGACTGGCTCCATGTGCAGAACTCAAGAATGGATGATTGAAAGCTTGTAGAAACAGTTCCTAGATGTAGGAAGCAAAAAAGCATCCCAAACAGAAGCTCTGCCTGGGGAAAGGCACAACGAAACTGAACATTCTTTTGTAAGATATAATATAGACCATAGACCTAAGTTTAGACTTCACCAGGGAAGCTCTTAAGGTGTGGTGGTCAACCTATATTACTATAGAGAGAAGGGATTGTTGAATTCACAATTCTAGGTCTGCTCAGCTCTATTGAGAGCCTCCTGAAGGATGACATCACCATGGCTAGAAACAGAAGCTTACAATAAAATGGAGGTCAGGGTATCTTTGGTACCAATATATTTCATGAGAACTAACACAAGGGTTCCACAGAGGGCAAGGCCCTCAGTGACCTAAGGACCTCCCAATAGACCCCACCCCTTAACGGCCTCATCACTGCAACACTACCATGCCCAGGCCAGAGATGTCAATACAGGGAAGACAAACCTTATCTAAACCATAGCAGTATCCCTGTGAGCTCTGGAAGATACCCATTGTAGCTGGGTGGAGTAGAAGGGGAGATACTGGAGGCAGGGGAGGGAGGTGGAGAAGAGGCTGTTCCCATCATCCCCAGAATAAGTGGGAAGATTTGGTAGCCATGGAGGCTTTGAGACTTTGAGAGGGATATAAGCACTCCATTGGTCACAGTGATGGATTAGTGACAGTTGCTGGGCAAGGGTGGAAATGGGATGGTATTAGTAATCCATGATGACCCCTAGCTCTGGATTTGAAGAAGAGGTGGTAAGGTGACTCCTCTGAAAATAGCCAGCGTTTCCATCCACACACTGTGAAACTCTTTAATATGGGAAATGGTAGGTGTTTTGGGGTTTGATTCTATGCTTTTTCTAAATCCCGATTCACACTCCCCCCATTAAGGAAATCCCCAAAACTGCCTATCCCCTCATATTATAAATGCCTATTAATCAAGTGTACAATTTTTAATCTTCTGAGAGTGCTTTTCAGCCTGGGATTTAGAGGACATTCTAAGACTCTGGAGTATAGCGTTAGTGAAAGTGGCATTTCAGTCATTGACCTGTGAACCAGGAAAGGGAGAGGGAAGCAGCGGACACTGTGTCACTAGAAGGGTATCAGTGGAGCAAAGAATGGGCTGCCAAGGCCACCTGACCCTGACCCACTTCTGTGGCTTTCAATAGTTAGCCCAATGCTAGAGTCAGGTCTGTGACACATTGCTGGGAAACCCTGATAAGCCTGCTGTGGCTTGTGCCCTCTAAGTTCAGGCTTCCGCACAGCCCTCATGTGCATGTGAATGGCAGTGAAGGGAAATGCTGAGAAGCAGAAAGATCTCAAGGACTGCCAAGGGTGGGGACTGTCCCATGAAGCTCGGCAGAAGATCGGAAGTCAGGGGCAGAGTTGTTTGTGAGGTTGGTAGATCACTGAAGGGCTAGTGTTAGTTCATTTTTATAAAATTGTGGGGTTTTTCTCAGTGTCTCTCTTAACCTGGCTATCACCCAAATAACTGAGACTCCATTATATTATTTTAGCAAGCTTCACAGCACAATCCTGAGCAGAATTAACTCTATTCTTAACCCTTTAAGCTAACCTGGCTTCCTCCCTGCCAGAGATACTTGCACTTTGTGACTTTCACTGCTGAGCTCTTTCTCCTGGTATCTCCTGGGCATCTGCCCAAAGCTGAATCCCCTACTTCTTCTAACTCCAGGAAGTCCAGCCTTATTCTCTCCCCTGCTCAGCGGCTGGCTGTAAGATGCTTTATTAGCAAATCAGGGGACAGTTGGGAAGCAGTATTTATACAACATTGAGACAAGAGATTATCAGAACAAGGATTGCAACCAGATATAAAGGGTACAGAAATCAGCATTTGAATTACACAATAACCTTATGTCTACTGGCCGTTCTTTAGGATCCACAGAAGTTGAACTGGGTGCTTTTCACACATTCCCAGCCCTGAAACTCTCTAAGTCTAAAACTCTACAAGCTACTGAAGTTAGACCTGAGACCTTGAGCTTTTTGTGGCATCTGCAAATCCCACTGGGCCAGCCCAAAGCAGAATAGCACACATTGAGAATATGCCCAACTCAAATGAAGGTCTTCTTCATCACACTTTGTGGGGCCCCTTACCCATTTTTCCACCCTGTGCCACTCTCTTCAGAAGCACGGATAACAGGACGGTGACTCACACTTTAGGCAGCTCCACCAGAGGACAGGAAGGCTAGGACAGAATGGGCGCTGCCATAATGTGCTTCTCTGCTGCTATGATAAAAATACCCACCAAAAGCAACTTGAGGAGGAAAGGGTTAATTTGATTTACAAGTCCCTAACCACAGCCCATCACTGAGGGAAGTCAGGGCAGGAACTCAAGTCGGAACCTAGAGGCAGAAACTGAAGCAGAGACTATGGAGGAATGCTGCTCACTGGCTTGTTCCTCATGGCATAGCTTGTTCAGCCCACTTTCTTATACAAACCATGACCACCTGTCTACTGGTAAAAGAATCATATTGAACTTGGCCCTCCCAATTCAACCATGAATCATGAAAATGTCCCACAGACTTGCCTATAAGCCAATCTGATGGTGGCAAGTTCTTACTACCTCTCTCCACATATGCCTAGGTTTGTATCAAGTTGACAAAATGCAACCAGCATAAACATAGAGTGTGCTGCTGATCAAATGAAGGGACCCTTTAAAATAAATGTACTAATCTTAGAGGCCTCCTGGTCGCTGGTTCTTGAGCTAGATGTATACAAACCCTACTTTCATTGACCTTATTTACTATTCTTAGAAGCGTGAAAAACACATTTTATATATGTGCTTATGTGTGTGTGTTTCTTCCTATAATCATATTTGCAATGGGGTAGAAGAAATCTTTTCTATTAAACATATGTTCACATTGCATGGAGCAAAGTTCAGATTGGGGTAAATATGTTTTGTTGAGCTCGCTAGCTTGTACTTTATGCTATATAGCCCCAACTATCAGTTCTTTGGTGGAAGTATTGACGTGGCTGAGGGTCCAAGGTTGTACAGAGGAAACCCCACTTCCTCACCCTGGACTTGCTGCATTCTTGGAAGGAATGTCAATAAAAGCAAAGGTGTCTGTTGATGCCAGGAAAGGGGACTTTTATGGAATATGGGAATGTGTTGGGAGAACACAGCCCAGCTCACCTGTCAAGGGGTCTAATGTGAAACAGATATCCTGCTGCAAAAACAAAATCTGTGTGCAGGCACATTTCCCCCAAAGTACTTTAACCTTGCCTGAGAATTCCCCCACTCAGGCGAGGAGAAGCCTTTGACTTTCCCCAGCTCCTGTCCCCAAGCGCTGTCAGCACATCCAGCGTTGAAAACATTTTGTGCTGAAAAGAAAGGGCTATAATCGGGTGTTTCATTACAGCTCTGGGATAAAGCAGCTTTTCATTTCCAGGTCATAATAAAGGGTGAGAGGGGGACTGTCCAGTTCCGAGGGACTGACAATGCTTTGTTTAGACCCTGTTTTCTTAGTTATTTTTAAAATGAGAACAATCAGCATTTTCTTCTTCCTTCTCTTCCTGCAGAGATCAGGGACAGGGGCAGATGTGATTGCTCAGCTCCCCAGAACTGCAGGAGATTTTTTTTAACAAATCAAATATTTATATAGTATTTATGACATGCCAGACACTATGCTAACCTCTTATAAATAATAGTTTGAAACCATGGCAGAGCCAAGAGGCAGTTTCTAACGTTATCCTCATTTCAGAGTTGAGGAAACAGAGGCACATATAAGTTAAGTAATTGTTAGAAGTTAGACCTATGAGTACTGTCTCAAGAGTCTGCACTGTAAATTTCCAGAAAACAAGTTAGTCAAAGTTTGAGGTTGGGCTCTCCCTTGCTGAATCAGGCATGTGTGAACCGCAGCCACCTTGGTCAACTCTCCAGCCACCATGTGTCTTTGGACTCACCTCTGTCTATCCCTTGCTTACTCGATATTACTGCATCTTTAGCCAATGGCCCCATACAGCAAGTCCCAGGCAGAACTTCACTTAGGCTTAGGTGAGTCCCCTTGAAGAAAGAAAACACAGAAGTACATATTGAACACAGTAAGTGTTGAATATTCATACTGCACAAAGATCACTTTACTCTACAAAACACCTAATCTTGGGGTCTCTGTAAGTAGGCCTAATGTCCTGCCCAAGCTTTGAAGTATTTGATTACCAATCATTAAGTACTTAACCCAGAAACTTCGCAGCTCGTTGAGCTTAAAGCCCAAGACCCACAGGGCTGCTTGCCTTTTGGAAAATTCATTAGCAAGGAAGGTGGAATAGGAGCTCTGAGATAAACAAAGGAGCCTTCGGATCTAGGACCTAGGATCTCGTACACACTTGCCTTCAAATCAACTTCTACCACAGGGAAGGCCAGCCTGGGCATTCCAGAAGCTCTTGCCCAGGGACACAGGGCAGGCCTTTGCCAAACAGGGCCACAGAAGCTGCTGATGTTTGAAAGCAGGACCCATACCAGTGCTGCCCCTGGAATGGCACTTGGGACTGAAAAAGGCACATTTTCAGGTCCTGTCTGAGACCTGCTGGATCTGAAAGCATAGTTGCCAGGTTTCCCCGAGCAGTCTAGTGATCTTGTTCTCCAGTGGATGACCCCTGGGCCTCAGCCTAGTCCCAACACTTGCCAACCACGAGACTCAGAGCCAGTTCTTCAACCTCTCAACCTTGGTCTCTAATTTTATGACATGAGAAATCTTCATCTCTATCTCTCAGGGCTATAGTGAGGAAGACACTCCAGCATGCACCTCACAGGTAGGGCAGGGATAGTTTGGTGCTATCTGACCCACAACTAGCCACCATTTGGCATAGCTTTGAGCAAACAGGCTAGAGGTTTGGGAGCTTGAGGGTTTCACGGGAGATGACTCCCACATGGCCCAGTGCATAGTTCTCTGTGCTACCATGTTGAGTGGCCCACAATGGTCAATGAGATGATAGACAGAAGCCCAGAACAGCTCAGCAATTCCCCAGGCCAGATAGTTACTCCCCACGTCACATGACCAAGACCTAAGAAAGAGTCATTCCTTACTTGCTTCCGGCTGGGCCCATTGCTGTCACTCCTTCAGAGGGAAAGAAGAACAAGACAGGAGCTGGAACTGGCTCTAGGACCTGGTATTAGTATTCTTTATCATATACATTCAACTTCCGCTTTCTTTTTTAATGGCTTCTTCCATATTTAATTTGGTTCCCATTCCAATTAAACCCTCTGTGTGCTGCAACTTCTCTCCTGCCAGGTTTAATTGCTCTTATTTAAATTCTTTAATTAAAAGTATTGTGTGTTTCTAGACCCCGTACTTATAAGTATTACACAAATAATTTTGATGACTGAGCCGGTAAACCAACACGCGGTGGGGCCCTACACGGAGAGAGAAGGACTCAGATCTCAGCATCCAGCCCCAGCTCCAGAGCCGAGAGACTGGCCCAGGGCTGGAGGCTGAGCCCTGGAGATTATTAGAACAAAAGTCAGCTAGCACATGTCCCAGCATCCTTCCTTCCTGAAACACTTAGCCTAGCCCAGCACCCAGAGTAGCCTGCTTAAGTGTGTGGATCAGACCCAGCAAGTGTTAGCTCTGCCTCTCAGATCAAAAGCTGGAGTTCAGTGGCCCTACCTTCACACCTTGTGCCTCATCTCCTCCCTTTTACCAGGGCTTCTGCTGCCTCTGCATAAATGCGCCATGAGAGTTCCCTGACCCTCACCCCAAGCCCATCGCTGCTTCTGGAACTTTTCATTAGCACCCTGGCCAAACATCTCTCCTCTAATAAGGTCTCGCCTTTGGTAGAGGATCTCCCTGACTACCTCTTACACCTGGCAGCCATCTTCTACTCCTCAGCATGCCCGAGCCTCCTCCTGAGCTCCATGATATGGGGCACAGCCTCATCACCTTCTCTTCTTTCTAGAATTTGCTGTCAACTCTCCCTCCTAGAGTACACTATAAGAACAAAAACCTTCTCCTTTTTAGTCATGAATACATTGCAGCAGCTGAGAAATGTGCATGGCACTTGGGAGATGCTCATTAAATATTTGGCAGTGCCTGGAAGGATCTATGAATAATGTGCCGTCAGAAAACCCTCAAAGGGAACAGACCAAACCTCCTTTGGTCCACTGAAACATCTGCCTCTATCGCAGCACCTGGTTCTGCCAGCGCCTTCAGTCTAGCCACTACCTCAGAGATAGACATGAGGTAAGTGGCAGGGTTTGCCAGTTACTTATCTAGTGGAGAACAGGAAATAGGAAAGATTCTCTGGAGTCCCAGCTGGCCTCCATGTGGAATGTTGGTGAAGTTTTCCAGTTTCTCAGAACCTCAGCCTCCAGTTCTATAAAATGAGGGCTCCTACTATATCCCCCTTGGCGGGGGTGGGGAGGTTGTAAAAAAAACTCATGAGATTGGACAGGGAAGGCAATAGGCAAGGTGCCAGGAAAACAGCAAATAACTTTAGTTCCAGTGCAGAACCTACAGGTCAAAACACTGTCAGGAGCAATGCCAGGCTGCTTCCCCTGGTATGAGGAAGCTATGAGGAAAAGAAATCAAGGCTTCTTTGAAAGCCTGGTGAGTAGTAGGAAAACACCTAGTTCCAAGAGAGGAATGATGTTCTGAAAAGGATGACAGTCTACTGCTATCTCTCCCACCAAAGAGGGCCTGGATGTGGTTCCTAGAAGCATTGGGGGCTGCTTGTATTGTTCACAGAATCTCTTTCTGCTGAAGAGAGAGCTCTTGGCCTCCTACAGCCTTCCCAGGAAGGAACCAATAGTATCAGTCAAGTGGGACCCCTTCCCATTCCTGCTTTTGGACCTGAACTGTTTCTTCCACATGCTTCTGGAAAGCCACACTGGCTGTTTCTACCCCATAATCACACACTGGCTATCTCTGGGAATGCTGAGGGCATGGGTCAGGGCAGGGCAGGGCCTGGGAAATGTCAGCCTTGCATCTCTGAAGGAGACTTTTCTACTCCTTCCTCACTCTCTTGCGTTGGGTAGGTGCCCAAGGAAGGCCGGGATGGCTGGAGTGGCTGCCAGGAAAGAAGGGACTGCAGTTGTCTCTCTTCCACAAGGTTTTTCCTGGGATATGTGAAGCAGCCAGCCTCACTGTTGACAGGGTCTGCTTTGGGCCCCAGAGATGTGCTGAGCAGCCAGAATCTACAGCATAATGGATGGAGTTTGGTCCAGCCCCATTTCTATGACCGCCCCTACGCTGATGCCCTGAACAGCTCAGTGTGTGTATGTGGTGTCTTACAGCTGAGAAACGGGTCTCCCATCAGCCCTTCTGCTCAACCTCTAAAGAATCATTCTTTAGCCCCACCGACAAGACAAGTGAAGTGGGGAGGGAGGAGTCTTGCCCAAGTCCCCGCAGCCGCAGCCAACAAGCAGAACTGAGAAGCTCTGAGGTCAGCACTCTCTGCCTCAAGGCCTAAAGTCAGGCAGACCTTGAACTTAAAAGAGCTGGGCTGGTCCTGACTCCCTGCCTGAGCTCTGTCCCTACCTCCAGGAGCAGGACAGACAGCCTGTCTAGTGAGGGTGGTGAAGAGGTGATGACAGGCTGACCACAGTCCCACTTTAGAACTGTGAATCAATAATAGGGCTTTGGCTGGGCATGAGATGACAGATATGCTCAGATTTACAAGATTTATATGGATGCTGGCAATATGGGGAACTGGCCTTGCTTGGAGCAAGTGTTGTTAGATGCTTCTGAGACACCCCAAAGTCCAGCCTTTGAAAGACAAGATGATGATTTAAAGGAGACCACAAGTCCTGAGAGGACAGTTTGAAGCATCCTCCGTGGGTATTCCAGCATGGTGCAGGAGAAGGTGTGGCCACAAAAGCGGCATGTTGAAGAAGCCTATTGTCCAGTGTGAGGCAACTCCGACCTCATTCTGATCACACAAGCTAACGAGCTTATGCAAAGAGCCAGAGTGGAAAACTAACGCAAGGTTGTTGCATAAGGCACTGGGAACGTGGACTGTAGAAAATCATGGAATTGGGGGGGGGGAGCATGGAAGAGAAAAGAGCAGAGCTAGAGTGAAGCCTGAGGAGAAATGGTATGTAGCCCCATTGAAGATCTGAGGAGTTTAGTCTGTGGGAAGAGGATAGTGTTCTTCCTCCAGAGAGGTACCAGGCAGAGTGGAAAGGCCTATGGCTCAGTACAGAGGCCATTCAGGCTGCATGTAATAGAGAAGGCTGGCCTGCAAAGTGTCCTGTAACATGGGGACTCTGGAGACCAACCCTTCCTCTGGCC
Source organism: Pachyuromys duprasi (assembly GCA_028658305.1). Classification (NCBI taxonomy): domain Eukaryota; kingdom Metazoa; phylum Chordata; class Mammalia; order Rodentia; family Muridae; genus Pachyuromys; species Pachyuromys duprasi. The sequence goes on from CM053758.1 coordinate 26,080,688, forward strand.
TCAGAGCCTGTACCTGTGTTCCAAGGGGAACACAGTGCTCCCTCCCCCTCTTGCTTCTGTTTCTCTTCTGCTGAGATAGTGAGTCATAGCTCTCCCAGAAGAGAGCCTGAGCATAGGGTAGAAGCATCCGTGCTATTCACATGGATGCTTTTAACGTGGACTGTGTGATCTGCTGGGCCGTCACCTACACAACAGAAATGATGAATCCTTTACCCCTCCGGACACTTGCACACCCACACCCTGCAATTTCTACCTCCAACTTCTCATTCCCAGGCTCCTTTACCTGCTTTAAAAGTATTTTTGAGGGGAGCTAGAATTTGTGTTTAATATTTGTTTTTTAAGATTTATTTATTTTTATTTTATGTGTATAAGTCTTGGCTGCATGTATGTATGTATACCACATGCAAGCATGGTGCTCGCAGAGGCCAGAAGAGGGAATCTGATCTCTTGGAGCTGGAGTTGCAGTCATTTGTGAGCTTTCGTGTGGGTACTGGGAATGGAACCCAGGTCCTCTGGAAGATTAGTCAGTGCTCTTAACTGCTGAGCCACACACACAGAAAAACACACAAAATACATCTTCAGCCCAATAATTCTGAGCAAAACTCACACCCAGGTCAGGAAACAGGTAACACATCCCAGAATGCTCCTTTACCTCATGCTATTTTTACACTCTTTAACCCCACAGGTGACTACCATCCTGACTTTAAGGCTTCTGTTTTGCTCAACCTAGTGGGAAGCTTATCAAACAATTATATTTATTCTTTTTTGTGTGTCTTCTTTAGCTCAGTATTGTCCTTGTGAGATTTATTCTAGTTTTCATTGCCATATAGTATTCCATTATATAAATAGACTGTGGATTTTTTAAATCCAGTATATTATTGATGGATACTTGGGCCATTCCCGCTTGGAGCATTTATAGTATGTTTCAAAAAGCCTTTAAGTACGTGTTTTTCATGCACACATTCCAATTTGATGTCATCCCAGGCATGGAATTGTTAGGTCACAGGGTGCACATTTCAACTGTAATAGATACAAGCTGTTTCCTAGGTAGAGTTTAGAAATATGCCTTCATGTTCTCTGGAGAGATCAGCAGTCAGTTGCCATGGGGATGGTTGTGGGCACCTTGGAATGAGTGCCTGACTGGAGAGGCCTGCTATCTCTCCCTCACACAGTGTACCTCCTGGCTTGAGCTGGAGACTGTGCAGGCTGAAGAATACCATGTGAGGTGGGTGCCCTGGAGGAGGTGGCTGGAACCCTGAGAGGGAGGCAGACAGGATCTGGGCTTTGGGGTGCAGCCTTGGCTCAGCCTGCCACAGAACTGTAGAGAAAAGGCCTGGACACTGAGATGACGCCCATAAGCCAGACACCTGGAAGGAACTGGGGAATAGGTCAGGACCAGGAAGGGTGTGGGTCTGGGGAGGGCTCAGGGATGAGCTAGGGAAATAGGCAGTCCTGGGCAGTGAAGGCCTTTCCCACTGGGCTGAGCATGTGTGTCAACATGGTCATTACTCATTAGGATTCTGAAGTTGTTCAGGTGAACGATGACAGGGCCCCAAACCAGGCAAACATGATGGAAGAGGGGTTTGGGACAGTCACAAGGCGGGAGGGTAGTAGAATTGACAGTACTTGGTACCTGACTGTATGAGGAGGAGCCAGAGGAGTATGTGAAATTGCTTGAGTCACCCATAAAAATACCTGGTTACTGCCAAGATGGGGAAGGAGTGGGTTCACATGTTAGGCAAGACTAGCAGACACTCATGCCTACTCGTGGGATAATCACCACTCAAGCAACCCTAACTGCTTAAAATCCAAGTCCAGCTGAACACAGCTCAACCTGGTTGAAGACAGATCCTAAAACATACCAGCTTTTCAGCAGGCTCGCAGCCAGTAGTCCCCAAAGGATATCACCTGGAGTGCTAAGTAGATGCTTTGGGGAACACCACTTCCTTTGAAGGCTTTTGGATATAAACTGAGTATTTGTGGCTACAAACCCTTCCAGAACATCAGTGGTATGGGAGGTCTATGTATGCTCAGAACTGGGGAGCCTAGTGGCCAAATAGACAACATCCAAGGTTTGAGGTTTTTGAACCCAGCACCAACAACTTTGATGGTATGTGGGAGGGCCTTAGAAGCAGTCTTGGGAATGCTCAGATGCAGGTTGATCATGGAGAGGTCCCAAGAACAAGGCTTCTCAGAGCAGGGGCCAGCCCCATGCCTAGGAGCTAGCCACAGGAGCGATGCAGTCTGCCATAGCCCCAAACGGTAGACAGATGTTGAAGCAAGGTTATCTCTGCCCCCACAAAAAGTAGGGTCTTATGAGGAAACTGAGGCATGAATCTCAGCTTTGGGAGAACATCAGTAGCACACCAGAGCTGGGGGAACCCGAGGCATAAGAATGTTGGTTCCCAGGCCTCTAGATTGTTGCAGCTACCCCCCAAAGCATGGGTTCCTTGGATCCACCTGGTCACCTTTTGGCCCCTGATGGCTCTTTCTGTCTGGCTCCTAGGGAGGTTCCATCCAGAACCGCAAGTCCAAGCGCTGCCTGGAGCTGCAAGAAAACAGCGACATGGAGTTCGGCTTCCAGCTGGTGCTGCAGAAGTGCTCGGGACAACACTGGACTATCACCAATGTCCTGAGGAGCCTGGGGTCCTGACCCTCCAGAGACGCCACCAGCCACTGCTTTGCTACTGTGTAGCATCAGCTGCAATGTTGCCTGCTGTCATGTGGGGTTGTCTGGAGTCAGAGGGGGAGGCAAGCGGGTGGCCTCCCTCACAAAAGAGCTTTTTATTTCCTATTCCATTTTCACGGAGTTTATAGATAGAAGCAGAGAGGTGGGTGAGGGTGTGATATCCTGAACTATTTTACAATTGTAAATAGGGGAACAAATGGAAAATATTTATAACTGGCAATAAAGCACTATTGATTAAGAAATGTTTTTGCGGTTGGTGCCCTGGAGTGGGATGTGCCTGGCTCCTCTGTTGCCCTTTCTTCTTCACATTCTTGAGAAAGACAACTTTAAAGCCCTGCGGACCATGGGGCTTGTGCCAGCTCGCCCTGTAAGGCCCAACTCAGAGTAGGGCACTGAGTCCTCAGGCTCCCACCCTGAGGGCAGGTCCTTCCCTGCGCCCTCCATGTGAGCTGGTGCTGGGAGCAGGTTTCTCCTCAGATGTCATTTGGGTCCTAAGTGTCCTCTACTGGCAGACTGTAGTCTACACCACCTTCTAAAGTTGCCAAGTCACCTCCATCACTTCTCCAAGCTATCCACCACCCTTCACCTCCTTTGCCTCTCCAAGCCATCCACTGCCCCTCATCCAGGCCACTTGCTTGCCTGTGTCTAGGTGCTGAGGCCTGTTTGGCTTCCTCCTTGACCTATGATGCAATGGCTTCTGTAACACAGCACCACATACACTGGAGTAGCTTAACAGAAAAATAGCACTTCTAGAGCCCAGGAGTCCAAAAAGAAGGCTGAAAGGGAATCCAACCTGAGCTTCTCTCCTGGCTTCTGGAGGCTCAAGTAAGTGTTCCTTGGCAAGCAGACGCCTCTCTGCTCTCTGCCTTTACATTGTCTACCTTGTACGTGCCTGTCTCTAGTGACCAACGTTCCCATCTTTTGTTAGGATGCCTGTCCTCTCTTGATAGAGAGGGAGCAATTTAAATTTTAGATTTGATGAACTCTATAAAGACTCTATTACCGAACAAGGTCAGGTTCAACAGTGCTGAGGTCAGGATCTTAATGGGTCTCAGAGCGCAATGCTATCCATAAGGCATGACACACTTTATCCACGGCTCCATGTCAGTCCTGCTGGGCTCATCCTGGGGGACCATCAGCTCCTAGAAAGCAGCCTCTTCCTGAGGCTGTTTCTAGAGTCTGATTTCCTGCCAATAGCATCCTTCTAGCTGTTGCTCAGCTTAGTCCAGGAGCCCTGCCTCTGCTTGGGGACTCCTGTGTTTAGTTTGAGGAACCTCTCCCTTAACGCCACCTCCAATTCCCCAGTTCTATGGCTCAGTCCCTTCCGGGACACAGTCTAGCCATACTCACCCTACCTCCTCCTTTTACCAGCCTTCTTTCCCAGAGATCCCCAATCTAAGCAGTGACCTGTTCAGGATCAGTAATCTGTAGAAAACTTAACTAGGAAACTAGCTGGCCTGAACACTCCCAGGTCTGTTGCTTTGGCCACTGTTCGCTCCTCAGAACCCAGTCCGGACCAGGACTCACTTAGAAGAACCCTTGGGGCTTCCCCAGGCCACTGGCACAGACTCTCCTGGAAGTTTAGCCCTCCAAAGAGTCCCCTGGGCTCTAGCAGATCAATGAGAGGACATCTGCCAAGATGGTCACACCTGTCAGTCACCACCCAGGAGGTCCAAACATGAAACTCAGTCTCCCCCAAAAGATTCTCCTATGGGGCTGTAGGCATTGCCTCTTCCATGCTCCTGAAGCTCTGGCTCCCACATTCTCTTCCCCGTGCTCACGTCTCTGCTAACCTAGCCAACCATGCTTGTTCTAACTGGCACCTACCTCTAACTGCTCCAACCCATCCTTCCAGATCCACCCTTTGCCCTCGCCCCTCTGCTCATTTCCGTCTACACCACAGTCAAGGGGCAGAGATAAAGCCGGGTGTGGTGAGCATGCCTTTAATCTCAGCACCCAGGAAGCAGATGCAGGAGGACTTTTGTGAGTTGGGGGCCAGCCTGGTCTACATAGAGAGTTCTAGACCAGCTAGGGCTACATAGTAAGGTGCTGTCTCAAAAGAAAAACATAAATAAAATAAAACAACAGCAAACATAGAGCAGAGGGTGAATGGTAGTGTTCGGCTCGTCCTCTCTTATATTCAGTCCAGGCCCGAGCGCCTGGGATGATCCGCCCACAGTCAGGCAGCAGCATCCTTCCCCCACCTCACTTACACCTCTCTAGAAAGGCTGCCCTAGACACAGCCAGAGACGTGTTTCTGTGGTGATGCTAAATCTCAGTAAGTAGACAGTCAAGGCTGCTGTGAAATCTTGACTGTGCCCAGAGTCACTGTGACAAGCAGTGTCAGTAACAAGTAGGGACATACTAGAATTTTAAGTTTTGAGCCCTTCTCCAGACTTCTGAAGTAAAAAACTATGCACAATGTAGGAAGCCTTATAGGTAATTACAAATTCCTGCTAAAAGGTGAGAGTCGCTTCCAGAACTCAGCTAAGCTAGGCCATACCTGTCTTGGCTCCTCTGCTCACCCAGGCCATTGCCTTCAACAGCAGCCACCCATGCAGCTCTGCTGCATGCCTGCACCCACCCATGCTCACACCTGCGCTGCCCGCACCACCTTGCTAGTATACAGGGCAGGGGCAAAAAGCGGACTTTGAGCCAGACATCCTGGGTTCAAGTCCCAGTCCTGGCCCTTACAGGATGGGTGATCTTCACAGCTGCATGACCTCCCTGTGCTCTGTCTTAATAGGTCAGCAGGGCTAGGGAGATGGCTTGCTTGGCGAGGTGCTTTCCCATACGAGCAGGAGGACCTAAAATTGATTCCCATATTCTAAGTAAAAAGCAGACCATAGTGGTGCGCCCTTGTTATCCCAGTGCTGGTGGAGCTTAGGGGAGGAGGAAGTATAGGGAAGAAGCAGGCAGATCCCTCAGGCTCTGTGGCCAGCCAGCCTGGCCAACTTGGCAGACCCTGGCATCCCAGCGAAAGACCCTGGCTTAAAAAACAACGTAGACAGCTAATGAGGAACAACAAAAACAACACATGCGTTGTGCAAAGAGAGAGAGAGAGAGAGAGAAGCACTAGTAAAATATCTTTCAAGGTTTAGTGATGAAAATTAAATAAACATGTAAAATCCATAGGCCTGTGATGGCTCTATAATTATTTCTACAAAGTTCTATTATCTGACCCATTGACATCCTGATACTCAGTGACTGGCACCTTTACCAAGCCAACACCAATATCTATGCCATTCTACAGCCAGAGTTTACCAACATCTGTATCTATGGCTCCAGCAAACACTCAGCTTTACCACCCACCTGCCCTCACATCTCTAGGCAGCCCCACAAAAGTCACACGTCCTTGCCCTCCTATCAAATGCACCCCAACATCAGGCTACTCCCTACAACTCTGAGGAGCAACTCAGGGAACAGCTCCCATCTCCAAAGCATGGGGTCAATGAAGGAAGTGCAGTGGCTCATCTCCCCCTGGGACATCTACTCACCCTCTCCTTTAACCTAGATGCCCCAGAGGGAACAGAGAGCCCGAGATGGTCCCTTGGTTCCTCATCACCTGGGTATTGAAGCCATGAACTAGCATAAGGATCTCTGGGTTCTTATGTATAAATGTAAGAGGAAAGAGCATCAGGTGAATATGGGCAGAAGCAAACGGTCAGAGCATAAAGGAGGGGAAAGGTGGAGGAACCCCTAGCCCATAGCCATCCTCACCCACTGCAGCCCAGGCCATTACTGCAGCAAGCTAATTAGCAGCTGTTTAGAGGCTCTGGACACCCTGGAGTGAAAGCATTATTTTTGTTAATGATGTTGCCCATTAGACAACTTTGGTTCCTGCTTTCCACCACCCTCCCTGATACTAAAGGAGCCATCTGAGCATATCCCATAAGACCTCCTGGACCGCCAGCCTTCTGCTGGGTTCACAGCTCAGATCCATAACTCAGCCCCCTGCCTCGCACAGCTCCGCACATGGGCCCATCTGTTATACGGAACTCGGAAGACTGCACTTCCCCCCAAACACACACTGGAGACAGACTCAGTGGGCGGCAGCACCAACTGGCAGAAGTCTGTCAGTGCTCTGGCAATGTCATAACCTGTCCCGAAGATCACCTGCCAACAGCCCCATGCCTGCAGCTCCCCTCTGTTTGAGACTGCACTCTGGACTCTGGACTCAGGCTCCTGCCAAGCAAAAATATAACCAGACTCACCCCTTGCCTAAAACCTCACAGAAACTTTAAATAGCCAGCTTGGCCACCAGCCTCAAAGTCAAGAGCGGGTGTCAGAAGTTCCGGGGCCAGGGTTGGTGTGGCAGCTCAGTAAGCGGAGGTGTCTGCTCCCAAAACTTGAGTCCTTGAACTTGATCCCCGGCACTTACATGATGGAAAGAGAAAACCGAATCCCAAAACTAGTTCTTTGACCGATACATCAAAAGTGCCCAAGTGTGTGTATGTGTAAGTGTGAATGCTTGAGTGTGTATTCTCATGTGGTATGTATTTATTATTTTCTCCTTTTTTAAATACCCGGCCTAGGGACCTGTGACAAAGCTGGGCCACAGGCTGGCCTCCTACCACGTTCTCAGGACATCAGCAGCCCCAACCCACCTTTCTAGGGGCACAGTAGCATCACTTGACCCTTGCCCTTTTTCAGGAAGCTTTTTTGGGGAATAAATATGTTATTTTCCTAGGGTTTCAACAACAAAGTCTCACAGATGGGTGGTTCAAATAACAGAAATCTATGGTCTCACAGTCAGTTTCAAAATGGAAGTGGGCAAGGCTGGCTCCTTCTGAGTTTATGAAGCCTTTCCTTAGCTGGTGGATGGTGACTGTTGTCTAGATGTCTTTACATTGTGACATATAGCTTTTTCCAAAACACTTCTTATAAGGATGCTAATCACACTTGGTGAAGGCTCACCCTTATAGTATGACCTTACATTAATTCCATTGCCACTATAAAGACCCGTTTCCAAGTAAGGTCACATTCTGAGATACCAGGAGTTAGAACAGCCAATATATACATTTCATGGTGATACAATTCAAGCCATAACAAGGAAGATGAGGAAGGGCCTCTGGAGGTAACCTACACTCCCACCTACTTTGTTCAGGGGAGTTCTACATTCTTCAAAGGGCAACCAAATTGTCTTGGCATCCCTGGGAACTAGGTGTCAGGGAATTTTTCCCATAGGTCCGTGAAGCATCATTATCTTCGGCATCCACATCTCTTTAACTAAAAAGAAAACTGTTGAAGATGTGACCCCTGTACCTCAGTATTTACATCAAGACTACACCCCCTCACACCTGCTCCAGCTTGAAGCAAGAGCAGGGATCTACCCGTAAGCTGAATATCAATAGGATGAGTCAATAGGTCAGTGACTCAGTACAGGAAATGTGGCCAGTCCAATTCTGCTGGACTATTTGCACCGTGATGCATGAGGTAAATCAGCCAGTTGCTGAAGAAGGCTGGGAGTCCTGCTGTTACATATGAGCATGATACGGGAAAAGACCAGAGCACAGAGTATCAGGCAGGCCAGGGGCTGCCATGCCCAGGATGGGAAGAGGAAGCCACAGCCTAGCAGAGGAGAGAGGGGAGCTGACGAGCAGAGGTAGCAGACAGCTGAGGGCTCTGAGTGATCTGTGATTCCTGGTTACCCCAGACCTAATTCATGCACAGCTCTCTCATCTTTTTCCCTAAGTGGATTGAGTGCCTTTGTGCTCATTACAACAAGCAAGACTGACGGTCGATGGATGTAAAGAGAGGAACTGAGCCACAGTTAACCACTCATGTGGGATAGTACACACTTCCTTCAGCTGCTAGCCACATGTGCAGCGGAGGTCAGAGGTCACATGTTTGTACTTCTACTATACACATGTACACCTCGTTTATGTGGCCTCTTGCAGACACATATGCACACGTTATGTCAAACACACATGTAAGTATATCTGACACGGAGACATGCTTGCTGATGATACACATAAGATGTTAACACATGTCCTCAAACATATTCACCAAGAGAAAAGTGATGCCTGCCTATCCCCAAATCTGCTTTTAAAAGGGAAATGCTGTTGTAATTTAACAGAGCCCTTGTAAAGCTGAGGCTGCTGGAAATCACTGGAAATCACAGCTTCATTTTTCCCCCACCATCTCCTTGTAAAGGCAAACGTCCTGAGGCAGTTCTGAGACTAGACTCTAGGAACTTCTGGCCTTCATTGTCTGTGTTTTTCTCCTTATTTGTGGTTATGGTATTCTAAAGTCAAGGAGGAGAGGGACAGGGAAGTCACGCGAAACTGTATCATCTCTTGATATGTTCCTTCTCTGCTTCCAGTTCTACCCGTGACCCCGAGGCACCCCCGCATCCCAATGGCTCTCCTTCTATCTCAGCATAACTCCCCAGCCCCACATAGGAGGTCATCTTTTGAGGCCACTGTGGGTGCATTTTCAAATTAAACTTACCAGCAGCCACACCATGGAATTGTCTGTGTCTTGACTCAGCCTCATGTTGCTGGATCCAGAGGTAGAGGAAGGAGGGAGACCTGCTGTGGCCCATGCCAGTTCCATGGGCATGTGGCTCGAGGAACCAAGCTGAAGGGTCCCCTTGGCTTGGTGCAATGCTAAGCTGTCACCATCCTGACATTTGCAATGCCTTCTCAACAAGGGCCCCAGGGGCTGTGCTTCACACTCTACAGCCACTCTGCCTGTGACACAGCATTTTGTAGACACCGGTCTTCTCCCAGCTGGGGCTTCTCACCTGGCAATTAAGCCATGTGATTAGGTTCCACACCCTTTCTCCGTCTCTTGCCCCCCACCCCCAACCTTCTCCTCTTTTTTTGCTGACCAGCTGCAATCTCACAGCTTCCCCTAGGGGGCACTCCATTCCCTCTGTGCTCCCCTTGAAGGACAGGCCCCAACCCCACCGAAGGGATATAGATTTCATCTTGTGAAAGACTGATAAGTCATCACAAGGGCTCTGATTCACGACAGAGGTGGTCATGTCCAACCTGAAGGCCACAGGTGCAAGACAAGCCCGCAGACAGGGAGAAAGCCTAAAGTCTATTTCCCCCAACACTTTCTGCTCTAATATGTTCGTGAGCCTCATTTTCAGCTTCTGGCCATGGAAATGCCTTGGAATAACCTGAACAAAACCAAGACCTTCTATACTCGGTGTTCGAGTTAGGTTTCAGCTGGGAACAGATAGCACCATTATTGGGTGAGGAGGTTGTACTGAAGAGAGTTTAACAGATGGGTCCTGTAAGTTTCACAGCCCCAAGCAGAAACCCTTCCTACTCACAGAGCTGAAGAAATAGAGACTCCGCTATAGCCATGGATGGGAACTGCTCCCAAGTATGCGGCCAGTGAGGGCCAAGATCTCACTGTAGAAACCGCAGCTCAGCAGGGGGGGTGGGGAGCTCCAGAAGACTGGCAGAAAGCAGCCTTTCCTCTCTCGCTGGCACTCATGTCCTTACCAAAGCTTCCCTGGGCCAGAGCCAGCAGGAAGTCCAGGCAGAAGAGCCCTTCATGCAATTCATAGACGTCAGAGAAGGGAGGACCATGAGTGTGCGGGTGACTACCACACTCACCGTGGTCTTGTCCTATCTGTATGCCCCTAATTCTTGCCTCCCACACTAAGCCCTGAGGGCCATTTGCACGGAAACCAATATGTTACCATTCATTTTTGCACTTGACTTTTATTAATGCAAAATAGAGGGAAAAGAAGCAGATTTTCCCCATGACAGCATAAGACCCCTGCAGACATCCTGGCCCCTGCTGACTCCTGTCCTTTTTTCCTGGGATCTTCAAGGCATAAGCCCCTTGGCTTATGAAGTCCCAGATTCTCAACCCCTGATGGTCTTTGAGAGGGGGGGTAGTGAACAATTAGCCCCAGCAGTGCGAGGGAGCAGGGGCTGGAGTTATTCTTAATGCCCTAGAACTGCCTGGGCTGAATGAACCTAGCCTGGGACAAAAAAGAGACAGAGAGATTTTATCCATTAAAGGGTACCTGGTTGGTCCTGGCTGCCTGGAGTGACACATTGGAAAAGATTCTGAACTTGTACCTTCCAAGAACAGGAGGATTCGAGCTGACACATAGGAGATGGACAAAATGTGCGTGTGTTATTTATCTGAACTTTCTAACCCACCCTGCCTACCCCACCCCACTGTGCTAGCTCCAAAAATCCTCTTAACAGGCCAAAGACCACCCCCAGAGGGCCTCAGCCCATTGGGAAGGTGTTCTGGAACCCTTTGGTGGTGGGGACTGCCACTCCCTGCTTCATAGACATGTATCCCTGGTCGCGGCCCTGACCTCCCCAGGTTTGTTCTACTTTGCTTTCCGTTGCTGTGATGAACGTCGTGACAAAATCAGCTTGGAGAGGAATGGTTTTATCCTCCATTACCAAGTAAAGTTGGGGCAGGAGCTGAAGAAGAAGCCATGGAGTAACACTGCTTCCTGGCTTGCTTATCTTCCTTCCCTACACAACAATTCAAGACCATCTACCAACGGATGGCACTGCCAGGGCCCTCCCACATCAATTCGTAATTAAGGAAAAGGTCCCCACAGACATGACCACGTGCCAATACAACAGAGGCAATTGCTCAGATATCCGCTCTTCCCAGGTGTCATGTTGATAGTGGACACTGACTATGACAGTCTTCTTGCTATACTAGTGACTTGGCCTTTCCCTCCCGCATTAGAGAAGGGACTGAAGTGGCCACATACGCTCCCCTGCTGAGCTCTCCGGGCAATGGCTGGTGTGGGGAGAAAATTGCAGGCCATGAAGAGCCTAAAAGATGGTCATAATAAAAACATTTATCAGTGACTTCGTTGGCTGGGCACAGAGGTAAGTTTTCTCTGCTCATTTTCTCATGTAAAATTCATCACAACCTTATCACTGTTTTTATCACCCTCATTTCACAGGTGAGAAAAGTAAGCCACAGAGAGGCCAGATGCTCTATAAGGACATCTAACCAGTAGGGGTTGGAGGTGAATGGCAGAGCCTAGTCTCTTAGCTTCTACAATTCTATTCTGCCCTCCTTGGGGTCCCTGTGAGACCCATGGCCACTTCATGCTATAAGCTTCCATCAGTTAATTAATGCATCTCATCTTGAGATTTAAGCTGTAACTACACCTAAGACACACAGGAGACCAAAACAGCCTCATGAGTGCTTGTCCAACATGCTGAGACTCATGGTAGCAAAGTACCATCATTTTACAGAAAAGGAAGCCAACACAAGGCCTGGGGAGACAGTTCAGTTGGTATAAAAATAAAAATAAACCAAGTATGGTGATGTGTGATTGTAATCCAATGGTGGAGAGCTGAAGGCAAGTGGATCCCTGGGTCTCACTGGCTGCCCAGAGGAGCCAAATGGGTGAGTTCTGGGGCACCGAGAGAACTTGTCTCCAATGGCAAGATGGACAGACAAGTCCTAAGGAACAATGTCAAAGCCTCTGTACACGTGTGGACACAGAAAAGAAATTGCGGCCATTGAAATGACGTAGCTCGTCCGAGGTGGCACATTAAACAAGCATTTATAGCCAGAATCTGGGCTGGCGCAGCTTCCTGCTGCCACGCTGCGGCCCTAACTACCATGTGCCATGGCCTCCCGGCCACCTCGCTAAGCACCCGTAGGATACACAAGACACGGCCATGACTTTCAACACTGTCCCTGTACTGATTTCCTGGTAATCCTGACCTTCCAAACGTGACCATGGTGAGAATGTGATTAATGAGCCAATTATTTCTGTGGAAGACATTGTGCAAAATAAATAGGCCATTTCCCTTCAATTTACTGTTTTAATAAATAAATAGTGTTTCCTGCTCTGGTTTTGTTTATTGCTGCTCATACCTGAAAGTTGGTGATGGATCTTCTTGTTGTTCATTCCTAAAATTAATCAGATCTGCCTGGTGACTTTGAAATATGGGATCACATTTGTGTTAACACCACAACAGCCAGGTGAGAACAAGGGGAATGGCATGTTTGGGAGAAAGGTGTGCAAGAAGGCAGGATGCCCAAAATTCTCCATCCGTGTCTACAGGGCGCAAGGCTCTGAGCACCACACATGAGAACTCACTGTCAGCAAAGCCCAAGAAGTAGCTGCATGATTTATGGGTCAAAAAAAGTCACTACCCACAAGCCACAAGAACACGAAGAGGGACAGAAATGGGTTCTCTCCTTAAACGTTCATCTGAGCAACCAAACTAGATATATTGAGTAATACCAGCCCACCAAAAACCCTGCCGAAAGATCTCCTCTCCAGGCTTATGGTAACTCCAGGTGCTATGTGACTGGCTGGTTTTTGTAAACCACCAGGTGCTGGCACAGAGGAAAGGTAGAAGGTGTGTGAAGTGTCCCCTGCCTGAAAGGACACCTACTGCAGGATGGGCAAGTTCGAGGCGTTGAGAGGTCACAGAAGCCTACCACGCCAATGTCACCTATGGCATGGACTTGGTGGTCCACACTTTGCCACGGATCTCTTCAGTAGACGAGTAGCACATAAGGTAAATATCAAGTGCCCACTCTACAGACAAGAAATGAAGAGGCTGGTTAGACCAGTTAGAGCTAGGGAGTAAAAGTGAAATAGATTCATATTTATTTCTTCACCTGCCAGACTACCGCTGATGTTTTCACGTAGAGCACAGAATTGTCTCTGCATGTCAGGAGGTCTGTCATCATAGATTTAATCAACAGCACTCAACATTTTTTGTCACTCTACAGTAAAAACTGTAATGTACATTGGAGCTGGGGAGATGGCTCAGTGGCTAAGAGTATTTGTTGTTTCTTCAGAAGAGCTGGGTTCAGATCCCAAGACCCAACACAGTGACTCACAACCATCTATAACTCCAGTTCCAATGGATCCAGAACCCTTTTCTGGCCTCCATGGGCACCACACACAAATATACCTTTCTGTATACAGGCAAAACACTCATACACATAAGATGAATCTTTTAAAAATTTAATTGTACTGAACACAGAACAGACTTCCCTTGCAGTCATTTCCTAAAAGCTGCCGTATCGACCACTCAGCATTTGTATTGTTCTGAGTACTGTGTCTCACCCCGAGATGATCAGAAGTACATGGGAGAGTATGTATGGGTTACAGTGTATAAGGTCATTCTGTGGGCTTTGGTGTCTGAGAAGGGAGCTACTGCCAATCCCCTATAGATAATGAGGGATGCTTTCCCTTGCCCTCTGTGTGTTTGTGTGTTTGTGTGTGTGTTGTGTACACGCATGCCTATTTGTCTAGCTGTCCTGGGACAGTCATATAACACCTCAAAGATGTGGTAGTGATTATAACCTGGGCTGCCTTACATAAACACAGGGTTTTCCGAATGGCAAATGAGGGAGATTGTTCTGTCAGCTGGAAAGAAGAATTAGGTCTGACTCAGAGCTATGAGGTGAAGTGGTCAGGTTGTTGGAAGAGAGAGAAATCCTGAACCATGAATAATGGCTGTGTGTGGGCAGTGACAAATACTCCAACAATTGTGGGTGGAGCTGGAAGAGGGTGTGATACATGCAGAGAGGGGTTAATGTGTTAAGGCTTTGAGGTAAAGGTATTCTGGCAACCAGGAGCCAAGGAAAACCACAAAGCCACACTACACAACAAACCTCACACAAGAAATTTATTGGAAAAGACACAAGAGGGTGGCTGCCTCTGCTCTGGAGAGAAGCACAAAAGAATCGAGCAAGAGGAAGGCTTTACATAGGGTTTCTTGTGGGTGGAGCTTTCCAGAGTGGCCTGATATTGGGCTTTTGTTTTTTTCTATAGGGTGGAGTTTGTTCACTTTCTTGCATCTCCAGGGGCTGGAAATTGCACTAGAGCAGTCAGTGGGCCTGGGCCTGGGCCTGGCCATTCATGTGCCTCAAGGGGGCTAGAGCCAGTCGAGGAGACAGGTGGAAAGGCAACAGTAACAACAGGAGTCTAAACTCTGGACACTTAGAGTCGCAGTGTAGACAGCACAGAAAAGCACAGAAGGAGAAATGGGTGTTGTTATTCTGTACAGAGAACCCAGACACCTGTTTTGTTAAAACAAACCCTGTGGAGAGGCCAGTTAGGGCCAATTCACTCTGAGGGCCAACACTCAAAATGAACAAGCTCAGTTTCTTGTAGACCTTCTTCCTAAGCACAACCTTCAACCTTCTGGCCTGGGGGTGGGGCAGAATTAGAAAAACCAGATTCTCACCCAAGGGTTCTTCGCCTGGAGAAGAAAAAAAAAGTCTATATTTACTTTTCTAGCTCATCAAAATATCTCAGAGGCATGTGTGGCTACTTCTGATGACATCATCAGGTCCTCATGAAGTGTTACTTGTGGCTGCATTCTTCTGAACTCTCTGTTAGCTGGCCAAGGTCACCAGCCTTCCCACTCACAGTGAGAGTTAGTCATTTGAGGGAGAACTCAATCAGTCCCTGGGAGCCCTGGACCAGCATGGTGTAGATGGGACTACATCTATCAGTGAGCCTCTCTGAACTGTTTCTCACTCCTCAACCCATTTCTTTCCATACCAAGCCACAGCAGGCCTGGGCTCTTATTGATTTCCGGCTCCTCCTGTTGGCCTGATTTAAACAACCCTCTGTATGAAAGCCCAAACGGCCTTTCCCCAGTTCCTTCTATAAATTCATTTCACCTGAGTTTGAATAATTGCACCATGGACATCTGACATACGAGAACAGCTAGAGTCTCAGAATAATATATGGGTGATAGTTAGCAACACAAGCCAAAGATATTCTAAGACGCAGTCCATACAACTAGACGACACTGCTTTTGAAAACTAGAGAAAGTGTGCAATTTCCTAACAACACACAAATTGCAGAAATTGATCCAAGAAAACATCAAAATCCTGAATGCCTAGGGTTTGGTAAATTGAAAAACTTTTGAAGGTCTTCCATTAGAAAACAACTAAGATCAGGTAGTTTAAGACTGGCGCTCTATGCAATCCTTGAAAATAGACTTTCCTGGTCTTAAAAAATAATTCAAAACTTGTTCAAAGTGAGGAACATATAAAGGTAACTTTATAAAATTTACAAAATACTAATATTAAAAAATTATCGGAGAGAGTAGGAGAGATGGCCCAGTCAGTAAGTGTTTGCTATGCTGGGGCCTGAGATCTGATCTCCAGCACCCACAGTCAGGGTGACGATTGCCTGTAACCCCAGAACTAAAAGGGAAGAGACAGACCCTTGAGGCTGCCCTTAGGTAGTGGAAACAGGAAGCTCCAAGTTCAGTGAGAGACTTTGTCTCAAAAAATAAGGGGTAAGCAACTGAGAAAAACACTCAGTGTCAACCTCTGACTTCCACAGGCATTTATATGGGCTAACACACACACACACACACACACACACGGAGGGAAACCAGCCAGGAGATCACTAATCCTACCATACACAGAGTTTCGTATATGACAAGGAACTCCATTCCTCTGCAATAGCAGAACATGCTCTTACCTGCTGAACCACTTCTCTAGCCACACAAAACATACATTCTTAAGAAGAAAGGCAAGCCCAAGATACATGTGGAAGATATGAGGAAATGGCAAACAGAAGGCAACTCCAAAGCCAGCACTCACGAAAGAAGCTGCTGCTGGTTAAGAAATTGTACAACAGAACAAGCAATAGATTATGTCGTACCCTCAGACAACTATCATTCTGCCTTCTTGGTGTCCACAACCTCAGAGAGGTCAGCATGTGAGCGTTGCTGATCTCCTGTCCTGCCTGCAGTGAAACATTGGGTGACATACTGGAAGGGCAAGTCGGAATAAGCCGCTTTCTCAGGGTCCTCAGGGCTCTTGGGCTTCCTGTTTCATGAAACACAGAGACTAGTGGCCACTTCTGTTCTCTGCCACAAGCTTTCCCACTGTCTCTTTCCCACCTGTCACTCCAAAGTTACACATGAGCTTTCTGAACAACCTTGCAGAATCTGCTTAGGGTTGATGAGCTTGTTGTCCCTTTACTGGGGTGCTGTCACTTGCAGTCCAGTGCACTTGGCTGGGGGGCAAAGAAAGCAGAAAGGCCACAGCCCCGAAGACCTCCCACCCTCTGTTGCAAAGTGCTCGTTTGGGAGTGGTGTCGTGCAGACTGAATCAAGTGTCCCATTTGAAACCTGGAGACACAGAGCATCTGTTTGTTTCCACTTCACAGCTATACCTCCAAGAAAACAATTCTTGTTCAATAACATACAACCAAGAAGTAGGTCCTTGACCCTACTGACATTGAGCTATGGCTTCTTTAGAGATCCAGTACTTTGATATGGCCCAGAAAAATACGTGTTCTTTGAAGTCATCCTGAACTAGCCAGTGTCACTGTGTCTCCCCCTTGGAGCCTCACAAACTCCTCCAGATTCCTTGTTCCTCACACAGATGCCCAGGCCAGCCAACTGAGTTTGGGGGCATCCCTTTGCCCTGCTCCTTGCCCAGTCATTTAATCTATGGTTTGTGGAAACTTAGGGGTATCTGTCCTGTACAATATGTGACCCTCAAGTTATGGACTTTCGATCTTCACAGCCCCACACCCCAAAGTGCATGGGGCTGCCAGAGACATCCAGCTACCATCACAGAAGCAGAAAGCTTGAGCTGACATCATCAGGTATGTAGTCAGCTCTGCTGGGAAGCCGTGCCTGACCGGGGGCTTTTCCTGGATCACTGACTGTGTTGACGTCATGTTTTCAAATCATATGCCATTTAGCTGCAACACAGAGACCCAATTTGGGAAGTCAAATGGCACTGCCCTTGTTGTCATAGGCAGAAGTTATGAGGCTTAAATGAGGCGCCATCTGCAGAACGAGTGGAAACATCCACACAGGGAAATGAGTATGGAAACATGATCTATGGAGAGTCAGTGGATTCTGCTGCACCCTACACCCCACTTCCAGAGCAATTTCTTTACTAACTAGCTATCTGAATGGACCATGGATTTTTTTATAGCAGCTATCCTGCCCCACTGGCAGCAGGTCCAAGCTACTGAGTCACTGATTCTTCACCCAAAGGCTGGCTATATTCCAGATGCTCAGTCAATCCCTGCACCCAGTCCAACACCACTAAGGGATGCAAATGGGGTTTCTCCTAAGCCCCTCAGATCACAGTGTCCTTGACTGTAGTTCTGTCTTGGAGCCATGATTCCTGATCCTCCCACCAGGGTCAGAAACCAGACACTTCCAGTCCCACAGTCGGTGCCTACCTTGATGTCTAATAGAAACAGATGCCTCCATAACTTGGAGCGTGGAGGCCTTGTGTTGCCTCACTGGAGCATAGTACCCTGTAACCTGAAGTCCCATACTGTGAACCCCCACTCACATCCTGGCTCTGGCCCTTAGGCCAGAAAGCTCTGAGATGCTTTCTGGGGTCCATTGTTTCTCACTTCCTGAAGCAGCACTCATAAAACATTAAAAGAGCCGCACAGGGAGCAATACTATAGAGATACAAAGGTAAACAAAACCATGTAATCTGTGACCCCGAAGCAGGACAGGCTACAATCAAGGCCTATCACAAGGCAGACCTGGTCTCCCTTGCACACAGTGAAACCAAGGTATATCAGATGAAAATCTTCAATGGGAGTTCAAAGTGAAATTGGGTCTTGAATTTGCCTGCAGCTGCCTGTGGATCCCTCCTATTAAACTGCCATGTTATTCAAACACTTCATATTTAGTCACCTCTATGGTTTCAGGGGACTCAGGTGGTGTCTGTACCCCTCTCTCTGCTTAATTCACAAATGCAAAGCATTCTGCTAGTGTCTCAGACAGCGACGCCACAACCCTACCTGCCTCATTCCACCGTGGCTTCACCCACTCTTGCCCACAGGAAGAGGTGTGGGTGCTTCCAGCTTGGTCTGGGTACAGTACCTAGACTCCCACCACTAAGCTTCAGGGCCCAGTTTGGGAGATCTTCACATGGGTACCAGGACCTAATAGCCCTGCTCTGTGTTCCTCAGGTCCATGAGTTCTCACCTCCTCCCCTCCCCTGTGGCTATCCTACAAGCTAGGTAGTCCTGTCTGCAGATGTTACACACCCACAGTGAGGAGAGAAGAGAGCTGAGCATGGGACCCACAGAAAGGGGCTCCAAGGTCCTTCCCAGAAAGCACACAGCTGGGCCACAGAGCTTGCCTGGGAGTTTTAAGCCTGGGAGTTATAGTTTCAGACACCTTTGGTGCCACACTCAGGAAGCTGTAGCAACCAAGCAGAAAATCATTCTCAGAAGGGACAAGCCCACTCCAACCTCGAATAGACATCAGGTGGTTTACTGAGATAGAAATCGTTTTTGGCTCCTGGCTCTGGAGGCTGGCAAGTCGAGAGCCAGTGAGAACAAGGGTACAAGTGGGTGCCAGCTAAAGGGACACAACAGTAAGCGGGCTTCTCGTAGGACAAGCCCCCTCTAGCACAGTCCCCAAGAGAGTCATTATAGCCTGCTATGACTTAGTCACTTCTCCTCTCAAAGCCATTTCACTGAGATCTAAAGTTACAATTAGTTCTGGTGGACACAAACCTTCTCCAAATCCCAACAGTATACAGCAATTCCCTAAAGAGCCATGCACAAGTTAAGAGAGAGGCTGGGCTGGAGTTAACATCGATGGGTTGATACTGTAAAGGTGTTTTATCAGCACAATGTCTAAGGTCAAGAATATCAGCTATCCCACAGATGCCTGAGTGCCAGGCACTGAGCCACCATCTCGCCTACGTTGGCCCATTGAAGTCTTGATAACCCCTAAATCAATGTCAATATATTATGTCCATTTTGCTGATAAGAAAAAAAGAACCACAGACAAACAGAAAGTGCCCCTATCAGAAAGAGTTCCTATCAGAACTGTCCTGACCTTTCAGAGAATCTGAACAGAGACCATCAGCCATTCTAAAGTCCCATCTTTTCTCTCTGCTCAGGTAATCAGCCATACTTCTGAGACTTGGGGTGTCTGTGCCTCTCTCGTTATCACCCTTTGCATGCTTCCCTCAATCTCTAGATGCCTAAGCCCAGGCACTCCTCAGAACTCCTCGCTGATTTCTGCTGATATCAGTCTGTACTCCACTGGGTGTGCTTGGGTTCAGGGCAAGGGGCTTTTAACTCACAACAAACCATTAACAGTGTGGGCAAGTTGAGGCATCAGCAGCGTGTGTACAGTGTAGCTTCCTTTCCACAAGACGGAGTACAAATGAGTCCTCATAATAGGATATAACTGCACCCCTGTCCATCCCTATTGTCCACATCACACCTGCTGTTGGTTTCAATGTGCTTCCCTTCATCCCAACCCTCAAGCCAAGTAGCATTCTCAGCTTTGGCTACCTATTTACAACCGCCTGGGGAGGTTTAAAAATGATACCTGGGCTGAGTCATCAGTGTCATTTAAATCCCACTGAAGTAAGGCAAAACCTGATCCCACCAGCAGTAGCTGAGACCCCAGCCAGCAAAATGATAGAAGCTAATCACAAGCCCCCTACTTTGGGCCAGGAGCTACCCAGAAATTGAGAAACAGCCAAGGGGGCAGAAGCATCGTGTGACTGTCAGCAGGGTCATGGAACACCTGACCCAAATTTCCTCAAGGCTGGCGGAATTGCAGCACAGCTTGCAAAGCTCAGAGGCAGCATTTGCAGATGGGAAACTGAAGGTGTTTGATCCACAGAGGGGTGAAGCAATTTTGAAGACCACAGATGTTGCTGACAATATAAATGCCTCCGTGCGTGGAGCAGGAGCTCTGAACGTGGTGCCCAGCCACTGGACCAGAGTCAGCTCATTTGCGCCTGCTGTGGGAAGGAGAATATTCTCCTCATAGATACATTGCCGTCTCTAACAACCCCGTTGCCCCGCACACACATCCGAAGTCTGATGTCAGAGCAGAAAATAAAAATGCTTCGAAGCAGAAATCCCTGAGATTGAAATCCTCCTTGACGGTCCTAGCCCTGGGTCTAACTGCTCCCGTTGAGACTTTCTTTATCCATAATAAAGGATCATGAATTTGCTGAACAAATATCTATGGAGCATCTGCAGTGTGCAGGACATTGCTTAAGATTCCAGAGATAGAGCAGAGAACCACACAGACGACAAGCTTTGTTTTTCTTGGGGTCTGCATGTTGCTCAGAAGAAACACACAGTAAATGAACAAGTAAGTGAAATGCTGTGAGATTATAAAAAAGAGGAAGGGAATGAGGTATCTGGGGGTTGGGGCACAGCTTTACAGTCATCAAAGGTGCATACATCCCTGAAAGACTGGAGAGATGGCTCAGAGCTTAGCAGTACTTGCTGCTCTTGCAGAGAACCTGAGGTGGACCATAAATGCCTGTGACTCTAGGGGGTCTGATACCTTCATCTGGCCCCTGTGGACACCTGTGCTCACATTCCTGCACACACACACAAACATACACACACACAAATGGAAATAAATCCCTTTTTTAAAGAGTCTAACTCACTGAGAAGATAGTATCATATGAGCAGCAGCCTGAAAGAGAAAACAGGGCCAATGTATACAAAGGCCCTGAGGTGAGCATATGCTGCAGATGCTGTACTTTCAAGTTATTTGCTCTTTAAAGTTGATGCACGCAAGAATACGTGCAGATCTAGACTTTGTGTATACATGCACATATGCACATGTATATATACATAGGTGAACCACAAACAGAATTTGGGAAAGTGCAAACAGGTTAGGAAGAACTAAGGGATCCCCAGTAGAGTTGGATAGCTTAGGGAGCACTCCTCCTCATAAAGAGGGCTGCCACCTCTTCTGGGTAACACAAAAGAAGCTGTGTAGCATTCTGTTGGTGGTTGAGACAAGAGCCAAATGTTCCACACTTTAATGACAGGGGTCCTTGTTTTGTGAGGGATAAAGGCAAACCTCCTGCCAAGAAAAGCATCCTTTCTCAGCTGCATCTGTGATGTGCCTTGCCTTTCAGATGAATCAAAAAGAAAATCAGCCATGGCGCTTCATGGAAGAAAATTTGGAAACACCCCACCCACAGGCTTCTTGACCCCTCCCTCTCAGGAACACCGGGATCTTGAAACCATTGTCAGCCTAAAGCACTCCGATTTGTGCAACCTAAAGGGTTAAAGAAGTTTCATTTACTTGTGTGGGAACCAAGAGAAACAATGAACTTAAAACCACCAAATAGAACAAAGAAAGAGGTCTGCAGCCAACTTCTCCAATGTCCCACCCCATGTGAACAGGAAGATGATTTGTAAGTCACACACAAAGAAGCACATAGCAAATCCTCCTAGGCTCCATCAGAATACAGCCTGAGGCAGGCAGAGCCAGGGGAACCCAGAGCCTTCCTTATAGCATTCAAGGGTTGGACGGGACAGAAGGGCATTGTCCCCTTGATATGCCACCATCTGTGAGCTAAACCTCAGTACCAACTGCTCTGAAACCTCATGGTTGACTCAGCATGACCTGTATCGGGTGCCTCTCTCATAGCTGTGTTGTCTACAAGGGTAGAGGGAGAAGCTCCTTTCAACACAAGCGGCACCAACTAAAGCCCACAGCTTGCAGTTATGTGGTAGGGAGATGGAGAAAGAATGGGTCTGTGTGCATAGATTTCTGTAGCCAGGGCCAACATGACATTTCTCATTTGGGCTGTATCCCCTCAGCTATAGCCTGAGTTAAAACCACATAATAACTTCAAGGGAACCTGTGAACTGTTAGTATGTTTCTAGGTTCCTGTATTAATTATTTTAGAACTGTGACCAAATACCTGAGGAACACTACTTATGAAAGGAAGGATTTGTTTGGTTCTTCTTTTGACATCACTGGCATTTTGCTCACTTTCTCCTTTTATCTTTTTTATCCAGGGTTG
Source organism: Pachyuromys duprasi (assembly GCA_028658305.1). Lineage (NCBI taxonomy): Eukaryota > Metazoa > Chordata > Mammalia > Rodentia > Muridae > Pachyuromys > Pachyuromys duprasi. The sequence continues at coordinate 26,103,129 of CM053758.1, forward strand.
CTCATAGGGAGAGTCTTTCCTCCTTAACCAAATCTCTCTGGAAACAACCTCACCTCATGGATACACCAAGAGCTGTGTCTCCATGGTGATTCTAAATCCAGTTGACAATGAAGACAAACCATCACAACACGACCTTTGCCCCATCCTCTTCATGGCTGCTGGATGGAACCATTAGCAGAAGAGGAACTCACGCTCTGCATAGGCAGAGAAAAGCTTTTGCTTGATCATTTCTTGTCTAGACTCCAGCTCTGAGCATGCTTTCCTCCTCCATATATGAGTGATGACATCCAGGCTGAAGAAGGTTGGGGTAAGGAGGAGTTTGTTCACAACTGAGGCTCTGTTCTGATTTTATTCCACCTGGCATTTCAGAGGCTGTGTGGGAGTTTTGGCTCAAGAGAAAATGTAAAATCATCTAAAATATCCTTATCAGAATTGCTATTCCATAAACTGTTGGTCCAGAAGTTTCTTGAATAACTGTACACCTGAAGTCTGGGATCAGGAAAGGGGTTCATTTCAGAGCAGAAAAGCAGCACCCCCAGGTCATGTTCTACACATAATCTATGTGTAGATTGGCAATCAATGCTGGCATTTTTGATAAGTAAAGGAAATGGGGCAGAATCTGGTGGGGATTGAAGCTCTCATGTCTCTGATTCCAGCTTCATTGAGTTTGGACCTTCAGTACTCAATCTGTTGCCCTCTGTAGAGAGAATATCTTGTGTATTGTATAAATGCATTGCCTATCAATTAAGAAAACCTATGGTCTATAAAAAAGGGTAATAGAAGACAGGACATCCAGCAGGCAGAAAGTATTCTGGGATAGAGCCAGGTGCAAGAGATTCACCAGGGAAAATGTAAAGAGGACAGATGCATGGTACCTGAGCACAGGTAACCAGCCACTTAGCAGAATGTACTTATTTTAACTTAGGAGCTAGTCAGAGAAGAGCCTAGATATTCTGGGAACTTAGGGCCAGGAAGAAAACCCAACAACAGCCATCAGCACTTTGGTGGGGACCTTTGCCTAGAGAGACCTTGTCTGGGACTAGCCCCATCCATTCCATGAACTCTTCTACCACAATACAGCTACAAAATTTTAGTTATTACTGGTAGAAGTGTTTCAAGATGCTTCATCGTGGAAACATTCCCAAGAGCCTTTGCACCACACAAGTGTCTCAAAATGATCCATCAAGGAAAAGAAGAAAAGAATATAGCCAATGGCTTTTATCTCCCATTAGTCAAGGTTGTATTTTTGGGTGTTAACTCCCTGGTACTTCTATTTTCCCTTGTGAGACTCACAGACCGAGGAGGTCTTCCACAGGCATCCACAGGAAAGTCCATGGTGAGAGGTGAGCATCAATGCTCCTACCTGAAGCTGTACCTATGAGAAAGCATCAGTCTTGTCTGTAGTGGTTTGAATGTGAAATGTCCCCCATAGTTTCCAGTGTTTGAACACTTGGTGTCCTGATGGTGTTGCTGTTTGGAAAGGTTGTAGAACCTTCAGGAGATGAAGCCTCACTGAAGGAAATAAGTCACTGGAGCCAGGCCTTGAGGCCTCATATCCCAGCCCTACTTCCTGATGTCTCTCTCTCTGCTTCCCATGTGTAGTGGCAGCATGACCAGCCTGTCTCCTGCTCCTGCCACCATATTGTCCCTGCCTACTGCCATCTTTCCTCCATGATGGACTATGTCCCTCTGGAACTGTGAGCCAAAGTAGATCCTTTCTTCCTTAAGTTACTTTTGCCCTGGCATTTTGTCACAGCAACAAGAAATTAAGACTACTGTTGTGGTTTGATGCTTTTCTACTCCCAAACTGATAAAATTGAGTTATCCCTGTAACATATCAAGATGTAAGATCATTAAATGGTAATTAGGCTGTATGGACTGCACCCTGTGGGTGGGACTGACGTTGTAGTAATTGAGCAAATTCAGCCCTTTTCTTCTGAAGCAACAAGAAGATCTTCTCTGGAGACCAGCAACTTGCTCTTGGATTTCCATCCTCCAGAACTATGAGAGATACACTTTGTCCTTTATAAATCACCCGGTCTCCAGCATTTTGTTAAAGAAGGACAAAATGGACAAAGACATCATGCAGAACTGATCACAGCAATGGTGTCTACTCCTTCTGGAAAAGGTGACAATCAGAAGTGGTGCCTAAGAAGCATTTAGTCCACAGCAGCTGAATCAGTGATGCCAGTTGTCACGTGTCCCAGTCAGAGCCTCTGTTGCAGAGATATCTTTGATGGAAAACAACTTAATAAGGAAAGGGCTTGTTTCATTTTTATACTCCCAAGTGACGTTCTGTCATGGAGGAAAGCCAAGGCAGGAACCTGGAGAGAGGAGCTGAAGCAGAAGCTATGTAGGAACACTGCACACTGACTTGCTGTCCATGGCTCACTTGGCCTGCTTTCTTACACAACTAGGACCACCTGCCCAGAGTTGGCACTGTCCACATTGGGCAGAGCCTTCCTGCACCCATCAACTTTCAAGAGAATGTCTCACAGACATACCCACAGGCCAATCTGATGGCTGTAGTTTCTCAATTGAGGGTCCCTCTTCCCAGGTAACTCTAGCTTGTGTCTGACAAACACTAACCAGGACACCACCAATACCATGACTCAGAAAGGCACCACCAGTTCAGACCTAGAAGTCCAAAGCTCTGAGCTTTGCCCTGGGTCCAAATGCAGGCCCCCTGTAGGGCTTACCTTTCTGGTCCCGACAAGACCCAGATAGAGCAGCCATCTTAATCACACTCATATATCTTGCTCCAAGACTGATCCTAATTGAAAGCCCTGCAGATGTGAAGGGGCCAGGGCTTGTGACAGTTGCCATCTGAAGCCCCCCTGAGACCCAAGACAGTTTCCAGTAAGCTGACCTGGGGCCTGACAAGCTGTGCCAGACTTCCAGGAACCACACCCGTGCTTCTTGCTTTGGACAATACGGTCAAGAAATGCAATTAGCAGCTAAAAGCATGGATGGCGAGTCAGGTTGTCTTGTCCCTGGGAGGCCATCAGTCAAGAAGCAGACATAGGCTTCCTCATACTGTGCTGCTGACGGCTTTGTTTCTTAATGGAGTTGGCTTATCGGACCCTATGGTGGGCGCAGCAGGAGTACTTAGCTCCGAAGACACGGGGAATAGCCCTCGCTCTTCAAAGATTGCGTAGGCTGTTTGGGCATCTGGAGGTGTCTCTGGCAGTCAGAGAGAAGGGGTTATGGGTAGGGTAGGGTGAGGCATCGGGTGATGGAAAGCCTGCAGCCCTGACAGTGAGAATATTTTTGTTCTGTGCCTTGGTTTTCCCATCTAGAAAATGGAAGGAATGGCTGCTAATCCTACTTGGGGTGGCTCTGGGAGTAAAATGAGAAAACACACGCAGACAATATGAGCAAGTTCCAGCACACAGAACCCCCGGAGGGTTCAGTACTGTGAGCTTTTACTCTGTCAGCTTACGGACCCAGATGCATGACAGATGCAAAATGCTCCAACCCCGGCTCTGATCCCCTAGTGTTAACATAGTCACTCTATAGTCCAAAGCAGGAGATGGAGAAAATGAATTTTCCTAAGGCACCAGCTGCTTTAACAAGTTTCTCAAGCAAGAAGGTGTCGTCTGCTCCCTCGGCCCCAGCAGAGCCACGCAGCGCCATCCAGAATGACAGGGCTCTGGACTGTAAGGTTCTGCCACTGTTTTGCATTTTACCACTGATTGAAAAGGCACAGCACTTGCACTGAATGCGTCTGTGTGAACCACCGATTGAAAAGGCACAGCACTTGCACTGAATGGTCTGTGTGTCTGTGTCTGTGTCTGTGTCTGTATGTGTGTTGTATGCACATATGCGCAAGTAAATGGAGACCAAAGGTTAAAGTCAGATGTCCTGCTCTACCACTCTCTGCCTTACTCATTTATTTATTCTAAGGTGTGGTCCCTCACTGAGCCAGTGAGCCCTTGGGATCCTCCTTTCTCTGCTTCCCAAGTGCTGGGATGACAGGGCAAACATCACCGTGTCCCACACTCTACATGAGTGCTGGGGATCTGAACTCAGGGTCCCATGTGTGCTCAGGAGCAACTTTGTCCCCTGGGCCACACCCTCGGTCCTAACTTTGGCTTTAAAAATCTTATTTAAATTAAAAAAAAAAAAAAAGATTTATTATGTATACAGTATCCTGCCTGCATGTACGCCTACACACCAGAAGAGGGCACCAGATCTCATTATAGATGGTTGTGAGCCACCATGTGGTTGCTGGGAATTGAAGTCGGGACCTTTGGAAGAGCAGCCAGTGCTCTTAACCTCTGAGCCATCTCTCCAGCCCTTATTTATTTATTTTTATGTGTGCTTTGCCTTCATGTACACACACACCGGTGTGTGTGAAGCAGGCTGCTCCTCCTGCTCAGCCTCTCATCAGAAACGATAAAGCAGCTGCTATTTGTTAAGTGCCTCCTCCAGAACAGGCACCGCACTCGGTGGGTAAAGTGCTTGCCAGACAAGCACAAAAATGAGAGTTCAGATCCCTAGACCCCGTGTGGAAAGCCAAACAGAGCAGCACACCCCTGGAGTTCCAGCATTCCTGCAGCAAGGCAGAGACAGAATAAACCTCAGAAGCACACAGGTCAGCCAGCCTGGAATTCCAACAGTCAACAGTAAAAGACCCTGCCCTCAGGCAAGGTGGAGGGTGAGGCTGGCACTGAAAGTGGTTCCCTGAGCACCACAGGAGTGAGCGTCTGTACACGCACATACCTGTATGTACACATATACATGGGGGAAGGGAACTGAGGTTCATGTGCTGAGGCTTTCTGTCCAAGGTCTCACAGGCAGTGAGGAGCAGAGTGGAGACAGAACCCACTGGTTACTCTTCCCTCACATCCCTCATCTACTCCCCCAAGGGACCCATAACCCTGAAACTACAATAAGGTTGGAGCTCTGTTACGATGTGTTTGAATCAGCCACTGGATCCAGCCAGGTCCCTGAAAGATATGACTTAACACACATGTATTTGCTGGGCACTGGCCTGCGTCATGCTTTACACTGTATCTTTGAGACTTAGACCTAGGCTGACTTCAAATACCGAAATGTTTACACATCAGGTGAGCATGTGGGTGGCACAGAGGAGGAATAAGAAGGGACTTAGCATGGCTGTAGTACAAATATGTATGACTGTAGGTGGTAGGGAGGAGAAGGTGTGATGGGAAGGGTTCTGTGCTGAGCTCTGACCTTCCAGGATTGGTAACAATGATATCACCCACATAGGAAGATTCCATGGAAGAACATCTCTTGAAGAGACAAAGATTTCCTTTGTCAAGTTTGAAAACTTCTTCCTTGTGGAATGAACAAAGCACAAAGAACAAGGACGGGCACCCTCATTGTCTGACAAAACGGGCTTCTCGTGAAATTGTGCTCTCTCAGAAGTTCAGAGACCAGCTCCTAAACACGTTTCTGATGCATTTTTTTTATCTCAGAGATGACAATTAACCTTTGCAATTAGCTTCATCAACAGGAGCTTAATATCAAGCATGTTGTTGCTTAGCAACAGGGAAACAGCCCCCCGTGGGACTGCAGTGTTTCTGCTCCTTGGGGCTCATGAGGCCACCCGTCTGGGGAAACACTAAGCTGGGTTCTCAGACCTTGCAAAGATCTTGGCACAGATGACCTCTTTCCCCAAGGTCCTGCTGTCAGGACCCATAGGGGGTTCCAGCCTCTCAAAGGAGAACTGAGGCAGGAGGATGCAGGAACCTCCCGTCATCTTCATAAGGCTCCTTTGCAAAGAGGTGAGTCTCTGCTTCATACAAGAGATGGGGCCTTCTGTGCTGAGTCCCTTTCTGAGCTGCTGTGATTTGACTCTTAATGGCTCCACGAACAAGTATGCTTGAACACTTGGTCCCCTGGTGGTGGTTCATCTGAAAGGTAGTGGAGACTTTGGGAAGTGGGACCTGGCTGGTGAAAGTAGGTCCTTAGGGTGGAGCCATTGAAGGTTTACTTGTTTCTGATTCTAGCCTGTCTTCTCTATTTCCTGTCCATGTCATTTGAACAAGCCAATGCAAGCACCTATGGCCACTGACGGAGCTGGCTCTTATGCCATTACTTCCCAGCTGTGACAAACTGAAATCTCTCTGAAACCATGTGTCAAAGCAAGCTTCTTTCTGCCAGGCATTTGCTAACAATGTTCTAAATATAACAAGTAGACATGCCCACTTTCTCGTTCCATATTTTATTTTACTTTTTAATAAATTTCTATTCTTAGGGGATTTCATTCATGTGTACAATGTGTTCAGTCATATTCTTCCCTACTCTCCTTTGCATCCCAATCAGCCATCAAATGTCACTAGCTTCTCAGCTAGAGTCAGGACATCATGACTCCTCCTCATCCGTGCTGGGACTTTGGCTGGCTTGTCCTGGTGCAGGTCTTGTGCCAACAGTCACAGCCACAGAGTCCATATGTGTAACTCCTGTATCATGTCCAGAAAACACTGCTCTACTGTATTCATCCACTACCTCTGGTTCTTACAACCCCTTGTGTCTACTCTTCCTGGATAGTCTCTGAGCCTCGGGAGGAGGAGGTGTCCCATTTAGGGCTAAACACTCATGACTTTTAATTTTTGTTTTGCTTTGTTTCTTGACTCTTAAATTTGTTTATATATTTTATGTGTATGGACGTTTTTCCAGCGTGTATATTGTGCCTGGAGAGATCAGAAGAGTGCCTGAGATACTCCAGGAACTAGTTATAGATATTTATATACCACCATGAAGGCAGGGGAGGGGGCTGGAAAAGAAACTCAGGTCCTCTGCAAGAGCAACAAGGGCTCTAAACCATTAAACAGTTTCTTTGGCCCAGCTGTTTGTTTGCTTCTAGAGGCAGGATATCACCTTGTAGGTGAGCTACAAGGAACTCATGGTGTCGACCAGGCTAGCCTCAAACTCATAGAGAGCTTCATGCCTCTGTCTCCCAAGTGCTGGGAATAAAGCACCACCATATCCAGCTTCTAGTTTGTTATTCTCTGTACCTACTTCTTACAGAAAGACTCATCAACAGCATTCCATGCTAGAGCAGCAACACCCCATACGGTTTATGTTTCCTGAGTCTCTTGGCTGCACCCAGAGACCACTGAACCCCACCAGGCATGTCTATGGAAGCACAATCTATTTATGCATCCAAAACCCTTCCCAGATCATGCCTCCATTGCTGAGATGCATGTGATTCTACCTCCCTGAAAAAAAAAAGACACTGAAAAGACAGAGTGAGAAATTTCTCATGTCTCGGGAGCTTGATAAACAATCAGGCTGTGGGTGCAGCTCCGTTGGTAGAGTGCTTCCCTGGCGCTCATGCAGCCCTGGCAGCATCTCCACAAGAACTCTCCAGTGTGACTTCAGCCTTACATCAACATGAACGTCCGGTGTTCAGTGCTTGGCTCTCCTGAGTTACTCGCTCAAACTGTGTTGTGCCTGGATGAATGAGTGCTGCTGTGATCTGCTTCTGCCGGGCTGTTCTTTGAAACATCTTTAAAAAAAAAATCAGATTAGTCTGATTTGAGCTGTTTTAGCACCAGCTACAGAAAACAGCATGCACGGCTATTTTGAAACAAACACACACAGAGTCACTCCCTCTCTACTGCCTTTGCCACTGAACAAGTGTCACATCTGTGCAAAGTGGCAGCGTCGGTATTAAAGAGGATCTTGGGCATGTAAGGGCCACCTACCATCACAGCTCCTGCACTGATGACTTGTGACCTTGTCAAACCAGCTTGCACCCACAACGGCATCTCTAAGGTGTAAAAGTCTGCAACGAGAAACATACTTCATAAGTTAGTTACCCCATTGCCCAGAAATTCCTCTTCCATATGTGCTCCAAGAAAAGAGAAACCCACATCCACATGAACACTCATAAGAATTTGTGCCAGCATGGTTTATAAGTGGGAGTCAAATGACCATCACTGATGAATGGATAAAACCGTATCCTGTCCACAGTAGCTCCTTAGCATTGCTATAGTAAATTTGAAAAAATCTTAGTAACTTATCATAAATGAATTCTCACCTAGTTCTTGGGGTGGGAAGTTGGTGTCACTGCTGAAGTCACGATGACATAGAGGCTGTTATTTCTAGGTGTTCTGATGGAAAACTCTGTCTCCTTGGCCTTTGCAGCTCTGGATGTCTGCCTGCCTGTGTTCCGTTGCTTGGGACCCCATCCTCCATCTTCGAAGCATTCCACTCCAGTCTCCAACCCTTTTGTCACATCACCTTCTGTTCTGTAAACATCCTTCTGCCTCCAGATAACGTCATCTGTGATATTATTTAAGGACTGTCAGGATAATCTGAGAATCTCAAAATCCCTTTAAATCATGTCTTTAAGATCTCTTTGTCACAAAGTCATGATGTTCACAGATTGTGGGTAAAGGAACATGTAGATTCTTGAAAACCATTATTCTGCCTAATCTGTGTTACACTATTTAGCCCTAAAAATGTGATATGCTGAAGTAGTCTACCAACCCTGAAACATCTTGCAGCAGAACACACCTAATAATCCCATCTAGATGAACTTTCCAGGATGGGAAGCCAGAGTAGGAAAGACAGGTTGGTGAAAGACAGAGTAGGAAGAGGGAGTGATAGCCAATATTGACAATGTGTCTTTGGGTGGTAGTTAAGCTGTTCTGGAACTAGATAGTGATGAGTGTGCTTCAAATCACAGCTGGAGAGATGGCTCAGCACTTAAAAGCAATTGCTGCTATTGTAGAGGTCTTGCGTTCAGTTTCCAGCCCTCATATCAGGAAGCCCCACAATCAGCCACAACTGCAGCTCCAAGGAGATCTTCTGGCTTCCATGGGCACCTAAACTCATGTCAATATACCTATGCAGAGACACACAGCTATACACATAATTTTAAAAGTAAAATAAAATCTTGATAAAAAAACCAATGGATTTAAATTATACGCTTTAAAATGATACCAATGCAACGTGTGAATTATACCCTAATATAGCCAATATTGTACTTTAAAAACGTGTCACCCTCCAGTGCCTAGCCCAATCGTCATCACAGAGGCTTCCTCTAGCAGCTGATGGGAGCAGATGCAGAGACAGACAGCCACATATTAGGAGGAGCTCAAGAACCCCTGAAGAAGATGGGAGGAATGATTGTAGGAGCTGGAGGGGTCAAGGACACCGGGAGAACACAGCCCACAGAATCAACTAAGCAGTGAGACAGAGTGAGAAATTTCTCATGTCTCGGGAGCTTGATAAACAATCAGGCTGTGGGTGCAGCTCCGTTGGTAGAGTGCTTCCCTAGCACTCACAGAAGGGCTCACAGAATGAAGTAGTAACTCTGGAGCCTGCGTGGGTCTGTGACAGCTCCCCTGCATACATGCTGTGGTTGTCTGTGGGGCTTCTAACAGTGAGGTGGCAGCGTCTGACTCTGTCTGCTCTTGGGACTCTTTTCCTACCTACTGCTGAACTGTTTCGCCTAGCCTCGATATGAGGGCTTGTGCCTAGTCTTATTGCTTCTTACCATACCATGTTTTTTTGTTTTTTTTTTTGGTTGATCCCTGGGAGGTCTGCACTTTTCGGAAGGAAAACAGAGGAGCCATGGATATGGGGGACAGGGGAGATTGGGGGTGGGGCAGGAAGAGTGGAGGGAGGGGAAACTGTAGTTATGTTGTATTTTATGAAAGCAAAATACAGTATAAAAGGGAAAATGTATCGTCAACCTCATCTGAGCCTAAAAAAGAAAACATGGAAATATTCCTTTTTAATCAAATTGCAAATCACATAAAATGCTTACCATAAAATTGCCCAACCAAATTGTGAGCCACCAACAGACAGGGTTTTGAGGCTGAGAGTGGCCTTGGGCATCAGGCTACCTGAGTTCAAACTCTGGCTGTGCCTCTTGCTAGCACTTCTTGGTCTTAACTTCCTCACCTGCAATATGAGGATAGTAACACTTGTTCTTCTGAGTCATGCGAATTCAAGGAAATAATCTGTTTTTTTTTTAAAGCCAGTTTTTAAAAGCTAGGTAGGAAATTCTTAATAAATGCAAGCATCTTATTCTTTTATTCTTGCTTTAGGGGAAAGAAGTCACATGATGCTGGCAAACCTAGAAAGAAGCCCAGCCATCCTCTGAGGTTCAGACTGTCCAGGCTCAGTGTACCAAATGCCCTGCTGAAGTTTATGAGACCAGGCACTCAGCTGGGGTGAGGGACTGAAAAAGACTAAAACAAGAGTGGAAACTGGCATTCTTATGAAGGTTCAGTGTCTATGTGTGTGTATGTGCATGTGTCTGTGTGTGTGTGTGTGCATGTGTGTATGTGTCTCTCTGTGCGTGTGTGTGTGTGCAGTCACTTGTGCATGTACACTGGCTGGGCTGTGGGTGATGTATAGAATGCAGAAGGGAAGACTGACAAAATTAGAATAGTAAAGAAAGGGGGCATTCCAGGTTAGAGCAAAGAGCCAGGACAGGCTGCAGTCTGGACTCTGCAGGAGGGGACTCAGCTCAAGTTAAGTTGCGCTAAGACACAGGAAACCAAGGTGCTTTAACCAGGGGTTAGAATGTGCTTGTCACTCACCAACTGGCTGGGGCTTCTGTCACACTCGGCATGTATAGACACTGAGAGGAGGTGAGAAGCTTTGCAAATGTGTATCTCCAGCAGCTTGCTTTCCCCTCACTCTGTGGAAAGCTGAGGCAGCAATGAGTGGGACCTGTGAACACTGGTAGGCTTTGGGTATCAAGGCCGTTGACTCCTGGCCAGGTTCCAGTGTTCCATGACTCCTAGTCTCAAGTCTGAGAGCCTCAGCCATGAAGAGTTGACAGCTCTCTGAAATGTTCCTAGTAACCAGGGCTGAAGGTTCTCCTCTATGGCAACTTACAGCTTTTTATCGGCTCCATGTTCTTTCTCTATCTCTTTATCCTCATCTCTCTATATCCACTTTCCTCTTTTTTTTCTTTTTGCTTTGGACACACTCAAATTGTTCAGCTGCTCCTTCAGTTGTCAGGGGCTGCTGCCAGGATGGCTCAGGGCACTAACTCTGCTGGGAACACATTCAGAAACTGGAGCATGAGCAGGGCCACCCGCTGCTTCTTGGAAGCAATGGTATCAAGGGGGCTGATCAGGAACTGGCACTGATCCAGGTGCCGCCAGCACACTTGGGTATAGGCACCCTCTCCTGTAGGGATCCCAGCAGGCAAGTGGGGTTTCCAAGAGGAATCAGCAGGCAGTCTCCTGGAGCAGTTCCACGCTCGGATCCAGTGCCACCAAGTGGATTCAGGCCTGCTGGCTTCACCAGCAGGAAGGTCAAAGGCCTCCAAAGTCAGCAGCCTTTCCAGTTGTCAGGAGGCTAACCCAGGGCTTCCCCCGCATTGTGTTAGCTGCTGGGGTTTTGCCCTGGGAATCTGGGGCTCAAGAACCACTGCAACCATCCCTGCCCATTCAGTACACAGGACTTGCCAGCATCCTGACGTGAGTGGGCAGCCTGCTTATGAAGCCTACAAAGAGGTGTCTAAACCAATTACAGCCGTTTGCTTTGGTCAGTCAGAACTGTTGGGTTTTGACCAAACATGGCCTCTTACTTAGGCCAATCACAGCCCTGCTTCTGAGAACCAATCACATTCATTAAGGCTTGAATTTTGGACCAGTCCTGCTCTTGTCATGAGTCACCCTTCCATCAGAGGAAGCGCTCCTCACATGGCCAAGTAGAAATAGTTCATCACACTTGTGATTCCAACGTTTCAAGATGAGCCTGGCTGGGCCTGGGGCTTCAGGAGCCAGAGCCAGCGGCTGCATTCGGCAGGCTTCTGCAGGGCTATCTCGGAGTGTCCAGAGTGCTCCATCTGGGCGGGATTGACGCAAGGTAATCTAGACATTTGGTACACCAGAAGACCCTTTGCTAACAGCAGCTCATGCAAGAAGAGAGTTCAACAGTTGCTAATTAGAGACTCACATTGTTTTCTCCCCAGGGTCTGGGCCTATTTGCATAAAATGAACTTCAGAAAAAGTGCTTACAATAAACTTTCTGAATTTATCATTAGCAGTAGCAGTGAGCTTAAAAGCGCTTTGCCCTGTGGGTAGGAAGAGGTAGGACCCCCTGCTCTGCCTCTGGCTCAGTAGATTTGTCTTTAAGCATATCCCAGTAGCTACAGTGTGGCTCAGACCATTAAAGTAACTATAATAGAAAGAAAGGCTGGGGGCAGCAGTCAGGAGGCTGTGACCGCGGCAGGCTCTGAGCCGAGGTCGGGAGGAGAGGGGTCTCCATTGCCACCCAGCAAACATATGTACGGGCAGATTTGCAGGCACCTGCACACCCCACACTAGTCAGTGTTCTACCACTTTCTCAAATACGCCATTAATCAGCTTATGAAGGGATGAGTTTTGAAGTCCCCTCAGTGATTTCAAAGATCATCTGTTTTTAGGCTTGCGGTGGGGACCAGCAACTCCCAGCAGGAGTATGTGGCAGCACAAAACCATCCTCTACTTGGAAGGGAAGCGAAGGAACAGCCTGAGAGGGGCTATGACTTTTCTATGGCCCTCAAGGGCCAAAGACCTCCCACTGGACCCTACCTCATGTTTAATAATTTTAATTATACTTATTTTTTTAGTGTGTGTGTATGAGAAAGAGACATTCATGACCACATACATATATGCGTGTGCTCATGTAGAGGCCAGATGACAACTTCCAGGAGTCAGTTCCCTCCTTCTACCATCTGGGTACAGGGATTGAACTCAGGTGGTCAAGGTTGGCAGCAAGTCTCTGTATCCACTAAGGCACCTTGCCCACCTCCTGTAGCTTCCAGTACCTTCTGGTAGCACTGTGCTGAGGACTACGCCTTATCACACGTGCCTTTGGGAGACACTTAGCTGAGCCATAACACACTCCTTCCAAGACATCCTACAACCAGAGGTGTGAGCTCCTGGGGAGTGTGAGCGTTGGTCATGCGTCTGCTTGGCAAGGCTCCAATGCCCAGTCATTTAGCCAAATACTAGGTGGCTGTTGCTGAGAAGTTCTATGGATGAGGCTCACATCTACAATCTGGCGACCTCTGATCATGAAAGTTACCCTGGGTAATGTGCATGGGCTTCATCTTATTCGTTGAACAGCCTTAAAGATGAAAACTAAATTTGCGGGAGAGGAAGTCTAGTTGTGTTTCTTTGTAGAAATCTTCTTGATATAGAAGTCATGTGACTGGGCCCTGCTTGGTAGGACCTCTCCTAGGCTCTGGATGCTGTCAGGAATCTTGCCTTCTTTCAGGAACATTGTCACAACAATGAGACAGCCCTTCCAACTGTTAACAGCTTTTCTCATGTTCTCCTCCTTCACAACTTCATAGTTTGACTTTGGACTGTTAATAACTACCCTAATTAGTACTCGCTCAGTAAAAAATACTTTGTAAATACTGTTCAGCTTCATCCACCCATAACCCACAAGAAAGTAAGTTTTATTAGCTCCAGTTTGCAAATACAGAAAACAAGGTTCACAAATAAGAACCCAAAGCCACTCAGCCAGGCTCTGCCAGAGCTGTGATGGGAACCTCCAGTGTCACATGACAAAACTTGACTGGGCCCTGATTCATAAATAGAAACTATGACAGAATATAAAAAAAGAACTGTCTCGGAAATTCCAAAGGTCTCAGAAGTATAAGAGGGAAGAAAGTAAATACAGTGTCATTTCCTGAGACCAACAACAAGAAGGAAAGGATTTGCATAAACAACACTGCATCTGGGAATGTGTGCCCAATGCATTAATGTGACCGTGCTTCCTCCTGCCTGGATGCTAACTACGTTTTTATTAAACTGCTTTACATTGTATTTAAATATTTAAAGTGCTAAACTGAATTGAAGTCCACAAATGTGCCCCAAAAACTCCAGGCAGTATTTTTATAGGAAGTGAAAACCGTCCACAAAAATAAGTCCCACAGGCCTGAATTCGTGGTTTCTACTGTCAGGGGGTGAAAAGCGCTCTCTCTCTCTCTCTCTCTCTCTCTCTCTCTCTCTCTCTCTCAAGGATGTATCTGCCATAAAATTCAACCTCAATCAGATTCATCAGAGGGACTAGTTGGGGGATGGCTTGAAGGCCCACCCTGACGCCTGAATAGTTAGTGACCATGCCTTGTCCTATTCTAGTCCTGTTAGGCTCTTGGCTGGCTTGGGCTCTGGACAGTTCTGTCAGTAGCTACAGTCTAAGGTCATCCAGGACTGAGAGTAAGGGTCAGCGGCTAATGACCAATTCACTAATCTGTATGGGGATATGATTTATTAATGACTTTCTCTTCTCAAAGTCTATAGAATAACAAGGTTATATATCTAATGATACACACACACACACACACACATATATATATATGATTTTTTTAGCCATAAATTAAAAATAAGCAGGGAAATGGATGTAACCAGAAATAATCAAATTGAAGCAATCTCAGAAAGCTAGGTATCATAACCTTCTCTTACATGTATTTCCTGGATTTTACATAAATCCAGAAAATCATGTGTATATAACATGTATAGGGGACTAACAGAAGAGTGAGAGATGGCAGAGTAGGGGGCAGATGGGAAGGCACATGATCAATGTACAATATCTACTTATATGAAAATGTCCTGATGAAATATGGTGCCACACACAATACAGTCAACTGTAATAAAGAGTACGTCAGCAGAGAACCCCATCCTCAGGGCGGCTGCACTGAGCGGCAGGCAACCAACATGAATACTTAGGAGGAAACCCACAGCATGAGCCCTTCTGCTCCTTGCATGACAGTCGGTAGCTGAGGCCTGCAAATTAGCATACAGCATGCTGGAAATCAGACTGACCGGGAGAGCGCCACCCCAAGGACCAGCGGGGTAGATAGCAGAAATGAGATCTCAAGCTATTTGAGGTACTGTGACAAATGTCATAAACTGAAGAGCTTACTGAAATGTATTTCCCTGATCTTGGGGAAGTCCGATACAGATTCCCCAGGAGGATGCAGAACCTGGTGAGGGCCCACTTCCTGGTTCAGAGACATCAGCTTTCTGTTCCCTCAAATGGTAGAATGAGAAGGAATCTCTCCGGAGTCCCATTCACGAAGGTTTGCTACCATGGCCTTGTCACTTCCAAAAGGCCTTGTCTCCCAACACTGCCACCTTCAAAGTTAAGGTGTCTACACCAACACACAGACCCTGAAATGAAAGATGTTCAAGAGACAGGCAGCAGCAGCCCATGCCTTTAATCCCAGAACTTGGGAGGCAGAGGTAATCGGATCTCTGTGAGTTCTAGACCAGCCTGGTCTACACAGAGAAACCCCATCTTGAAAAACAAAAACAAACAAACAAAAAACAGAAAAGAAAAAGAAAGGGAAAGATGTCAAGAGATGTGAACTGATTGAAGATACAATCAGAGATGGTGAATGTGTCTATCTGGATTCACTGTTCACAAACTGTCCGTCAGTACAGAAGGATTCACAGAAACCTATTTGCCTAAGGCAGGCATGACCATTAGCTTAGGTGTCTGTTCTAGACATACAAGGTTGAAATGTTTGGATGGATTGTGTCTGCCTCAATGACTCTTGTATCCCATCTGTGGCTGGACAGAGCCAGGACTTCACCAAGCCCATGGGCATATGTAGGAGCCTGTGGGTGCCTGCTTTGTCAGCATGTGTGGTTGAGGTAGAACTGAAACATGATTTCACACAGGCCAGCATGAGGCTATGTGGGAACCTTGGACTTCTCTGCATTGCTCTAGGTATCTTCGCTTGGCATCTAATTCATCATTCTGCTATCTAATTTCTTTTTATCTCCCCCTGCTCCAGTCTGAACTCAGCCACAGAAAGGATTTCTGAGCAGCTCCCAGTGAGAACCAATCTGACGAGGACTGATTGTATTCTTAGTGGAGAAGCAATTTATTGCCAACCAAATTGCCGGTGCCAAATGAATAAAGTTGATGTTAATTCTATTCTCTCAGGGTTCCAAACAACTTCCTAGAACCACTAGTAAGATTTAATGGACATTTAGGACAAGACTATGTGTGGGTCTGGTCCACAGGGAAGGTATGTAGCCTCTCAGACAAACTGACCCATCTGTACACGCCAGTTTCTCCCCAGACCGCCCATCCCTGGAGACCTGAGCATATCTGAGGTACTAAGATAGCCCAGCTCCAAATAATATGGCCACACCCCCTTCTCATACAGGACTGGTCATATGAGGAAGCTGGGAGGAAGCTGCCTCACAGCATAGTGAGACTGGGGACGACAGGGTTGGGCACACAGAGGCAGCTCTACCTTTGGGGGTGGAAGCCTAAGGGAACAATAACAGAGGAAGGACTCTGCAGCATCACATGGCTCTGTGTGCTGACTCAGAGGGCAGCCAGCAGTGGGCGCTCCAAGCTGGATTCCAAGCCACGCTCAGAGATCCAGAAAGTTCCATGGAAGGCCTTCATGGAGGTAAGAATATGGACTCCATGACAGACTGAACAGACAGTGAGAGGGCAGTACTACATCGTCTAGAATCCTGCTCGGCCTCATTTCTTCTTGCTCCAGACTTCATGGCTCTTCTACAGACCTCAGAGTCTCTTGTACACTAACTGGTGCTTCTCAGAAGAGCCACTGCCTCAGCTCCCTTGTTTTAACGAAGGATAAAATGAATGACTACATCACACCTGTGTGCAGAGCCCTCCAGACCCCCAACACGTTTCTCTTATGCCTGCCATGATTTTCTACTGTTATACACAGGTTTAAAAATGAATCAAGAAGCCAAGCAACATGCTCCAGGTCATCCTTCTGGCCCAGGGTGGAGCCCACTCCCAGAGTCCCCCTGGTATCCTGGCAAACAGCACAGTCTCTCTTGGATGAACTCCTGGCTTTAAGTCCCAGCTTCAGCATTCTTCAGTCTGTGTGTGTGTGTGTGTGTGTGTGTGTGTGTGTGTGTGTGTGTGTGTGTGTCTGTGTCTGTGTTTGTCTCTGTGTGTGTGTTTGTGTGTCTCTGTGCGTGTCTCTCTATCTTTGTGTGTGTGTGTGTTTGTCTGTGTGTGTGTGTGTGTTTGTCTCTCTCTCTATCTCTCTCGCGCACTCTCTATCTTAGTTTCCTCACCTGTAAAGAGTAACAGCAGTGAGAGCACTTCTCTCATAGGCTTCATGTGGTGACTGAGTCATTATTTGCAAGTGCCGTGGAACAGTCTCTGCTACACAATAAATGCAGCTTGCATAGCAGACGGCATCAGCATGACCCCTGGTCCAGGATCTTGGCAGGATCCCCCTGTTAGAATACTCAGCATCTCTGGGGGTCCTCAGAGAAGTTGCATGATGTCTCTGTCCCCAAAAGCAAGGCTGAATTTCTCAGCAATTGGAGCTCCAGCTGAGAGCGACTTCTCCAATCCCCATCCTTCCTCTACTTCCCTCTTCACCTTCCATACTGCTCCCCTGTGAGCCTACACCCATATCCACACCTTAGGAGACAAGCCATCTTGCAGTTCAAAAGCTGTTCTTTTCAATATTTGTTCTGATAGTTTCTAGCTATTCAGGACAAAAAGAATGACTTGTCTCCTTTAAAAGCCCAGCTTGGAGTTTGAAAGGCAGTCTCTGGTGAGAAGCGGCTTTGGATCTGCCTCCCAGCAGCAGCAAGGGGATTATCAGCAAAGAACCACACTGCATACTTAATTGCAAAACCATCCCCCAGGCCAAGGGCTGGTTCGGACTGAGTGGTGATTTGGGCTCTAGTGTAACCACTACTTTCAAGCTGTGTAGCTACTGCTGAAGACTTTGGGGCGCAATAAAGAGCATCGTTGGTGCAGTGCCATTCCCAACACTCTAAAACGGCAGAGTTCTCCTATAAATGATCCCTAGCCTTGTGGCTTTGGACTGAGTCCTGGCCTGATTTCTGTTGCTATGACAAAATACCCTGGCCAAAAGCAACTGAGGGAAGGCAAGGTTTTATCTGGATTATAATTCTAGGTTTCAGCCTGTCACTGGGGGGAAGTCAAGGTGGGAACTCAAACAGCCCCACCATACCCGCAGTCCAGAGCAAAGAGACAGGAATGCTCCCACAGTGCCGGCCTGCGGCTACTGCTCCCTTCACACTCGTGGACTCCTGAGCCCAGCCCACGAAACGGTGCTGCCCGCATTCAGGGTGGGTCTTTCCACCTCAGCTTACAATCAAGGCAACCCCCACAGACACGTCCACAGGCCAACTTGTTCTAGGAACTCCCTCAGTTGAGAATCCCTACTCAGACAATTCTAGGTTGACAGTCGAAGCTTGTTGTAGTAAAATTAAAAATTAAAAATGGCTGTTGAGCTATATAATGTTTATTATTAGCTCTATGATTATTGCAGTGGTATTACCTAATTCGCTATCGCAAATAATGAGACACAGACAACTGTTACATTTATAATTGCCTTATTTACCTTGGGCCAGGCAGATATTTTCCTTACACTGTCTCAATATCTTTACCATCCATCTCCCAGGCCCATCCAATGCCATCCACTTTAATCTTTTCATCCGTAATCCCATAGTACTTGGTTTGTATTCTTCATCTGGGCCTTTCCATGCCATTCTTGGAGTCCTTTCTCCTCGCCCACATGATTTTTTCTCCACACTAACCCATCATGGCATCCTCCTTCCTCCTCTCTTCTTGTCCCCCATGATTCTCTCTTGAACCCAAAAGCCCGGAAACACTAGCCATGCCAACCCCATTCTGCCTTGCCCAGGTATAGGCCAATTAATAAACCAATCAGGTATAATGTTTTAGGCAGGTTCACACAAACAAGGAAGGGTGTATCTGGCAGGAAGTAATCAGAT
Source organism: Pachyuromys duprasi (assembly GCA_028658305.1). Lineage (NCBI taxonomy): Eukaryota > Metazoa > Chordata > Mammalia > Rodentia > Muridae > Pachyuromys > Pachyuromys duprasi. The sequence goes on from CM053758.1 coordinate 26,121,851, forward strand.
CTTGAGCACCAGTAATTAGCATTAGACTAAGCTCCAACAGAAGCTAATGAGCACAGGAAGATCTAAGAATCTACCTTAGAGACCCAAAGGCAGACACACAGGAAGGGGAACTCCCTGCAGCCCCTCAGTTACCCAGGTCACTGACTCTACCCAGGGGAACATGGTTTTTGCCTGTTGGAGAAGTGATCCCTGGCTAACCAAAGTCAAGTTCACCTATGGGTGGGTGAAAGACTTGGGACACATTGATGTGAGAGGAGCAAGGTAGAGCTTTGTCATCCCTGGGGCTGAGTGCATTGTGGGGATCAGGAAGAATTTAAGGGATGGATTCCTTCAGGTGATAATCCACCCATTTCTGAGTTGGGAGAATAGCACTGGGAGATTTAGGCAGGGTTGCAGGCGAGGTCTGACCAGGAAAAGCCTAAATCGCTTAAGTGCCCTCCTCTCCAGCCCTGGGAAACTTTTTCTCCAGCTTTTCAAGTAGAGATTCTCAAGGCTTAAATGGCTCAGCAGCCCCTGCTGATCTGTATCAGGGAACTGAAGCTTGCCAGAGTCCCAGCGGAACACCCAAGTTAAGGACTAAAGGAGGCTATCTTTCAAGGGCAGGTACCCTGGGAGTGTTCAGGAACATCCTAAACACAATGGGAAATGAACTAGATCATACAGCCAGTGCTTACCCCACGGCTGTCAAAGCGCCAATTCTAAAGGCAAATCAGCTAAAGTTCCCTCAAAACCAAGCCCTCCTATGCCTCCAGGCTAGAAGCCCCAGTGGGGAAGAGGCTGCACTGATGTGGGCTCCACCCACCCCACTGAGTTTTCAGACATGCTAGCAACTTCCTTTCCAAGTCCCTTGGCTCTGTTCTCATCCACACAACTCCCACACATCATTTTGAGAAATGCCTTCAAAACCACTGGTCCTATCAGTGCCCTTCTCATTACTCCCGATGGCTCCCCGATGACTTCAAGATAGATTAAAAAATTCCTCTACAAGGCCAGGCGCCCAGCCCCCATCACAAGCCCCCAGCCAGCACTTTCTGCAGAAGGAAGATTGCAGGCCAGGGAGATGGCTCACAGTTGGAAAAATGACTGCCGAACGATTATGAAAATGTGAGTTTGGCTTCTCAGCACCCATGTGAAAAGCTGAACATAGCTACGTATGTCTGAAACCCCAGTGCTGGGGTGCAGAGACAGGTGAACCGCTGGGTTCACTAGCCAGCCATTATAGATGAAATGGTGAGACCCTGTACCAGAGAGAGGGTGGGAAGAAAAGAAAAGAAAAGAAAAGCGAAGAGCATTCTGATGTCAACCTCTGGCCTTAAACAGGCAAATACATATGGATACACATATGTACATATTCACATAAACCACACACACACACTCCACACACTCACCACCACCACCACCACCAGACACCACACACACCACATGAAATAAAGATTGTCATTGGGCCACTGGCTTGGCTCCTTCCCATATATCATTCAAACATGCCAGCAAACTCCCTCACCCTTGATCGAGGAGAAAAGACCTTTCACATGGCCACCCCCAGGCAATTTTCTGACACTTCTGTCCTTTGGTTCTGCAGCTTCCTCAGGAATAGGTCTCTTGTCACTCCCAGACTGGAGGGACAGATCTCTCTGCCACAGAGTGGGGCCTGCTCCTATTACAGTGCAGTCAGCACTGAGATGAAGCAAGATGGATGGCAAACATTGTTCCAAACAGCGGGTGCATTTATTAGCATGCTCTAGACCAGTGGCTTCCAAAATTAAAATATTCTGTGTCTTTTGGTTATTCCCACTGGACCCTGTAGCAGGATGCAGCGACAACTATAGGCTGGTGAGGATGGGGTGAGGGGCTCCCTAATTTAGGAAAGCCAGCCTTATAGGGCACTTCTCACCAGAGCCTAAGCAAGGCTTTCCATACTGCTGAGACTTGCAAATAAGTCAGAGGCAGGAGAAGGGGAGTCCAGACACCAGGACTGTGGAATTGGAAGGTAAAGGGACAAAGTTTTTATGTTTTCCAGAGCATGAAGCATTGCCCTAGGCATGGAATCAGGTTAGCTCCTTCCCAGGGGGAAGAGAAGCTTGAGATGGTGACACAGGCTTCCCGTTATCTTTGTCCCTTGGGATTTGTCTGCCTCATCCTATGTGCACTGGGTATGCCGGTAGCTGTGAAGATGCATCTCAACCCTCAAACACAGGTCTCTCTTTTCTGCTTTGCTGGTGTCCTGACAGCTGGCTCCAAACGGCCATCTGATGCAGGGAAGGCAATGAAGGGTGAAGATGGCAGAGAGTGGATATGTACCCAGATACCCTGCTTTCTAGTGACACAGTCCCAAGGTAATGGCCATGTCATTTCTAGAGGCTCTCCAGAGCATCAACTGCAGTAGCCTGTGATGATAATTCAGTCGTTGATATTTACCTTATTGATTTTTTTCCTTAAATATCAACTGATAAGGGATGGGAGGAATAGGTGGGACACTTTTATATTCTATATTATAGAAAGGATCTGCACATATGTGTTAATAGCGTAGCATGTACACATGCTCATTTCTCCATGCCTACACAGTTCAGAATCTCCTGCCTAGGGAACGGTGCCACCCATTCCCTCGTGGTGGACTGAGTTGTCGCACATCAACAAATTCATTAATATAATCACCCACAGACACTTCTACAAGCCAGCTCAGTATAGACAATACTTCATTGAGACTCTCTTCCCAGGTGATTCTAGATTACATCAAGTTGACAACCATCACAGGAATACTAGGTTGACAGGGGCAGATTAGCATCTGCATTAGCATCTAGAATTAGAGTTCAAAGAAGTGTCTGAGCTCAGACATCCAGAACATGAAGGACAAGTGCAAGAACTGAGTACTACAGAATAAGAGACACCACAAGTCCCAGAAATGTGGCTGACTACCTGACCAGAGAGGCAGCTTTTAAGGGCAAACCCACTTTCTTCCCACAGTAACGGCTCCCTGAATAAAGCACAGCTTACTAGCTCGAGCCTCTGCTTACTGGTATCTGATGGTTGCAGATGACCAACAACATGAATGCTGACATCCTGGGTACATGGTTCTCCCCATTTCTGCCTTCCATTTTCACCTCCCAAATAAACAAATATTGTCTTCTGAGAATGTGTGTGTGTGTGTGGCGTAGTGTGTATGTGTTGACTCTCCTAATCCTTTCTTCTTTTGAGCCTCCCATAGGACTCTGGTCCTCCATGAACAAGGAGTACATCAAGGCTCAGGCCAGCTCTGTGTCCTCTCCTGACTTGACTACAGTCCCAGAGCATTGGCGTCCTCCCCCAACTCCTTAGCAGTCTGTCGCCTTGCCATGAGTTCAGTGGGCAGACCAACCACAAGCTGAGGGCCTGTTCTTGAACATCCTGGGCTTGAATGGGTCCAGGCACCTGTGCAGACATAAGCATCATGATACAGGCATGGAAGGTGCCTGGTTCCAGCTCTGCTATTACCTATGTGGCCCTGGAGAAAATAAAACATCTGTGCCTCAGTATCCAAGCCTGTCTCAAGGAATTGTGGCTATTGTTAAATTGGGAAATGGATGTGAAAGTCCCTGTGAACTCTCATTTTAGCTGAACCTCAACTCTAGCCTACGGTTGTGACCACTGCTTGTTCTGATTAGCCAGCACCTATCTGTCCCTATTAGGTGTTATACCATTGCTTCTGATTCAGACTACTACTCTGTGCATCTTGTAACCCTGGCTTGGCAGCGGCTGACCAGTCCCTGTGAATAGCAGAATTGTGGTACCCAGCTCTAAGGAGAGCCCAGGGTAGGGAGCACTGTGTTTCTTCAACTCTGGTTTAACTGGGATGTGCCAACAAGGAATGTGTCTAACTAGAGACATGCAACTTAGCCTCCAGGCAGATCAATTCCATTTCAAACTTGCAAACACAGAACATGTTGTACAAACATACCACAAGGCTGGCTTCCAGGCCCAGCCTGTTGCTAGGAGGCCTAGAATTTCACTCAACTTAATTAAGCATCTCTAAAGGACTACATAGTCTCCTTCATCCATCCACCAAAAGGCCTTGGGCGGAACTCAGTGAATTAATCAGAGGACTGAATGAATGGGTGCCCTCTCACCAATGGAGAAAAGCTGAGGCCCTGGGCTTAGATCTAAAAGATTCAAGCCCTGACAAATCTGGGGAAGGCAACCTGGGGACAGGCCAACAGGCCTTCAAGGATAGAAACAGGAGAGACAGACTCAAATGCTGCTGAATGCTCACAATGGGATATGACCTTGAGCCTTGACCTATTCGTTATTCGTTATCAAATTTAGTTAGTTTAAACTAAGCTTACCCATCATGGAAATCTATGGTGACAGTCAGCAAATGATAAGATTCCTGAGTCCTGAGCTTTGCTGTGGAGTCAAGACAGCAGGGAATCTTCCCTAAGAGATATTCAACATGAAGAAGAGACTCTGCCTTAGGTTGGCTGATGGCTGCCCTCCACTCTGCCCCCATCAGTTCAGCTTTGCATGAGAAGTCCATAAAATGCCCTTCCTATCGGATCACCCCAACTCTGGCTGTGAGGCTAGCACAGAGGGCCCAGATTAAGTAATCAGGGAAGGATATGAGACTGTGGGAATGCCTCATGGGGTCAAGAGCAAGCTTTGATGCAGCTGTGCTTTGATACACAAGAAAGGAAGGTGGGAGAGACCGCAAGGTCTCCAGAAGAAGAAAACAGGAAGAGGAGGATTAATGCTTCCTGGCTGTAGCCTTTTGGTTGCAAATTCTGCAAAATTCTTTGGGTATTCTTTTACAGAGTGGGTATTTGATATACAATCTCAGCTACACAGCCAAGTATCTCTTCTTTCCTGCTACCTCCTCAGGTTTTCTTTGATTCCGTTCTTCTCACCTAGACAACAGAAGAAGCAATATTTCTTCCTACTCATGATCAGATATATTGCCCATTGCAAGAATGCCACTTTAGTCTCTGTAGTAACAAGGACCGTATGCAGAAAGGAGGGTGGAAAAGTAGAAAAGAGATTAAGAAGAAAGCAAAGTCCATGTCACACTTGGGACCTTGCACACAAACGTTCACTCTATTTCTCAGCTCACACCCCTGATACCTTACCTACGCTCAATGTCTATTTCTCACAACCATCCTCAAGGAAAGCATCAGAGTCACATTTTACAGTTTGAGAAACTGAGGACCAGAAGGGCACAGCGAAGCAATCACACAGGTGGGAATGATTATATTGGAGTCCAGAACCAAAATTTGTCTCATGCTGAAATCCATGGCCTTTTCCCTGGAATACTGCTTATGCTCTGGCCTGAGAAAAATCCAGCAATCTGTTTTCCAGCAATCTGTCTAATGAGATGTGACAAACTCTGATTAGTTTGGGTGTTCCCAGTGTAGAAGAACCTGACCCAAAAGGGAGAAACCCAGGTGGAGCAGCTCAGACACATGAGAAGCTTGGAACTAAAGCAGTTCCCCAGGCTCGCAGGCTAAAGCAGGGAGTCAGCTGGCAGCCCAGAGCCCTGGGGGCAAGGTCCAGATCTAGGCAAGCTGTGGAGGGACACCAACCTAAACTGTGCCATCTTGGTTCAGGATAAGGTTCTGTGGTTGGTAGAAAGGTGACATTTCCCAAGCCTCAGAATCTAGGATGAGAGTATTACTGTAAATGCAAATAAGTTGAAGATTTGCTATAATTTGAATATGTTCTCTCTTCAAACTTCATGTTGAAGCTCAGTCCCTAATGTGACAGTGTAAGAGGTGTAGCCTGCAGCAGGAAACGATGGTTCTGCTTTAGAAAGAGCTTGGTGGGGGCTGTTGTCTTAGGGAAGATGCAGGAAGGCGAGAGAGTAACCCCTGAGGGAGAAGGGACTTGCCAGTGCCTGGATCTTGGACTTCCTAGCCTTTGAAACACAAGATATATGCAGAAGCAGGATCTTATATGTCTCAGGCTAGCCCCCTATCCATTATGTAGCCAAGGATGGCCTTGAATACCTGACTGTCCTGTCTGTACCTCCAGAGTGCCGGAATCGAAGGCATGTGCCACCATGTCCAGTTTACGCAGTGCTGGGAATTGAACCCAAGACTTTGAGTATGCTAGGCAAGCACTCTATCAATTGAGCTATATCCTAGATCACTGAGAACATCCTAGATCACTGGGTGTGTCCAAAGTCTGATAATTAGTATTGTGGAAGAACAGAAAACAGCAGGAGGCCCTATGTAGAGAAGAAGCTCACATCGATGACAGATATCTGAGTAATAAGCCTACAAGCCAAGGAGTATCAAAAATGTCAATAGAAGGTTAGTGTCCTCTCCCTCCAAGTTTCAGAAGGAGCCAGTTTTACCAAAGCTTTGATTTTTTACTTCCAGCCCCCATGACAGTGAGGAAAAACCTCTGCTATTTTCATATACACATCAAGTCTGTGGGAAATTGTTAAAGCATCCACAGAAAAATTGTCACAAGCTCTATTCCTGGTTAGCCTAGAAGCTTACACCAGAAAACTCTAGCAACCCCGTGCTTTGGGGCTGATTCACAACCTAGGCCTTCTGCAAACATTGGGTACTGACCACAGAAGCTAAGGGATAACCCCTCCATCAGTGGCCTTTGCCCTACAAGTCCAAGTCAGAACAGTTTCAGCATCTTAACCAAGCAGAAGTAAGGCTGGGGTATGCAGGCATAATCCCAAATGTTCGTGGGATGCCTGTGGTTTGGGGTATGCTGGGACAGGTATGTGGGGGGACCTTGTTTGAGCCTATCTCCAAGAATCAGGTATACATTTGATGGGTGGGAAGATGGCTAAGTCAGCAAAGTACTGGCTGCCCAAGCATAAGTGCCTGAGTTTGACCCCAGCACCCACGTAGAAGTCAGGGATGGTGGCTCACATTTGTAATCCCAGCACTGAGAAGGCAGAGACAGAAGGATTCATGGAGCTCTTTGTCCAGCCAGTCTGAACACATCAGTGAGCTCCGGGGTTAGTGAGAGACCCTGTCACGATAAAATAAAATAAGGTAGAGGAGCTGGAGAGATGGTTCAGTGCTTCAGAGCGCTGTCTGCTCTTGCAGAGGACCAGAGTTCAGCTCCCAGCACCCACATACTGGCTCACAACTCCAGTTTCAGAGGACTCAATAACCTCTTCTGGCCTCCCAGGGCTCCAGGCCCACATGTGGAGCAAAAACATACATGCAGCCAAAACATACATAGGCATACAATAAAAATAAATCTTTAAAAATAAAGTAGAGAAAGACTGAGGAAGACACATGAACTCAGCCTCTGGCCTGCACATAGATGTGCATACACATGTATATGTACATACATACATGTGAGCACCTACCTCTACACACACACACACAATGAATCATACAAAACCCAGACAGTCATCATCCTATTCTCTAGGTTGGATTAAACATCTCTGGCACAGAATTAAAGGTCTCCTTTTACCCTCTTGCTCCACAGTACCCCCTGCCCAGGCCTCCTGCTGGCTCTTGCAGGAGCAATGCCAGTAACTTCCTTGTGGCATGTTGGAGTCTGAAGAGCCAAGAACGTGATGCCTGTTGGTTCCAGAAAAATCGGAGATCCTGCAAGATCAAGAGTCAGTATCAAGCCCCAAACCTCAAAATGGAGAACCACAATCTAGATGTGAAGCCTCGAATTCAGAATGAGGTAAAAGCTGGGTCTAGAGACAGCAGGGCAAGGCATGAGGCTCTGGAGCCCGTGTGCTCGCCCTAAAGTTAACACCCTGGGCTGTGGTTCCCCTCTGACAGAGGAGAAGCCCCCAGGGCATGTGACTAAAGGTGTGGCAGTTAATTTTGAGTCCCAAGACCTTTGTCTACCTACCACACAGCCCTATATTCAGCTAGATGAGTCAGCCACCCACTTTGCTTAGGGAACCAAACGCTCTTGGTCCCGCTGGTGAGGATACTTGTCTCAGAGCTTGGGAGAAGAGAAAAGCAGCTTTGGGGGAGGGGGAGGAAGAGAGGGAGACACATAGATTGGTAGCAATAAATTCAAAGTTTTTTCTAAGACCTAAACCCTTGTGGGCTAAGAGGTTGAAACTTTGTTCCAGGCAGGAGCACTCAGGAACGTGAGGACCAAGCCCCAGGACAATGCAGTTAGAGCCTAAGAT
>CM053758.1:26130448-26185922 GCA_028658305.1 Pachyuromys duprasi
CACACACACAAAGTGAGGCAAAGGAAGAGGAGATGGACCCTCATCTAGCCCCGGAACAGTATGAGATGGGGCCTCCTCTCTATACTGCAGTCAGTAGTGAACACACTCCTGTTTCCTCACCTGAATTTCACCTCTAAGAATTGAACGCAAAGACATGACTAAGTACATGTGAATGTCCCCATCACACACTCACCGCTCACACTTTTTATTTTACATAAAAATTGAGGAAGGCATCACTGGGGCTGGAGAGTGCCTTCCTCATCACTGCTATTCTCTACAGAAATGGCAAATCCATCTCTACAGCAGATTGGCATGTGACTTAGATGATGCCTGGGCCTTTGGGATTAGTCTGTATGTGTGTGTGTGTGGTGGGGGGAGATTGAGAAATGAAGGAACATGGATACTTAGCATAACAAAGCAAGAAGACCTCTGTAGTAGTCCAATGACCACCAAAGAAAGGAGTTTTGGTCAATATGGTGTAGCTGAAGAAAAACAGATGGAAGAATAGTTGGGGAAGAAAAACAACACCATAAAATTTGACAAGAGAGCCTAAACCTGAAGCAAACAGGCCTCAAGATGGTGCCTGTAGTGGTCAGAATGAGAAATGTCCCCCATAGTCCCAGGCATTTGGTCACTTGATCCCCAGATGGTGGCACTGTTGGGTGAGGTTTAGATGGTGCAGTCTGGCTGGAGGAATCGTGTCACAGGCTGGGCTTTGAAAGTAAAGCCTCAGACCACTTCCATTTTGCTCTCTGCTTCATGATTGCAATCTGAAGATAAGAGCGCTCAGCTTGCCACCATGACACCCATTTGTCACCATGCCACCCTGCTCTGATGGGTTCTTATTCCTCTGGAACCAGAAGCTCAAATAAATTCTTGTTCTCTAAGTTAGCTTTGTTGTTGTAGCGGTTTGAATAGGCATGGCCCCCATAGATTCATGTGTTTGAATGCTCGGCCTATAGGGAATACCACTATTAGGAGACGTGGCCTTGTTAGAGGAAGTGTGTCACTATGGAGGTGGGCTTTGAGGTCTCATATGCTCAAGCTACTGCTAGTGGGGCAGTCTCCTACTGCTGCCTGAGGATCAAGATGCATAACTCTCAGCTTCTTCTCCGGCACCATGTCTGCCTGTGTGCCACCATGCTTCCTGCATGACTGATAATGGGCTAAATCCCTGAAACTGTAAGCCAGCCCCAAACACATGTTTTCCTTTATAAGAGTTAGCATGGCCATGATGTCTCTTCACAGCAATGGGAACCCTAACTGAGACAGCCATGCCATTTTACCACCACAACAGAAAAGTAACTAACACAGTGCCCAGTCTTCCCTCTCCCGAAGGCTTTCATTTCCAGAAACTCCACTCTGACCCTCAACCTTTTAATAAAGGCCATTACACAGAAGACTTGTACAAACTGTCTTCTGGGAAATCAAGGAGACGTGTCTTACTCATGGCTGAAATGTAGTAAGTGTGAAGGTCCTGGAAGAACTAGCAGGAAGGATGGGGAGAAATGCAGAGAGGGAATTACAGAGACCAAATCAAGAATTGGGGGGGGGGCATTAGTAAGAGACCAAGAAATTGAAAGTGTCCTCATCAGGGAATTATCTCAATTTGGTCCAGAAATCTCACACAGAAGAACGTCACTTCCAGCCAAACTGTCAGCCTGGATGTGTTGGAACCTGATACCACAGTGCTGCAGCTCCTGGGAGCCTCAGCCCAGGTCTGGACATTAGCCATGCAGAACTGCACATACGTGCATGGGGGAGACTACCTCACCGCACAGTGTATGCTAACCTCCCACAGCTGTATACTGTCCTGAGAGCTGCCATCATTCACCTAGAGGAAACAGCGCACAAATGTGCACACCCCTACCAAACCAGGAATTCTCTAGAATGGAGCTCACCATAGTCAATGGCCTTGCATCATTAGGCAAGGCCTTTAAAAACTGACTATTGCATTTGTTGTATTGTATGTAGGTGGGTGTGGTTGTCGGTGTGGATTTGCACATGCCATAGAACACATATGGAGGTCAGAGGTCAGCTTTGAAAACAGTTCTCTTTCTGCCAGATGGAGCATGGGTGATGGAATTCAAGTAGTCAAGTTTGTGGGCAAGCAAGTACCTTTACCTGCTGGGCCATCTTGCCAGCCCGCTTCAGAACGCAGTTTCTTTTAAAATAATTTTAGTTCCTGTTTTCTTCCCTAGGTTCTCCCTCTCCATGATTTCCTCAGTTTGTGCTTTCTTTAATGTTTCCATTTTTATTTTCAGATCTTGAATCATTTTGTTGATTTCCTTCGCCTGTCTGTTTGAATCTTCCTGCTTTTCCTTCAATTCCTTCACGTGTTTGTTTGAATTTTCCTCTGTTCCTTTTATTTCTTTTAGTAATTTAATTATTTCATTTCTAAAGGCCACAAACTGTTTGACTTTATCTTCCTGTATTTCTTTATGAATGGCCATAATCTGGGGCTAAAAGGACATGGAGGGGGCAGGAGCTGCACAAAGAGACCAACAAAGCTAAACTATCTGAGCCCAGGAGGTCCTACAGAGACTGACACACCAACCAAGGACCATGCATGATGTAGCCTGCACAGATGCAGCCGATTGGAAGCTCAGTTGCCATGTGGAGTAGGAGCTGCTCCCCTTACTTGGGAACTCCGTTGTCTGCTCTTTGATCACTTGCCCCTGGTGACGCAGCCTGGCCAGGCCACAGAGGAAGACGATCTAGGCAGTCCTGATGACAAGCTATTGGCAGATGGCAAAGAAGAATTCCCCCCTTTCAGAGGACTGGGAGAAGGGGATAGGGAGGAAGGGTGGGACTGGGAGGAGTTGAGGGAGGGGGTTTTAATCGAGATATACAATGAATAAATTGTGAAAAATTGAAAGAAAAAAACAAAAAATAAACTAATTTTAAATTTTAATTAAAATGCAATCACATCCTTTTCCCCTCTTGAGTAGTACTCTTGTACTGCCCACTCTACCATGTGGTAAATATACTTCCCTCTCCTGCAAAATTGAAGGGTGAAGTGATTCACCAGCTATAACAGTATTAGTCAGTTTTATCACAGAATTGCAAAGCATAAGACACCCTCTGCTTACCATGCCATGTACCTGGATCGTGCTCAGAGTCCCAGGAGGCAGACTCTCAGCTTGGCTCTGCTATGACTTGTCCCAGAAGAAGCCTTCAGGGTCCTTTTCCAGAATCTTTGTTGGCAAAGCCTAATTACAGAGGGCGGTGTGGGGGTTGGGGGTCAAGTGAACCCAGGAGCAACCTCAGCTAAATATGTTAGTCCGGCTTGGTTTCTTTCTTTTCTGTGTCTATGTCTTCTGATTGTTTCTGGAATATAGTGGTTCTCATCCTGTGGGTCAAGACCCCTTTGGGGGTCAGGTGACCCTTTCACAGGGGTCACATATCAGATATCCTGCATATCATATATTTACATTATGCTTCATAACAGTAGCAAAATTACAGTTGTGAAGTAGCAACAAAAATAAATTTATACTTGGGGGATCACCACAACCTGAGGACCTGTAATACGGGGCACAGCATTAGGGAGGCTGAGAAGCCCTGTTGTAATAGGTTTTGCAGTGGGCTGTCCATGCCCAGAGCGCCACACCCTCAAGCCCAAACGAAAAGCCAAGAAAATGTTAAGGAAAAATTGCAACTGTACTGAACCTACATAGACATCTTTTTCTTTCCCTTAGTCCGCCAACAACACAGTCTAACACCTTCATTCATAGTGTTTAAACTGTACTGGATATTGCAAGTGACCTAGGGCCAGCTGAAAGAATCGGAATTGGGTGGGGTCTTTGGAAATGCAGTGCATTCTGGGTAAGGAGCTTGAGCAAGCTGTAGAGTTTAGTATCCAGAGTGGAGGAGAGACTTCAAAGCAATCCCCCAAGGATCTGAGTGACAGCTGCATGGTTTGTAAAAATATGAAATCAAACTAGCTAAATAAATCCCCCAGTTTGCTGGCACACCTGCAGAGAGGATTCAGACACTTGGGGATAAGTGAGCTTTGTTTCACAAAGCTTGTTTTCTCTCCAGACAGAAGAAAAGCAAACAGCCCTCAGCCTTGGCTCTTGTCCTAACCTGTGAGGACAAACAGTAGAAATAGTTGCCTCATATGACCTAGGGGGTAGGCCCCCGGCCTCCCACGGCCCTCTACAATTAGGCTTTGCCAATAAAGCTCCTGAAAAAGACTTTGATGCTTCCATCTGGGACATATCAGAGCAGAGCCATCACTAGGAGACTTTCCGTCTCCAAGGTCCTCAGGACTCTCACATTTTCTATGCCCAGCATTCAAACACCTTGAAGATGTACACACAGAAAGGGGAGACGGTTCGCTCAGTAAAGTGCTTAGCAAAAAAGTGTGAAGATCTGAGTTGGATAGCCCAGGACCCATGTCAAAAGGCCAAGCATGGTGGCATGAATTTGTAATCCCAGAGCTGGGAAGGGGAGAGGCAGGCAGATGCTGCAGGCTCACTGACCAAGCAGAGTAGATGGATCAGTGAACCCAGGCCACCGAGAGAACTTGTTTCCAAAAATAAAAATAAAAGCCAGGAATAGCTCCTAAGGTATGATACCAGAAGTTGACCTCTGACTTCTACATGCATACACATGTTGTATTTGTCAGGGTTCCCAAAGGAACAGAACTGAGATATATGTTTGTATATATACATATATATTGTGTATATGTGTGTATATACACATGCATATATACATAGACACATATATATACTGTATGTGTACATGTTTGTATATATGTGTACATATATGTGTGTATCTATACATATATCAGTAATATATATGACTTCACATGGTAAAGAAATAGAGGAAAGAAAATACAAATATTGCCTAATGTGTGCATATATCTGCCCAAACATACTCTTAACAAAAAACAGAAACACTCATATTAACTATAATCCTCATTTCTGCAACTGGTTCATGTGGTCTTAGGTGGTATTTGTAATGACCTTCCTCTACTCTTGATTCTTTATTTCTTCCACACTCAGCAAGTACCTTTATCCCGGAAGAGTGACTTCTTCTTGGAGAATCTGGGCTCTTTGTCATCCTGCCTGTATTGCTGAAGTGTCCTATTGACTTTAATCACAGAACACGGTAACACCAAGAGATGCCCTAACCCATCTCACGCATCCCACACATTATCTTCTTTACCTACATTGTGAGGAAGCAATCCAGTTTCCCCCTGGTAGTCTGGATCAATCATCTCTACTAACACTGTTATTCCTTTCTTAGCCTGCTGGCTTGATCCAATCAGGAAAGGCCCTCACGGGCATGCGCAGCTGTTGGAGTTTAGTTGATTCCAGATGTAATCAAGTTGAAAAACAAGATTAGCCATCACACATGTGCACCTGCACACACACCCAAATGTGTGCACACACTCACGCCACATAACCCTTCCAGAGAATAAGTGACCACACACCTTTTCAATGACTTGTCAGCCAGCAGCTTTTAGATTCTTTCAGAGAGTTGGAGAAAAACAAATTTTCTGAGTTGGAACTGAGGCTTGTTCCTGATGGAAGATGCCTTCCTTTGAGTTCTCGGTGGCCTCATGAATCTTGGCAGAGAGCTGCCCTCCTATGGGGATGACTCCCATATTAATTTAAGTCTTTTCCAGATATACTTACTAATTAAAATGTGAAACCGTTTTTATCCCCTTAATTAAGATACAAGATGGGAAGTGTAATTTAATTCGGTCCACTGAAAATAGTACCATTATTAGCTCCACAGCTTGTTTCCGTTAGAGATGACTGTGTCAGACAATGTTCTTTGTGCTCCTCAGTTCAGTGCAGCTTTGGCATCTGTACTGGGTCCTGAGACCACCGTGGGCACTTGGCAACTGGAACCTTGCTTAAAAGGGCCTGAGTAGAAGCAGGAGGTGTCACATGCCTGCTCTAAGGTCTCAGTTTGGGGACCCCAAAAAGCTGAGCACACATTGCTCATCTATAAACACGTTCAGAGAAGTGAAGATACACATAACCAGGACAAACAAGAGTCAACCCAGAGTGAGAAAACGGGCAGGTTGCTGCTGAGGGGAATTGAATAGAACTGGGTCGCCAGTTTCACAAGAGGGTATGTATGAAAGTAAACTGTGGGGCTGGAGAGATGGCTCCGGGGTTTAGAGCGCTGGCTGCCCTTCCAAAAGATCAGGATTTTATTCCCAGCATCTGGTAGCTCACAGCCACCCACAACAGGCCCTCCGTTTGGTTCTCACCGCTCCCTGTTTTACAGTATGGACGAGTGTGGGAACATGGGTATGGAGTATGGAGAAACAGAAGACAGTCAAGCTCCACGACGGTAAAGGGAACACAGGTCCAAGACAGGCCAACTACTTCAACCCAAAGAAAAGTCACTCCGTCATCACTGGAATCCTGACCCCTTAGCTGCCCCCTCCAGAGCAAGACCAGCTTCCTCCACCAGCAGCCGATCCATCCTGAGCTGAGTGGGAGGGCAGGTATCTGATGGATGAAAAGGAATCCTAATGTCTGGGTCAAGGTCTGAGGAGTTAGTGATCAGAAGAGTGTGGACCAGGGGGTCAAAGGGAAAAGTCTGAACCTTGATACAGCTTGAAAACTAAGAGGATCCAACGTGGAAAGAGCAAGAAGGCATGGGAACCCTGCTGTCAACATCGGAGATGCACACTCACAGGCAAAGGAAGTATGGTGGTATGCAGAGGACTTTGCATGGGGACCAGACCTCCCAGGACTCCAGGCCTAATGTAAGCTGAGAGATCTTGGGAAAGCAGATGAGCAGTGAATCCCTGCCTGGTCCAGAGTTCTGTGAGAGCTAAATAAAGTCAAACAAAAGACACACAGCATAGTGTCTGCTCTGTGAAAGCCATTTCCCAACACCCTTTTATCATATGTTATCACTTGTACATCACCCTGAGCCCACTGCTTATGAGAGTCTGATATACTGTGGGGCAGGGGGAGTAAGTACACTAGTGTTTGGCGGTCAGAAAATCATGTCTCAACAGGACGTAGACGCTACCATTCTATCCTATGTTCCTTGAACGGAATTCTTCACAATGGCAGCAAAAAACAAAACCAAGCTATGAAGAGGAATTTCTTTTCTGCGTCAGACACTCAGCAGACAGGTCAGTTAGATCCGAACGCCGGAAGGCATGCCCGAGGTCATACGGCTAGGGACTGAAGAGCAGGTCCCCAAACACCCTTCAGCAGCCTGTCTTCTCTGCTCTGTCGTCCAGGCACCAGAGTTCCAACCCAGCATACCAGCAGTCAGGTCAAGGATGTTGTGTCCTGCCTGCAATATGTAGGTGATCACATCTTTCAGGTTAGCAATGAACATTGTGGAAGTTTAATCCTGTCTCCAAAACATTTTTTTTTCAAATTGTAGTTGAGTCTCCATCTCAGGGCCTCAGTTTCTAAAACTGCATCTAGAGAAGAAAAGGGTACTTTGCCAAGTGTCTGATTCTCCACGGATGAAGACGTCAGGGAAAGTAAGTGGCCTTTCCTGCCTTGAGCCTCCATTCCCGGGAGCCCACAGTTCCCTACTTGCAAACATTCAGTGTCTAAGAAACTTACTGACACACACACAAACAGGACCAAAATAAGTCTGAGTGCGTTTCTTGGAGTCACACATTTCTCTCTTAGACACTTCGAGGCAGAGAGGTCTCTGGCTCGCTTACCCCAGGGTGAGCCTGTTGCTGCCTTGAGTCTCAAAAGCGCTCTGCACACACACACCCTACAGTCTGTCCCCAGTTATTGAACAGCTACTGTGTGCCAATCACTGCCTCTGGGCTCTGGGCAATTTGGCGAAAGGAGTAGCTAAATCTCTCAACAAAACAAGCTTTCACTCACACACTCTGCTGCAACAATTTTCTCCCAACATGGTTCCTTCCCCGCTGTCTGTGCCCTCGGACTTCGTGGAGAAAGCCTGGCTTCTTTCCTACTCTTTTTGATTACTGTCACTTCTCCACGGGGAAGACGACGCTGGGAAGAAGCAGCAGATTTCCTCTTCTAGTTTCTATTTCAGCTTCATTTTCTTTTAGCGTGAAACCAACCAAAGCCTCCCTACCCCGAACAAAACTGCTGTCCCTAGATTTAAGGGGTGTTCTCTCAACCACATTCACTTGTACATCCAACCACTTGTCTCTCCCTTCCTTTCTTCTTTATCTGCCCCATTCTTCCTCTCTCTCTTCCTTTCTAATTTTCTTCCTCTTTTCCCACTCTCTTAACCAGTCTTCTCATTCACCCATCCGCCCGTCTTTCATTTATTTAGCAGTTCCTATGAAGCAGACATTGAACTAGGGACCAGGAGTACTCAGATGAACTGAAACAGGCCTAGCGCCGTCTGAGCCCGCAGTCCAGTAGGGACAGTAAAGACCTTTATAAATGTTTATAAAGAATGGGAAGAGAGCAGTCCCGAGGAAATGACACAGTTCTGAGTAGTGTGGGGGAAGTTAGCATTGAAAATCTGACATTTGAACTGAGTTTTGAAGATAAAGAAAAGGGGAGAAAGGCCACCCAGAAGAAATGGCTTGGTGGCTTAAAATAACAGGACACAAATAAAAAAAGCAAATGTCAAAGGCTCAGTGTGATGATCTTTTCAATAAACGGTATGAGGGAAACCGGATGTCCATATGTAGAAGGATCAAAGTAGACTGCAAGTCTTCACCACACACACACACACAGACACACACACAGACACACACACACACACACACACACACACCAATTCCAAATGGATCGTGGACTGAGGGCTAAGCCCTGAGACCATGAAGGCCAGCAGGAACCAGAGGAAATGTTGCAGAATCAGAGCCTGTGATGCGTTTCTTAGTTAGAACTCGCAGAGCACAGGGAACTAAACATTTCTTGCCTAAGCAGAGCTAGGAGAGCAAGATGAAAGGGGATGTCTGGGGCTACAACCCACCTGACAGGAAGCTAAAACTCAGAGCATACACGAAACAAAAAGAAATTTTGGCAGCTAAACACTAAACGATCAGATTTTTAAAACAAGCACGTGATGTAAATGGGCTTTCCTCACTTTTCCCCTAAAGAAAACACAAAAAACGGCCAAGAAATTTATGGGGAAAGGCTCAGCACTGCGAATCAGGAAATGCAAATCACGAGGAGACACCATCACAGCCCAGCCAGCAGGGCTATGATCAAGAAGACAAAAATAGTAAATACTATCAAGGATGGGGAAAGGGAGATCATGACGCCCATGGTACAAATGTGAGTTAGTACAGCCACTGTGCAGGACAGCATGAGACAGCAGGGGTGATTACCCTCAAGACACTCAACGAAGAACTACCCTACGATCCAGCAATCTCACGATGAAGCATATTTTTAAAACATGGTAACAGAAGTGTTAGAGATACATACACTTTCTTATGTCCTGCAGACCTAGGTTGCAGCAGCCAGCGTAGATTATCATATCAGCCAAAATGTCCATCAGTGAAACTATGGATGAAGATAATGCAGTAGAGGTGCATGTTATTCATCCATTTGCTATAATGTGGGTGTAACTGCAAAACGTGCTAAATTCGCTAAGCCGGGCAAACACCTGGTATTTTCCTCGTACACAGAAACTAAAAAGATTGATTCCAGAGAAGAGGAAAGGAGAGGAGAGGAGAGGAGGAGTTTATCAGAGGCTGGGAAGGGTACATGGGAAGGAGGGAAGGAGGGTGGCTGGAATGGAGGAAGGGAAGGATTTGGAAAGAGATACAATCAGATCAAAGGAGCACATTTGTGTGTGTGTGTCCCATAGCAGTAGCTCAGTGGGCTACTATAGTTAACAGTGATTCTGTGTATACTTTAAAGTAGCTAGAGGACAGGATTTTGAAGTTTCTCAACACACATGGAACAGGTGTTTAAGGCAACAGGTGTGGCAACTGTCCTATTTTGATCACGAAACTATCAAATATACCAAAACCCCATATATATATATATATATATATGTATATATATATATATATATATATATACAATTACTATCTGCCAGTTGATATGATAATAACAATTAAGTGAAAAATATGTGTTGCCATTTTCTTGTCAAAAACCAAAAAGCTCGTGCTTAGGGCGATAGTACACGCCTTTAATCCCAGTCCCAGCACTTAGGAGCTCTGTGAGTTCGAGGCCGGTCAAGTCTACACAGCAAGGTCCAAGGCCAGCAATAACTACATAGTGAGACTCTGTCTCAAAACAAAATCACAAATATATAATTACATCTTAGTAATATCAAAGTAAAGGAGGCTGGAGAGATGGTTCAGTGGTTAAGAGTAATTGTTGCTCAGTCATGATTATGGGAGTCTAGGCCTCTGCACTCACACTGGGCAGCTTACAACTTCCTGTAACTTCAGCTTCAAGAGATCTGATGCACCTTTCTGGCCTCCAAGGCCAGGCGTGTGCATGTGCACATACACACACATTAAAAAAAAATAAAGATTGGCAAGACATATGAGAAAATCATAAGACCAAAACCAGACAGGCTGAATTGGAAAATCCCAGGGTCACACTGAGGTCCCCAGACTCTGTTGCCTGGAAACTATCAGAAGCCAAAGGAGAGGAAGCAGCAGTTTTTCAAAATGGTTCTGGCTGCAGAGAGTAGAAAGGGGGTTAGTCAGGGTTGCACAGAACCAAGTGAGAGACAAAGCCTGGTGAAGATGGAATGAAAAGAGAAGAGAGGACGGTGAGAGAAGGGTGCATTCCGTTAAGATGCCTGCCTCAAAAGAGCTGAAATAAAGAAATGCTTCTTGGCTGTTGCCAATGAGCTTGTTGAGGCTTGCTTCGAGTCCAGCTGTCTACCAAGGGTTCCAACTCCAGCCTGGCAACCAGATAAAGGGAGACCTCTGCCAGCCCAGAGTTAGTGAGTTCCCCAGAAATACTCTGGCTTCTGCACCAAAGGCCCACTGAGGCACCAAAGGCCCACTGAGGCACCATCGGGCCCAGCTGCAAGGCTGTCCCTCTGCCCTAAAGTCCATGTCCTGGCCGAAGTCAGAAAGTAATCCACAGCCACACACCCTACACACACCTGAGTGACAGGCTACATACACACACACGCAACACTGGAAGACAGCATCGGGTGTGAAAAATCACACTCTTTCTTTCAGTTTCCCATCCCGAGGATCCAACGTTCTATATTTTTCATTAGTGAGCTGTCCCCTTCTTAATTCCGTCTTATTCCACTGATATTGAAAGACTCTCATTACTCAAATATAAAAGATTACTTCAGATTGACAAATATCTTCAGAGCAAAGAAAACTTGATTTTTCATTTGGAGGGAAAGGCTATCAAGAGCTTTTCAAAATGGTAATGAGGAAAAGATGAAATGTGTTTCACACCGACAGTGACTGTGACAGCGATCTGTTTAGACAGAATCTCATTTCATTTTCTCACTAGTTCTGTTAGGTGAGTTTGTGAGTTCCCCACTCTTGCACAGTGGGGAAACTGAGACACAAAGAGATTTACGCTATTTCCCAATGTCAGTTAGAGGCTGGCTTATAGAGCCAGGCTTTGAGCCCAAAATCCTGTTTGTCCCTCCCATTACATCATGTGAGGGGAACAGTGTAGAGGGAATAGGAGATGTTGTCTTTGAACAAGAAATGCCCCCAGGTGGGCTCACATTTGCACACTTAGTTCCCAACTGGTGGAACTGTGAAGGTTATGGAACCTTATGGAAGAAAGACAAGAAAGAAGTACACCATTGGGGTGGGTCTTTCAGGCTGTCCTCACTTCCTGTTCTACTTGCTGTGTGAAGATGAAATATGATCACTATCTCCTGAATGCCACACTGACCTCAAGGCTCCTGCTGCCAAACCTTCCCCTCTGTGAGGGACTGTATTCCCCTGTGACAATGTAAAACAATTCCTTTCGTCTCCAACTTGCTCTTTGTCTGGGTTTTTTTTTTCAAAGCAACAACATAAACAAACACTCTTGGAAAGACCTGAGAGACACTTCAGCTTGGACAGGTAAGACTTATGTCTCCAGCCTCCTGGGTAGTCTGTAACTCGGACAAACTGTTTGGCTCAAGTGAGTATGCTCTTCCTTTAAAATGAGGGTCATGCCAATTTACTGTTTCACACTTCTTGTCCAAGCAAGAGAAAAGAAAAGATTCACTGCAAAGCTAATCAAATTTTACACACAGCATGCCTGCTTCATTTGATACTGGCATACCTCTGTGTGTCACAAATGTGCAACGAATCTAAACCATGAGTTTTCAATGGAGCCCATTGTGTCACTGGTGTGTTCTTATGTTTTTGGTTGTGAGCCTAGCCTTTAACAACTGAACCATCTCTCCAGCCCAACTGGTGTGTTCTTTACTGTTTCCTTTACTGTAACTCAACTGAGTAATGTTTTTTGTGGGGGGGGGGACTTAATTTCAGCGTGCATGTTAGTTTGCATTCTGCTACTATGACCAAATGGCTGAAATCATCAACTTAAAAAGTGTAAAAGGCAGACCACTGTAGTCTACAAAGCAAGTCCAGAACAGCCAAGGCTACACAGAGAAACCCTGTCTCAAAACATAAATAAATAAATAAGTAAAGTAAGAAAGTGTAAAAGTGTCTTTTATTCACATTATGAATTGTCATCTCGGTGGCTTACTGCAGAATACGCTTGCCCTTTCTAGCTCTTTCTCAACTCTGACTGGGTTGTTCAACTCAGCTGTTATGGCCCAAACTCTTCTCCAAGCTGACTGATTCAGTCTGGCTTTCTCAGCTTCTAACTGAATTGCTCTGCTCGGCCTCAAACTAACTTTGGCAATTTGTTCTTCTGGCTCCTTCTTATTCCCTGGCTTCAGCTGCTTGTTCAGACCTGTACTGAACTGCATGAACTCAGGAACTCAACTGCCACAAACTGCTGAATGAACTAAACTCCACTGCACTGACTCCACACTGACTCCACACTGACTGACTAAACTGAACTAAACTGAACTACACTGACTGAATTCAACGGCACTCCACTGAACTACACCAAACTGCCTGTTCTGAACTGACTCAATTCTTCTGTATTATCTTCTCTACTGAGCTCTCTCTACTCTCTCTGCTGTACTCTATTCTACGGTCTCAACTCTACTGTAATGCTCTTAAGTAGCTTCTCTTTCCTGACTGTCTCTTGAGAATTAGGCATATCCTATTCTGTTAAATCTTTCTCTTATTCATCACTTTGTCCCTCAATTAGTCACTTTCAAACATGGACACTTCCTTCTACAAACTAACTTTACCTTCATTGTTTTTTGATTAAAGGTGTGCACTAACGGTATTCCAACCAGAAGGATTAAAGTTGTGTCATTTCAGTCAGCTCACACAGACCTAGACAGTCTTTGGATGGGATCCCTTGCCAGAGCAGCCATATTGCTGAATTAAAATTCCTCTCCAAAAGAGAAAAAAACAACTAAGGGTTGTTTTAGTTTATGACTTCAGAAGTTTCAATCCATGGTCATTTGACCTTGTTGCCTCGGGCTATAGTGACATAGTGTCATGGCAAGTGGGTATGTCTGAGGAAATCTGTCCTTTTTTAAAAATGGTGTGTGTACGTGCATGTGTGTGTATAAGTCTGTGTGAGTGTGTGTGTGTGTATGCAAGTATCACAGGACATATGTGGAGGTCAGAGAACAGTGTTATGTGTGATACATGCTTACTCACTTTGCAACAGTGTGTATCAGGGTAGCTGCCCTGTGAGCTGCCAGGGATTCTCCTATCTCCACCTCCTAACTCCCTGTAGGCATTGGGATCTCAGATTTGCACTGAAGCATCTAAATTTATGTAAATTCTGGGGATTCAGATTTAGGTTCTCACACTTGCATGGCAAGCGCTTCCTCCACTGAGACATCTCTCCAGCCTGAGATGTGTCCATGTATGGAGAGTAGGAAGGAGGAGAGAGTCCGCCTCACTATAGCCACTTTGAGGACTTTTAGGTCACCCACTGTGACCTAAAATCCTCCCACTAGGCTCCGCCTTTTAAAGATTCCCCTTCTTCTCAGTAGCATCACAGGCTGAGAAACCAAGTTTTTAACATGGGTATTTGTTGTTGAAAATAAATGGGTGTCGGGCTAATAATGTTTATTATTAGCACTATAATTATTATGGCAGTATTATCCAACCCAATATTATAACCAATAAGACACAGGCACTTGTAATATTTTTAGACTTGCCTTATTTCAGCTTGGGATGGACAGATAATTCCACCTACATGATCTCAATAACCTCCCTATCTACTTCCCAGCCCTCATCCAATGCCATCTGCCTTAACCATCCTATCTGGCCTATCTTCCATCCATAATTCCATAAAGATTTGGTTTTCCTTCATCTGGATTGCTCCTTTCCATGCCGTTCTCAGAGTTCTTCCTCCCAGCCCAGATGGTTGCTTTTCCATACTAACCCATCATAGCTTCCTCTTCTCTTCTCTCCTCCCATCTGTCTCTTTCTGGTGATTCTCGTGTCTCTAAAGCCCAGGAACCTTAGCCACACATACATCTTTCCACCTGCCCAGATACAGACCTTTTAATCAACCAATCAAGGATAGATGGCAAACAGTCCTTCTCATCACATGCTTACAGGAGATAGTTCAACACTGTGACAATATTCATGGCAGGTTGGTAATCACATCTCGAGACACTGAAATCAGCATGTGAATACACCAGACCAACCACCGACAGATTTTTGTTTGGAAAACAGTCAAGATTCAAACTTTAGCAACATGGTAGAGACAGGATTTGTAGAGCAACATGGTAGAGCTCTGACTGTCCCCAGTGTACCCAGCCAAAATCTTTAATTAAGTAGATTCATTGACTTTTCCCAAATTTTCTTTTGAGGAACACTAGCTTCAGGTGTGAAGCTATGTTCTAGGACCTCAAACTTCCTGTTTTCAAACAAGCTTGGTAAATCATCTTAATGAAGGGTAAGCAGGGTTCTCTTCTGAGGAGGATAAATTGATGCCATCAGGACTTTCTATGAGGGGAGCAAATAATCAGGGTTTCCCAAACTTGCTGGACTAGGGAGTCTTTTTCAAGGCATATTTAGCCAAATGGCAATTTCAATGGTTTCATTCCAAGGAGAACCAGACCATGGCTCACAGTCAGAAACAGACTAATGGTATGAAAATATTACATGTTCTTACTGACCCAAAGCTGGAGTGTTCATTAAATGTGAACAGAAAGGGAGTCAAATTGTGAGCACTGCCCCTGGCCAGCAATAACCCAGAATTCTCATTTCCTCTGCCTGGCTGGAGAGGGAGCATGTGAGGTCAGATCACCTTTGACATTCTGATTATTTTTTTGTAAGGCATCCAAACTGTCTGCCAAATATCCCATTTCTTCATCTCTGACATTTGGAGATGAATCATTCATCACAGACAGGTTCACACCCTTCTCTTAAGTCCACACACATCAACAGGAGGGTTATTCAGCGAGTTCTTGGAGAATCTGTCCTTGTCCAATGTGACTGGCTGATGTGTTTGGTTATGAACTCGCAGGCTCCCACAGCATGGAAGTTCTGCCAACAGCCTCTTGCAGGATTTCCACAAGATGGTATTATTTTAAAGTTGAAGGGTGTTAAATTTTGCCTCTTCCACTTACAGCACCAAGAGGGAATGCCCCAACAATAGGACTGCGCTTGTGAAAACAGTGATCTAACTTTGTCATTTCCTCCCAGGGAAGTAAAAATAATTTTCACAATGCCCACAAAATATTTCTGTCCTACAACTATTCTAGTAGGGGCATGTTCAGCTTTTTAAAAATAATTTGCTTCAAAAAAACAATTGCTATCCTACTTTTTTATTTGTCTATTCCTATCCTTTAATTTTTTTGTTATAAAAGAATAAATTCTTTAAAAATTTTGGAAAATAATCATTAAAAAATGAAAACAGAAGTCCCATCACCCAGGGAAAACCCACTTTTGCTATTTATATATTTATGTGTATTCCATATGCATTTCTTTCATTTTATGTTTCTTCCACTAGAAATATATTTACATTTGCACATACATATTCATAAGGCA
Organism: Pachyuromys duprasi; assembly: GCA_028658305.1. Taxonomy (NCBI): domain Eukaryota; kingdom Metazoa; phylum Chordata; class Mammalia; order Rodentia; family Muridae; genus Pachyuromys; species Pachyuromys duprasi. The sequence goes on from CM053758.1 coordinate 26,146,425, forward strand.
TGCATATACATCATTCTAGGAGGAAATACATATGCAATAATCATTTTCTCCACATTGGGATTGCAACATATGCAATTTTCAGGCCTGCTTCTTTTTTGCTTAGCGCTTTATCCTAGGTAGTTTGCAAGGCTGGACATTACCATTCCCAAATGCCTGAGGTGTTGTCTCCAACACATAATGATGAATTTACAGGCTCCTGTCAGAGTTGCCTAGTGATGGCTGTGACATTATTATCAATGATTCTTCTAGAAAGCAATTAGACTTGGCATTGCTATCACTACCTAATGTGTTTATATCGGCTCCTGTAATTGTTTTCTGAAGCCATAAATTTCTCCAGTTAATTATAAACAAATTGCTCTGCTTAATTAATGGGCATCACTAACGGATATTATCTAATATGCATATGAATGAGCCCTGTGACAGCCCCATAGGGGCTGGATTAATGATGTAGGAATGGTGGGCCTGACAGAGAAGTGAATCATCTAGAGACCAGGTCTGGAAGCAGCCTCGGGAATGCGAGCAATTAAATGAACGGAAGCTACCACCTCGACAAGGACCCAAAAACAAAGCGTGGTGGAGAGCGCAGCACCCAAAGAGTCTGAGGACAAAGCTCATTCAGCAGTATAGCTTCTCGCTGCCTCAGAGAGCCAAGGGCTGACCTTGAGACAAGCCTAAGACCCCAGCATCGCAAGTGGTGAAGCTGTGGAGAAGATTCAGAGGAACCCCGTCCATCTGTAAGCATGGCTTAAGTGAAAATAGCCAAGAGCCTCAGGCTGAGAGCAACTCTCTCCTTCAATAGTTACCAAATGTTTCTTCAGATAAAAAGAGGAAGGCTTGAGGGAGCTGGAGGGGTCGAGAACACCATAAGAAGACCTACAGAATAAATTAATCTGGGCCCATGGGGGCTTATAAAGACTGAACCACCAACCAAAGAGCATGCATGGGCTGGACCTATACCTCCTACACATATGTAGCAGATGTGCAGCTTGGTCATCATGTTGGTCTCCTAACAACAGGAGTAGAGGGCTGTCTCTGACCCAGTTGCCTGCCTTCGGATCCCTCTCCCATAGCTAGGCTGCCTTGTCTGGCCTCAGTGGGAGAGGATGTGCTTAGTCCTGTTGGGACTTGATGTGACAGCGTGGGTTGGTACCCATGAGGGGGTGCTCCCCTTCTCTGAGGAAAAGGGGAGGGGAAGGGGCTAGAGCAGGGTGTGAGGGTAGGACTAAGAAGTGAGGAGGGAGAGAGCTGCAATCAGGCTGTAAAGTGATTAAATAAATTAATTAATGAAAACGGAAAAAAAAGGAAAAGGAAGCAAAGTGGGAGCATTTGCTTTTACTATGCACCTATCTTGTGCACTTTCTTCTTTACTCCGTGTGCAACAAATATGGGCCAGGGCCAGGATGAAGAGCAAGTTAACGTGCATGCTCCAGGATTGCAATACTTGGAATGTAGGTTTGCTCTTGTTTGAGCTGAAGCATCACAGACTCTGGCTCTTGGCCATTTATCCCCTTATCGTTGGAGAAAGGACGGGGATTGGGCCTCAGGTCCAATCCCAATGGCCCAGGCTTTGTTCTAGATGATCTTATTGGAGTTCAATGATCAACTTAGGAGGCTCTGGGATAAAATCAGAAAGCAGGTCCTTTCTGGTGAGAAGAAGATCCCTGTCAATAAACTCATTAGCCAAAACCCCCAAAAGTAACCTACCTCCCACCAAAAGACCAGAAAACTTTGGCTCCTGAATCTTGGAGAGAACTGCCTCCCACCTTACTAACACCTTCCCTGGAGATGCTCAGACAAATTTTCAATGGAAGGAGACTCACTTCACAAGAAATAATGTGTTATGAAATGTCTGCAAATATAAACATGGATGTGCATGTGTGTATCTGTGCAGAAGAGACAGTGGTTCGTCCAATGACCCATTCAATCATGTATATTTATTTCTCAATTCTTGAATTCATTTTATCAATAATATTTACATATACTTGCTCACTTATTAATTATTTCAGGTAACCATTCACTGAATCAACTTTTCCGATGCACCCATTGTGTGCTGGATGTCAGTCTATATTGTAGATACAGAATTTAGTAAGACAAGATTCTATTCTTCAGGAACTAATAATCCAATTGAGCAGACAGCCATTTTCATTTACAATTGCATTGGAATGTATTAGATTCCCCATCAGAGATCTGTAGGACACACTTGGGTGTCTAGAATTGTAGAAGAGAATGACTCTTGACAAAAGAAAGGGGGCCTTAAGCAAAGGTGTCAGGAGTTGTGATGGGAGTGTTCTGCGTCTAAATAGGGAGACAACTGCAGATTTTTCATTCTTTATCTCACGTGGCTCCAAGTCTTGGCCTCTGGGAAGGATTTGTTTGGACAGAAGAAAAGACAAAACATTCTTTAGTTTATCTTTCTGTTTCTACTTGCCACTGGAAGACTCAGGGGTCATTCTCGGACCCATAAAGTGATCAGAGGTGAGGAGGATTCAGGCTTGGGAAGTATCAAGTGTGGGGCCCTTTGGTCTGCTCACCCTTAGCGGCTATAGACATAAATCACCAGGATGTGGGAAGGGATTCATTCCAAGTAGTAAAAAGGGTTATTTGTTTGCAGGCAGCAGATACTGTTTACCACTTAGATGTGGAAATTTCCCAGCTTCTCTCTAAGGGCCCCGGAAGACTTATTCTCAATTTATGTAGCATCTTGCCTCCAAATAGCTTTATAAATTTTTAATCAAAATAGTATTTTAGGAAGTGGAAGTTACTAGATTTCTACCAGATTGTCACATTTGAAAGGAATTTTATGAAACCCAAATGGGATTTTTTAATGCCTATATTTCTCCTTCAAGTGGGTTTCCAACCAAGACTTTCAGATATTTTCGCTCTCTCTCTCTTTTAAAAGGACTTTTAAAAAAATATACAATGTCACATCCAAAAAATGTGACACTCAGCAAGTGACATTCTATTTTAATTCAGTTTGACAAAATAATGAACTCTATTTGTAGGAGCAAGAGGCTCATCTGACAAGGAGCTATCTCTGGAGTTTTGCTATAAATGAAAAAATATATATTCCATTTTTTTGAAAAAGTGTCAAATTTGAGACTTTAAAAAAATGGAAATGATGCTAAATGTCTAGGAACTAATAGGAAGCCCCCGCTATAATCACATATCCTGCTACTCACCAACCATGTTTGGATTTTTGTTTGAGCTGGTGACACAAGCCATCATTTAGAAGACTTAGACTTTCTGTTCCCTACAAGTCAGCTTCCACATATCCGGGTTAGAGAGGTAGAACCTCTCGACTTCGTGACGGTCTCAGCTTCCTGCCAGCGCCTAGCATTTGGGGCTTGCCTCTGCTGGTGACATTTATAGACTCTGGACTAGATGGGAGGCCAAAGGACTCCGTGGTTAGCAGCCCCAAGGCAGAAGCCGTGGTCATAAATCACCTTATAGAGCTTATGTTATATAACCCACGGTTATAAATCATAGTTATAAATCTTACTATGGAAAGAAGGGATTCCAAGAGAGGGACAAATGCAGACGCGCATTTGCAACCTCTCTATTTTTAAGTTTACCTTTAGCTCCTTGGGCAGTTTTTAGAGAAGTTAATTTGCACGTTGTATCTGGGAACCTTGAATTGTTGGGGCCATTCTGGGGAGATAGGACTGGAAACATGGACCCTAAAGAAATAGCCAGATGACAAGTCAGAGTGCGAGCTGGGCACAAAGGTTGCTCCAGCCTCCTTACAATGGAGGGGGCAGTGCCAGGCGTTTAGTGCAAGGAGCAGCTAAAGCTAAGGATCCCAGCCATGAATACCGGTGCCAGCGGCAAGAAGCATTTTTAGTTTTCACTTTCTTTGAAAAACACCCGCAACACTCATATACAAACCCACCACATATGTTTAAATTATTTAAGGAGAAAGCGAAACTCTTTCCTTCTAGCCTCCACCCCATCATAGCTGTCCGTCCTGACATTTTCTGTCTGCAGAACTGGTGAGATAAGTAGATACCTTTCAGTTCTGTTCACAATAGTAGGGCATGCCATACATGCCTACTAATTATTGGTTTTGTTTCCCTTTCTGTATCAGTACATGAGAAACTAGAGAGTTTGTGTTTCTCTTGTTATTACACCCTTGTGCTTTCTGGTCCTGTTCCCTGGAGAACACACTTCAAGTCCTGTGAAAAAGGGCTGCAAAGGAGAAGGGAACCTTCTCTGGTAGCAGTAGTGGCTTTAGGAGATAGCAATGTGGAGACAGAGACTACTGTGTTAACTATCCACATCCCCTGACTTTCTACTTCAGGTACCCCAGCTTAAGTCAAACACTATAATCCACTATGGGGGGATATTATTGACCAATCTTCCCTTCTGTTATAAAATTGACACCATTGTGTGTGTGTTTGGGGGGAGGGGGTATTGGTTGTGTGTGTGTGTGTGCGTGCTGTTGGTTGCGTGTGTATACATAGATATACATGTGTGTGGAGGCCAAATTTTCATCAGGTGTCTTTCTCAGGCATTCTCCACCTTAATTTTTGAGACAGGGTCTCTCACTGAGCCTGGAGCTCACTGATTGGCTAGGCATGCTGGCCAATGAGATCTAGGCATCTGTTTGTTTCCATCTGTTTACTCCAGCTCTGGGTTCCAGGTGTATGGCTCTCATGCCTGGTTTTCCCATGGGTGCTTGAGCTTGTACGGCAGACTCCTTTCTGACTTCATCATCTCCCTAGCCCCTGAGCTGCTCTTTTCATTTTTCTCAAATATAATTATGTCATGATAGTGTTATTACCAAAATTAAAATTAGAATTATTTATATTTCAAGTCATTAAAAATGTTCTCCTTGATTGAATAAAGGTTTTGTTGCCTTTTATTAAGTAATATTCCATCATACATAATTATATATGGTAAGCAATAGTGTAAATCATGAACTTAATATCAATACAGGAAATAAAATATTACCAATACCTTTGAACATCTACTTTTCCAATTACATTTCTCTGCCTTCTCTACCCCTTTAATTCCAGAAATAAATATTACACCAGATTTTGTACTTATCTCTCCTTTGCTTTTCTTTTAAACAGCTATCTTCCCTTTTGGACATTAAAATCACTGGGGAGGTAGAGTTTTTGTTTGTTTGTTTGGCTGGTTGGTTGATTTTTATTTTTTATATCATGTAGCTTTATTATGCTTGAGACTATATTGTTGAAAATCCATACATAGTAGCAAGAACATGAAAACAGGAAACAGAAAATTTTGAAGACTTCAAGTTTATATAATCCCCAAAGCAAATGAGGCCCAGCAGTACCCTGTGGGACTCTTAAAAGAAAGCATGGGAGATGCCAAGAATTTGGGCTTGAATAGCAGGTCTCAGCAGTCATGAAGAAAAATGCTTTCTCACCAAAGATAGACAGCCCTAAGGGAATACATCTGTGAGCAGGACCAAGGAACAACACAGAGTAACAAAGGCACCCCAGCAGGGTCCAGCAATGCACACTGAGAAGGCATGGAAAGCAGAGGCCCTTTCCAGTTTGGGCAATGGCTAATAAAGAAACATTCAGAAGTGAGCTGGGTTCTATACATTAGTAATGAGATGAAAACAGGCAGAATTTAGAAATAAAAGAGATAATTTTCCCCAAAAGTAAAGAATATATTCAAGTTTTAAAAAGAAAGCACTGTAGATGATATAGAAGATAAAAATGAAAAGACAGAATAAATGTAGTAGAAACAAATGAAGATATAAAGGGGGTTATGGAGAAAATGATAAGAAGATATTCAGAAAATCTAACACATGGATGACTGATGTCTCCAAAGAATAATACCAGAACTATGATAGAATACATACCTAAAATATAATTCAGTAACATTTAGATGAGATTAAAGACTTCACATATGGAAAACTGACACCAAGTGGGAAAAATTGGGACATATACTAGTATAATTATTATACCCTGACAACAAAAGTCCTTGGAGCAACCAAATAACAAGATAACCAGACTATAAGAGAATATAAGGATTATAAGAGAAACCCAAGCTAATGTCAGATGGTACCATTTAACATAACATAGTGAAGAATAATTGTTTTTGTTTTTTTGTTTGTTTGGGGAGTTTTTTGTTTTGTGTTTTGTTTTTTTGTTGTTTGTTTTTTGGTTTTTGGTTTTTCAAGACAGCATTTCTCTGTGTAGCCTTAGCTATTCTGGACTCGCTTTGTAGAACAGGTTGGCCTCAAACTCATAGAGAGCCACCTGCTTCTGCCTCCTGAGTGCTGAATTTACAGGCATGCACAACTGCACCTGGCTGAAGAATAATTCTTATTAGATTTTAAAGGAAAGGAAATCAGAAATGAAGATTTTTATACCCACCCCAAATACCTCCATAATTTACAACCATTTTATGTGTGTGTATACATATGTACATACACATACTCCAGGAATTTTGTTCTCATGAGCCATTCTTGAGAAATATAATAATGAGTGAGTTCTCAAACAAGAGATTTTCAGGGAAATCTTGATTAAAAGCTTGGGCTTTTTAAACACCAAATCCTACCCTCAGGGCACACTTCCCCCAACAAGCTTACACCTACTTCAATAAGGCAACATCCCCAATTCCAGTGGTTCTCAACCTTCCTAATGCTGTTACCCTTTAATACAATTTCTCATGATAAGATGACATCTAATCATAAAATTATTTTCATTCCTACTTTATAACTGTAATTTTAATAACTGTAATTTTGTTACTGTGTTTTCTGATAGTCTTAGGTGACCCCTGTGAAAGGGTCATTTGACCCATTTTGGGGTCATGACCCACAGGTTGAGAACTGCTGCCTTAATCTTTTTCAAATAGCTCTGGATTTTTACTCCTGGCTTTCTCACTTTGCTCTCTTATAAAAGCCAGGACCAACTGCCTGGGAATGACACTGCCCACAGTATCAACCACATCCATCATCGATCAAGAAAATAGGCCACAGACTTGCTAACAGGCCAATCGGATGAGAGCATGTTCTCAGTTGAGGTTTCATCTTATGACATGACTGTAGATTTTTGTCACGTTGACAAAAAAAACTAGCCACCACCACAATCCAGCACCATCATCATCTTCTCTCACACATATTGTAAATATCTGTAGACATTATTTATAGATATATTTTAAATATTTATTTGTGTGTGTGTTCTCACATGTGGGAAGACATCAGATGAGGGCATCAGATCACCTGCAGGTGGAGTTACAGGGGGTAATGAGCTGCCCTGTGTGGATGCTAAGAACCATGCTCAGGTCCTCTGCAGAAGTGAAGGGCATGAAGTGATCTTAACTGCTGAGCCATCTCTCCAGTCTCCAAGCTTACTTTTCTTCTAAATTTTTGTGACTCTTTTTTTACCTTTATGATTTTAAATTTTAGTTCTTAAGTAGCAAATCCCATTTATTCGTTCTTTTTTATTTTTTAAGCTTTTTCTCTTATGCCTTTAATCTTTTTATCTTAATCTTTTATCTCATTTTATTTGTTTAACCTTTAATTTTTTGTGGTATATAGCCTTTTACATTTTCTTTTAAACTCATTCATTGTATTCTATTATTCTTTTTACATCCCTAACCTTTTGCTTTTATTGTGATTTATATTCTTTGTCACTATATATTGCTCTTTTATTGTTGTCTTAATTTCCTGCTAACCTTTTATTCTTTTTCATGATTGACGTAATCTCATTCATTTTGCTTTTATTTTATAAAAATTGTGACCCCCCCCAAAAAATCTTTTTTTCTTTTTTAAACAATAGTTAGCCAGAATGTGTTTCTATTGGTGTGATAGCAAAAAAAATCTCATTCCCCATAAGGACAAGACACTGGAGCTGTCTCCCTCGCATTTGTCAAAAAGAAAGAAAGAAAGAAAGAAAACAAAAGAAGAAGAAAGAAATTGCCCTCTGTTCTTTCCAATTGCACTTTGTAGGGTGCAATTTATAAGAGATAAGAAAATGCCATTGGCCCCGCCCCTGAAAGCCCAGAAGATACACTGGGTAGCCCTCCCCAGAAGTTCTAATTCTCTTTGTAGGAATGACATCAGTTATTACGAGAACTGAAGTGCGTCCTTACATCCCATGCCCTCTAGAATTGCCTGGGGAATGCAGGCATTTTAGTCATTCCCAAGTCAGTCAGGCCCCATCAGGCCTTCTGTCCAGAGATTGGGGGAGGGGTATGTTCTCAAGTTTGCTTTAACTGCCCCAAGACATATATTTTCCCTCTCCCTTCCAAACCAGGAAAAGGCTGCCTTTTAAAAATCTATTTGCCTCCCTGCTGCATCTTAAAATGCAAGGTGTTTCAGACACCTTCTCTGCAGGAACAATATCCTCAAGGAACAGAGAGAACTGACTGGCAGCTCTTGGCTTCACTAGAAGCTTGTGTGGTGTAATTGATCCAAGCCAGAACAAGTAGCAATAGAAGCCAAGCCTAGGAAATAATTACAGGGACATTGTTTAGTGGTTTAGGTACAAGGTATTTAATTTTCACAAATTTACAAAGAAAAAAAAAAGAACAATTATTTAGACCTTTTAGGTCCCAAACCACCTTCTTATTGAAGCCTGGGGCGGGGGGTGGGGGGGATGAAAGAAAGAAACTCTTATTTTTGTGGAGCTCATTAAAACGAAGTCCTCAAGCTAAAGAAAACACCTGAGCAACTAACTGCCCTGTACCAGAACTCTTCGACAATGGCTCCAGAATGGTGTGACTGGGTCTGTTTCAATAACTCAGGACATGAGTTTTTATGCAGAGTCATGTATCAGTATATACATTTAACTAACTCAGAGACTTAAAAAATAAAGAATACACTCCTTTTGTGTATGTTACATGGTATGGTTTGTATGTATTCATGTTCATATATGTATACACGTAGAGGCCAAAGGTCAATGTCAGGTATCTTCTTCCATCACTTCACCTTATCTTTCGAGACAGGAGCTCTCATGACCTTGGAGCTCGCTGATTCAGACAGACTAACGCACCAGCAAGCTCCAGGGATCCTCCTCTCTGTGTCCTCCACTGAGCATCGGAGGCACATGGCAGCATACTCTTCACATGGCTACTGGAGATCCATGCAGGTCTTCATGCTTACACAAGCAAGCATGGTGCTGTCTGTATTAGTTACTTTTCTGTTTCTGCAGGAAAAGGCTATGACTAGAAGCAACTTAAGGATGAAAGTTTATTTTGGGTTTGTAGTTTCAGAAGGCCAGTGTGTCAAATAGTGGGAACAGAATGGCACCAGGACCAGGAATCTGGCTGTTCTCTTCCTTCCTTCTTTTCTTTCTTTCTCTCTCTCTCTTTCTTTTTAAATTTATTTTTAATTTATATATTTATTTTACATTCCATTCGTAGCCCCCTCCCTCCTTTCTTCCTGTCCCACTCTCCCACCCTCTTCCCTGTTTCCCCCCTTCCTTTCTCCTCAGAAAAGGGGACACCCCCCTCCAGCACATCAAACTCATCCACTGTGGCCAGACACAGCAGCCCTTTTAAGGGGAAGTGATCAAAAAGCAGGCAATAGAGTTCATGTCATAGACATTCCCCACTCAGCTTACTAGGGCACCCACATAAAGATCAAACTGCCCATCTGTTACATCTGTGTATGGGGCCTAGGTCCAGTCCATGCATGCTCTTTGGTTGGTACTTTCATCTCTGTAAGCCTCCATGGGCCTAGGTTAGTAGACTCTATTGTTCTTTTTGTGGTGTTCTTGTCCCCTCTGGGTCTTTCTATCTTCCTCCTTCTCCCCCCACTGTTCCACAGGAGTCCCTGAGCTCCACCTAATGCTTGGCATGGAGTCTCAACATCTGATTCAGTCAGCTGCTGGGTGGGACCTCTCAGAGGACAGTTAGGCTAGGCTCCTGTCTATAAACATAGCAGAGTGTTGTTACCGGTGTCAGGGATTGGCTCTCTCCCATGGGGTGGGTCTCAGGCTGGGTCAGGGGAGCAACTCTGAGACAAGCTGGAGACCTGCAACAGGGTAGGCTCCAGGGAGGATATGCAGATGACTCTAGCTGAGCCTCTTAGCCGGAGACATGGAGACTGAGGAGGTCACCTTCTAGCCTGGCGGGACTTATAAGGGAGGGAGGGGAACACCAATCCACCTACAAAACCTTCGACTTCAAATTTACCCAGTCTTCTAGATGTGCAGAGATAAAGATAGAGCATAGATTGAGGGAATGTACAACCAATGCCTGGCTCGTCACATTTCAAGCACACACAGGAAGCAGTGAAGTGGAACCAGCCCCCAGTGACATACTGCCTCCAGCAAATCTCCCCTTCCTGAGTTCCATAACTTCCCCCAAACAGCACCCCCAATTGCAGACCACATGCCTAAACACGTGAGCCTTTGGGGGACATTCCTCATTTAAATCACAATACCAACTGAGCTACCTCTCCAGCCTACAGGAATCTGTGAGACTATATTCTTTATTCTCCATTCTTTTTAGATATTTCATCAAAATGCACATCTGTTTATCCTGGTGCTGGCTTTTGCTCCATTCCCTAAATACCTGTGAAGGATTTTTTTAAGGTCATTGGTAATACTGGACATTGTCTTGCCTTTTGATGTTTGCATGAGGATTCTACAGGCTCAGTGTGGATGCTGCAGTGTTCAGCTTGACAACTCCCCCCCCCCCAAAGGCTTACCTGTAAAGGGTCAGAGAGAAAATACTGACTCTGTGGGTAACTACTGAGTTCTGCTGTTGTATGCAAAAGCAGCCACAGTCAGTCTGTATTCAGCATGGTTAGATTCTAGTAACAGGTAACTATGGTCTCTGAAATTTGAATTGCCTGTATTTTTAATTGTTTGTTTTTTCATAAATATATATATATGGATATATATCCATATATGTATATATATATACATATATGTTGTACTTTGATGGAACTCTCTCCATTATCTTCTCTTATCTACTTTTCTTTTTTACTGAACTCCTTCCCAACAAGTCCCCCTCCTAATTTCACATGTGTGTGCATGTGTGTGTGAGTGTGTCTGGTGTATGTGTGTGTACCCCATTGCATTTGATTAGGGTTGCTTGCATTAGTATAGGTTGAGCCTTATTTACTTATGGAAAAGGCATCATGTGTCACAAAATATTAAACATCTTTCAACCATCTATAGATATAAAAAAAATTACCAGTGCCTCTAATTCCAATGCTCGGGATACTGAGGCAAGGAGATAGTGAGTCTGAAGCCAGCCTAAAACAACATACTCAGCTCCTGTCTCAAAACAATAAGTAACAACAGCAAAAGGCATTCTCACCCTGTAAGACAGCCTAAGAGCCAAATTTGTCTGGTGGCTGTTAACCTCTGTTCTGGGAGCTACCCAATAAAATTAATTTTGGGATGATAGATGACTTAGACCCTTTTCCAAAAGGGTAAAATGGATACCTATTATGCCCCGTGTTCTGTTTAATTTCCACCTGAAAGTCTTGCTAGGACTCCTAGGGGATTAGACAACCAGGATATCACTTCTTTATCATAAAAAAAAAATAGGAAGAGAGATTCATGCCTGTACGCCATGGTACTGTGAGCCAGGACAGACTTGAACAGTTAACTTACCTGCCATCTAATTAATGTTGTGCAGAAGGACTGCTGATCCAATGCTCCCACAAAGCTATCATTTCTGCTAGACACCTCCAATATTAAACTGACTTATGGTCGATAACCCTAAGGAACAAGTTAACTAATTCAGTCACTTGGTCATATATTTTGCAAACAATTTAGCTCTGAGAGGGCACCTGGAAACCATATTTCTCAAGGTTAAATGCTCCATGGGTGTTTACCAAGATGTTTTATGGATGGGGTGGGCATTTTGGCTCACTTGCTATAAATTTGTTTTTCAAGCAAAAAAATTACTGCTGTTCTGCTCTGATGGAGAGATGTAGGGCCTCAGTCGCCCTTTCAGCTGTGAACTGGGGTGGATCTGAGAGCTTCCTAAGGAGAATCAGCCTGTGAGGGATGCCCCCGAATGGCCTCTTTCTGTTCTCCATGTCTGCGCCCTCATCAGGCTCCTTAGTCTTATTTATTTATTTCATTTGTGTGAGTGTTCTGCCTGCATGTATTTCTGTACACTATGTACATTCCTGGTGTGCACAGAGGCCAGAAGAGGGCATCAGGGCCCCTGGGACTGGAGTTGCAGATGTTTGTAAGCTATCACTTATGTGGGTCCTGGATTCTAATCTGTTCTTCTGGAAAAGAAGTCAGTGCTCTTTACCACTGAACCATCTCTCCCTCTCCACCACCAGCACAGCGCTCTTGAGAAAACACTGGCCTAATCCCACTAACAGACAAGGATGGCCATTTGCTTCTTTTCACTGTAAGCCCACATCAGGCTTCATCACCTATCAGGTGCTGCAAAGAATGCCACAGAAGAACCGTGTAGTGAGGAAACTGACCAGAACAGAGGCAGCCATGGGCTTCTCTCTCCTGGTAGTCCCCACATTTCCTGGGGGTCAGAGCTGATGCCTGTCAACACACTAGATGATTAAAGAAAGGTTGCTTTGGATTTCTGCAGTCCTCGTGTAAGGCTCTGCCATGGACCCTTGTAAACACGACTAGGAAGGAGCTGAGCAGCAGAGATGTGGTCCACGCTGAGAAAGCATCTTTTCCTGATGGTCCTTCGGGATGGTTCTCATTCCTACTCGGGAATAGCTGAGTGCTCGCCAAGGGGACTCAGGGGAGGACCCTGCTTATTGCGCCACACATACCTTCCAAATGAGGATGCTGGAGGGCCCCCTTGAAGTCTCCACACTGCTCCTGCATGTCTCCTGAGAGACTGATTTTGTTTCATTTATTTCCATTTGCTTATGTGGTTGTTCACCCAGCCACACTTTAGGACCGTGATGAGCTTTGACATCATGTGGATACAAACCTAAACTGGTTTAATCACTGTGGGAGTGTTTTTCAGATGTTCCCAGTATCTTTAAAGCATATGGTTGAGCATAGCTCCTGCCTGTGAGTAGCCCCCCCACCACCACCATGTTGGTTGCTGAGAAAGGAAATATCAATTCTGCTGTTAAATCATCAGCACACAGGGTCAAAACTCCAACCTCCGGTCTCATTTTGCATTTGTCATTATATTGTCAATGTACCCTGATCTTAGTGTCATATGTTGTATTTTAGACGCAAACTATTTGAGGAGGGTGTATTTCAGTTAACATAAGCTAAAAGGGTCATGGAAGGGTCACCGGAATATTGTGGGTTTGTTTCATGACATGGGGATAGATGTGTCCAAACAAAGAAGGGAAAACTAGGATTGAGGAAGTGTCAGAAACTAAAACATCCGGTTCCCTCTCTCCCCCTCTACCCTCTCTCCTCCCCTTCTTTTTCCCTCCTCTCTATCCCTGTCCCCTTGCCTTTCCTGTATAAGTCAGCTTCATTCACTCTGCCTGAGACTAGCTTTCTTTTCCTCTCTCTAAGGTGACATGACCTCAGGGCAACCAATCCATAGAAAATGCCAACCTGAAATTCTCAGAAGAAAGATAGCGACACAGCCAGGGTCCACTCCTCCACTACTTCCCATCAGGATCATTAGAGAGGATAATGATGTTCAAGTCTGGCTTCCATATACCCTTCCAGAACCAAGAGGGAGGAAGGCATGGGCTAAGAGATGCTTCTAAAGATGGTTCCAACAGCGATGTTTGCATAAACCACTTTAAGCCGTCATAGACTAAGGACTGTAGACAAACCAATGGGTGCATGTGTTCAACCCAAATCACCACTGAGCATAGCTGAGGATGGCCTTAGAGTCATTATAACATTTGGAGAATAGGATGGCCACACTTGGGCATCAACTTGCCTGGATCTAGAACCTACTAAGACACAAGGCTTTGGGCACACCTATGAGAGATTTTCTTGATTAGGTTAATCGATGTGGGAAAACTCACCCTAAACATGGGAGCATATTCTATAGATGGGCCAGATAAAAGCGGTATCAAGGAGAATGCTTTTGGCTTTTGTCTGCTTGTCTTCAAGTCTTGGGGATAAGTTCATCCACCCTGTCCACTGCTCCTGCTGCTGCCATCCCCCCTTCCCTGCCAACAAACCCAGCTTCTTCAGCCTTTCAAGATGGACTGAAGACCAGTGGCCCTCCGGGGGGATTCCTCCAAGTTCTTCAACACCAATTTGGGACTTCTGAGGGATCCAGCCTCACAGGCCAAACATCTCCCATGTTCTCTGCCTCTCCAGACATTACGAGACTATTGAATCTGTGTGTAAGCCAATCTACTTAAGCCCCTTTCTAGTGGTTCTGTTTCTCAAGAGAACCCTGATCCAAAGAACAAGAAGAAACTTCATATAGAAGTCCACTAATACTGCTGAGGCAAGTCACAGGAACATCCGGGCAACGCTATGCTCCTCAGCCTCTCTGGACCTTGCAAAAATCCCAACAGAAGCCATTTCTGTTTTTCCCGTAGATCACACACCTGTATGTGGAGTCTGTCAGAGGTGATTGTGGAAAGCCTTCATCATGGCTCTTTCAAGGGTCTTTGACTCACTTCTAAGGCTGTTTTAGAAAAACGTCGAAAGCAGAGTCGTCATTCTGCGTTAACAGACATGACCAAGAACCAGGGTTCAGTTCACAAATCTGATAATGCTTAGTGAGATAACACTGATCTTGACAAATTTCATCACTGTGGCAGAATCCGATTTGGACAGGACCTCATTTGTCAGTCTCGCACCTAGAAACATCAGAGGGAGATGGTGGTATTCACAGTAGCAGGGGATAATTTGTTCTATGCAGCAGCCATAAAAACAAACAAAGACAGTGATTTTGTGTGGGTTAGGTACGTGTGTGTACGCATGGGTATTTAGGTCAGAGTTCAATCTTCGATGACGTTGTTTATATTTCTCCACCTTATTTTTTGAGACAGGATCTAACTGATTCGGTGAGAGCAGATAATCAACAAGCCCTAGAGACCCTCCTACTTGTCCTTCCCCAACACTGGGATGATGGCTGTGCAGTGCTATGCCTGGGTTTTTACATGGATGCTGGGGACTGAACTCAGGTCCTGACTCGTACACCATAAGCGTTTCGCCCACCAAGCCATCTGCCTGGCCTCAGCTATCACTTTTTTTTTTCAAAGTTTATTTTGTGCTAACAAATATTTTTTCCTTAAACCTCATCCTACCACTGTAGGGTTTGGTTTCTGCTTGGATTTGCTATTTATTTATTTATTTATTTATTTATTTATTTATTTATTTATCTATCTATCTATCTATTTATTTATTTATTTTTACTGAATCAATTATGGTCTTTTCACATGCATGCTGAACTCAATGAATTTTCACAGACTAAACACATGAATATAACCATCACTGAGACCAAGACATGGAACCTCAACAGCACCCCACAGTCCTTCTGGGTGGTGCCTTACCATCACTACCCAAGGGGGGCATTGCCTCAGCACCCAACAGCATAGCTTTGCCTGCTTCTGAAGCCTACAAAAATAGGGTATTAGCTAGCCAGTCTTTCTATATTCTCATGCTTTCCGAGATTAATTTATACTGTTGCGTGGACAGAGGCTGTTTGTACAGCATTCTAATATGTGAGTGTGTCAAAATGATATATTCAGTCTACTGTTTTTGGATATTTAGGGAGTCGCCTTTTAAAAAGTATTACAAATAGTCCTGCTCTGCTCACTCTAGATCATGCAATTGGCACGTCTGTGGATGCTGGGTATGTAATTAGGAGTGAAACAGCTGTGTGAAAAGTTAGGCATGTGTTCTGCTTTGTCGCTGATAAACACTTTAGCAAATTAATTGTACCAATTTATGCTTCCTCCAGAGGCAGAGCAGAGCTCATTTTGTCCCCCATTCCCGCTGGCCTTGATTCGGAAGGTCCTGTCTTTTCCCCCTTTAGTGAGGACCATGTTTGTGAGTGGCTTGCTGCAGCTTCGCTTGCATTTTCCTGTTAATGAAGTGAAGCGTCTCTTCAGGTGGCAGGCTGCATGAGCGTCTCTTCAGGTGCTTCATTTATTAATTAACAGCCATTTGGATGTTCTCTTTGTGCAGTGTGTATTTAAGCCTTTTGCCTATTTTTTTTTCCTATTGGGTTTTCTTTCTCTAGCTAGTGGGTGAGTGTTTTCTCTAAATCTTGCAGTCATGTTCTCTGTTGGTTGTAGATACCAAAATACCTTATTTCCACTCTGACATGAAATTTTTACTTTTTTCCTATCTGGCACCCTTTCCATTCTTTTAATACTCAAAGGTAGTATGGCTGTGATCCCAGATTTTCTTCTAAAAGTTCATAGTTTTTATTGTTTATCCTTATAGCTACTATCCATTGGTATTTGATTATTTCTTCAGTGTAAAATAATAAAATTGAAAATACCATATTTTCCATATAATCCATGGAGTGACGTTTACTACACGAACTTTCCTTCTCTGTACACTGCCTTAATCACAAATCGGATGGACTTTTTTCTGGGATTAATTTGGTGTTGTTGGCATTTCTTCTGCTATTTTTGTGACAATTCTGTTTTGTCTAAATGTCTATAAATGGATAATCCATCTTGCTAACTATCATGTAAGTTATCAATTCTTCTTCAAGACTGCCTATTCTTGGTAATTTGAGTTCCCATATGAGTTTTGAAGTGTGTTTATTGGTTTTAGACAGCATAACAAAATTACCTGGTCTTTATAGGCTTATCTGGTCTACAGATACTGTGGGGGGAAAATATCTTGGGGTGCTGTGTTTCCAACACATGAACATGATATATATCTCTTTATGCATTTACATTTTCTTTAAATTCTCAGTAATATTTTTATTAGACTTTATCCTGGCAACATGAAATTTATTGATGATATTACAAACTGAATATTTTGTCTTCATTTTTAACTTGTAGAAATTTTCAGGTAAAAATACAATTGATTTTTACATGTTGTCCCATATCTGGCAACTTTGCGAATCATACTTATTAATTCTAATAGTTTGCACATTGTCTAAGGCTGCTGCAAAATGAGCGCAAACTTAGTGTCTGCTTCAATCAACAGCAAGGTACTCTCTCACAGTTCCAGAGACCAACTAACCAAATTCAGCCTCAATGGCTAGAAGCAACATGCCACAGGTCTGGGATCCATCTGTCTCTTTCTTTTTCCAGCTTCCAGGAGCACCAACAATGCTCGTGACCACAGCGCTGGAGTCTCTGACTCCATCATCACATGAACTCTCTTCTGCCTGTCAGTGTGTCAGAGTTAGTGCTGATTGCCAGCTTGACAGAATCCAGAATCATCTGGACATACCTGTCAGAGATTATCTTTATTATCATTGTTGTGTTCACTGATGTGGAAACACCCGTCTTTACTGCGGGCAGGACCATTCCCTGGCTAGAATCTTGTAGGGATTGTGTAGGGATGGAGAACTAAGCAGCATGCATTGCTCTCTGCATCCTGATTAGGGATATGCAATATCACTGGCTCCCTCAAGCTCCTGTTGCTGTACCATCCTGCTAAGCTTGTACCCTGACACCATGAGCCAAATAAACCCTTGATGCTTTTGCCAGGGTCTTCTATCTGCAGTACAGGAACACGTACACACACACTAGAACCAACTTCTGCCGGTCTCCTATGAGGAGGACGACATTGGTAATGCTTTCGAGCTCAGGTAATCCAAGACCATCTCTCCATCACAACAGCCCTAAACTGGCCATCTCTGCAAAGACCTTTGTCCAGAATAAGAAACATTTACAGGCTCAGCTATTTGGGGGATGACTTTGGGGTCCATGTTTCATTCTCCCACTGTTTGTCTGTGGTTCTTTTCCAAAGTCTTGACATGTGTGAATGATGGCAGCTTCCTCAGTTTATTTATTATTATTATTATCCTCTTTTATATACAGATGCTATTTGACTTATGATGGAGTTGTGGTCTGATAAGTCAATCATAAATTTAAAATGCACTGCTGAATGTATTTAATGCCACACCTATCGGAAACTCTATCTCACCAGCATGGTATACTTCAGAGCACAGTTGCTCACCCCCATGCTGTGTGGCTGCGAGCAGTGGCTCACCACTGTCCAGCATCTTAGCATGTCAGTCATGGAGCTGGAAAGAGGGCTCAGCAGTTAAGAGCACCAACTGCTCTCGCAGAGGACCCACACTCTGTTCTCAGCACCCACATGGTGGCTCACAACCTCCTGTAACTCCAGTTCCAAGAGACCCCAGTGCTCTCTTCCAGCCACTGAAGGCCCTAGACACACCCATGGTACACAGATATCCATGCACGTAAAGCACAGATACACAGAAAATTAAATTTAAAATGAGTCAATCATACTACATATTACTAGGCCAGGAAAAGATCTAAATATGAAGTTGGAAGTCTGGACTACTGAATGCATATCACTGCCAACACCATTGTAAAGTCAAAACATCCTAAATTGGGGACCATCTGTAGGGAAGCATGGTGGTCTGTCACAGACAAGAGACTCAGAGGGTCCCACCTCTGAGTCTAGCGCTTCTTGTGGCTGTTCTCTGCTGCACGGCTCTAACACCTGATAACCTGCTGAACAACGGTCCTTGAATCCACTGGCACATGGATTCCCAGACAGGGCAGTATCAGTCCCAGGCCAGGATTCTGATCTAAGGTTACAACAAGTGCAGGCTTCACAGCAGTGCAGTGGTAACAGGCTCCTTCCTCAAAAGAGCCCTGTGCTCCCAGCTTTCTGCTTCGTGATTGCCATTTGTAAACTGAAAGTAGGATCCCACAGGATGGGCAAGGGCCTCACAGGGCCTCTGGGCCTCAGCTCACTTGTGGTCTTGCCTCTTGTCATCTCTAAGGATAGCGCTCAGGCTGGGCTGCCAGACTGACTGGTCCTCACCCCACAGTCACAGCTGCCTTCCATCCTAGGCAGCGCAGAGGGAAGCACCCTTGCACCCTGCACAGTCCTTCAAGGAGGGCTGCAGCATCGCTGGCCATCTGGAGGAAGGCCAGCTGAAAGGTCACCTCTCCTGGGGTTCTAACCACTCAACTCCCCAGTTCAGGCACCATATGTGATACATACAGCAGTGGCACCTGACCATTACAAGAAACCCATCTACTCTCAGCTGGAGTTTTGAGTTCATGGAAAAGAACTACAGGGCTTAATTTCTCCAAGTCATACCCCTACTGGCCTCTGAAGTCCGTCACTGGAGGGAGGTGGAGCCTGAGCGAGGAGGAGCCTGGAGGAGGTGGAGCCAAGAGAGGCGGAGCTTGAGGGAGGTGGAGCCTGAAGGAGGTGGAGCACCCCGCTCTGGGTCCTCCCTTAGTGGCTCCCTGCCAGGGAGACCCTTCCTGCCTCCTTTCTCAAGCCTGGTTTGGGTTTGTCCCTTCTGGACAGTTCAGGACTCCCCGTCAAGAGCTGCTGCTAAACAAGAGTGGTAAAATTGCAGTGACTGCGTGCGCTAGCCAAATGCTCCGCATTTGCATTTATATCTGTATTGTGTGATAGAAAAATAAACTTTGAAACCCATGGAAATAGAAAAAAAAAACTTAAATTTTTCTTAGGACATTAAATAACAAATAAAAACCTCCATGATAAGTCCGGAGAACGACCGTGGAAGAGAAGAAAAGCCTTTATTTGTAATGGCACGTCTTTCTTGCTTTTTAACCTCCAGGCCACACTTTTTCATTTTGCTCTGAGCCACACAAATAAACGAACAGCTCTGGATGAAGCTTGCCCCTTGCCGAAGCGACCCCTGACGGCTTGTGGCTGACCCCCAAACCAACGGCAAGAGCCTTTTCTCACAATACTGTGCCTGTCTATGAGTGCCCCATGGTGACTCATGGCTCAAGACTGTATATTTCTCACTTGTCTGAATGCAAAATAAGAGTGGCTATTTTTATAGAACAAAAGCAGGGTGGAAATGTGGGATTCGGCCCATCTGTACGCTCTGCTGCACCTGAGATGCTCACTGCGCATAATAAATCTGTCTTTGGAAACTTTCTTCTTTGCAGTTTTGACACAGATAAATGACAAGTATTAAATCTTCGGGGAAAATAACCAGCTGCTGTAGTCGTTGAATTACTGAGACATAAGCTTCCGGGCCTACCGATGTGAAACAGCAACTAGGGGCTCCAGGAAAAGGCCACAGGTGAGCCTGGAGAATGTCAAGGGTGATCTCAGACTGTCTCTGTCTTTATCAACCCAGAGAAACCCGGGGTCACGTCTCATCTCAGGGAAGGTGAACTTTGGAAGCCACACTATAAACTTGAGCTTCAATCAGGAAGAGGATCTTTGGGGGTCACATGCTGCACTGTATTTCAGAACTATGTCAGAATTTTTCCATAGACACAGCTAGTCTAGGACTCCGAGATCAATTGGCCCACAAGAGATTGGCAAAGCCATTACCCATATTGACTGGTGGGGTTTTCCTTCTAGAATGAGGAACATGGTAAAAGACAAAGCAAGGACTAGCGATAGACCATTCATTCCCTGCTCAGAACAATACTGTTAGTGGGTATCAGGATGGTGGAATAGCTCTAAACGACCAGAATTAAGCATACTTATGCACTGAGAATTTCACATGCTTATATGTTATGTGTTGATAATATTTACCCTCCACTCCCAGCTTCTCCCAGACCCCTCCCAGAGCCCCTTCAAGTCCTTCTTGTTTTTTCCTTTGTTTTTAGTTTTAATACATATTATATATTAAATGTAATATATATATATATATATACATATATATTCCAGTTAGTGCTGGCCCTTCCCTTGCTAGTGGAAAGGGGCAATCCATTATAGCATGGCCCTTTCCTAGCTAACAACTGTCAGTAGCTCCTCAGCTAGGGGGTGAGGCTCTCATGTCCCATAGCATGTAGGGAATGGAGGAAGTCCTGAGTGAGTGAAGACCTGTGTGAATGTGAATTTTGACATAGGCACAGTTTAGTCGAGGACTCTGTAACCAATTGGCCCATGAGAAATTGGCAAAGCCATTATCCATATAGACCAGGCTAAAGATGGATGGCAAAGCAGAGTCCAAGTGGAATGTTTATAAACAAGTGATCAATATAACACTTGATGGATTTGTGTAAGACCAGCATCTGCAGCTTCCTCCCCTGGGATGCTCCGACCCTGAGACTGTTCTCCTACAGAGACCTCCAACCTAGACTAGCTGACCTCCGGCCCTGTGCTGTCCCCAACAAACAAGCTGAGGCTCCATGCTGCAGCTGTATCCACTAGAGAACCCCAGCTTCATCGTATGTGTGATATATGTCTGTCCTTTCTTCCTGCCCCTCGCCTGGGTTTTCTACCCAAGGCTCTCAAAGGCAGCGATGCTGCCCTGATCATGTGCAGGTCTGGTGCAGGCAACCACAGGGACTGTGAGCCCATGAGAGCAGTGGTCCTGCTGTGTTCAGAAGAACAATCTGCCCCATCCCCACCCTGACTTCTGACTCTTACAATCTTCCCACCCCCTCTTCTCCAACGTTCCCTGATGGTGTGTGCGAAACAGATGTCCCAGTGATGGCTGAACACTCCGAAGACTCTTCTCTCTGCACTTGGGTCAGTGGCAAGTCTGTATTAACTGCCATCCAGTGCACAAAGACAGTTCTCTTATTAGGACTGAAAGCTTCCCTAATTCATGGGCAAAGAGACATGAACCTAGAAGACAGTTGATACTATGTCCATTTAGAAAAGTAGTAGTAGTAGTAGGTTCAATGCCAGCCCTCCCAGTTTCCAGCCATGGGTTACTATCCAGGCATGAAGGACTTGTCATCTTAGTATGTACCTCCCTAGTCCCCCTGCCCCACCCCATGCATGACCTGGCTTAGAGATTCGGGATATTTGAAAACTTAAATTCAACCTCTGACATTTTTCAATGTCCCAAAGAATGTTGGTGATAGTCTCAAACATCACAGAATTGATGCCAGAACCAAGCCTCCTGACCCCCAGAGAGGCTGTTTCTATCCTATTCTGTTGTGCCTGAGGGTGAAAAATTAGTGCCATTTTCTTTGAAAGTTATACATGTTAATATGGCCAGAAAATAATTTTAACAATGAGCTGATGTCCAATTGTCAACTACTGCGGCACTTGGAGATGGGTGTCCACAATCTTAGAGACTTCTCATTCCATTGTTCTTACAATGGGCAAGACACAGTAGGTACTCACAGAGCCCTTAACCCCTGAGCTTGGTCACTAAACATCCCCAGACTTCAATATCCTCATCCATAAATGTGGTACCAACCATGTTAAGGTCATAGGAGAAATGAGAACTCATGAAAGTATGTTATAGATTATTTGTGGTTGGTAACACTTGACACAACCATTTTACCCTGTGCACAAGGACCAACTGTAAGAGAGATAGGAGCATAGATTTTGGAGACAGGCACATAGGGAACAACATTTCTCTACTTCAGTTTTTGTATCTGCAAAATAGGTGCAAAAGTAAGTGTTCCAGGAATGGCAGGTGGCATACACAAGACAAAGCAAGTAAATTACAAAAGTTCAATACACCTTCAAATGAATCAATACACAACTAAATCATTAAACCCAACATAGTTGTTTTAATATTATTATTAATTCTTTTAGACCTAGGCCGAGAAAGAGAATAAACCAAAAAGAGCACTTAGAAAGTATTTACATTTATTTCTAGCACACAGTTGTTTGTGTCCAGGAAAGACCAGCTGTGCAGACAATGCCATCCTCCTCACTGGATGGCATAGAGTTAGACACTCTGGAACCTGCCAGAGGTGAGCAGCTCTGCCTTAGGTTGTGGCTAAACTCTGCCATGCTCAGCCAGGCCTGGCTGGACTTGATCCTTAACACCTACTGCCTTCAACATGGCAGGGGGTGGCTTCACAGACCTATGGTTTTTGCCATCTCCTAGGGCCCTGTGTTTAGGATGGCTGTGCTCAGAAGGCTCTCTACCTGACTTGGTCCTCTGCTATTCTTGCCTAGAGATTTTTAATACTTTTTGAACAAGGGAACTGGCACCTTCCTTTTAGACTGAACTCTGCCAAGTAAGTGACTGGGACTACTGCCTGGTATCCTGAGACCCTACGGGACTGGTACCCAAAATCTACCTGGTTCCTGGTACCTTCTCCAGGCAAATCCACTCCCTGCTTCCTGAGCACCATTTCTGACACCCACAGAGAGAGTCTCAGCTGTTCCCTTGGCAAGCTGGTGGATGGAGGTGTGAACTAGCAATCAGATTAGGGTCTGCTCTTCTGAAAGCTGGAGCTGCTAGACCACACTCAAATTGCCACCTCTCCTCATGGCATCACCTGCTTGGTATTTAGCTGTGCTAGAATTCTGCATGATCTTTTTAGCTGGACCCCACTCATTAAATTCTCTCAATGGTGTATAAGGTATATGGTACTGTATCTCTCAGAAGAGGAAGCTCAAAGGGCTTCATGCATCAAAGAGCAAGTGAGAAGTTGAGCCAGGCTCCACACACCGGGGTGTTTGGCTCCTGCCTCTGGACAATTACATTCTTTGTGTCTGAACTCCTGCCCTTCCTCCAGCCACCTGCAAGAAGTCCTACACACTCTGTGTCCCAGCAGGACTGCTCTGTCACATCGCTTCCTCAAAGGCCCCACCCTTAGGAGGTATTGATTGCCATATACACATGAAGGCCCATGCAGCAGACTCCCGGGCACAGAACGGGTGTCTTCAGATCAAGAGAAACAGTCCTTTCTGTTTTAGAAGCCAAAAGCCATTCCAGTAAATCTCCATTATTAGCATCTAGGCATTCTATTAGGTCTGTTCTCCTACTGAACCCTGCCTAATACAGTCCTTAACTGAGTCACGTCTACAAAGAATTCTTTTTAAGAATGGAAAAAACATTCAAAAGTTCTAGCGGATGGGGCAGGGCTCTCATGGGGCCCAGCCAAAGTCTGTAAACACGCAGGTAGATAGGGGAGCAGCAGCAAGATTACCTCACCTTGTCATCAGCAGGCCTGATCACCCTCCACATAGTTCAGACCCTCTGCTGCGCACAACTCCAGGCCCTAGGTGCCCAGGCAGATCGCAGAGGAGCAGCCAAGAGTGACACCCTAAGCCAGGAGGAGCCAGGGCAAGGTCTCAGTTAACGCAGTTCCTGCCAGTTGCTCCAGGCCTTTCCATCAGCTCCATGTTCATTTGTGGCAAGGATGGCCTGCTTTCCCACAATACACTGGGATAGATGTGCTAACGACTTATGTGCCTTCAAACAGCAGGCATTGTCAACGAAGTTGCACTAGAACCTGACACCTCTTGCTACTGCATTTGTCTATGCAGGAGCTCTGGCTTTCCTTTAATTCAGTGTTGAGATAGAGAAGATGAACAAAAGAAAGGAAAGGGAAGGAGGGAGGGGAAAAGAGAGGGAGGAAGGGATAGGGAAGGGAAAGGAAGAGAGAGGGGTCCCAGAGAGAGATCTGAGAGATAGCTTAGGAGATTTTTTTTTTAATTTTAAGAAATTTATCTATGTATCATGGAGCTGGTTAGGTGGTCGCCATAAGGCAGCCTCAGGGTCTGATGCCTGAGTTTGAAGTCCACAGGGGAAGCACGCACGGTCGGGAACCCATCTGTGCTTTCTGAGTCCGTCCTTGGTGAAGGGCTGAGCCACGGGAGGGCAGTCCCCCTAGCACTGAGCTACATACATGTACAGCAAGAAAATGAGTCAGAGGCTCAGCAAGTGTGTCAGTATTCAGGAAGCCTGCCACGGTCTCCCTTTTACCCCCACAGTCTCAAGAGGAAGTCACTCCAGGACCCCACTGGAAACAGGCAGAAATGGAACTGTTGTATATCGACAAAATGCGCTGACACATTACAAAGCCCCCCATGTGTCCTGGGTGAGATTCCCAGAGAACTGACTGCGACAGAGCTGTGCTCTCAGGAGGCCCAGGGGCACGGCCTTGAGCAGAGTGTGGAGAAGCAGCTACAACAGGAACTGGGATTGTGCTGCACGTGGTTCTCCAAAGCTGCCAAGGCTGCCTCGGAAAGAGAACATGACCTTGGGCAAAGAGCAAGGTAAGATGTCATTTCTGGAGCCATATGCCCTCTGCAGTCACTAATCCTGGCAGCTGTAAGGCTGATTACCGGAAAGGAGATACCCGCCTGCCCAGCGTGTCCTCATCTGGGGCAAGTGTACAAAAGCAACCAGGTCGGGTGTTCAGGTGAGGACACAGGCTTTCTGTGTGGGGACTAATAGGATAATTCTGTTCTTTTCTAGAAGATGCCCATAGAGTAGCTGCCCTGATTCTCCATTTCCAGATCCCCATCTAACTACAGTGCCTGCAGTAAGAATCCTCAGATTTGCTATGATTAGTGGTTCCATTAATTTTTCCCCCAGTATATACCCAGACCCCCTTAAGGAACCTGGGTTCAAAGAACATGAATCCCTAGGAAGTAGTAAGAGTTGTTTGAATTCTCTGCTAAGTGAGCTGAGAGCCAGCCTGTAACACCCCACCCCCGCAGGACAGCTGCTAGGAACCCCACTCCCTGCGCTCTACAGGGGTTCACTTCAGCCCCACTTGCTGAAGTGACATCCGCAAGTAGCAGAAAACTCAATATGGTGGCTTATACCCTGCCATTCCCCAGAGCCAACACACTACCCCTAACACATGGCTGGTCTCAAATATCCTCAAAGTAAAATTATCCTTTGAGAGTTATAAATGAAAGTGCAGGTGCCTAGCACGGCTTTCTAGCACGTCCTTCCTGTGTGAAGACGTCAGCCCTTCACCCAGCTGCACCAGACCAGATTTGAGAAGTCGCTGAACACCTTCCTGGCCACTAGCCTCCATGTCCCTGAACACTGTCCATTTTACTAATGAGAGAACTTCAGGCTTCCCTCTGTATTCTTCTATCTTCATGAGTACCCCTCTACACACAAACACACACACATACACACACACACACAATGGCCTCTAAATTTGTCTTTTCATATCTCCTCCTGCCCCCTTCCAATCTGTGCGTCATCCCACAAACAGAATGGTCCTTTAAAAATACACATTTATGATCACGTGTTTCATGTCCTTAAATTCCTTTAGTGTCTTTCTACCTAGCACATTTAGAATAAAGACCAGTGTGCGTCTTTGTGACTGCGTGCATACATGGCTTGTATGTGTGTGCGTGTGTGTGTGTGTGTGTGTTTGTGTGTGGATGCAGGTGCTTGAGGTTGATCTTGGGAATTGTCCTTGATGACTTCCACCTTCATCTCTCAATTACACCAGAGTCCTCCAATAGGGCTTGTTTCCCAAATTAGCTTGCTCTGAGGATCCCATCCCCACTTTCCAAGGCTGGAATTATAGACAGGTCTCCCCACCCACCCCATACTTCTATGGGGCCGGGAATCTGAGTTTTGGTCTTTATGCTTTCCCAGCAAATGCTTTAGCCACTGAGCCATCTCTCCGGCTCCCTTGCTTTTTGAGTCAAGGCCTATTACTGAACCTGGAGTTTATCCATTCAGCTAGTGAAGTGGCTGGTCCATGTGTTCGGAGGATCTGTCCATCTCTGTTCATGTCTCCAGCACTGGAGTAATGCCGCCCCCCTTCGCTTGTAGATGGATGCTGGAGCCCCAGACTCTGGTGCCCACGCTTGTGTGTCAGTTGATTTACAGACTGAGCCATCTCTGCAGCATTACAGAGCAAACTGATAGCCTGGCCTAGGGGTCCTTACAAGGCCCTCCAAGGCCCCAGACCACCTCTTGCATTTGGCTGCCCCTTTCTTGCTGGGCTCCAAAGAGGATGGCCTTCTGTCTTGGCCCTCTTCCAGCCTCCAGCTGTTGTTGCACATCATCGCCAACTTAGTCGTCACTGGCACAGGGCCACTGGCACAAGTATCCACTGATGTTCTCTGTGACAGGCTGTAGCACTTTTTTTTTCTTCAACCATGTAACATAAGCCAATGCATACAAACTCCTACACACAGTTCCCATTCTGTGGCATAAATGTGATCATGTGTGACCTGTAACTCTGGGAGCCCAGGAGACAAGCCACATGGGACACAGAATTCTGGGTATACTCAGAAACACCAACGATGGGCACAGTTCATCCTCAGGCCTCAGCCAACACCTTCCAGGGTCTTCCTGGGAGCCAGGCCAGGCCTTCTAAGTGCTCCCACAGCTTCCTTTCCCTTCCTGTAACAGCAAATTAAAAGATGAACTTGTCTATCCTTAGATTCATCATAGCAGAAATCCTGCCTGTTTATTACCGCATCCCCAGGGCCTATCCTAGTTTCTCAGAATAAGTGTTCTTTTATTCTGGTACAGTTGGAGAGTGTGGATACAGAATAGAACACATGCATTCTGTCACTGTATTTGGAGATGGAATTAGAAGGCGAGGGAAGGCATCCAAAACATGCCCTGAGAAGATGTAGCAGCTGACAAGCAATACTTGAATGGTCCTTTCTACCTCCCTAGGCTTATTACAGTACATTCTGCATGGCTGTAACACCATGTCATTTTGTTTTCTGTAACTCAGTAGCAGAGCATGCTCATCAAAGGCCAATTTTCCTCTGTGTTTGAACCAAATAAAGACTATAGTGATGCCCTGGGAAGATCTTGTGTTGTGAGTTTGGAGGAATAAATCCAAGCCCCGTATTGTCACTGAGTTTCTGTGTCACCTTGCACTATAGCTTGGACCCCAAGATACACTTGGCCATTTGTAAAATGAAACATTGAGGTGTGTGACTGAATCCCAGGAAGCCATGGCTAGCCTAGCTGTGTATCTTATTGACTCAGGCCTAGGTCACATAGGATGGTACCCCCATGTGACACATCCCAGAGAAAGCCAAGGAGGACACCTCTCCCACGGTGGGCCTGAGGCTAGAGAGACAGGTAAACTGTATGCTGACAGGTGAGAAGTAGGTTCCTGGCTGCAGCTGCTGCCAGGCAGGCCACACAGTGCATGATTGTGGGAGTGGAGCTGCCATGGACTTAGGGGAAGGAGCTGGGCTGCAGAGATGGAGCAGAGAGAAGCCAAGATGGAGAAGAGTTGCCGCCCCGTTTCTGAGAAGCCACCTCAGTTGTAATCCCTGCAATAAGACACTTGAAAATATCCATCTCCCTTCTCCTACGGTAAGTGAAGTTCAAGCTGTTTTCTATCCCCGTAGCCAAACGGCTGCTGACTAAGTCATCTTCTCATGCCAGATGCCAACTGAACAAAACCTTAGCCAATGAGAGGGCTCCACTCCTGGCAGCTTCATATGTTCCAACACCTCTGTCTTTGCCCTTCTGTATTAGTCAGCGTTCCACCACAATAAGGAACTGCCTGAGGTAACCAACTTACAGAGAGAAAAAGTTTATTTGGGTTGATAGTTCTTGAAGCTTCAGTATATGATTGATTGTTCCTGTCACAGCTGGGCCAGGGGTGAAGTAGCGAATTGTGGTGGGAGTATATGGCAGGGAAAAACTGCTCACCCCACAGTTGAGAAAAGAGAGAGGGGGGCGGGCCTGGGATCTCAGCATTCTTTTCCAGAGCACACTCCCAATGACCTAACTGCTTCCCACCTCATAAGGTTCCATGATCTCCCAATGGAACATACTAAGGACCAAGCCTTCAACATATGGACCTTGAAACCACATAAATTCCAAGCAACAGCAGAACTTTTTTTTTATTTTTATTTTTTCTTCACAATTTATTCATTATATATGCCAAGTTAAGCCCCCTCCCTCAACTTCTCCAGTCCCCCCTCCCTCCTTCTTCCCCCTATCCCTTTCCCTTAGTCCACTGAAGGGGGGCAGTTCTCCACTATTGCCATCTGCCCATAGCTTGTTAAGTTTCATCAGGACTGCCAGGACCCTCTTCCTTTGTGGCCTGGCAAGGCTGCATCACCAGGGGCACTCGCCTGAGTACAGTCAACTGAGTTAATAAGAGAGGCAGCCCCTGCTGCCCTCACTCAGAGATCCACATGGAGACTGAGCTGCCCATCGGCCACATCTGAGCAGGGGGGCTAGGTCCTCTCCATGCATGGTCCTCCACTGGTGCATCAGTCTCTGCAGGACCCACTGGGCTCAGATCTTTTAGTTTTGTTGGTCCCCTTATGGGGCTCCTGTCCCCTCCGTGTCTCTATTCCCACCCCTCTCTTCCTCCATAAGACTCCCTGAGCTCTGCCCAAAGTTTGACCCTGAGTCTCAACATCTGCTTCTATCCCCTGTTGGGAGAATCCTTTCAGAGGACCCTCTATAGTAGGCTCCCATCCTGTTTCCTCTCTTCTACCACATCTAGTATCTATCCTGTTTGACATTCCCTAGGCTCCTCCTTAGTGTTTTGCTTCCTTAGGTCTGTAGATGGCTATCCTATATTATACGGCTAATATCCGCTTAGAAGTGAGTGTATACCAAGCCTGTCTTTCTGTTCCTGGGATACCTCACTCAGGATGATCTCTTCTAGTTCCATCCATTTGCCTGCAAATTTCATGATTTCATTGTTTTTAAGAGCTGAGTAGTATTCCAATGTGCAGATGTACAATGGATACAGAGGAATTTCTGTATCCATTCCTCCGCTGAGGTACATCTAGGTTGCTTCAATATTCTGGCTATTACAAATAAAACTGCTATGAACATAGTTGAGCAAATGTCCTTTTTAAATGGTAGGGCATCTTTTGGGTATATGTCCAGGAGTGGTATAGCTGGATCTTGAGGTAGTGCTATTCCCAGTTTTCTGAGAAAGCACCAGATTGATTTCCAAAGTGGCTGCACAAGTTTACACTCCCACCAGCAATGGAAGAACATTCCTCTTTCTCCACATCCTCTCCAGCATGTGTTGTCACTTGAGTTTTTGATCTTAGCCATTCAATAGTAGTACTCTTATTTGAATGTACTAGATCAGAGAAAGGTATGTGTGAGGGAAGCCTTTTGCTGTACAAATGAGAAACTGAGGACAAGTGGGGGAATGCGCGACATGGACAAACTCAGGGTCACTTAGTACGTGAGAGAGAGCTGAGCTGGAAAGCACAGTTTGTCCTGTCTGTGCCCAACAGGGTCTTGGTGGTACCGTCAGAGGGGCCCCTTTCTCCCATGACAGCCACATCCTGAGCCAACGCTGGTACAAAGTCAGAGTTCTCTGCGGAGTTCTGCTATGGATCAGTCTCAGTTCCTGTGGCATGTGCCCAGAGAGCAGCATGGGAGCAGCCATGGCTACTGTACTGTGGATGCCATTGTGGCCGCAATATGGAAGGGAAACAAGCAGTCCTGCTGATTATGGACTTAGACACATTCCAGAGGCCCACAGAACACCACCCAGCTCCCATGTGTGCCCAGAATGAGCACCACAGCCAAGAGCAAGAAGAAAGACTTTGTTGGATGGGACACATCTGTAGGGGGCTTGCCCTGATGTGTGGTCTTAAATACCAGGAAATCCTATGGGCTATGAGCACAGGACAGAAGTAAGTCCCCAGAAGCCTGAAAATCAAAGAGCCTAGAGTAGCTAGGGAGGCAATTCCAAGACCAGTATTCAGAGACCTTTCCATTTTCCTAAACATGGCACCAGGGGGGAAAAAACAAATTAAAAGACATGGCTTTTGACGATGCCATTCCTGTGGGTGAAAAGCCATGTATTCACTTGAAGTTCATGAAAGGTGTCCTGTTAGGCTTTGGCTGACTCTGTGTCTTACCAAGCCATAGTGCAGCACTAAGCAGGCTCAGGGCCCTGAGGCTAATAAGTGGCCTTCTCTCCAAAAACTGGATCCAGGTAGCCTGGCTTCCCCTTTGGGCTGCAGCTGGTACTCTTTTGGCTTGCCTGTGGGTAAACTGACTCAGACTGGGGTGTGGGGTGGGGGCTGTCAGAGGTGTATAATCTCCTGAGGTCCAAGGTCAAGGGCCTAACTCCGTAGCATAGTAACACAAGCTGTGCAAACACTTTGGTGTTCTCTGCCCTTTCGGGGGATCTGAGAAAATGTTTTTACCTGGGGTCTGATACTAACTTTTGGCTTCACTGTCTGTGAAAATGGAGAACCTTTGACAAAGAAGGGGCAGGTTATTGGGGAAGATGGGGAGTAAACTCTGCGCAAGACTCATATCTTCTCTGAGCTTGGTTTCTCCACGATAAAACACAGGCAAATTGGATAGCCCTCCACATCTCTACTCACTCCCCATTTCTAGACAATTCTCAATGGCTCATCTGAATTTTCCCCACAGAGAAGCAGCTGACTTAAGCTTCAGGCTGCATCATTTAGCAGCTGGCACATGGCAGGCCCCTGGTAAATGTCCCAGAGTTAATTTAAGGGCTGCCTCGGGCAGCTAGAATTTCTCATCAGATCTGCATCTATCCCATAATTCCCTAACAACTCGATGAGCCATGTGGGCTGTGGTAAAGCCTGTGGTTTATGAAAAATATCTCAGAGATCACATCCTGACCGAGAGGGCATGAAAGCCCTGGAAGGAAGGAGCCCAGAGTGTCATTGAGGCTGACAAAGAGAGCGCACAAAATCGAAGCAGGCCGACCTCACTCATGAATCCAAATGTGAAAAATCCCTGACAAAATGCTAGCAAATTGGATTCAACAGTCTATTAAAAGAATACGTTACCACAGGCAAGCAGGTTTTCCAAAGAAGGCAATGCTGTTTTAATATTAGTAAATTTGTTTATGACACACACGGGTGGATCAAATAAGAGATGCCTTGTGATTATCTCAACAAGAGCAGGAAAACCAGCCATGAAGATGCATCGTGAATTTCTAACAGGGGATTTTCTCTAAGATGCTAGGGTGGTGCATGCTGACAGCTGTGGGAAATGTTTTGGCTTTTCCCCTCCTGGGGGGAAGATGTCCCATAATCAAATGCCTTTCTCATATTTGAAAAATTCCTGATTTATTAAGTGTGCATGCATGTGTGAAAATAGGGAAGAGAAGGTAGTAGGTTGAAGCTAGAGGTGCCATGTTCAGAAAGCCACCCACGTCCTTGGACACAGTGTTTTCCTCTGGCCTAAAGCTTACCAATTAGGTTGAGCTCCAGGGAGCCCCCTGTCCCATCTCCCCAGTGCTGGGATGACAGGTGTGTGTCACCACATCCAGCATTTTTATGTGGATGTCAGAGAATAACACTCAGGTCTTATGAGGAAAGTACTTTTTTGACTGAGCCAGCATCCCCAGCCCACATTCTCAAGTTAGGTGGTAGCAAAGCTGTGTTCCACCATAGACATGGAGAAAATGCCACCCTCTCGCTGTTCTGGGCACTGCCCTCCCTGGTAGCAATGGTGGAGTTATCTGGTAAAGTACTTGGCCTGTGTTCAGATGGTGGAACAGGAAACAGAGCATGTGTGTGTGTTAGGGAGAGGGTTCCAGTAATGACAGCCACACCAGCTTCTTTGATCCCAGTGAAGAAGCAGGAGTACCACAACCTAGCTGTAGGGTCCAGCTTCCTTGGCCTTTCAGGCTACCCTATCACTCACTCAAAGATGGCAGCAGTTATGCAAAGATAGTGGCAGCCATGTCTGTCACACAGAGTCACAATCTGGTGCCAGCTGTTCATGCTTCCCTTGTTCCTGGCTCTGCAATACCCAGACTCCTGCCCATGAAATTCTTCTCTGCTTAAATCAGCCAAACTCCATTTCTGTTGCTGGCACCTAAGAAATCTTAGGTACCAAAGACAGTTTTCTTAACATGATGGAGAACATGTCATATTTCTCAAACAAGTGGCCGACCTCGTCACTGATGCTAATAATGACTGGTACTGTTGTCTGTGCATCCACCTCTCTCTCTACAGCCAGACAAGTTTATTTGAGCACTATTTTCCCACACTACAATAGGAATCCTTTAGGCTATACTTTGATGAGGCCGGAACAATCTCTGCAGTTGTTTAAGTGACCTCAACATTCAATTATAGACTATTCCTACTACCCCCAAAAGTCCCTTCCAGTTTCTTTAGATTTAACCCTATCTTTCATCTCAGCACTAGAAATCATTGATCTAATTTCTATTACCATCATTTTGCCTCCCTCAGGATGTACACAGACAAAAATCTCATGGTAGAAGCATTAAGTCACCTGCACACTGCTTCTTTAACTGAATCGATATTTATCCATACTTTTCTGCAAATAACATTGTATGATATGGACTTACCCAAAGTCTCAGTTTCATCCCTTAGATGTTTAGGTTTTTTTTTAGTTTGGGACTGTTAGAAATAGTTTCTTGCTTTTTATCACTGAGTAATATTCCGTTGTGTAGATGTGCCACAATTTCTGTATCCATTCCTCAACTGAGGGGCATCTGGGTTGTTTCCAGCTTCTGGCTATTACAAATAAAGCTGCTACAAACATGGTTGAGCAGATGTCCTTGTTGAATACTTGAGCATCTTTGGCTATATATCTTGGAGTGGTGTAGCTGAGACTCATAGCCAAACTTTGGGCAGAGAGCAGGGAATCTTATGAAAGAAGTGGGAGATAGTGAGACCTGGAGAGGACAAGGACAGCAACAGATCCAAAGGAGTCTTTTTTAAAACTGATACTCCAGCCAAGGACCACTCATGGAGATGGCCTGGAACCCCTGCACAGAGGTAGCCTATAGTAGTTTAATATCCAAGTGGGTTCCATAGTAATGGGAACAGGGACTGTCTCTGACAGGAACTGATTGGCCTGCTCTTTGATCACCTCCCCCTGAGGGGGGAGCAGCCTTACCAGGCCACAGAGGAAGACAATGCAGCTACTCCTGATGAGAGCTGATAGACCAGGATCAGAGAGAAGGGGAGGGGGACTTCCCTCATCAGTGGACTGGGAGAAGGACACGGGTGGGGAAGAGTGAGGATGGGGTTGGGAGGGGAGGAGGGAAGAAGGTACAGGGGGGATGCAAAGTGAATAAACTGTAATTAATAAAAATTTTAAAAAAGAAATACAGTTTTTATAAACATTTGTGGGTTGGTTTATATAGACACAGTCCTTTGAAGGTAGGAGTGCTGAGTTGCATGAGGTAAATATTTAACTTCAAAAGCAGCTGACAGCTTTGCCCCCAAGAACCTATGCTGGTGGCATTCTCCACAGCACTGTGGGAGCCACAGTCATTCTGCCGCCTTCCAGCGCTTGGTAATATCTGAATTTTAATTTTAACTGTCGAGTGGATGTGCATTATGTTGAGAGTCTTTCTGGATGAGGGGCCTATTCAAATTGTCTACCTACTTACTGTGTTCGATGCCTTTTTATTGATCTGTGAGGATGCTTCATATGTTCTCAGTACAAGTTCTTAGTCAGACGCCTGCTTTGAAAATACTTCCTCTTTGTCTATGACTCCCCTCTTCATTTGCTTAGGACTGTTTTCAAAAAGTAAAAGGGTTCATTTCAATAAAACCTAATTTGTGGGGTTTTTTTTCTTGGTATGATTTATATTTTTTTTAGTTCAACCTAGGAAATCATTGCCTAAATCAAGAACATAAGTTTTTCTTCTGTTATACGCTCACTAGAAGTGATAGTTTGATAATTTTTAGCTCTTATACTTGAATCTATGATTCATTCTGGGCTAAATTTTCTGTACAGTGTGAGAAGAGGGTTAACATTCAGGTTTTGCACAGGAATGTAAAGATCTTGGCGGATGCTATTATTTTTAACATTGACCTGCTTCGCATAATGAGATTCAGAGCATGTGAGAGGGGTGTAATTACTGGAAAGGCGTAGGGTGTAGCCACCATAGTGCATTAATGTGTTTTCATATCAGGAAATTCCAGAAACCTCACTGAAAGCACCTATGATGAATAAGAATTCTATAAAATGACCTGTCATAAAATAAACATGCAAAAATCAATAACTTTTCTAAATAACTGCAATCGTTTTTAAAATGTAATAAAAGGGAAGACTCCTGTACACAAAGTAAAAGAAAAATACCCATAAATAATCTCACTTCATGGCCTTAGAAGAAAACCCAGAACCTTCTACTGGGGACACAACAGAAGAGAACTAAATATAGCTATGTCACTCTCTCAGACAGAAGAACTCAATAGAATAAAGACGTTCTAAGGGAAGTTATAATATTGAGGTCTGAGGGTAGAACACAAGTGATTTAAAAGTCCATCTGGAGAAATGAACAGCGAGAACAGCTGAAAAGTGTGTGTCGGGCTGCAGAGATGGCTCGGTCCAGCAGAGAGCCTGCCAAATGAGCAGGAGTATCTATGTGGGTCTTAGCACCATGTAAAGGCCAAGCATGGTGGCTCTTACCTGCAATACCGGCACCGAAGGACAGGAGCAGAAGGGTCCTTCGGACTTGCTAGCCAGCTGGTCTCCCCAAACCAGAAAGCTCTTCTTTCAGAGAGAGAGAGAGACTCTGTCTCAAGAATAATAAGATAGTGGCAGAGAAAGACGCCTGACTTTGATGAGAGCGTGTGCACCTGCACACTAATCTATACACCACACAGAGAATGAAAAAAAGAGACAGACACACACACACACACACACACACACACACAGAGAGAGAGAGAGAGAGAGAGAGAGAGAGAGAGAGAGAGAGAGAGAGAGAGAGAATGTCAAAGAATGGGGATGTGAGCTGCCCTAATATATAAAATAAAATATTATGATTTAATTAAGACTTTTCATGGGTGTGTGGTATGAAAGAAAGAGAGAGGAAATGTCAAAGAATGGGAATGTGAGCGGTCCTACCATATAGGATTAAGATGATGGATCAGTGTGCTAGAATGGATACATTTGTCTGAAACAGAACATTGCAGTCAGCTAGATCAGGGTGGGTTGCAATTGTAAGAATGAAGCAGTGGAATCATCTTCCAGAAACATGTCCATGGGTTCCATGAGTTCCTAAGCCCTCAGCACTAGATGCACCCTCCACATAGCCTGATGATCTCCTGTGTGCCAGGGAGGCAAGCACACCCAGCACCCTCTACTGATGCAGCTGAGTATAGCATAGCATGTGCTTATTTCTATAGATGAGGTCAAGATGAGTTGTGATAATAATCTGAGGCTATATACTGGTAGTTTGAATGGGAAACATCCTCTGGAGGCTCATATATTTGGATGTTTGGTCCCCAGTTGGTGATGCTGCTTGAGGAGATGACGGAGCCTTTAGAAAGGGACAGTCTTGCTGGAGGAAGTGCACTAGGGGTGGCTTTGAGAGGCGATAGCCCCACCCCATCTGTCTCACTCTTTCTGTCTTCTGTGTGTGGATACAAATGTGATCATCCAGCTTCCCTCTCCTGCTACCATGCCATGCCCTCTCTACCACTGTGGACTCGATCCCTCTGGAACTGTAAGTCTCAAGTTGCTTTTGGTCATGGTGTTTTTATCACATCAACAGAAAATTTACAAACCCAGAGACTGACACAAGCTGCAAGAGACAAACCACAGTTTCTAGGCACATTCAAGATCGTGGCTCTGGACACACATCGCAGCAGCCAGATAAAGCCAGCCAACAGCTCGGTGGTAAGCATCTGCAGAGGAGGAATGGATTTTTGCCAGCTGTTAGTCTTAACGCTCACAGCCCTGTCTCAGAACAAGATGCCAATGGACAGAAAAGGGAAAGTAAAGAAATATTCATGAAGTTGGATATGAGCTGCTGCCAGGTGTGGACAAAGAACAGGTTTGCTGAACAAAACCCAAAGTTTTGTTCTGAAGTTGCTAAGCACCAGCATCTAAGGCAGCATCTCAAACAGGCGAGCATGCCACTCAGGAGAAAAGGCGTGGAGAGATGCACTGTCGTTGCCACCACTCCCTTGTACAATATTTGATGCAGTGGGTCGACTTGACAGCATGGAACAGAGTGTAGCTGCACCATAGGAACTGTCTGCCCATGGAGCATTGGGCATTTCAACATTTAGCAAACAGATCAGAGAGAAAGACTCAACAGCAATATTTCCAAAGAGTGTGCAACTTCACAGGGACACAAAGGTGCTTGAAGAAGGGCAGAGTCCCTTCATTATCCTGAGAATAACGATGGCCAGGAGAAGAGGGATGGAAAAGGTTGGTGACCTTAACAAGATTTGTGGAGGGGCCCAACCATAGAAGTGCTGAAGACAATAACAAGAATGAGATTCATTTCTTGCCCTTCAGGAAATCACAGCCCAGTGGGGGAGGCAGACATGTGAATGAATCATCACAATACAGTGTGATAAATCTTATAATAGAAAAAACATTTTCCTAAATGTGTTTCACTGAATACTGTTTGAGGGAGATTGTTAATCCAGTCTTAGAAACCAAACTGTTCCAAGCAAATAAAGTTGGAAAAGGCTCCAGGCTAGACCTTCATCTCAGGAGTTTTCCAGGACATGCTATATTTGAAATGTTCTGAGGGTGTCAAGAAAAGAAATCTTGCTAACTTTGATTCATGATTTTAAAAGAAATCATTTGGGTAAAAGAAGATTTTATATTGTGTCATTTCTGTGCACTTCTTTTACAGCAGAATCTTTGTTCTAACCTTCAGTTGGGGAAGCCCTGAAAGAATTTATGAATGGAATGAGAGGTCCCCCTGGGGCAGAGCAGTGTCCTTGATTGGAGAAATCAGAAGCAGTATGCAGTGGGAGAAGCTGGCAGCCTGCCTGGGCCAACCCCCTTCTGGGTAAGGAGCCCAGGATCTTGAGGAGAAACAAATATCCTGAGCTATTGTAGATGCTCTCTACAATGGCCAAGCTTTGGGGTGAACATTACCCAGCAACTCATTACTCATGCGTTTGGCATTGCTACCTAGTTCAGAGCAAGTGGAATAGAACCAGCATCCACAGATGTAACCAATGATGCCTGACAATACCTTTTCAAGGGAAACCGTACTGAGCATGTACAAACTTCTTCAAAGAGTACTTACGACAACTGCTAACATGTCATTTGCGTTGTGTTAGGTATTGTAAGTAATCCAGAGATGATTTAAGCACACAGAAAGATAGCTCAGTATTATGTTGCATGCCAGCAATTCCAGTCCTCAGTAGGTTGAGGCAACACGAACAAGAATTTAAGGCCAGCCTAAACTACACAGTAAGACTCTGTCTCAAAAATTCCAAGTGAACAAGGAGAATAGAGAGATATGTATGGACCATGTGTAAATATTCTAGCTCTGATATTTGAGAATTCTTGACCTTTAATCTATTTGAGAAGTTCTGGAACTAACCCTCTCTGATGGATGAATGTACTTGGAGCCAAGAGGAGAGACAGAGGAAGGAAAAAACTCATAAACCCAAGAGGCAGCATGCTGACAAAGTCTGTGACTTTGCCTCTTGGCATTGAGGTTTCACAATCATTTTGCTCAAGAGTGGGGAGGAGGGGATCCTGAGAAAGATAGGAAGCTGGAAAGGTAATAAAACACAACCAAAAAAAAATCAGAGGGTGGATATTGAGGAGATGGTTCAGTTGATAGGCTGGATCTGCAAACACAAGGATCTGAGTTCTAATCTCCAGCACCCACATAAAATCCCAGGCATGGCCACACCTGCCTGTATCTCCATCATGGGGGCAGGGATGCAGAGACAGGCAGAGTCCAATAGCTGGCTGGTTAGCCCAAAGCAGTGAGTTCACTGAAACTCTGTCTCAAAGCAATAAATGGAGAGTAAATGAGGAAGACACACAGCCACAAGCATCCTACTCTGGCCTCGACATGTGTGTGCACTCACACACTCATGTACCTGTTCAACACAAACATACAAACACACACAAAAGAAATAAAACAGAAGGGGTAATTGGAAGAAGAAAGCCAGTGGGGCTGTGAAAGGTCCCAAGAAGAACAGTGGAGGGGGACATTGAATGAGAACAAATCATATACATACATGAAGATACCATGATGAAACTGTACTTTTGTGCTAGCCTAAAAATTTAATGTAAGGGAAAAAAAGGAATCCCTTTGCTACCATCCCTCAAAACACAGATAGAAAATATAGCAGGGTTTTTTTCCTGAAGTATTTTCATTGCCAGAATGTCTGTAGTGGCAGAATCCATAAAAGTTGTAAGACTGTGCAACACTCAAGGCTACAGGATGCACTGAAAAACAAATAAAATAAAGTTTAATAGAACTGAGACATCCCGGGGCTGAGATGAACCAGCTGGGGCCAGGGAGAAGTGACCTACCCAGTCTCCAACCAGTACCAGAGCTGGGACCAGACCTGTCACTGCACCAGCTGTGCCTGTCAGTGCGTGTTTAGGCTTTCAGGAGCCAGCAGGTGGTTTATCCGCATTCCCAGGCACCGGGTGTCACCAGGAGTTGAGAAAAATCAGTATAAATTCCTTAGTAGAAACAGCCATGGAATGCTCAGACGTTTCCAGAGGGAGACTTGAAGATAAACTTGTTCTCGCCAGGACATGGAGCTGACTTTCCCACCATGTGTCCTGGATCCTGTGTCCCAGCAGCAGGCAGGGTGTTTATGGCTACCCATAGGAGTCCCTGTATCAGAGGACATGGTGGCTGTGTCCCACATTCCCAGGACAACTACTCTTGCTTTGTATCAGAGAATGGCTGAGAGGTCTGGCTTCTCATTAATTTGGCAATTTCCCCAGAGGTAGAAAAATTAGGTGAAATTAAATCACCAGCTGGCTTCACAGCAGGTTCTGATCTTCTTCAATTTTTCCTTGACAAGTAAGGCACTGGAGGCAGCAGAGACCCCATTAATACCGTGTTTTACAAAATCCAGGCTGCTGAACAAAATCAGTCCATTAATGCAGAGCTCAGGGATTTGTGGGCACTTACTCTCAGGCAGGAGAGGAGCAGCACAGTAATGA
>CM053758.1:26186422-26244090 GCA_028658305.1 Pachyuromys duprasi
CAAATGGTGGGACCTGGAAACGATCATACTGAGTGAGGTATCCCAAAAGCAGAAAGAAACATATGGTATAGACTCACTTATATAAACCTATAGGATAGGAAGTTCAAGCTGAAATCTACGCACCCAGAGAGGACTATTTTTTTCTATGGTTGGCATATAGACTTGGACCACTGTAAACAGGTATGCATGTGTATCAGTGTCAAATCTGCTTGTAACCCCATTGACACAGTAAACCTCTCTTCTAGCCTGTGGGGAGGAGTAGGGTACTTGTGAGAGTAAGACATGGGGCCCTTCTCTCTTATTACTTCTCTTTTCATGTAAGACTGTAGACCACTCTAAAACTCCCTTTGGAAGTGGGGGATCCCAGCTGTTATCTTGGGTGTGTCACATATGAGCACATCTTTCTGAGCTCCAGGTGACCCCCTCCTTTTCTTATCATGTCTTGTGGCTTGAGGCTGACCCACAGGACACTTTCCACCTCATGCCCAAAGCTCACCCCATGAGCAGAGGCAGGGAGAAGACCCCACCCCTTCACACTATCTCACACATTCAGCCTGGATATCTAAGCTATGTGACTTTCATGCCACCTCTGAGAATGGTCCCAAGAGCCTCTGCCTGCGGCCC
Source organism: Pachyuromys duprasi (assembly GCA_028658305.1). NCBI lineage: Eukaryota > Metazoa > Chordata > Mammalia > Rodentia > Muridae > Pachyuromys > Pachyuromys duprasi. The sequence goes on from CM053758.1 coordinate 26,187,047, forward strand.
TGCCTTCCTAGGAGTTGGATACCTTTCCAGTGGATAGTGATGGGCCAGACAGCAACCAACTCACTCTATCACTAGCAGAGTATCAACACCCCTTCATTCACTTGGGTGTTTTTTTTTGTATGTGTGTGCAAGAAAGAGAAAGAGAGAGAATATATTCCTGTTGTGTTTCAAACACAAGGATCCAACAGTGCAGAACAATAGACTAACATCCCTTCCCTCATACAGATTAAGTAGTAAATAAACAAATGTATTTCACATCAGGTCATAGTAAGTACTAGGTAGAAAAGCCCAAGTTACAGAGATGAAAGGGGCTCTCTGGACTGTGCTTGTCTGGGAAGGGCATTCTGGAGAGACAGCATCTGGGCAGACAGCTGTGTGGCAGGGTGGAGTGTCCCAGGAGTAGGGAACTGCAGTGCAGCCCTCAGGAGGGCCCTGAATGCTATCGCTGGAAGGACAACCATGTGGCCATTGTGGCTGAAGCCCATGGAGCCAGTGACAGAGGTTCCTGTAGGTAGGTCACCATGAAAGGTCTCATCCATGGTGATGGGAAGTCAGGCCAATAGCCATATCTGAGAGAGCCTTTGAGGCTCTTTCGGATGCAGAAGAACACACAGGGTGTAGTGGAAGCCTATGAGCTCACACTGGAATTCACAAGTGAACCAGACTTTGAAGGATGACCAGAAGTGGGTTGAGACAGAGCAAGCATTGAGATGGGATATATTCAAAGGGCGAGAGTGGCACCAGAGCGCACAGGCCCCACAGATGGCTGACCATCCATTAGCCTGACATTTAGAGGGTATTGAAGGATGCCTGACACAGCAGCACGTGAGGCTGTGAACTGCCCAAGTCAGATGGAAAAAGACCTTGGAGAAAGCCCCAACCCAGCTTCCTTGAAACATCCGCACTTCTTCAAACACCACGTCAGCCCCCAGCATGCTGAAGCCCTCCTCTTCTAGCTGCAGTATGAACCAGCTCTGCCCAGGGAGTCACGTGGCCCAGCCTCCTCCTCCCCGCCTCAAATCCAGGCAGCTGCCTTGGGTACCATCAGCATATCTTTCAAACTCTCCATCTAACCTAGAGAAATGGGACACTAATAATATCTGAACGATCATAGCCAGGAAGCTAAGGACTTCAGAGTAAAAAACATGAGATGAGACATGTGTAGCAAAGAGAAGGCAGAGCTTGTGAGCCCCAGCCCTCGGGAGTCTGACAGATTCATTCCTACCCATGGGCTTCCTCATGCTATGCCAGACACAGTGTGGAAGAAACTGAGCAATTAAAATAAGAAATGAGAGTCCCTTAATTGGTTATTGTACCCAGGGCCCTAAAAATGATAGAGAGATGGCTGGCCTCTTCCAAGGGGTGCACCGGAAAGTAATTACCAGGATACTTTGCAGATTATTGAGTAAGTCCCTGGAACGGACACATTGATTTATATAAGACCTGGAGATTTTGAGAGATTTGAGAGAATATTAAGAATCAATCAATATTTTAATTTATTACAGAATCCCAGAGTCATCCACTCTGTAGAAAAGTGCTGAGAAGAAACCGCAACCTTTGAAATATGGCTGCCGGGCACCTCTGTGAGAAGCCTGCTTGACAGTCACTGAAGGGAAGGACTTCTCTGCTCTAGAATGCTCTCTTTCTTCAAGGCATCATCAATCATGAGTTTCAAAAGTTGGGGGCGGGGTGGGGGAGCACCAAGATGAGTGTGCTTGAGGGCCTGTCAGATAAGTACACAACACTCAGTCATCCCCAGGGTCCCTAGGTCCTAAAGAAAGGAACTGGGAGATTCTGCTTCCTTCAGAGCACACCATGATCTGGGAACATCAGCTAGGGCTAGCTCATGACCCAGCACTGCTGGAAAACACGTAGCTTCCTCTTCCTGGAGAAGCCAGGCTCTCTGCCTGCCCTCTCCCGAACTTTGACCACCTGAGTACCATGCCTCAGACAATCAATGTATCAGTTACTTTACTCATTGCTGTGACAGGCTATCTGACAGAAATATATATATATATTCCGGCTCACAGTCTGAGGGTATAGTTCTTGGTGAAGGGAAAGGATGGCAACAGGACCTTGAGGCACATGGACATATTTTACCCACAGTCAGGAAGCAGAGAGAGATAAGTTGTGGTGCTCAATTCGTATTCTCCTTTTATGCAGCTCAGAACCCCCCATGTGCTCCCACACACCCACACAAAGAATGCGCTTCCCATGTTTAAGGGGGACCTGCTCACCACCGTTAACCTGATTTAGAAACTCCCTCATACACATGCCCTTGAGCAATTTCTTCCGTTACTCTAACTTTTGTTAAGTTAAGGATCCCTCCCACTCGGGAGGTCTCTGGCCCCATGATCTGTACCACCCACAGAATTCCAACTCCGAACATGGAGGAAAGAACTTCCAACACATAAAGTTGGGGCAGAGGGAGATGCCTTCAAACCATAGCAACATGGAAACAACTGACTCGTTAGAGGAACAGACAAATGAACTGATCCAAGAAGACGTTCATTTGAGAAATATTTTTTCAGGTCATACGGCATGTTGGGGTCATCAAACACAATAGCATGGGCGGGGGCGGGGGAATGAGAGAAGGATTTAGAAAATGAACTAAAGCATAGAGCACCCTAAGGTGACAAGCGGATAGATTTGGAACTGCCACAGCTCTAGTGGCATTTTGGTTTATAGGAAGGAAAAAAAACAAAAACAAACAAAAATACCCCTCCTTCACACTCCACCCATCCATGGGTCTCCTTCTCCCTGTGTTTTCCAACAGCCAAAACTAACCAGAAGCTGGCTACCAAAAAAAAGCTTTTTGCAGGGAGAAAATGACCAAATCATGCCCTGCCGGGCTGCCCTTACAGCTCTGTTCCATCTCTTCCAGCACGGCCGAGTTCTTAGGCCCCTCCCATCAACTCAGCGGCTCTCTCAAGGGGGAAGCCCTCATGCCCCACTCGCCCCGAGGATGTTCCTAGACCTCCAAACTCAGAAGGCAGTGACTACAGCAAAGAACTGGCCAGCTCAGGGTGTGAATAACACCACAGCTGAAAGCTCCTCACCTAACACCGTCTCAGGACTGGGGCTCAGGCTGACCCTTGCTTCCATGGCTGAACTAGAGAACTTGGCTTTCACTCCGCTGGGTAAGTGGTATCGTGCTGCCTGACTCAGCAGTATCAGCCAGAAAGAGACCAGTGTCCTGACTTCTTGAGTTCCCTGAGGAAAGGAACCATGTCAAGGAAGAAATTCATCTGCTGCTGGCTGTCTCCCCTTATCAAAAGTGCTATCCCCAGGATGGCCTGAACTGTGGAGGGCAGGCTGCGGAGTGCTGCTCAAGCCATGGGTAATTTGCTTCATCCCGGGCTCCCTGCTTTCAACTCCCTGGATCACGGCAACCAGCTTGTGTCTCTCGCTTTTTAGTTTTATAGTCGCACCATACAAATGTTTGGTAAAAGTGAATCGAGCCTTGCCATCTGTCTCTTTTGCTTCTATTATGTTTGTAACAAAAATAAGGAAATTAAAATCCAAATTACAAGTCGTGTGCCAAGATGTTCCTGAATGAGCCTGTACCGGGGAGAGGGGTGGGCCTGCAGCAGAGATGAAGTGAGTCCCATTATGCTCCTGAAACAGGACTGTGGTCCCTGCTGATAGATGAGGAGACTGAGGGCCAATTCAGAGTCCAAGTGTACATCCCCAACAAATAGCAATCCAGCGCCATGAGCCTGGCCCTGAGTGTTGCCTCCAAGCTACAGATCAATGGTGCTTCCTAGGCTCCACTGTTGTGAAATTACTTTATTCCCATTGGGGCTTGGGCCCCATTCTAGTTTTGTTTCTGTTGCTCTGATTCAAACACTCTGATCAAAAGAAGCTTAGGGGAAGAAAAGATTTATTGGCTTATACTTCCAGGTCACAGTGCATCTCTGAGAGAAGTCAGGGCAGGACCTCAAGCAGGAACTTGAAGCAGAAATCATAGGGGGAATGCTGCTTGCTGGACTTTTTATAGACCCTCACTTCTTATATACATCCAAGGACCACCTACCTAGGGAATGGTGTCGCCCACAGTGGACTGGGTCTTCTTATATCAATTAACAATGGAGACAATCTTCCACAAGCAAGTTCACAGGCCAGTATAACCTGGGAAATCTCTCAATTGAAACTCCCTTCTCAAGTGACTCTAGGCTGTATCAAGCTGTCAGTTAAACATAACTAGTACAGATATCCTTTTGAAGCTTAAGAAACTGGTCCTTCAAAGTCATCATCTCCCTGCCACATGTGAGAATTTTATCAACTGAGAGAGTAAGCTCTGTTCCTATATTTATGCTACAAATATCCACTAGGACACAACCATGTTCCAGTTGGCTAGATGAATGATGTCCTGAGTACATTTGCTGAGCAGGTCTTATACATGGAACCTTTGAGACCAGACTGTAGAACCTAGCAATGACTGGCCCATCACTTGCTATGACATTCACCTTGTTTCAGAGCAAACAACACAGTATTTGGGCAGGCATGGTGACTGAAGCCGCCTGTGGCAGCGGGAGATGGCAGCATGGCTGGTTCACATGTAGGTGGATTGGGAAGCAAAGACCTCAGGTAAAGCTAGAAGTGGATATCAGCTTCTAGGCTCACCCCTAGGAACCCACTTCTGCTGCCTAAGCCACGGTCCCAAAGGTTCCTCGCCAAACACCATCAACAACCATGATACAAATTTTCAAATACATGAGCCCATGGGGGACATTTCACATCCAAACCATAAAGGCTATAACATCTATTGTCTTAGCCATCCTGTTTGGGGCCTTATATCAGTGTTCTCCAGAGAAATGGAGCCACTGAGATTATACTGGGCTCTGTGTAAGGCCAGAAACACAAAGCTGACAGTTAAAGTCCAAAGGCATCTACCAGTAGAATCCCTCTAATGTGGAGATCAGTTTTGTTCTATTAAAGCCTTCAGCTGATTGGATGAGGCCCACATGGCTTATGGAAGGTAGCTTGCTTTGCTCAAAATCTTGAATTTAAAGTTATGTCTCTTCCAAAATATTGTCTGATAAGAGCATCCAGAATATTTGACCAGATATCTGAGCACCATGATCTGACCATGCTCACTCATGAAATGAACCATTACAAGTGGTCAGCCCCACTTGGCCACTCTAAGGAGAGGGCAGACTATTCTCTCCTTACCAGTTAGCACTACCTTAGGGAAGAGGCTTGGCAATCTTGTGGCTTCTGGGTACTTTCTGAACCTGTTAGTTTCATTTATATCCTGAGTTTCAATGAGCTTCCTTCTAGAAAGGAATGTTCCAAAGTCAAAGGAAACAGATATATGACGTAAGGTCAGGGCGACGCACTATATTGACTAAAAGTCAAAACTATTTCAAAAAAAATTCTACTTTATGTATCCAGTGACAGAAAAGAGCACAAAACAGTGCCAGGGATTATGGTAATAAAAGGACAAGACCCAGCCCTAAGCTGTGAGACTACATGTATCACAGTAAATCAAGGAGCTTCCATCCCAGGCCGGAGAATGCGGGAGAGTTTCTGCTCTCAAGCCATCTACCGACTGAATGTTCTCATTTCGTTTTCATAGGTCTAATTCCATGGTTTCCATTGTTCCTGGTCCCTCTCAATCATAAAAAAATAGGCTATTGATTTGTTAATTTGTTAACTTGGGGTGCTCATTGTTAACCTGTCAATGGAGGGGAGAATAGGGCTACCATCACTATCTATGGACCGGACAGCATGCTCTGGGCCGTCCTGTCTCGATTCATTTTAACTGTATTTTACACATGAAGTATCTAAAACCTTGAGAGATTATTTAACATGTTTAAATTCTTCCACCCCCACCTCCCGCCCAAGAAAGAGCGAGCAACCTGGAATTTGAACCCACGACTCTAAGATGCCAAAATAAACACATTGACCAGTAGATCCTCTGTAATACTTTAAGGAGCAGCATGAATTTTGAGCATAACATTACATGCCACATAAACACCATCAATCATGATGGAAAAGAATATGTCACCCAAAGACGCTATGATGAGTTCAGCAACTGAAGGCCACTTCAGGATTACTGAGCCCTCCAAAGAAAATGCACAGAAGGAAACTAGGAAAGGTCTGCTGGCGCTCGCTCATAATCTGTAATCTCCAGGACTAAGTTTCCCTGTGAGCGTTCCTGGTGGTGAGGTAGATGGATGATTAATTACACGCAGGTTCATCTGCATCATGACTGACTCTTGGTGAAGGATTGGGCAGAGAGGTATTTAAGGGTTTGGGGACAGCATCCTGAGGAGGCATCTCAGCCTTTCACTGCCACAAGGAAGAGGCAAGGGTTCCATTTGAGGCAATGTGTCATCCGAAGAAAGCAACACAGCGTTCTGGTAAGAATAGGTGGCTGGGTCAGTGCTGTCATTCCAAGGTTGTAACTCACAGGAAAGTCTGACAGGGTGAGGACGAGAGCTGTCGATCAGCTGCAGGCCTGGAGGCCAGCTTGTGTTAGAAGGTCTGCCCCCCTGTGTTTCCTGGTAATTTACCAGAATTATAAGTTTCCAGAGCCCCAAACTGTGCAGGGATTTTCAATGAAGTAATTTATTAAGCAGAGCAAAAAAAAAAAAAAAAAACATGATTCACTTAACCATGTTTTTTTCTGAGTTCCAGAGAAAAAAATTAAAATGTTGGCTAAATTTAGCAATTCATTCTAGGCTCTTTCATTGCTTCCATATCAGACTCAATTTTTTCTTCATATTTGTTTCATTTCTAACAGGAAGCAGGAGGGAGCCTCTGGGTAAATAGGAAAAGAACAGACCTTACAGTTGGCCACCTATTCCCCTTCCTAAGTGCTAAGACCTTAGCAAGACAGTAAGCACCTCTCTGCCTTCATTTCTTCATTTGGAAAAATCTAACTTTTACGTTTTGACTCTTCTTTGAGGAACTAAAAACATATAAAATGTGAGCCTAAACAGACACGGGTGGAACTGTATGTAAGGCATTCTAAGGAGGTGACTCATGGCCCTCGCATTCACAGCTCTGTTCTCTGTTTGAACTGTAGTATACAGGAAAATACCCCAAAACCAAAAGTGTACAACAAAGAGAAAGGTTTAGAAACCTATACTAAGTCACAGCAGAACACCTAAAAAATTAATATCCAGGTAAGATTTAAATCAAGGATCAAAAATCAGAACAGTCCAGGAAATACTGTGTTTAGGTGACCTGGCTTCCTTAGCGACCATGTAACAATAACAATATCATAAGCTGAGTGGCTTATAATCAGAAATATATTATTCACAGGTCCGGAGCTTAGGAAGTCCGAGATCGACATTCTAGCAAAACTGGTGTGTAAACACCCATTCCCTGATTTATGAATGGCATCTCCTTGCTAAACGTATCAATCATCTTACTGCCATTGTAGCAACACACCTGGAATAACATATTTTTAAAGCTTACCTTGGCTCACGGTTTTGTAGGTTACTGTCCAAGTTAGGTTTCTGTTTCTATGATAAAATGCCATGACCAAAAGCAGCTCTTTGGGGAAATGTGTTTATTACTTCTTACAGGTTAGAGCCTGTCATCTACAGAAGCCAGGGCAGGAACGCAAGCAGGGGCATGAGCAGGAAGCATAAGGAGGAACTCCTTACTGGCTTGTCTCGTGGCTTGCTCAGACTGCTTTCTGATACCCAGAACCACCTGCCAGGGTTGGCACCATACACAGGGTCCGGGCCCTCCTAGTCATTCCATTAATCAAGAAAATGCCAAATAGACATGCCCATAGGCCAGCTGTCAGTAGAGGTCCCCTTTTCTCAGATGACTATAGGTTGTGTTAGGTTAATGAAGAAAACTAACCAACACAACCTATAATTGACTGTTCTCTCATTGTTTGGGGCCTGTTGGAGCAACATGGCATGGCATGAGTGGGTAGCAGAGCAGAACCATGAGCTTGGAGCAAGGCAAGAGATGGAGGAGGTAAGGCCCAGGGGCTGGGGAGATGGCTCAGGGGTTAGGATTGCATACTGAACTTCCAGAGGTCAGAGTTCAGTTCCTTGCACTCACAGAGGTGGCTCAAAGCTGCCTGTTAACTCCAGCTCCAGAAGATCTTACAGCCTCTTCCTGCCTCCTTGGGCAATGCACACACATGCTACACATAATAATGCACATAACCAACATAAGTCATTGTAAACGTTTTTTGAAGAAGACATAGCCAGAGTCCTATGGTCCCTTTGAGGGTGTGCACCCAGTGACAAAGCACCACTTCTCATAAGGTAGGAAAAACTAACTCTCTGGGCCCTCTTTAACAGGTGTCCCATATCCTGGTCTAATGAGCTCTCTGAAGCCCTACCTTCTGAGGTCACATTGGTGACTAGTTTCATCAGATGAATTTGGGAAGGACACAAATATTTAGGTCATACCATCTGTCGCTGTGGAAGTAACAGTGGGCAGCATTACATCATAAGCCAGGTGTGGTTCCCTGAAACTCAGCATTTAGAAGACAGAGACAGACAGATCTGTGTAAGTTCAAGGGCAGTCTAGTTTATACACCTCAAGCTCCAGGCCAGCCAGGGCAAAACAGTGAAACCCAGTTTCAAGAAAGAAAAGAAAATGGATGGATAGTTGGCTTAGTAGCTAAGAGAGTGCACTGCTGTTGCAGAGACCCTCAGTTCAGTTCTCAGTACAACATTGCTCACAACTACCTCTAAGTCCAGGCCCGAAGAGAGCTGTAATTCTGTCCTCCACAGTTTGTGAGCACCTACACTCATGTGTAAGCACACTCACACTCACACACACACACACACACACACACTCACACACACAAATGCACAGTTAATTTAGGTGGCTGCCAACCCTCAAATGCCATGTTATTCTCTCCTCAGCAAGGGCAACCTTCTCCTTGCCAACTACTTCCATTTTCCCTTCTAGCTTTACTACCTAAGCATACATCTCATTAGACACAAGTAGTATTTTTCCTAGTTGTTTCACTTAATGTAAGTGGAATCTTGGAGTATTCGCTCTTTTCAGTCTGACTTTCCCCCAAACGTTTCCCAGAACATCAGTCTAGATCATTAAATGTTATTGTTGAGGCACATATGTTTTCCCGCTCCGGGACCATCATGAATAATGCAGTTACAAGTTTCTCATGCAAATCTCTTAGCACACATGTGCGTGAGTTTCTGTTGAGTGTTGAGGTGTGCTGAGGTGCTTTATTTTCACTGTGGATTTAGAATCACCTAGGATTTGTCAAGGTGCATCTCTGAGTATGTCTGTCAGGGGCTTTCCAAACAGGGTAAACTGAGGAAGAAGGTGGGTGTCACCATCCCACAGACTGGTGGCCTGGATAGAATGAAAGGAGAGAAACAGAAAGCTGTGGATGTGTCAAGGGCCAGCATTCCCTTTGTTCTGCTTCCTGTGGGCCTCGATGAAATGGCCATGACGGACTGAACCCTCTGAAGCTGTGGGCAAATAAGCCTTTCTCCCTCAAGTTGTTTGTGCCAGGTATTCTGTCGTGGCAATAATAAAGTAGCTGACACCGGTATGAATCTAAGAAGGAGATTTGGGGACTTCAGCGCATTTTTTATCACTTTTTAAAATTTTTATTTTTTCATATTAATTACAGTTTACTCACCTTGTATCCCAGCTGTAGCCCTATCCTCCATCCTCTCCTAATCCCACCCTCCCTCCCTTTTCTTCTCCCATGCCTCTACCCCAGTGCAGTGATAGGGGAGGTCCTCCTCCCCTTCCATCTGACCCTAGTCTATCAGGTCTCATCAGAACTGGCTGCATTGTCCTCCTCTGTGGCCTGGTAAGGCTGCTCCCCCTTCAGGTGGAGGTGATCAAAGAGACAGCCACTGAGTTCATGTTAGAGACAGACCCTGTTCCTATTATTGGGGAACCCTCTTGGACAATGAGCTGCCATGGGCTACTTCTGTGCAGGGGTTCTAGGTTATCTCCATGCATGGTCCTTGTTTGGAGTATCAGTCTCAGAAAAGACCCCTGTGCCCAGATTTTTTGGTTCTGTTGCTCTCCTTGTGGAGCTCCTATTCCCTCCAGGTCTTCCTATCTCCCCCTTCTTTCATAAGCTTCCCTGCACTCTGCCCAAAGTTTGGTTTTGATACACTGCTGGGTAGAGTCTTTCAGAGGCCCTCTGTGGTAGGCTCCTGTCCTGTTCCCTGTTTTCTCCCGCTTCTGACGTCCGTCTCATTTGCCTTTCTGAATGAAGATTAAGCATCTTACCCAGGGTTCTCCTTCTTGATTAGCTTCCTTAGGTGTACAGATTTTAGTATGTTTATCCTATATTATACGTCTAATATCCACTTATAAGTGAGTATATACCATGTGTGTCTTTCTGCTTCTGGAATACCTCAGTCAGGATGATTTTATAAAGGACACTAGCAACTCTCTGTGAGGCTTTGCATGTTGGCCAGCAATGTATGAGGAGAACTTCAATACTTCTTGTTAGCCAACTTTCAATTGTGTCTATTCTTGTGAATGTGGTGGTAACTCTGGGTTTGGATTTATATGCCCTAATTAGTACAGGGGTCAAACACCTTTCTGTGCACTTACTGTTCGTCAGGATAGCTTTTTTGCTAGGTGTCTGTTCAGATCTTCTTCCCAGTTTTCCATTTTGCTCTTTTTGGTTTTTTTCCTGCCAGTCATGTTTGGCTCCATCCTAGGTCTCTGTGCTATCCCGCTAAAGTCCTCCATAGGCTCAGGTATTCAAACACTTGGTCTCCTGTTGGTTGCTCTGTTTGGAGGAGGTTGGAGGAGGTGCAGCTTTGCAGAAAGAAAGGCGTCACTGGGATCAGGCTTTGAGAGTTTGTAGCTTCACCCCAGCCCAGTTCTCTCTCCCGGCTTCCTGTCCGAGATTGAAGACATGGTTGCTCAGATTCCGGTCCTGCCGCCACTGTTGCTGCGCCTCCCTACCATGATGGACCCTTTTCCTTCTGGAACTAACCGTAGGCCAGGTTCAATGCTTTCTTCTGTAAGTTGCTTTTGATCCTGGTATTTTATCACAGTAACAGAAAAGTAACTAATACAGCTGTTTAACCCTTCCTCAGGCAGCTCAAGACACAAAGATCTTCCACTTTCCTGGGTTTATTTCTCTAGATTATTATGCACCTAACTTAAACCTCTATCAAAGCTATAGCTTATATTTGTGGTGTGTGTTGCAAATATTTTCCTTTTGTGTTTGGGTTTTACTGACATATATTTTGCTGTTAAAATATGTTTTATGGGTTGGGAATGCAGCTCAGTTGGGTAGAGTGTTTTCTTAGCTTGAACAAAGCCCTGGGATGGATTCTCAGCACTGCATAAGCTGGGCATGATAACATAAACCTCTAAGAGATGGAGGTAGGAGGATCAAGCGTTCATCATCCTCCTCAGCTATGTAGCAAGTTCAAGGCTAGCCAGGGCTATCTCAGAACACACACACACACACACAAACACACATAAGTTAAGGTCACTTTTGTAAGCAATTCGTCAGTACTTTTTGTTTTTGCATCTGGATTTTGAGTTATAATTTGAAAATCTCTACACTGGCTTTCTCAAGACTCTACCCATATTTTCTTGGAGTACTTGCACTGTTTGGGTTTTGTCCATTCACATGTGTGATCCACTTCCGGTTTATTCCCGTGTATGGTAAAAAGGCAGGGATGTCAGCTGTGAATCTGCAGCGTGTGCAGTCCCTAAAGCACTTTTAAGGGGATACTCTCCCTGGGTATGGGGTTTCAGATTGGCAGTTATTTTGTTTCTCTTGAGAAGGCCACAGTCTGGTGATTGAATCTGCAGGAGAACCTTGCCTCCTCTGGTCATTCTGATTTTTTTTACTTGTCTGTTTCCATCACTTACTAAGACCTCTTCCTCTTCTTGGACTTCTTTTTCTCAATCATGTGTTTTAATGCAGTTCTGATGCCCACAGCTCTCATTAGTTATACCCTCCTTTGTTTTGCCTCTGTTCCTTTTCTTCCTCTTGTCCCATTTTTGTGTTTTCCTCTAAACTGTATTTAGCCATCTGCTTTCCCCCTCTGCTATATCTAGTTGACTGAAACATTCGTTTTGCTTGTTGTATTTTCCCACCTAGAATCCCCACTTTGTTTCTATTCACAGCTCCCAGATATCTGCCAATAACCTCAAATTTTTGTTATCTTCTTGATTTTCTAGGCTTTCTCTCATCTTTGGCAGTTCTGGAGATTGAACCTAGGGCCTCGCATAAGCCAAACAGGCACTCTGCCACCCAGCACCAGCCTCAGCCCCTGGTCTCTCCTAGAACACAATAGCTGTGGTTATTTTAAAGTCTTGTCTAATAATGTCACTCTCCGGATGCCTGTAGGATTGTCACTGTTATCAATTATTTCTTCAGTTGTGTTTCCAGTGCTGAGAAGAAAGAATGAAGGATTTGGAGACTGTTTTCATCAGAGATGCCCTCTGGGTGGCTTAAGTGAAATTTCTGCTGGGGCCAGGTCTATAAACAAAAACTAGTAAATTAAACCAGTACAAGGTAACAGGAATAGGTAAGACTGTGGCTAACACATCCCATTCAAAGGCCTTCCAATCGAAAAACTGTAAATTCTTTTCAGTCAAACGAAATGTACCTATGAACTGAATTTGCTTTCCCAGTGCCACAAACTATGGTCATTCCATATGATTGACGTATTTCTGCCCTTCACGGCCTCCATCTATTCATAGTACAAGGTAGATCATAAATAATGACTGTGAAATCTTGATGCTTAACAACTTATTTATAAAGCCTCTATTACAGGATTAGACTCTCTAGAGGCTTCAGGTACCTTAATGTCACATCTCACTGTTGTGTGGATGCTTCTCAGAATGTACCTTATAGATGAGGAAAGCACAGGATGATGGGCTGCCAGAGGTCCCTCCACTGTCCACAGCAGAGCTGGGTTCGCACCAGACTGGTCTGTCTCCAGAGCCTGTGGTCTTACCTAGTGCACAGTCAGAACACTGGGGTACACAGAAGAATGCCAGAAGTTTATCAATCCGGCGCTTCCTTTTCTTTTGTGTGTATGTATGATGGGGAGTATGTGTGGATGTTTAAAAGAGTGCATATGGTGTGCACACCCTTGACACAGATACGGACCAGAGGAGGGCATGGGTGTCCTGCTCTGCCACTCTCTGTGGCATTCCCTTGGGACAGGATCTCTTGCTGAATGTGACACTCCTGTTGTTTCTATGCTGGTTGGCTGGAAAGCAGCAGCCATCCTCCTGTTGGGGTTATGAACCTCCCAGTGTTGGGGTTATGAACACACACGAGACTATGCCTGGCTTTCTTAGGTAGATTCTGTGACTTGAACTCAGTTCTGAATTCTCTGAATTCCACTGAATTCTCTCCTTAGTCCCTGAACCTCTTGAACTGAGATTCACTCGGTAACCATGAAATCTACAAAGACAGAAAGAGCTATGGTTTTAAGCCAGACATGGTGGTACATGCTTTTAACCCTATGGTGACAGAGGCAGGCAGAACTCTGTGGGTTTGAGGCTGTCCTAGTCTATATAGAGAGTTCCAGGCTAGCCAGGGCTATGTAATGGGATGATGTCTCAAAATAATAATTACTATTATTACAGTTTTAACTATGTGTGTGATGGTTAATATCTGGAGTCCTAGACACTGAGCCAGTGAGGAAGGGGGATCATTTGAACTCATGAGCATTTATGACAATCTCGGAGAACAATGAGAAAGAAAGAGAGGAACAGAGGGAAGGAAAAAAAGAAGAGGGAGGAGAGAAGGAAGGGAAGGAGAAAAACAGAAATGTGTTTTGTGCGTACACTGAGGTCCTCTGTTCCTTAAATCCCAGCATGCTGTCCTTCCTTGTTACAAATTCCTTTGAAGGCTGATTCAGTTACTAAATATATAATTGTTACCTTCATAAACTATATTTCGACATTTAATATGCCAAAACTGATCTTTTTACGAGCAAACCGAGTTATCCATAAGACATTTTTACATCCCGCAGCTATCAAGATGGCTTCAGATTTATGGAGTGCTAAAAACGAAACTATACCATAAATTTCAATTTTCCCCAAAATTGCCTTTTATAAATGAAACAGAAAAAAATTATATTCTTGTCAATATCTTCTCTCTAGTAGATTAAGAATTCCTGAAAAGTTGAAATTGATCAAAGATTGAGGGTCCTTGTGGTAACCCTGAATAGGCCCATTGCAAAGTTTTATCCACACTCCTTGGAGCGATAGAATTATCCATACAGGCATGGAATTGGGATTAAGAAAAGAAGCTTGTGTCTCCCCCTGAAACTCAGTGCAGTCTTGGAGTCAGAAGAGCAGAGCTCGCTGATGGTGAAATGATTGACATGAGTGTTAGCTTCCCTGTGGCCAGCTGGTGCTGAAAGCAAGAGGTGGGTAAACTTGGGGACAAGAGATGGTTGGCAACCTGCACTCTGCCGAGCCCTCCGGCGCTGGAAGCCTTCTGGCCTCTTGGAACTCCTAGTGGTCAGGAGACCTTGTGAGGAGCTTCAGCAGACTAGGGAGTGAGGGACACTCAGGATACCATCAAGGAAGAGAGTTCACTTAGTGAGGAGAGGGAACAGTGCCTCCAAGTGAGAAGGGTGGTTTCCGGTGTCACAGCCAGAAGTCTCAGCAGGTCTGGAGTGCTGGGGAAGAGATAGAGTACTGAGAGACATAAATGAGGTCTAGAAACTGATCAAAAAGCCAAAAATATGTCCAAGTGCATTTGGGAGTAGGTAAGAAAAAACTCAAAACCACAAAAGGATGGAAGCGCTCTGTACCACCCTGCTGAGCTTTAACTGTGGGTGCTATACCTCAAAGGACTGTGCTCCAGGCTTGATCTTCAGGGATGGTGCTTTTGCTGAGTGTTTGGGGGTCTTTAGGAGATGGGGCCCAGTGGAAGGTTGTTAGGTCGCTGAGAGATTGTCCCTGGACTGTGTTATGGGACACCATCTCTTCCTTTTCCTCTGTTTCGGTTTGTTGAACCAGGCATTCCCACCATCTGCCACCCCTGACAGATGTCCGGAGCGCTGGAGCCATCTGCTCCTGTACCAGAACGTTCCCAAGCCACAATAAGCCTTTTCTCTTTATAAATTAATCGCTTCCCGCATTTTGTTACAAATGACAGAAACCTAACTAATAGATAGCCACTGTTTAAGCTTAAATAGAAACAAACCAAAACCTGTAACTGTTTAAGAAGAAATAAGAGACATTATTTCAATAACCATTTCTCTCCCTCTTTCTTCTCTCCCTCCCTCCCTTCGTTCCTTCCTCCCTACCCATTTCAAGCTTGACTTGGTTATTTTCCTAGCTTCCCTCTCTTCCCTGCTGCCATATGCTTGGGTGATGTTTAACAATGGTTTTCTTAGAAAAGCCCCTTTCCTGCAGGATCTGATGCCCTGCCAGAGCTACATGTCACTACCATGAAGAGGAGCTCATCTGAGATAGCCACCAAGTACAGGTTATGACAGAGCCTGTCAGAAGACCAAGTCCACATTTACTGAACTTCTGAAAAAATCAGCCCTAAAATCCTCATCCCTTAGTGGTCCTTTATGGGAAATAAGAATGTGACCAAAACATTAGTCAGAGGAAAGGAAATTTCCTTTTATCTCTTTAATGCTCAATGTACATATTGCTTCAAATCAGTTACCACACAGATCAAGAATCTGGAAAATGGAGTTGGAGAACACTGGCTGCTCTTGCAGAGGACCAGGGTTCAGTTTCCATTGCCTCCATGGCAGCTCCTGTCTGTAACTCCAGTTCCAAGAGATCTGATGCTGTCTTTTATTATTTTGACTTTTTTTCCCAGAGCTGAGGAAGCGCTCTACCACTGGGCTAAATCCTGTGATGCCCTCTTCTGGCCTCCCCAAGCACTGCACACACATGGTGCACAGACATATGTGCAAGTGAAAGTCTCACACACATAAAATAAAAATAATATATAAAATCCCCAAAAAATAATTTGAAGAAAAGCAAGCTAACACACTGTTGTGGAAAGCAGAAAGACAATCCGGGAAGACTTTCTGTATCTCACCTCTTCTCTGCATCCATGTCTATTCCCTCTTCAATCTACAGCACCCACTTCCAAGCATGCTTCAAGCTCAGCTTGGGGTTTTGCCCTCCCCCTCCCACACACACACTCCCAAGTAGGGTAAACAGCATTCCTCTTGGCTGCCAAGTCCTTCCGGGGAGGGCAGCACTTAACACATTCCCGCCTTCCTTCACTCATCACGTAGTTCATCCAGTTCTATTCAGTTCAGCCGTCTGTGGTGTTCTGGTTGAGTCAATTTCTCAGAAGCCTAGAGGGCATCTTTTCTGATACAAAGTAGTTAGACTTCTCACAATGGTTTCTAACATCTTCAGACATCACACATTCCTTCTCTCCTACACACAACCTTTTCTGAATACATGGCAAATTTTCACATC
This sequence comes from Pachyuromys duprasi, assembly GCA_028658305.1. NCBI lineage: Eukaryota > Metazoa > Chordata > Mammalia > Rodentia > Muridae > Pachyuromys > Pachyuromys duprasi. The sequence goes on from CM053758.1 coordinate 26,203,427, forward strand.
TCTCCTCTCTGATTTCTGCTTCTGGTTGCAACATAAACTTGGCTAAAAGCAAACAACTATGCTGAGCTACCTTGACATTCCCTCCACCAGATTAATTAGTCCATGACCTGTGGAGTCAGCTTCTCACAAAACTCCAAGACATGGAGAAAATGTTGCCAAGGATGCAGCATGAACTGTCCTTAGTCCTTTGTCCCACATGAAGCATCTTGAGCAGTCTCTCCTTCTCTGTTCCTGTCACCTCTCTAGGCTTCTGAGACTGTATGTGTCTGTTCAGTACTGCTTACAGAAATCTAGGCTTTCTATATCCATGTCCTCTGAAATATTCCAGGTTCCTCCCACAAACCAGTTCCAGAGGCTTCTCTGAACTGCATGTGCAGGTAGCCATGGCAATGGCCCCGTTTCTCTGGGACTAGCAAACTTTCCTCACTGACAAACTATCTGAGCAAAACAAGTTAAGGAACAAAAGACTTGTCTCAATAGCTTCAGTCCATCACCCAGCTCACCGCATGGCAGCCAGAAGGCGGAGAGAGCAAATGCCTGCACTGTACTGCAGTGTGTCTTCTGGCTGAGTGATGCTGAACTGTCTATCATTTCATTAGATGGAGAACAGTTAGACTTTTTTCACTTTCCATCTATTAGGAATAATGCCTCGTCAGACTTGAAAATACAAGTGTGTGTGTGGACACATTTCCATATGTACCTAGTGAGAGGAGGACATAAATTCCGATTTGTCTCCATTTTATGACCAGGTCTGACTTTTAAAGAGGAGTCATCAGTCCCAGGAACTAGGCCCATAGGTCACCAGCTCCAGAAAGAGACCCTAAAATCCCCCACCCAAGAAACAGCCTGGAGATGAGCACAAGAATGGGAAGAGATCTCATCTCAGGGTGGGCATCTGTGCTGAGCAGCCTTCTCTCAGCCTGCAGTCAAATATCCATGGCCCAAGAATGCAGCCCACCAACCACCTGGATGCCAGCCAGTCAGGAGCTGGCCCCTGTAACTTCCCTGGCACCCACCAGTGAGATTGTACATTACCTAACCCTTGCTAGAATTCCCCTAGTTTCCTATTGAAAGGCCTGCACACCTTTGCATGGGGTTGGTTGCCATTTTTTAACAAGTGGTCCAACCCTTGCATGCATGCAGGGTTTTTGGTTTTTTTTTGGTTTTTTTTTTCTTTCTCAAAATAAACACTCTTGCCAATTGCATATGTGTATGGTGGTCTCCGTATGGGGCTTTCGGACCTCACACCTAGAACTGGCATTTCTGGGTTCTACAACTCTGCAGTTGACCTTAAGCATTAACAGACTGTTTGTCAAAGTGACAGTATTGTTTTGCATTCTCCACAGTCTTGTCAACATCTGTTATTATGACATTTTTTTAACTGTAGTCATCTTAATGTGTGAAATATCTCATCACAGTTCTGATTTGCATTTCCCTGGTGGCCAGAGAATGTTTGTAATCACTTTGTAATCACAGTCCTGTACTGAAGGCCTAGCAGGAGAGGAGATACTCTAAAGAGAGATACTTGGGTCCCTCCATTTGCCTGGCTTTTATCTTTTTAGCTTATAAAATTGGTGCATCTAACAGGCATTCAAGAATTAGAACCAGACTGAGGAGATGGCTCAGCAGTTAAGAGCACTTACTGCTCTTGCAGAGGACCTGGATTCAGTTCCCATTGCCTACATCAAGCATCTCATAACTGCCCATAACTCCAGTTCCCAGAGATCTGATGCCCTGTTCTGGCTCCCTGAGACATGGACTTGCATGTGGTATACATATATATTATATATACATATATATATAATTTTTAAAATGAATCTTAAAAAATATAATTGGAGCTAAAGTCGACCTCTAAGGAAGGCTTGGGCTCTGTCCTACTGAAGGAAAGGATGGTGGGACAAAGAACTGCTGATCCAGGAGTGGGTGGGAATCTCACCTCCCAAGAGGCCCGTTCCTTACTTCTTCCCTAATAGAGAATCTTTAATCATTTTCTTTAACTACACATAATTAAAAAAAAAAGATATAGAGAGAGCTGTCTCTTAACTTGGGACAGAGTCAACCTTGGTCCCCTTCCCCAAGGGAAGGACCAGTTACCCTGTCTCATAGCTAAATGCTGAGAGATTTGGGCCTGATTTATGGTTCTCTGTGAACTGTAAGATGGTGGGGAGAACGTGAGACTTCTCCCTGCTCAAATTTGTTTTGGTCAAATTAAAAAGAAAATCATTTTCCTTTATCCATTCCCACGTCCTGATTTCTTTCAAAATACAAGAAAAATAAGGTGGCAGGCTGTGGACTTCAGTGCCGGGTGCGTGCGGAGCAGCCTTTCAGGTTTGTTGGCCAATTTTGTACATAAGCATATTTGCTTGAATAAATGTCTATTCATGCTCATGGTCCATTTTTACCTGTATTGTTTGCCATTTTATTATGAAGAGTCCTTTATGTGGTCTAGATACAAGTGGCGTATTGAATGTATGGGGTGCAAGTACGTCCCCTCACTCCATAGCTGTCTTTTTGCTTTGTTGATGGTATCCTTTGAAACACAAAGGATTTTAGTTTTGAGCTCAGTTTTTTTTTTTCTTTCTTTTGTTGCGTAGGCGTTTGATATCATATCTAAGAATCCATTGCCTAACCCAAGGTCATGAAGATTTTTTTATCTGGGTTTAATAATTTAAACTAATGTGTTTGTGATACTTTTGTATGAAACATAAAAGTCTGTAATAGTTAAAGTTATCTGATGTTTAGCATGTTGCTGGGGAGACAGTTTAGTTTGGCAAAGTGCTTGCCATACAAGCATAGGGCCATGAGAGCAACCCCTAGAACCCATATTAGGAAGCCTAGGGTAGAGACCATCTAACAAACACCCCAACACCAGGCATAAGAAGCCTTCTTTTAAGTTGTTGGTCAGAGTTGTCCAAAAGACTCCCAAAACATTACAGGCTGCTGTTGCCCTTAGTTGCCCCCAGAGATGGAATGTAAGTCCGTATTGCCAAAGACACATGCGCTTCAGACAAAGGGCCTTATAAAATAGTAGAGTGCTGGCTGCCAGAGGCTGGGGAGGCGGGAAGGGACGTTACTTAGTAAGGGTGGAGTTTCAGTTCTGCTAGAGTTTGAAAACAGATTGCACAACATGAGCATAGAAAGCACTTAACAATTCCGTACTGTGTCCTTGAACATGGCTAAGCCAATGTGGTGGTGAATATTGCCAGCTTGGCAAGTCTCTGGGCTTTGCCTCTGAAGGGCTAATTGAGATGGGAAGACCTACCTTAAATGTGAGCAGCTCCATGGGGTGACTCCAGTCCCAGACTGAATAAAAATGAGGTGAGCTGGCACCAGCCCTCACCTCTCACTGCTTTCTGACTGCAGAGGCTGCCTCACACTCCAGGCGCCCTCCCCATTGTGATGGGCTGTGCCCTCAAACTGCTAGCAAAAACAAGGCCTTCCTCCCTTAGGCAGCTCCTGTCTGGTATTTTATGGCAGCCATGAGAAAAGTAACTAAAACAGACAGTAAATTTCCTAACACTGGTATTTACCACAATGAAGTCTTTCCTCCCTACTAACTCACCCCGCCCCCAAAAAAAGTATCAAAAAAGAAACCTGCAGTAAATGTTTGAAACAGGACAGAGAAACTCCCATGAGTCATCTTTGAAGACAGAGCACACTTCCCTTCTCAGGGGGAAGTGCTATAACTGAGGCAGTTTGACTCATTAAGTGTATCACAAAAGTTTGGGCAGTGACTGGACGGCTCAAGTCACCAAAGGAGAAACTCTACCAGGCTGGTACTTTCCTACCCAGCCCTTCCTCATGGAAGGACTTAATGTCTCCTCCTCAGTGTTGGGCAAATATTTAAAGACTGTTTTGCAGAAGTGGCCTCAAATTATCAGTCTTCCTGGAGTGCCCCACACGTCCCCATCCAGCTCCAGGATCCTGTGAAGCCAAGGGCTCTCCAGCCAATCTCACTAATTAGCAAGAGTTGAGCTTTTCGCTGTGTCCACAAACAGTATGGATTGCAGCATTTCTGCTTAGCTGATCGGAAAATTGTAACACTCTGGTTTCAGTGTTTTCGGCAGCTTATAGCCGAGTATTCATTAATTATGCAAAACAGGCTTCTGGGGACCGATTCTATTGAGTTAATTAATATTGAGTGCTGCTGGCCAATTAGCAGCCTTCTTGCTTATTGCGGAAGGTTGCTATGGGACCAGCCAAGCAGGGCTGGCTCCTCACATGTCTTCTGTCTCTGACTCCATCTCCCCTCCATGACAGTAGCCATGTACAATTTGATCAGTCAAGCCAGTCATGGGCTTCCTTTCTTCCCCTGAGCTAGTTGCAGCCTGTCCATCCACTGTCCCTGTAGGCATTGCCCCTCCAACTGTGGAGTGTGCAGCCTCTCATTAAAATGCAGAATCCCCAGCCCTAGGCCTTCCCCCAGACCTCAAGAGGAAAAAATGTGCATTTTCACAAAATCCCCCATGCCTCCAATGTATATTAAAATAAGGCACCATTGATATGCAAAATCCACCCAAGAGCGCTCACCTCACCATCCCTATGCCTTCTTAATCTAGCAACATCCTGATCATTGACTCTAGACTCCCATGCTTTCCTCCATCCCTGTAATCTTTCCTTGCTTCCTACTGTCAGTTACCAACTGTGAGCCTTGCATAGCTCATACCTGAGGGAGACCTCTGCAATATTGGCCACGCCAGAATCCCGTACTCTACCCTTTCGTAGCTCCCTTTTCTTAACCGCGATAGAAAGCACACCAGAGTCTTTTCTTTCATCATTATCTCCCTTCTTGACCCATGTAGATCATTTTACAAATGTGGAGGTTTCTGGGCGACTGAGAAACCCTCTGTCTATCCCTTGCTGCCTTCTTACAAACTGCCTCTTGTCAAACTTGTCTCTTCTGGTGGCCTCTCCTCTCCTCTTACCCCACAGAGAATGCAAACCAACTGGACACCACTGTTTTGTTGTTGTTTCGTTTTGTTTTGTCTTCGTCTCCTTCTAACTTACTTGAGCCTTTATCCTTCCTCTTTCCCCAAATCTGAGGATGCCAACCCGAGGCTCCTGACAGTCCCCCTGCCAGGCACTGTGTCATCCGGCCACATTCCTGGCACTCATTAAGTTGTCAGGCCTTACCAACCAATCAGAAGTTCCCAAAACATGGTATGTTCTTTCCTGTCCCCAGGACTCCATTTCTCCTGCCTGTGGTGTCTTCTGGTTAGCTGTTGGCCATACTGTAGAAGCCACCTCCAATTCTCTTCCTGAGATTTTTCTTAACTCTGCTTCTGCTATGACTTAAATATCTTTTCTGTGTGCTCCTGACAACATTTTAAGTAATTATCTGTATTTCCTATGTGTGTGCTAAGTATCTGCCCTGCTTCGCCTCCTCTGGTCTGTAATTAACCTTTATAGAACCATTACTGTTTAACCCTATTTTATAGGGGAAACTGAAGTTCAAAGTGGTCAAGTAACATGGCCAAGGTCATATTGATCACAGGAGTCAAGCTGAGATCTGTGACTTTAAACTCCAGCACTCTGACGATGATGGCACAGTCTCGGTGCCCACAATGCATGGTACTTACCAAGGCTCTATCTCCAGTGTCTGAAGCTTTGGATCATGTGTTTGTCTCTACCTGTCTCTCCTAGTAAAATCAATGAAGTCCCTGAATTCATGGCCTTTTGCCTCTAATTAGCATGGCACAGGGCTCTGCAGGTTAGCTAACAGTGGATGACATGAGTGTCTTAGCTCTGTTCGGCTGCAAAAACAAAACAACAATGACTTCAAGAGAAGACGCTGGCTTTGTGGAGACAGACAGCTCCAAGATGTGGGTTCCGGTGGGGTTCAGTATCTGTGTCTTCTCTTCCAGGTGGGCAGTTGTGCTTTGCCATTTCTTCAAAGAGCAGAAAGATTCCTGGTTCTCTTCTTCCTTTTCCAGGGTATCAGCGCTGCTGCTTCAAACTGAATTTTTACAATCTTATTTAATCCTAATCACCTCAGACTCCTAAAGATTTAAGGGTTAAATAGAACTGGGAATTGGACCCAAAACTTTGTGAGTGCTGGGTAAGGGATCTACCACTAGGCCAATTGCCCAGCTCTAAGGATTTAGGGTTTATGTGTAAACTGGATGAACAAGATTAGGTTCATAGCAATGATGCACACTACCCCACTGTCTCTATGACCAAGAAAGTATCAAGGAGGAGGGATCTTAGAAGACACACAAGTAATACATTGATGGAAAGTATGGCATAAGAGTATTTCTGTATGGAGTATAAAAACACCGGAATAGGATTGTATGATGTGGTCAGACCCAGAGTACTTAGAAGATGAGGGCCTGGGAAAAGAGGCTTAGACAGGCAGGAGCCTGGCCCTGCTGAGCCCAGGAGGCTCCATTCAGGACAGATGGTACATCAAAGATGGCACAGCTTCTCATCTCTCCCATCGCTGCTGGCTGGGAGACTGGCGGACCCAGAGTTGAAAATTACTGCATCCTAGCTCATCGGGAAGAGGGTAGCGACAGATTAGTAGTGTCTGCTCTGACACTGGGTAGAGGGGGAATAAGAGGCAACAAGAATTCTGCAGATTTGCCTCTCTGCTAGAGAGCCTGCCTTCCTAGCGTAGGTACTTGTAGAAGGTCTCACATGTGCACACAGATCTACCAAAAATGCTCCGCTGTCTCCCACAGAGCCCCCATGCTTTCTCTTCCTTTTTTCCTGACTTGGGCTGTGATCTGAAGCCCTTCCCGCTGCCCAAGCTGAAGACGCACAATTGTAAAAGTCTTCCAAGCAGGGCACCATTCCCCATGGTTCCCAGAGTACTCCGCCAGCCAAGTCCACCTAGGGGTCCACCTAGAGCTGGACAAAGCGAAGAATCCCAAGTCTGTATCCATCTCTCTCCCATGGCTTCAAAGCAGCTCCACGGGTGCCCACAGCTTGTCAAAGCATCTGTTCTCCTGACTTCACCTCCTAGTTCAGCACTCATGCTCCACAGAGCCAGACAGGAACAACAGACATATCTTTTGCCCTGGTCTGTGTTCCCTCCTGTAGCCTCTGATGGCAGCCCCCTGGAAAACCAGGTCTCCTTACAAATTCATGGAGACCAGCAGGTCCTGGCAAAACGATGAGTGGTGGCCACACTGTGAGCCCTGGGTGCCCATCAGAACACCATTCCAGGGAGTTAAACTAGGAATCACGGGTGACACTGCACAAATTCCTCCCCCCCCCCCGATCTAAGCACCGGTGATCCTGCAGAGCAAGCTAGTTATTTCATTAACTGTAATAAATAATCTTCACTGTGCAGATTCCCCATTGCTGAGCACTCTGCACGTATTGTCATATTGACCCTCACAGAGTCCAAGGTGGTGTGGTATGCCCTGGGTTGTGACAATGCTTCTTGTATGTTGCTACCATCCTCTGTTCTCCTTCCTCCGAAAGCAAGAAGGGGGGTCTCTATGCACATGAGCCAAACCTCAAAACGGAATCAGCTTCTTCCCTCCACTTCTAAATGCCGCTCTAGAAACACGTTAGTAATTACAGAAGGTGAGATGCCCTCCTATCACAATGGTGGTGACTGGCGCCTTCTGGCTTCCTTCCTTCTCGTTGTACATTCAGCTTCGCCACGATCCTCTGAGACAGACGCTGCTAAGATCAGAGGACTGGTACAGTGAAGGGTTAAATAACCTGCCCATGGCCAAAGTGATAGATGCAGACAGTCAGGGGAGCCACCAGGGGACATTGGCCCCCTCCAGGAAGGTAAGATAACATCTAAGTGGCCAAACATTTCTAAGTTCCAGACTCTTCCTGGACTGACTTTGGTGGGAGTTTTTGTAACATTAGGCCATGCTCTGAACACAGGGATTATTGCCACACTGAGCTGAGTGCTTGTCAGCTGCCTTGGACAAACCACAGAGCACCAGCTGGTCATAAATACTGTAGAAAATGAACAGCAACCAAACTGCCCAGACACGGGGCACAAATGGAAGAAGTGGAGACACTGGCGGGAGACCATTCCTGCTGGATTTCCCACAGTTGTGAAAGTGAGCCAACAGCTCCTCCTAGAAAGCTGAAAGCACAGCCAAAGCAAAGACAGGTTCAGAATCCCTGTCAGAGCCCATTAAAGTGACAGCAGCAGGAGGTGGCTTCATGGAAGACTTATCTGTTGCTTGCTTGCTCATGCATATACACCACAACACATGCACACACACACACACACACACAGGCACACACACACCCCACACACAAAGAATCTGGTTGGCCTTTGGAGTACATTCACACAGGATGTCTCCTGAGATGCTGGTGATGAGCTACGTCATTATGCTTGAGGTTAACACAAGGTCCTAGTTGCTAATCATGCTGGATTAAGCAAAGGCAGCTGTTTTCCCCCAAACTCTACAGGGTTTAGAATGTATTTGGATAGCAATTGAGTCCCTAAGAGGATAACAGAAGAGAATCACCAAATTCCCTCCCCCCCCCCCACGGTGCCACATGCGGCACACTGGTGGCTGCTGTTCAGCGCATGAACTCCAATCTTTCTCTCTCCCTAGCATTCCAGCTGAGGCCTCTCCCTGCAGGCTCCACCCAGCTCAAGTCTGCAGCCAGGAAAAAGATCAGTTAAGTAGCAGCCCTCTCCCCAGGGCCACTCTGGCTTACAGTCCTCTGTGTCCACAGTTTGGCTTCATCCACACATCTGGACCCCTCTTGTCCAGGTTCCCTACCAAGCACTTAAGTTCTGTGCTGGACCTGAACCCGACTCTCTCCGACACACTCCTGACCTTTGTCCATCGCTTGTCACTTCTCCCAGAGACAGAGTTCTACCCCCAGATCCTTGGCCCCTTCCTGGAACTTCCTGTAGTCAGAATGTTCACTGGGAACGCTGCCACCTTCCCCCTTAAGTGGTAAGAAGTGCTGCGCCTTCCCTTGACATTATGCTAGCTGAGTGGGATGGAAGTCATTCTGGTGGCTTAGATTTGGGAAGACAAACAACACAGCAACCCAGTCAATAGCTTTGAATTTCCTAGGCCATTATGACTTCAAAAACACTCTTTGAGAGATTTTTCTACTGTGCGCAAATGGGTAAGAGGTGATGAAAATAATAATATGTGGCTGCCATCGCTCTGTGCAAAAAGTTGCACCTTTTTTCTTTTCCTGAGACAGGTCCTCATGGAGCCCAGGCTGTTCTTGAACTCGGTGTAGAGCTGAAGACAACACTGGGTTTCTGATCCTCCTGCCTTTACCTCCCTCGTGATAAGATCACAGGCATGCACCACTACACTTAACTCATGTAGTACTGGGGATCCAACCCAGGGCTTCATGTGATCTGCTCCATGTCTACTAAAACTGACCTGTACCTCAAACCCAAGACATTGTATCCTGATGCCAAAAAGCGGGTGGGGACAATCTTAGCATTTGAAAGAAAGAAAAAGTGAGTTCAATGGGGAAGTACACGCATTTCCCTATTTTTACCAGTAGCTAGTGGAAACTGCTCGTGGGTTATTGCTGATCCAGGGCCTGGAATATTAGGACCACTACCCTGTCCCAGAACTCACTTTGTAGCTGAGGCTGGCTTAGAACTCACAGAGAACCACCTGCTTCTGTCCCCCAAGCTCTGGGATTAAAGGTATGCACTACCACCATACAACTAGATCTGTATCTCTTATCCATTAATTCAAAATGAATCAAAGACCTTAGTATAAGACCTGAAACTTTGAAACTACTAAGGTAAAAGACATGAAGACATAGGCAAAAAGCAAGGACTTTCTGAACAGGATTCAGTAGCACAGGAAAATTAAAAAAAAAAAACCCAAAACAAAAAACTGGGACTGCACAAAATTAAGAAGCCTCTGCACAGCAAAGAAAACAGTCAGCAGTGTGAAGAGGTAATCTACATGATGGAGAAAGAAATCTTTGTCACCTGCAACTCAGACAGAGGGTTAACAAACATAATAAATAAAAGCTGCAAAATTTAAACAACATCATCCAGTCCATAGGTTAGGTAATAAACTGAACAGACAGTTCTTAAAAGTAGAAGTAAGAATGGCATAATGCTTGAAAAGTGTTCCACACTCTTAGCCAGCACAGGAATACAAATTAAAAATGCTTTGAGATCCCATCCCCAGTCAGAACGGCTCTCACGGAGAAATCAGATGAACAAAGGCAGATGAGGCTGCATGAGAGAGGAACCCTGTTCTTTGCTGGTGAGAAGGTGAAGTGGTGTGGCCATTAAGGAAGTCAATGTGCAGATTTCCCAAGTAGCTAAAAAAAGAACTACCATATGTTCCAGCTCTACCTCTCCTGGGGATAAATCTGAAGGACCATAGGTCAACATGCCACAGAAACTGTAGCACACCCATGCTGAACTGTTCATAAAAGCCAAAAGGTAGTCCGTTTATATAATGGAATTTTATACAGCCATAAAGAAAACTTAAATCACGACTTTTGCAGGGAAAATGGTTGTAACTAGAGATTATGTTAAGAGAAATAAGCCAGACGTTAAAAGACAAATGCTTCATGTTTTCTCTCATTGAGAACCCAAATATAAAATAATGTGCGTACACACATGGCTCCCCCCTCTCTGTGTGGTGTGTGTTTGTGTGTGCCATGAAACTAAAAAGGGGAATATGAAAGAGGAGGAAGAGATGCTATGGGAGATAGAAGCAGAGTACTGGGATACATATGATAGAAAGATACACGCTTTAATACTTTCTAGCTAAGCCACTTCCCAGCCATAATTTCAAAATACTTGCTAATATTCTTCATCTGGCTATTTCCCTCCATCCATGCTAGTCATGTTCTCTTCTCCATGCTAACCCATAATGGCCCAATCCTTTCTTCCTCTTCCAATACTTGCCTCCTTCTCCTTCCCATGATCCTCCTCTCCTCAAAGCCTTCAAACTTTGGCTACACCTACTCTACTCTACCCTGCCTAAGTGTGTATGCATTTATTCAGCCAATCAGGAATAATTGGAAAAAAAATCCTTCTCACCACATAGTTACAAGAGCTAGTTCAACATTTATAGCAATATCTGTGGAAGAGCAGTAATCAGATCTCAAGGCACTGAAGTCAGCTTTGAAAACACAGTTGGACCTTCCTCCGACAAAGACAACTTATTAAAAAAATCATTTAACTGGGGACTTGCTAACCGCTTCAGAAGGTTGGCCGTGGTTATCATGGCAGGGAGCGTGGCAGCGGGCAGGCAGACATGTGATGGAGAAGTAGCTGACAGTTCACATTTGATCTTCAAGTTGCAGGCCAAGAAAGAAGCACTAGGCCTGCCATGGACATAAAACTCAAAGCTCACCTCCAGTGACACACTTCCTCCAAAAAAAGTCACACCTTCTAATCCTTCCCAAACAGTTCCACTAACTGAGGATCAAGCATTTAATATGAGCCTATGGGGGCCATTCTTATTCAAACCACCCCAGGCTCCAAGCATCTCTATATATCTCATTCATCTCTATATGTTGAAGGTTAATCCACTTGACCTTAAAGGTTCTCAGTGACTTTTCACTCTTTTTATATCTTTTAAAAATTCCTAATTTATTCTACAATAGTTGGTGCCGTTTGAGCCTGATCTTTTGCAGGCTGCTGTGACCTACTAAGACCCAGCCAATCTGCCTTTCAATCCCTCCACAGGTATTTGCGTTCAGTCAGACCTATCTGTACCTGATTCCCTTGCCGCCTCCCTCCCTTCATCCTCTATTCACCCTTCAGAAGTCATTAAGGAGATCCCTTCCTCCCATGATGCCTCAGTCTAAAGCTAGGCTATCCAGTGGGGTGATATCAGCCACACACAGCCATTGAGTGTTGGAAACTTGGTGAGTCTGAACTGAGAAGTGCTGGGAACACAAAATACAGGCTAGGTTTTTGAAAGCTTGATTAGACTATAAAAATATGGACTATGTCACTGAAAATGTTAATATTGGTTATGTGCTAATGACACTATTTTAGATATGCTGGGTCAAATATGTTGCTCTTAAGTTCACTTTTCTTTTTACTTTTCCTAGTGTTCTACCAGGAATTTAATTCTTTTTAATTTTATGTGTAAGCATCTATAACTGTGAGTGATTATGCACTTGTGCATTTGAGTGCCTACAGAAGCCAAAAGGAGCATCAGATTCCCTGGAGTTGAAGTTATGATGGTTCTGAGCTGCCCAGTGTGAATGCTAACACTTAAACTCTGGTCCTCTACCAGAGCGGACACTTATAACCAGAGAGCCATCTCTCCAGTCCCAGAATTTTTCAAATGACGCATATGGCTTGCATTCTGGCTTACATTATCCTTCTGTGGTGTATGCTGCTCGAGAACAGATCACCCCAATACTTGCTTTGATGAAAGCTTGCATTTTTCTCTCCAGGCCTTACTATGCTTTGTAATTCAGCATCCCCTCTCAGCATAGACTCCAGAGGACACAGGGCATGTTTCCTTCTGCCCTCTCTGTTGTTCACACAGTCCATGAAATACAGTAAAAGAACATAATAAATATACTTACCATATGAAAAATGTCTAACATGTCAGACATATGAAAGAGCTGCTGGAGCAGCTAAGTGAGGGGCTATATATGTATAGTACCTGACACAGAGCAGGTACTCGGTAAAGAGGTGTCTCCTCCTTCATTGTCTCTAAATGTAAGGTCGCAGTAAGCTTTGGCAATGGTTATATAAATGGAAGCATGCTGCATTTGTTCAGTCATTAGCAGACCGTATCCTTGAAATACATCTCATATCTAAATGCATGTGCACACTAACTGCATGTCATTGAACTCTACCATCTGCTTTTGTAATACATGCAACCCAGGAGCTGGACTGAACTGAATGCATTTCCATAATGTGGATCCAGCCCAGAGACATGTGATCCGCAAATACAAAAGCAACTGTGTCACATCACAAGAACAGTTTTCACGCCACTGTCTCCAAGAGTGGAGCTAGGGACATATGAGCATTTGTTCCTAATTAAAACAACAAAAAAAATCTGTCTCATTTATTCTTACCAATAAATCCAAACCTTAGTTCCTAAGGTGCTGCTTGTCATGTTTCATTTGAGAAGGGAATCACTACGTCTCCATGGTACCTAGGACGCAGTCCGGGCCTCTGTGCTGCATACAAGATGGCAGCTCCCATCCATCATGCATTAATGAGGCAGCAAGTCAAAGAACACGCTGTTTAAAGACTTGGTAACAACCCAGCACCTGTCACACCACAGACCAATTGAGCTGAAAGCCGAAGTGTCGCCACTAAGAGCTGTGATGGCGGGAGAGGCCGAATCCGGAACTTTTCAGTGGCTCCTGAAAAGACTCCTCCGTAGGCCCTGATGGCAGGATCTGGGGCTGGAAACCAGACACAGTCCTGTCTCTTCCCACCTGTTCCCTAAAGCCAGTTCATGAGCCATGTTCTTTGGAGCTGTGGAAGCCAAAGCCTTCACAGTGCCCCCAGCATGTGACAGGCCTTGCAGATGGTGACCGTTCTCTGCCCCCTGTGATGTGGCTAAGTTCTGAAGCATGTGGAACTCAGTGTCCACAGGCCTTTCTGTTCCCTTCTTTCTCCCCAACCCACAGTCACACTTCAATCGTGATAAGATTCAGCCTGGCACAGTAGGACTATTTACCAATAGGCTGCCTGGGGTTCTTTATTATTATTATTTTTTTTTTTTTTTTACAGATATGGGTGACTTGCCAACATGCATGTCTATATATCACATGTGTACTCTTGGAGGCCAGAAGAGGTCATCCGATCACATAGAACTAGAGTTACAGACAACTGTGAGCTTCCATATGGGTGCTAGAGATGGAACTCTTTGGACATTTCTCCAGCCCTGCCTGGGTTTTTTTGTTTGTTTGTTTTGTTTTGTTTTGTTTTGTTTTGCTAGGTCCTGACAGAAATGTGACTAGGCTGAGGGCTGCTTCATAAATACTGGCAATTCCAGGTCCTCAAGTGCCAAGAGCCTACGGGGTACACTAACAGACTTAGAGCCTTATGGCTCTTAGTCTTTAGAACAGCGGCTTATGGTTCTAAGCTCAAAAGGCCACAGACTTATAGCTCTGGGTTTTCAAGCCTTGATCATCCAGGTCCCCACGCCATAGCTCAGAGCAGCACTAGCAGTAGCAGCAGGCAATGGCCCCGTGAGCCTTCAGCAGCAACCAGCGTTTGAGTTCTCAGCGCTCTCGTTCCAATGACTGAGGAACTTGTCAGTAACTAGTCTTGTAACTTCAGCTACTCACAACCTCCTGCTTGTCACAGACTTGACTTTCCCCACCTCTCCTTGTTCTTTCACCTCAGCTGCCTCTCCTCCCTGCAGCCGCTGCTGCTGGTCCCTCTCTGGAGCTCTCCAGCCACCGTGTTTCTTCTTCTTCTTCTTCTTCTTCTTCTTCTTCTTCTTTTTCTTCTTCTTCTTCTTCATCTTCCCCTTCGTCTTCTTCTTCCTCTTCCTCTTCCTCTTCTTCCTCTTCTTCCTCCTCTTCCTTCTCTTCTTCCTCTTCTTCTTTCTCTTCTTCCTCTTCTTCCTCTTCTTCCTCTTCTTCCTCTTCTTCCTCTTCTTCCTCTTCTTCTTCCTCTTCTTCTTCCTCTTCTTCTTCTGCTGCTTGCTGCCACCACTGCAGTGATGTCACTCATTCACAGAAAAAAAAGAATTGAAGACATAAAACTAACATTCTCAACAGCATTTAATGGTGGGTAATAGTATTTATCAGTGCTTGTCAGTATTTAACTACTACACCAGTATTTTAGGAAAAATCAGGTCCCTCTAATGCAGGGGTTCTCAATCTGTGGGTCACGATCCCTTGGGATCAAACAGCCCTTTTGTTGGTTCCCTAAGACCAACTACATGTCAAATGTTTACATTATAATTTATAACATTTATGGAGTAGAAATGAAAATAATTGTATGGTTGGGGAGGGGGTCACCAAAACAGACGGAACTATATTAAAGGGTCACAGCATTAGGAAGGTTGAGAACCACTGCTCTATAAATGCCTATATACTTGGTGGTTTTCGCTTTCTGGTGAGAGGTTCAAAAATTTAGAGTTAATTGTTGGGACTGGGGCAAAGTCACCATAGCACAGTTCTTTCAGAGCAAGGGTTCAGCAATCCCCCACCCAGATTAACCTTGGGATGTGACTAGGGTCACGTAGCCTCTAAGGAAGCCTATGGAATGTGTTAACTCTCTCCCCTTGTTACAACCTAACCTGCACATAACAAGGCAGGTATCCTCAGGTAGCCAGATCTGATCATTTGCAGTTTTGGCGCCTGAAAACAAACCAATCATTTTAAGGTCAACTCCCCTAGGGACACTTTCACCCAGTCCTATAGTGCCAAGACTTACACTTCCCTACTTTCGTTTTCACCCCCTTAAAAATCCTGTTTCCCCAGAGTTGGGGGTCGCTCGCCTCTTTGTTCTTGCAAAAGGCAGCCACCCAGCTCGAGTTTGTAATAAAGGCCCTCGTGTGTTTTACATCAGACTCAAAGCCTGTTGGTCATTTGGGGACTCCCGATCTGGGTATTTCACTGGGGCATACTCTCTTCACTACAACTGATCAGTTCTGCTTTTATTAGTTAGGAAAATATCCTCAGTTATATGTAACGAGAGGTATGGTAGTTGTTACTCAAACTTTCTTTACAAAACCAAGTGGCAGATAAGATTTAGCCAACCAGCTTTGCCCTGAGAAGAATGAATACAAATTCAAGTGGAAAATAGAACTTTAGTTATTAAGTGGGCTATATTAGGACCAGGTGGGTGGGGCAGAGTACTATAAGACAGAAAGGAACAGGAGACAATGGGGGCTGGAGGAGAAGGAGTAGGAGAAGGAGTAGGGCCTGATAGGATAGAGTAGAACAGAATATTTGGAGTCTACCCTCATGGAGGAATAAGCATTGTTTTATTAATATCGTGGAACAGATGTATTTGTCCAAATGTGCCAATAATGTACAGCTGTCAAAAAAAAAATTCCAGCATGAATGTGGACTAGCCAAGGCCACAGACCTAGCAGAGGAGCTATTAGTGGTTGGCAGCTGCCTGAGGGAGGAAGAGTCAAGTTCCTGTGAGAGCATGGCCCTGGAAGGTCACCCATGCTTCAGTGGTTGCCCCATACCTATACAAACATGGGCAGCGCTAACTGAACTCAGAGGGTCTTTAATAACAAATTAAAAAGAGAACACGAAGTTAGGAGGGAGACAGAGTTGGGAAGCCTGGTTAGAATTTTGGAATTTCAGTTTCTTTTCAAAAACACAGAAATATAATAAGAGTATGTTTTTGTTTTAATCCCAGGTGTGGGGGTATGGGGCTTTTTCAAAGCAGGTATGATTTGCCTTGTGCTCTGGTGTGTTCTGAGCCCAACCCTGACCCAGACTTTCTTCCCCTTCCTTTCCTTCACCATGAGGATGGGAGGAGAGTGCCCTCTTGTAATAACAAAGAACACTGGAGGATTCTCTTTGTTTGGTGACCTTCCTCCATCCCACCCTCCAGCCACATCCTGAAGCAGCTGGTTCTAGCTCTGAGGCAGGAGGGCAGCTCTGTCAATAATTACTCAAACCTGTTGATTGCACCCCTAGAGATAGAAGTGATTTTATCCGGGGAATGTGATAACCTATAAATTTGCATCTACAGGGCTGTTGGCCATTAACCCATTTTGCATTTAACCCGGCAATATCTCCTAGCATCCCTCCCCCCCTCAAAAGAACCTTTAATTTGTTAAATGTTCTTTGCACTGATTTTAACAACTTGCTGACTTTCTGACTAAGAGGCTCTGCTGATTTTTTTTCTCAAGGTGGATATGAGCAACTGTCCATCCGCCAAGGTAGGGCACTGGTCATGGATCAATTCCTCCCCAGTCTGGCTCAGTGAACCAGTGTGTGATGGGTATAACTTCGAGGCATGTGCTGCACTAAAAAGCCCCACCTCAGCACGAAGAAAGACTTGTGAGAGCTGCACACACACACACACACACACACACACACACAGGCTCCACCAGAGTCTCCTCCCCCAGAAGTTACTATGTATATGACCTTGGGAAGGGCCTCCTGAGCCTCAGCAGCCTGCTGAGCTTCCTCAGTCTTAGGAACTTCCTTCCTCCCTCTGAGAGGGACTGTTCCAATTAGCACAGAACATGAGCAAAAGCTTCGCCATACGTTCATTTTCTATTAGCTTGCAAGTGACTGTGCTTCATTTTTAGAAAATCAGACAGTATCGTTCCGCTGGGAGTTTCTCTCACACAATGGCCGGTCCCACTCTGTTTATGTGGAACTCTGGAGTAGCCTGCTTCCTCTTTGGACAGCACTGGTCCTCTTAAGAATGATCTTTTCATTTAGCTAGGATCTGTCTCAACACAGTTGCCTCCTTCTGTTAATTCAGTGCAAACAGCAAGGGTTCCAGAATTAGACAAACCTGGGCCCAGATCCCAGTCCCACCATGCCATGGTTGGAAAAGGCGTGCGATCTCCCCTCTGCCCCATTCTTCCTGATCCTCCAGGTAGGAGAATTAAATGGGATGGCTCCATGGAAAGCGTTTAGCACAGTGCCCAGTACACAGCGGTTAGTTTATCTCCTTCTTCATCACCATCATTTTCTTATTCATTCACTGACTCAATAAAAGCAAAGCTCCACTGGCGAAGCTAGAGATGCGAACACGCATAACAAATAGTCCCCATTCTGCCCGTGCATGCAAATTAGCAGGAGGGAAAGAAATGTTTAAAAAGAAATTCTAATACAGCATGATAAATACAACAATAGAATCCTGTAAATGCAGAGGAGAAAGCGATTCTCTCTGAGGCAGAAGCAGAGGTTGCTGCCAAAACAGGCTTCCTTGGGAAGGCAATGCCTACGATGTGTTTGGAACAGAAATAGGGGCTTCCCTGGCATTCAGAGAGGGAAAGAAATTACAGATTTGAGAAACAGAATCACAGGCTATAGTTTGATGGAATACGAAAGGCAAATGAGACATA
The DNA here is from genome assembly GCA_028658305.1 of Pachyuromys duprasi. Classification (NCBI taxonomy): domain Eukaryota; kingdom Metazoa; phylum Chordata; class Mammalia; order Rodentia; family Muridae; genus Pachyuromys; species Pachyuromys duprasi. The sequence goes on from CM053758.1 coordinate 26,221,348, forward strand.
GACGGATGGATTTGAAAGGTTCACAGTGAATCATGGCATCTGTGAGCAAAGGAAGTGTAATTGTTTCTTTTGACACAAAAATGATGGAGAGCTTCTGAAAGATTTTAGATAGGGGGTGATGTCATATGTATATTTTAGAAAGGTCACAGTGACATAATCTATGAGAAACGAAACAAAGCCAAGGCTATAGGATGTTGTTGACAGTCCAGTCTAAATAATGAAGGGTCAGGGGTAAAACTCGGAAACAGAGGGGAGAGAGAGGAAAATGCTTAGGAAACAAACATTTGGCAAGTGACAGGAAAACAGCATGACCACCACCCTAAATACCTTCATCACATCCCAGGAGTCTGTTGGTAGAACAGGCCGCAATGCTGGCCAGGATCAGCCCTGTGACAGGTGCTCAACGATGAGGCCACCACCTAGTCTATATTTTATGAGCACTTTGTACTTCATTCTATAGGAAGGAATCTACACGCACACACTGCTGATAGTTTGTTTTGAATGGACCATCAATCTAGATTACATCCAAATTACTGGCTCAGGAGAAACACAAGACTCAATGGTCTTGGTGTTTGTGACCCCTGCCTCTGCTACAGAGAGGCAAGGACAAGGTGAGAAGCACCAAGACCATGCATCTCATATACAGACTTACCACCTGACCAGAGGGGCAAGGTAAACTTTGGGATAACTCTCTACATACCCTCTCTACATACCCAGCTGATTGAAGGTGGAATGGAATTTGGATCTTTGGGAGGCTACTCCACTGTCTTTTCAGGTTGCGACTCTCAGAATGAAACACAGCTTAAAGAGGTTGTGTCTATGTGTCAGACAGACACAGACCACCACAGACACATCCGCCAGGGCCACAGATGCAGCTTCACGTGCAAAGCTCTAAGAGAACTGATGAAACACGGAGATGCTTTCCCTCCTGAATTTTAGTGAGAAAATGCTATCAGCTGGTATGTTTATTTCTTTTTTTGTCACTGTAGAAAAATGAATGAAGCAGCTTACGAGCAGAACCGGCTGAAGGGAGGAAGGATCTGCTTTGGCTCGCAGTTCTGTTCCACAGTGTCGAGGACGGCATGGCAGAACAGGTCTTTGGCAGCAGGGGTATTCCATAGTGGCACCTTGCATCCTCATGGAACACAGAGCTGAGTTCAGGCTGGAACCAGAAGTGGCTCACCCCTCTAGGCCTTTCCTCAGCAGCCCATACTGGCCCCCAGCAGGTGACACTGCACTGATGGCCTGGCCTCGGTCCCAAAGGTACAATTTCTCAAACATCTGCTCACATGCATGAGCCCATGGGGGAACATTTTGTATTCGAACTGTAGTGGCTGAAATATGTAAATGAGAGTGACAGACAAAGAAGAACATAGGTGCCATGAAGAAAGATCTGGAGCAGACGAAACAAAGCCCAGTGGACACTCTGCAGCCCAGTGGACACCCTGCAGCCTCATCTCAGCCCCTCTAGGCTCCTCACGGCCAACCTAGGCAGCCCTTGACGGTACCAAGGAAAAGGACTCATCTAAATGCACAAGGATTTGAGTGCAAGTCTTACCTCCTCGAGACTTCTCTTCTGCAACCTCATCCCTCAACTCTTCCTTGACAACAAGCTTTGTCTTTTCTCCCCCATCTTACTCTTCTCCATTGTACACACCCCTAGCTGATCTTGTCTCATGGCCTCAAGATCCAAAGTCAAGTCATCTACCTCTCTTCCAATTCGTTTTTTTAATGCATCACATTTGTTCATTGTTTGCTTGCTTGCTCAGAGCAAGTGGAGGCACGTACATGCCATGGTACATGTGGAGACCAGAGAACAATTTGCATGAATTTGTCCTCTCCTTCTACCATGTGGGCCCTGTGGTTCTTAGTTCTCCTCTGTTCCTGGGGTTGGCCAAGTACCACCAGACACCAAGCGGGAAGAATGAAGCAGAGTCCCGAGTGGGTGGGGTTTGAAGGATCCAGGTCCAATTGGGAGTGCTGAGTGGGAGAGGGGTCTTCTCAATGAAACAGCAACTATTAGTATTTAGTGAAACAGCTTATGCGCCTTTATTCAAGGTGGACTAGGACTGTATAAACCTTGGGGAGTGAGAAGGGTTTTTAGGGTGGGTAGGTATCATTGGTTGGGGCTGTGTTGGTAGTGATGCTCTATTTACATGGAGAGGAATTCCAGGTGCCAGGCTATGGGACTGCCTGGGACTACTTTGAGAATTACAAGGTTGGGGATCACCAGGCTATGTGCCCCAAGGCATGTGGGGACAGAAGCAGGGAGGGAGTGATCCTATAGAAATAGGACTGGTCTCAGGGTGAGAATTTTGGTCTCAATTTTGAGACTTGTAGAGTTTGGACACATCTCTGACTTCACTCTACCTCCATGCCTGTTTTCCCTGATCACCCAGCCAGTGTGCCCCACAGGTCCTAGAAGCTGAACTCAGGTCAGCAGCCTTGGCAGCAAGCGCCTTTACTCACTGAGTCATCTCACCAGCCCTTCCCCCCCCCAATTCTTGACTCAGCTATCTCCCACTGATCTCTCCTCCACCGTCCAAACCTTAAGTTATTCTGAGCTTCATTAGCTCAAAGGGTAAAAGTGACTAAATGTGACAGAAACCAGTAGGAGGTCACACAAGAAGGCGAGAACAAGGAGAATCTATATTACTTGTTGTAAAGAGAGACCTTATATTAACTCATCAATTCAGGGATGGCTCACCATATCCCTGTCTTGGAAGGTTTGTAATAAGCTTATATAAGCAGATAGAAGATCTACAAGAAGCTGGTACCCACAGGCTGGTCCATGAATATCTCAGAGGGTGACTAATGTAAGGTCTTTTGCTCCATGAAGACCAATATTCTCCTTATTCATTTCCAAATTCTAAGTGTCTGGACTAATGTCCATCAAATGCAAGGAACTCGGCAGCTGTGAGAAGATGGATACAGCAAATCCGCAGAGAAGTGTCTAAAGACAGGTCAGAGTTCTCTGTCTGCAGCCCATCATCATGAACAAGTCAATGAAAATGTGCAGAGATTTTTGGGACAAATGGATAAAATGGGAAGAATTTTAAATTCAAAGTATCTGAAGAGGCCAGAGGGAAAGTGGTCATTGTGAGGAGACATGTTAATAAAACCATCATGCCAGGTGATGAGGGACCCGGGCTTGGCAGCAGTGCTCTTTCTGACCATCAACTCAGTAGGTATTTGAGGTACAAAGAAACAGCTTGGAAAGTAACTGGATAGCAAGGCACAGAATCCACAGTGAGAGAGAGTGATGGGACCATATAAAGTGCCCTGACATGAGCACCTTCACCGTCACGTGGCTGGTAGTTGAACTATGCAAGAGGAGGGAAACGGGGCATTGGAGAAAAGTCGAGGGACAGGAGGGGCTCATCGTAAAGAAGCCCAAGGATGTATTAGTCTGCTTGGGTGCCATAAACAGAGTTATTTAACACAAGAGAAATGTGCCCTCTCACGTATCTGGAAGTCAGATACATGTGCCGTGTGCCATGTTCCCACCTCAGATTCCAGGAGAGCTTCTTCCTTGTTTCTTCTGCCTCTGGTGGGCACAGGTACCCCTTGGGTTATGGCAACATCACTATAATCTCTGCCTGCTTCTTCTGTCCTTCCAATCTGGTGTCCCATCAGAAGGACACTAGACACATTTGACTAAGACCCAGGCCTAATCCAGTGTGGCCTCATGTAAGCCAAGTCTGTCTGTAAAAAGCTTTTTTTTTTAAAACAAGGCCAACTGAAAGGTCCTGGAGGTCAGCATTTCAACAAACCTTTTTGGATGACACAACTCAAATTACAGAGAGCAAAAGAGTCATCTTCAAATATTTCCAGGAATTTTGATGTGAAAGCTTGGATCCTCATAGGACTAAACTGAGAGTGGCAATGGGCTGGGGAGATGGTGCAATAAATAAAGTTCTTGTTGTGCAAGCGTGGGGACCTGAGTTCGCATCTCCAGCATCCTGCAGTATGTGTCTGTAACCTCAGGGACCAAAAGACAGACCCCAGAGGTTCACTGGCCAGCCAGGCTGGCTGAGCAAGCTCCGGATAGATGAGACTCTGTCTCAAAAACAAGGTGGAAAGCAATTGAGAATAACAACCAATATCAACCTCTGCCACACACACACACCAGAATAGGAAGGATTAGTGGGTACAAAATATAGCTACTCATAAAGATGATTCTAAGAAGGCAAGCTGAAGCAGTTGTTGCTCTGAAGCTAAGCCAGAGAAAGCACAGGGTGGAAGCAGGAGACAGTTTTCGTTCCCTGGGAAGGGGATGGGGCTGCATGGCCTCATCCTGCTCTCCCTAACCTGATTCTCCCATTCTCTGGCATAAGGGAGCCACTTTCACCCAATCTGATTTTTAAGCTGCTGTTTCCAAGAGTTGATGTGAGAAGATGAGCTCGGAGATACTGCCGGCTGCTGTGAGAAATGGAGCGTGAATCGTGGGTCCAGGAAATGAATATAAATTCAGCAGCTATTTTAATTTTTAATTGGGAAAAAAAAAGTCCATCCCAGCTGGAAAGAACAGAGCAAGCGTGTTCCGTGCGCAACACTATAGAAAGTATTTGCCAGCACTTCAAGACAAATAGCCATGTCGTGTTGCTTCTACCATCCCCACAATGGGGGTGGAAGGATGTCTATAGGGGCAGCTGTCGCTGCTGCCTGCCTCCCTGGATAATAGAGGTCACGGTTTGTGGCCACATGCTATTGAGCTCCAGACGAGCCCTCATTGGTATGCAGGCATGGAAACCCGGCTGCTGGCCCCACACCCTGATCAGATTTAGAAACTTAGCAATAATGTAAAAATGTCCCCTTTCTTAGTCTGAGGAGTTTTGCAATCAAATGGAGCAGGTGGGGAATAGAAATGGGTCATAAAGACTGGCATTTATTAGGCACCTGCTGTGTGATGGGCATTTGACTCAATGAGTCACGAGGGCTTCTGATTCTGCCTAAGAAGAGGTTGGTACAGGTACGTGTTGTGCTCATACCAGCATATGGTGATCTCCATGGAAATTGGAGGAAAAGGGAAGACGCATAAGGTGCTCGGAAAAAAAAGAAGAAGAAGAAGAAGAAAGAAAGAGAAGGTAGATCAAATGTTCATGAAGACCTAGCATCAGGAACAGATTTAAGAGATGCTGAATTAGAGACAGCACTACCTCCAGCAAGTGTAACCAAGCTAGACATGACTCAGGGTCAGTGCAGATCACAGACACAAGATGCCTGAAACTGAGGCATGAGATGGAGGAAAGTTGAAAGGCCTGAGAGGATGAGAATTCTCGTCCATCCTGAAAGTCTCCCAAAGCCCAATGGACTCTGGGTATTTAGATGTCTCTGCTGAGGGTTGTGAATCATCCAAAGCCCAGCTCTGTTGTTTCCACCCACTTTGTATTTATCAATCTGGTCTGCCCCTGAAGGCAAACCAATCATCAAAAAGATTGCTCATAAAGTAGTTTCCCAAATCCCACCCTCAGACTAAGCCAAAGGCAATGGGTTAAAGATAAGCTTGGCTGAACAAGAACCTGAAGTATATCATGGATGTGTACTCAGGAACATCATAGTAGGTCTTGTAAGTCTTTATCAGACCTAAACAAAACAACAGCAATGAAAAAAAGGGATAAAGATGCAAGGGAAATGATGCCCTTAGTGGCCCTGGAGATGTATGTCACAAGATGGAGGACAGGGGCATCAGAGATGTTCAGCTTTGAGAAATCTTAGAGGTGCTCTGGGTTGTGCCTAATTCTCCCCATGGCTGTCCTCTTTCACAGATGAGCCTGAAGCAACCATAACTACCCAGATGCTTTCCCATTAAAATGAAACGTGGATTTTTGTAGAATTTCCAAGTGGACACTTGGACACTAAGAAGACTGTAGGATGAGACATTGGTTGAAGCCTACACCAAACTTGGGAGACAGTATTTGTGGTTGTCCTATATATAATAGAATGAGGTTCGGAGAGATTAAGCAAGTCCATTCAATGTTACTGTGGCCTCTGGACATAATTCATAGTGTTTCTCTAAACCCACCCTCCCCACAGCTGACTTTTGGAAGAAAGAGGGCTCTCCCAAGGATAACAGGACTGAGTAGGTTACTTCCAGGAGGTGGAAAGTGATGTCCTGGAAACAGAAAGTCAGAGCTTGATACCTTAGAGTTTTGATCTGTCTCTCCAAGTGAGGTGTCCAGAAGTCTAAGTGAATGTTGACCTCTACGAAAAAGGAAGGAAGAATGGGAATATCTCTTTCTCTGACTTTTGCCAAGAGAGAAAGATCTGGAGGTGAGCAGCCTCCTATCTGGGGTTGATGGCAAGGACTAGCCATCAACAAGACCTGAAATGAGCCTCATCAGAACACCCTGGAGGGCTTAGTGAGGGGAAAGCCAACACAATGCAGTTGGGACCAGACAGAGGCAGGTGAGGTAGATTACATTGGTGGATGCAGTTGAAAAACTATAGTGGGAATCATGACACCACGAGATGGCTCCAGCACAGGTGAAGATGAGCCCTTGCCTCTCCTAGTGTCTATACAGCAGCACCCTTGGCTTCAGGTCACCCTGAAGGATGGCCATCTAGTCTTCACATTACATCTTACTTCAAAAGAGCTCACCTGCCTGGCTCTAAAATCAGTTTCTACTTCTGATGTCACTAACATTATCCAAAGCATTGACACTCCTGAAGGATAAGCAGCTGCTAGGTAACGTCTCGGGATTTTCCTTCTCTCCCAAATCCAGCCATTAAGCAGATACCATTGATGGGCTCTATAAGCTGTCTCCTCACCAGAGCCCCTGTGTTCATATCCCTCACTTACAGCAAACCCACAGCTCACCATTCAAAGCCTTCTAAGACTCCGCTCCGCTCTATCTCCTACACCAACTTCCTCATACTTTGGTGTTGGTTCCTGTCTAAGCTAGCTGCCACTGTTTTGCTCATTGCATGTTCTCTCTATGTATTCACATGCCTCCTCCCCATCCATGCACCCAAAAAACATGAGTGAGTGCCCACTGTGTACTAAGCACTCTTTGAAGTGCTGGGAACCCACTGATGATGGGGACAAATTCCTTCCCGGGAAACTTACATTGTTCTGGGAGAGGGAAAGCTAAAGCAGAAGGAGAAAGATGACCCAATATCTGTACATGCTTCAGACAAAGTGGCTAGGAAAGATTTCACCAAAGAGGGCACTTGTGTCTGTCTCTCTCTCTCTCTCTCTCTCTCTCTCTCTCTCTCTCTCTCTCTCTCTCTCTCTCTCTCTCTCTCTCTCTCTCTCTCTCTCATACACACACCTGTATTCCCAGGCTTGTGTGTATAATTTATGTACCTCTGATATATATATACATATTACTCTGGTTTGGTTTTTGTCATTTGCACCTTAAAAATGGTAAACACACCAGATAGTGGTAGCTCGTGCCTTTAATCCCAGCACTCAGGAGGCAGAGGCAGGTAGATCTCTGAGTTCTGAGCTCCAGGTCAGCCTGCTCTACAGATTGAGTTTCAGGCCAGCTAAAGCTACACAGAGAAACCTTATCTCAAAAACAAACAAACAAACAAAAAGCTAAATTCTCTGAGAACAGGAGCTTGACATGACTTCATAAAATTTCCCAATTCCTAAGACTTTACCACAAAGACTACCCAGGGAAGGCAGAGGAAGGAAAAAGTCATTACACTGTGTTCATAAAATGTGTTCGAGACACAAAAGCAATTCTCCCTGTGGCTTGAGGAAGGCCGCCCTGCTGGTGCCCAATGGCTCACACTGGAAGGATTTCCAACCGGAGGCCAGAAGGGAATCGAGGCCACAGCGGTCAGATTTGAACCCCAGAGCAAGCGGCAAAACGCAAGGCAGGAAAATGCCACCAACAGCTCCAAGACAGAAGAACATTCATCATCAAACTCTTGAAATCATTGAGCTGAAGGAAACCCTGTCTTTGGATTGCAGGAGGACTCTGGAATAAATCAGAAAACACAAAATGTTCCTGTGGTGAATAGAGAGCAAAGTTCACGTCTCCAAACTTCACAGTATCAAGTCTTAGTTTTAAATCTTTTGTGTCACTATTTTAAAGTTCCCAGTGTGGGTTTTCTCCAATGCTGTTTCAGTGAAAGTTATGTTTTGTCAGTCATCACCCAATTCTACTAAGCAATCACTATATCCAGCACTGTGGACACACAAAGGGATATAGCGGTGACTGAACAGATATTACCTCTGTCCCCAAGGAACTTGAAATATAGCAGGACAACAATTGCTATATTCTCTGGTTAGTATTTTGTCATCTTAACGAAAGCTAAGGTCATCTGGGAAGAGGGAGCCTGAACTGGGAAAATGCTTCTATCAGATTGCTCTATAGGCAACTTGGTAGAGAACTGTTTTTGATTAATGATTGATGTGGGAGAGCCCAACCTACTGGGAGTGATGCCACCCACCCTGGGCAAGTGGTACTGGATTGTATAAGAAGTCAAGCTGATTTCACAGTTTCCTTGTTTTTTATTATTGAGTAATGTTCCATTGTGTAGACATACCACAATTTCTGTATCCATTCCTCAGTTGAGGGACATCTGAGTTGTTTCCACCTTCTGGCTGTTGCAAATAAAGCTGCTACAAACATGGTTGAGCAAATTTCCTTATTGTGCACTTGAGTATCTTTTGAATATATGCCTAGGAGTGGTATAGCTGGATCTTGAAGAAGTGCTTTTCCTAATTGTCTGAGAAAGTGCCAGATTGATTTCCAGAGTGGTTGTACAAGTTTACATTCCTACCAGCAGTGGAGGAGGGTTCCCCTTTCTCCACAACCTCTCCAGCATGTATTTTCACTTGAAGTTTTGATTTTAGCCATTCTGATGGGTGTAAGGTGAAACCTCAGGGTCATTTTAATTTGCATTTCCTTAATGACTAAGGATTTGATCATTTCTTTAAGTGTTTCTCTGCCATTCGATATTCCTCTATTGAGAATTCCCTGTTTAGCTCTGTATCCCATTTTTTAATTGGATTACTTGATTTGTTGCTGTTTAACTTCTTGAGTTCTTTATATATACTGGATATTAGCCCTTCGTCAGATATAGGGCTGTTGAAGATCCTTTCCCAATCTGTAGGCAGTTGTTTTGTTCTGATGACAGTGTCCTTTGCTTTACAGAAGCTTTTCAGTTTCATGAGGTCCCATTTATTGATTGTTGCTCTTAGAGCCTGTGCTGTTGATGTTCTGTTCAGGAAGTTGTCTCCTGTGCCAATGAGTTCAAGGCTCTTCCCACTTTTTCTTCTAACAAGTTTAGTGTGTCTGATTTTATATTGAGGTCTTTGATCCACTTGGACTTTAGTTTTGTGCAGGGTGGATCTATTTGCATTTTTCTGCATGTAGACATCCAATTAGACCAGCATCATTTGTTGAAGATGCTGTCTTTTTCCATTGAATGGTTTTGGCATTTTTGTCAAAAATCAGGTGTGTGGATTTATTCAAAATTTGCAGGTAAATGGTAGGAACTGGAAAAGATCATCCTGAGTGAGGTGTCCCAGAAGCAGAGAGACACATGGGGTATATACTCACTCATAAATGAATATTAGACATGTAATACAGGATAAGCCTATTAAAATCTGTACACCTAAAGAAACTAATCAAGAAGGATGACTGGCTAAAATATTCAATCCCCATTCAGAAAGACAAAGAGGATGAACATCAGAAGAAGGAGAAAACAGGGAACAGAACAGGAACCTGCCACAGAGGGCCTCTGAAAGGCTCTATCCTGAAAGGTATCAAGCAGATGCTGAGACTTATGGCCAACCTTTGGGCAGAGTGCAAGAAATCTTATGAAAGAAGTGGGAAATAGTAAGACCTGGAGAGGACAGGAGCTCCACAAGGAGAGCAACAGAACCAAAAAATCTGGGTACAGGAGTCTTTTCTGAGACTAATACTCCAACCAAGGACCATTGATGGAGATAACCTAGAACCTCTGCACAAATGTCGCCCATGGCAGTTCAGTGTCCAAGTAGGGTCCACAGTAATAGGAATATTACTCTGACATGAACTGATTGGCCTGCTCTTTGATCACCTCCTCCTAAGGAGGGAGCAGCCTTACCAGGCCACGGAGGAAGACAATGCAGCCACTCCTGATGAGACCTGATAAACTAGGATCAGAAGGATGGAGAGGAAGACCTCTCCTATCAGTGGACTTGGGGAGGGGCATGTGTGGAGAAGGGGGTGGAAGGGTGGGATTGGGAGGGGAGGAGGGAGGGAGCTACAGGGAGATACAAAGTGAATAACGTGTAACTAATAAAAATAAAAAATAATGAAAAAAAAAAAGAAATCAAGCTGAGCCAACCATGGGAGCAAGCTGGTAAGCAATGTTGTTCCATGCTCTCTGCTTCAGCTCAGTCCTCCAGGCTGAGCTCCTACCCTGACTTCCCACTTCCCTGAATGATGGGCTGTGATTGATCCAGATGTGTAAGCCAAAATAATAATAATAATAATTTTTAAAAAGCCTTATCTTCCTAAGTTGCCTTTGGTCAGTGTTTTATCAGAGTAATAGAAACCCTAACTAAGACACTGAGTAAATTAGTATAAAGCCATGGATGATAACAAGAAAGCAAAATCCTCCAATACACGGGTACTCAAGTACATAGTGATGGATAGAGGAACCAGAGAAAATTCCCTCCAGAAAAGGTTATTTGTATGAGATAAACACTAATTGTTTGTTAGTACTGGAAGGTGCCTTGGCTTGGAGATTGGATGCCCCTTGTATCTAAGATTTGGTGACGCTGTTGGAAAGGTATTGAACCTCTTTTAGGAGAGGCTTAATAGAAGGCACATGTCACTAGAGATATTCCCTTAGGGATCTTTGGGACCCTGGTTTCTCCCTCTCTCTGCTTTTGCTCCTGACTATGGTGTAAGCAGAGTGGTCAAGCCAAGCTGTGGTGTTACCATGCAGCCCTAAACAATGGTGCTACTAATCTTGGACATGCAAGACCATGAGCCAAAATAAATCTTTTTCCTTATAAATTTATAGTCCTGGGTGTTTTGTTATAGTGACAGAAAGATACACACAGACAGTAACACAATCACAGTTCTGAGCAACAAATAAATAAATACTCTATGTAAATAAGCTTGGCAATGAGAAAGAGAAGAGTGCGGAGGTCTCTGTGACCACCGAGGCCAGCAGACTGTTGACCCACATGAGGCAAGAAAGAAGTTGGGTTCAACACAACTCGGCAGCCAGTGTTGGTTCAAACGACAAGAGTCTGACACCGGGCACTTTATTTTAGGCATAATTAAGAACAGCACAATTGGGGGTGAGGGGTTGTAAAATTCCTGCTGATAACTAACTCAATCCTGTGTGTAAAACAAAGCTTTAGACATGATTACATTGAAACTCTTTCGAAGGACACGTGATCCCTTCCACAAAGATGGGTTCTACTGACGGTGAAACAATGCCCAAGGCAAGAGCCTGGGGAGAGTGACTGAGATAAACGTGCCTGGGGGGACCAGGCGTGGCCTGTCCATACAGAGAGCACAGCGACCACCAGACTCTTAACCTCTGCTCCATTTGTAAAGTTCATGTGACATCTCCCATAAAGACAGGTTCTATTGACCGACCAAGAAAAAGGACTCAAAATAAAGGTCCAGGGAGGAAAAGTCTGGGGGAGCCAGGTGTGGCCTGGTCTTACAGAGAGCACAGAGGTCACCAGGCTATTAAACATAGTCCCAGCCTTCTGGATAGAAAATAGGTTATGCATCCCTTTAACATTCCAGGTTTGTGTTGTGCTTGTCTATGAGTACAAGTACCTTATGCCAGGCTTAGGAAGAAGAGCAAATCCCTAGGGATGGCGTACAAGAGGGACATGCCAAGGATTAGCAATAGGAGGGCAACAAGAATCAGGTCTAGAATAGGGGCTTGTCAGCATGTAAAGGATTCTAATTTACACTAAGAACCATAAAATAATAGTTGCATGGTAAAGAATACTAACATCAGAGGGGATAAAAACAGAATCATATAAGCCCACTCTTAAAGGAATTAAAACTAAGCTGAGACATGGGATCACTTTGTAAGAAGAGAGACAGCTGTAATCAAAGGGCAACTGCAGAAAACTGTGGCATAAAAAATGCTATTGTTTATTCAGGCATCATACTGTAAATTGCTTTTCTTGGCTGATAAGAGAAGTAGGGGATAAAGACTATTTACTGCTCAGGTAGTTAAAGAATCTGCTTGCTTACAAATCAGACTGAGGCAGGTCCTCAGGAAGAGGAAAGTAGATTATATTCCGCTTTCGAGACAAATTTCTCAGATGCCATTTTATAGAGAGATAAGGGCCATCTTCCTGTCAAGCTGTTTTGATGGGGCCTGTTCCTATCCAACTGAAATGGAGCCTTTCATGTTTGTATATGAATATCAGGAGTGGTAAAACATGTTTCAGGTCATTACAGGAATCCATTAAAACATAAGTGGTGTGGGAGCGTGTCACCATCACAACCGTCTAATTATTAGTAACTTCAAACATTACTAAACAGATTATTGCCCTGGCTGGCTGTCATTGCAACTTGACACAGCCCAGCATCATCTGAGAGGAAAGCTTCAACAAAGGAGTTGCCTTGATCGGATAGGCCTTTGAACATTTCTGTGTGTGTGGCCGGAGTGTCCTGATTATTAATTGATGTGAGGCAACCCAGCCCACTGCGGGCAGCACCATGCTAGGCAGATGGTCCTGGCTGTACAAGAAACCATGAGGCTGTGAGCCAGCCAGTAAACAGAGCTCCTCCATGATTTCTGCTCCAGATTCCTGCCTTGAGTTCACTCGATGATGTGATCTGAAAATATAAGCTTTGTTTCTCTGAGTTGCTTTCATCAGAATGTTCTACAAGAGCCACAAATGTCCAAAACTATGGAATTAATTTCCATTCAAGCCACCATATGCAATAATTAACTTTTTCTTTCTTTTCTTTGTCTAAAATTCATTACTGATCAACTATCTAAGAGCTCAGTTATTGATCTGAGAAGTTTCAGACAGTAACTGACAGCCTTTCCTTTGAAAATGTTAAAAGGAAAGATAACAGATAATTCTGTTATCTGTGATAAAAAATAAATTAAATGCAATATGAAAATGTCACAATAAACTCAATATTATATATACTTAATATGCAAACAAAAGCTATTTAAGAATTTTTAAATCTATTAAAATGAACCTAGGTGCTTTGCTAATGCTTCCACTGACTCTGGCTGGCTCCATCTTTGGCTCACCCAGCTACTCTGCCCTAAACTAGCCTTCTCCAGCATCCATTGACTGCATACTTGCCCTGTGAAACTCTAGGATCAGCTCCAGCTTCAGGCTACAGACCCTAGTGTTCACACATCATGGCCCAGAAGACTGCTGTTTGCTAGTAGGGAGCCCACTCTGCGAATTCAGGCTTGCAGAGTAAAGAATAAAAATCTAAAAAGCTGACACTCTCAACCCAAACTTTCCACTTTCTCCTGGTTTCCTTCTCTGTCTGGGGCCCAAGAGAAGAGCATGAGATTAGGAATGGCTAAAAAAGGACATCTCTTTTTTTATTTTTTAAATTTATTTAGTTTTTTTATTAATTATAGTTTATTCGATTTGTATCCCAGCTGTAGCCCCCTCCCTCATTCCCTTCCAATCCCATCCTCCCTTCCTCACCTCCTCCCGTGCCCCTCCCCAGTCCACTGATAGGGGAGGTCCTCCTCTCCTTCCCTTTGACCCTAGCCAATCAGGTCCCATCAGAACTGGCTGCATTGTCTTCTTCTGTGGCCTGGCAAGGCTGCTCCCCCATTGGGAGAGGTGATCAAAGAGACAGCCACTGAGTTCATGTCAGAGACACTCCCTGTTCCCATTACTAGGGTACCCACTTGGACATTGAGCTACCATGGGCTACTTCTGTGCAGGGGTTCTAAGTTATCTCCATGCATGGTCCTTGTTTGAAGTATCAGTCTCAGAAAAGAACCCTGTGCCCAGAATTTTTGGTTTTATTGCTCTCCTTGTGGAGCTCCTATTCCCTCCAGGTCTTTCCATCTCCCCCTTCTTTCATAAGATTCCTTGAACTCTGCAAAAAGTTTGGTTATGAGTCTCATCATCTTTATTGATACACTGCTGGGTAGAGTCTTTCGGAGGCCCTCTGTGATAGGCTCCTGTCCTGTTCCCTGTTTTCTCCCTCTTCTGTTGTCCATCTCATTTGCCTCTCTGAATGAAGATTGGGCTTACTACCAGGGTCCTCCTTCTTGATTAGCTTCTTTAGGTGTACAGGTTTTAGTTTGATTATCCTACATTATATGTCTAATATCCACCTATAAGTAAGAATATACCATGTGTGTCCTTCTGCTTCTAGGATACCTCACTCAGGATGATAATTTCTAGATCCCACCATTTGCGTGCAAATTTCATGATTTCTTTCTTTTTAATTGCTGAGTAGTATTCTGTTATGTAAATGTACCACAATTTCTGTATCCATTCCTCAACTGAAGGACATCTGGGTTGTTTCCAGCTTCTGGCTATAACAAACAAAGCTGCTATGAACATGATTGAGCAAATGTCCTTGTTGTGTACTTGAGCATATTTTCAATATATGGCTAGAAGTGGTATAGCTTGGTCTTGAGGAAGCACTATTCCTAATTGTCTGAGAAAGCGCCAGACTGATTTCCAAACTGGTTGTACAAGTGTACATTCCTCTTTCTCCACATCCTCTCTAGCATGTGTTGTCACTTGAGTTTTTGCTCTTAGCCATTCTGATGGATGTAAGGTGAATCAGGGTCGTTCTGATTTGCATTTCCCTGATGACTAAGGATGTTGAGCGTCTCTGTGTTTCTCTCTTAAATGGGAATGACACTCAACTAGACCACTTTTCAAGAAAGCATTGCTTTGTGTTCCCCTAGTGGCTTGCATGACTAAAACCGGTGAGCACCCACATGCACTCATGTCTCCTTGCTCACTCTCCTCAGCATCAGCCCCTCACAGACACAACCAAGAACAGTGTGAAGAACTGTACCTGCCTACTTTGGCCTCAACCAGTGCCAAGTTAGGTGGCAACAGACAGCTTGGGAAAGCGTCATTCCTGCTTGAATCTCCTGAACAATTTCAGTCAACTACCCTGAACATGCCTGATCTTGTCTTCTCAGATCTTTAAGAAACTAGTAAAACAATGACATGTTTTTACTTCTTCACTATTAGTCTCTGGAAACCAGAAGGACAAATCTTGAGTCCTTGAAGAAAGAGGTCAAAGGGAAAACCAGAACTGTTCATGCTGCACTAAGAGGGTGAGGTCACTAGGGAATGGCCCCTAGGTTGCCCTTGATCTCCAGCCATCCAGTGATTAGACCCACTGTGGTATGGAGATCCATCCTTGATGAAGCAAAGGACACCTTGGAAAAACCTTCTACTGTGTTTGATCTGCCTGGACAACTACATGAGATCTACCAAGCCAAGAACATCCACGTTCAATGCTTCAAGATCCACATGAGTTCTCTAGCACTGACTTTGTCCCACAGACAGAACTCAGTGCCCTGAACTGCACCAGTTACATACTGATGGTTTTTGTCATTCCAAGTCATCACTGTGTGGGACAGCTGCTCCTCTCTGGATGACTTTCATTAACAGCTGCTGTGTGCCACATACACGGAGAACAGGCCTATGCAGCCTCCCAGAATATATCTTGCTGTGAAAGAGGCACACACCGTGGTGGCAGATGTTTGCTGATGACATTGCTAACAATTTTGCTCCGCCAGGACCTCAGGTTTTAATTCTTCCCAGAGGCAGGCAGGGCAGGATGAAGCAGCCAAAGGCAACAGCACTACCTTACACACTGTGAGTGCTCAGCTAAGCACCCAGCCTTTGGTAAATACTGAGTTAACATTGCCCCTCACCAGCACCGGTTCTTGGCTAATTTGCACCCATGCAGGCAGTAGAGTTGTCAAAATGCAGAGTAGCTTCCATACCACATGGTACATAGCTAGGGAATAATTCATCTAACCTCTACCATCATCAATACTGCTAGCACTGTCTCAGTGAGCGGTACCTCCTCCTTGGTACCCCTAGAACTTCATAGGCCAGCCTCTGACTTACACACCAGTTATGAAAACCAGTTTCAACACTATCATCACTGCCATCGTTATCATTTAATGACTCAGATTCTCACACACTTTAACACCAAAAACAACACCGCACATTCTCCTGCTGCCTCTATGATTTCTGTTTCCCGTTCTTCACAATAGATCTCTATCTTCTGTATGCTTTGAATGATGATCTTTTCTGGCACCAGCAATGCATTGGTATCTCACCCATAACCATGGTTTTTTCCTACAGTGCATGAGAATTGTCAGCTGGGTTGGAACTAAACTATGTTTCCCATAATTCCCTTCCCTGCAGAGTTCCGGGCTGGCATGAGATGCCACAAGAGACATTCTTCATGAAACTTGGAGGAGACCAGACAGGTGACTTTTGTCTGCTTTCTAGAGGCCTCTGCAGGGCTACAGGTGCCCGGCTGCATAGCTGCTGTCCCACCTCATTCATGCAAGGCAAGAGCTAGGCAGGCGGCTGCTCCTCTTCTGCTAGATTCCACCATTGGTGTCCCTTACTCCTGGGCCAGGTGCACATTGGATCTAGGGCGCAGGGAAGCAGCTTCTCCTGCCATGAAAGCCTGGAGGTAGGAACAGATCAGTGCTGCTGCTGCTTCAACCTCTACTGTCTGGCTCTCCTTGCAGCTTCTATTTTGATTCCTTGTCTCACAGCAAGAGTCACTTCCTGACTCTCCGCCCTGGAACAGCTGTGTGCAATTGCTGACCTGTTCCCACATTGGGTGACATTCACATTCAGATCCCTGTGGTCAATATGTTCTTGTACCTGAAGCCACAGGCAAGGAGGTAGGTCAGTAAATAGGCAGATAATAGACGGCACTATAGTTAGGACCCTAAAAGTCCTAGAATTGTGATAAATGCTGGGGCTTATAGCTCGGGCATGATGGAGACTGGAAGAGGTGGGATGGAGGGCTCAGGTGGAAGACCACGTGCAAGCACTCGGGAGCCTCTCCGTTCAGTCCCCACTTCTGCTGGCAAAAGGTGGGGCTAGAGGAAGATCTTATGTAATAGGGTACATGCTTTAAGGGGATTGTGGACCCCCTATCCTCTTCTCTTCAAATTCCGCTTTTAGCCAGGAAGTAGGTGGTTTTGCCTCATCACACCCTGCCACAATGGTCTGCCACAGGCTGAAAGCAACAACATATCAACTGATGGTGAAGTAAAACAGACTTTTCTCTTTAAAAACTGATTATCTCAGCTTGTCATAGTAACAGAAAGATAACTGGTACAAATAGAAAGATAGCAGATGGATACATATGCAGAGTCGATGAGTGAATAGATAGATAGATAGATAGATAGATAGATAGATAGATAGATAGATAGATAGATAGATAGAGAAACTGAATGACATCTTAATGGTTCTGTTCCTCTGGCCTCTGACATAAACACCCACACAGTCCTCTAAATAGATGTATCGCCTCTCAATCACCTACCCACCACTCCCAACATCTAAGCATCCAATCAAAAAACCATTCTACCTCCCAACCTGCCTTTCCCCCTGGATATCTGTTTCATTCTGACTTATGGAGGGCTCTAACAATCACAGCACATTTAGTTTATAAACAGCAACTGTACGATGATGGAAGACGTGGGAGTGCCCCGCAAGCAATTGCTACTTAAGGACTCCACAAAAACCCCCAGTGAGACCCACAGGCCAGTGTAAGCCTGAAACAGGCAGGGGCAGGCTCCAGAGGGGCGTGGTCATGGGAAAGCGTCAGGTCAGAGTCAGAGCCAGCACTGGCGCCAAGCGCTGCCTTACCAGGGGCTCTCAGCGGCTTAATTATATCAAGAGTACCTTTTGAAGAAACAAGTCTGTATTTATTTATCACGAAAGTAACAGGAGTTGCTAGGCAAGCTGGTAATGCAAACAGGAAAGATATTAGCGTGCTTAAGAGCTGAGAGCTTCAGTATTGGCCTTTGCTTCCACATAATAAACATACTCATTACACACTTTTTTCCCCTGTCCCTTTAATAACATCCGGCAAGGCTCTAACACATCCACCCTCTCCCTTCTAGCATTTGCTCCTGTGAGAGCTGGATCACAATGAGACATTTCCTCAGCGATGTTCTGCTTTCCAGCCCATCTCATCACCCATCAACTCATAAAAATAAATGCCTGGTTTTGTTTGGGGGGCTAGAAGAGTCTTTCTTTTTTTGGTGGTGGTGGGGGGGTGTTTTGTTTTGTTTTGTGGTTGGATTTTTGTTATAATGGAGGAATATCTTCTATGAAGAGCCATCAAATCAACACCGATCTCATGTAGGGATATGATATGATATGTACACATACATTTGAGGAAGGTGGAGAGATGTGATTTCCTTATGACGTAACCTTCCACAGGTGCATTGTTGAGCATTTGTCTGCCAGACGGTGGCGCTGTTCTGGGACTTTGTGGCACTTTTAAGGTGGAGCCTAGCTGGAGGAAGTGGGTCACTGGCTTCCTGAGGATATCCTGACCACTTTTTCCTGCCTGGCTCTGCTTTCTGTCTGCAGTGGGGGGCAGGAGTTCTTCCACCATCCTCTCCTGCTGCCACCATGGTCTCACAAGCCCAGAAACATGAAGTAACCAAGAATCAAAGCCTCAGAAAACAGAGTAAAACAAACCTTCCCTCCTGTAAGTTGTTTCATTGATTATTTTGGTCACCATAATAAAAAGTAACCAATACAGGTCATGTCAAAGGTTTTGGCCCCTTGAAGGAGGTAACAGCTGAGCAAAAGCAAGGACTATATAAGGGAAGCAGCTCAATGACTAAACAAGAATGCCACAGGCAGAGGAAACTTCAGGCATAAAACATAAATCCTCCATTAGGAAATGTCCCATCACAGATCCCTTACCATAGGATTTTGTTGTTGTTAGTTTATTTTTTTTCAAATTTTATTATTTCCTCTTCCAGTTTCTAGAACATTCCAAGCTCTTTTCTGCATCACAGCTTTTGCACATTCTGTTCCTTGGTTTGGGCCATGCTTTTCCCTGTTTCCACCTGAGTGAATTCTCAGGCCTAACTCCCAGACCCCTGTTTTCCACTGAAGTGCTCCCTGCCTGTCCAGCCTGAGGTGGGTCCTCCTTTTTCACTCTGGCAGCGTCTGTGGAGCCTTCACAAAGCATACCTGTTTGACTGTGTATTTACTCAATGTACTAAAAAGTGCTCATTAAAAAGAACAGGCTCTTGGATGCCCACCAGAACCAGATGGTAAGACTCCTTCTGAAGACACCACATGCCCTGGAAACAGGACGAAGGGACCAAATGGGAACTGAGCTGGGAGCTATCTCCCTGCTGACTAGCATTCCCAGAACCAGCTGCTACTGTGCGTGCTGCTGGGGGAGAAAGGTTTATCCAGGGTCACACCCGGATGTAGACCCTGCCTGCTTCCACATTTAACTCCCTGGCAAGATGTGCCCGCTGGTGTACTCGTGGCATGATCTGGGGGTAACCAACGGATTGCCAATTAGATCTGAGGCCTACTCCATGGGAGGGAACACATGCCTGGCACAGCAGAGCAAGCCAAGAGTCTATCACTAGAGGGGTCACAGATCCTGTGAGGGAATCCCCTACTGATGTTTATCAAATGGACGGGTAGTTAAACTGCCTTTTAAATATTTCTATTTATACCCATAGATTAATGCAGCTCTGAGCCTCAGTCAGAAGATGGCAGTGGGTGATAGATAGTCAAAGTGTTGAGAATAAGTGACTAATGGCCACTTGGTTCCCCATGGGGTGTCTGTGTCAGGACCTCTAAAGCCCAGCGAACACTACAGAAGAGGAAGTGGGTGGACTGCAGGAGCCCATTGACGGAGAGGTGGGGCAGTGGTGTCTTCAGGATATGACACAGCCATTGCAATCGTGAACACATAGCAGCTGTGACTGCCTGCTCGGGACCTGAAAAGAAGAAAGGGGCAGGAAAGAAGGGAGGAAAACTCATAGGAGTGGACTAATTGAGGAGGAAAGCAGAAGGGGGTCAGCAGGAGTGGGAGGGGTGGATTGTGTGTTGAGGGGTGAGTGCAATCACAGTGTGTTGTATGCAAATATTGTCAACATCTTTAATTAAGTGAAAAGTACCCAGGAGTAAGTGTTGAGTAGATGGCTCAATAGATGGATGGGAAGAGTCATTGGTGAAGCAGCCAAACCAGAGGGGCTGAGAATGGAAAGGAGAGGGGAGAGATACAAAGGGAAGTTGTTAAGGAAATTAAGGAGCTGAGGAAGGACCAAGAGGAGGAGGATCTGCCAGAGAAAGACAAGGGGAGGGACTGGGGCCTAAGAGACAGAGCTTCTGATGTCAAGCAGCAGCTGCAGGTGCCTGATGGCTGGCTCGGCCATAGAGAGCACTTCCTGTTCTTTCAGAGGACCTAATTCTATTCCCTGCAGGTGCATTGAGCAGTTTACAAAGATCAGGAATTGCTGGAGATCTGGGTGCTCCTCAGGCAGCCCACATGCATGTGCCATTCATTTACACACACACAAAAAAAAAACACAAAAAGAAGAGAGAGAGAGAGAGAGAGAGAGAGGGCTGCACTACATGAACTGGCAAAGGCTCCACAGACCTTCAGATGGGCAGAGGCCAGCGAGGTCTGTCTGAGGTGTAGGGCCCAAGGCCAACCAGGTCACAAATACCTTCTCAGAATCTTCCTCTGTCAGGACTCTTTTAGCCATGTGAACAATAATTCTTTTCTTCTCTAACTGCTCAAAGCACCTTCCATGCCATCACAGTTCTCAGCAGAATAGTGACCATGCCTTCCACTCTCTCTCCACCTTCCAGAGCATGCCCCGACCTGAGGTGTCCATTTGCTAACGTCGTTGCCTGCTGTGGTACACAGATTATCAGGTATGGCCGAAGCCCCATGTACAGGGACAGCCACAACCCTGGGAATGATCACAGCAAGCATGACCTTCTCCAAGCCCTTGAACCACCAGCTGGGGGAAGGTCAGGGATGGCTTACAGCCCCGCCGGCCTCAACAGGAGACGTTATAGCAGGTGTGCCTGTGTTTTATTGTGTGATGAGCGGGCGCGATGAGTGGGCAACCAGATGGGATCGTCCCTAATGAGCACACACGGGTTCCCATCTCAGAGCCAGTTGCTGAGATAAGACTTCTTCCTTCACTGAAAGAAAAGACGTCCCCCACCCCCATCCCTTCAAATGAGAACCACACAGCAGACAAATGTATCCGGGGCAACTTGAGGACTGAATGCTTCCACAGGACTCTCAGCAGGAACCAGCAGGTTTGATTGAAAATGCCACAGGAGGCAAAGGTTGCATCTCTGGCTGATTTTGACCAGGTATTTTTGTTTTGTTTTTGTAAAATACATCCGTAAGAGTTTGTCTTTAAAGGGGAGTCCCTGGGTTTTCAATGTGTGGGTATTTGTTAAAAGTCATGGGAGAGTGTTTGTCATTCGGAAGCCACCAAGACCCACGTGTCCTTCCTTCCTGGATAGGCTCAGAGCCTTTTGACTTATTGCTGTCATTAAGTTGAAGTGTTCGGCTGATTATTTTGGTATTTCGAAATTCCCCATACATCACCTCCTTATTTTGGTGATTACAATTTTAAGAAGAGGTGCTTGATTTATAGGTGACAGCCGGGAGGAGGAGGGGGTGGCAGGCAGGAGGCGGCAGAGGCTGGAGGCGCAATGAGGGCACACTTGAAAACAGCTGTTTGGTACACTGCCATGCCTCTCTACACACTCACCCTCTAAAACATGCCCACCCCTGGGAGGTTTGCGCTCCCGGGGCCTGGAGAGGAGGTCCTGGAATCTTCGGAAGCTGGCATACGCCGTGGTTCCCTCCTAGTGAAGAGTAGATCACAGTCAAACTCCAAAGAGAATTTCATCCTCTCTCAGGCATCCGCAAGACCTGAGTTCACCTTAGAAAATAAGTGATCGGGATCCAGCTCCAACTGGACACAGCTGGATTCTGAGATCAGTCGAGCAGAAAATGACTTCCCAAGCGCGAGCGAGTCTATCAATCAGCTGCATTTTTTTGACAGCTGTCCGGTATGGCAGAGGCTGTGGAAAGGCCTGCCGAGGAGCAGATGCAATGCCTGCCTGGACGGAACAGTAGGTTACCAGGGAGGGTCAAGGGGCATGCACATGCGTCACCCCCACCAGGTTAAAAAGTTACAAGAACAGGGGGCTAGGCAGTCTCCTAAATGATTGGGGAGGGTACCTCGTCAGAGGAGGGGCAGGGGACAGCAGTAGTTAGAGCCCACAAAGAGCAAACGCTCCCTCCGGTAAAGACAATGGGATCTCTGGCCCTGGGTGAAGACCTAACATTCCAGTTGGGCAGGTCAGTCACCCGACTGAGCAACCACCCCTGCAGAAGGTACATCTACCCCAAGCCCTGCTGAAGAGATAGAATAATTATCCCTTTGTCAGATAATGTGCTTTTTCTTCCTAGAATGCTCAACCCCAAGTACTTCTGTGCCATAGTCATTGGGGGTTCTGTTGGGTCTGCCCATCCTTCTTCATCAACTTTTCCTTTTTCTTCTCTTTCTTTTTTTTTTTTTTAAGAATTTTTTTTTAATTTATTTATTTTTATCTCAATCACAGGTTGGGTACTTTGAATCCCAGGCGTAGCCCCCTCCCCCATTCCCTCCTACCCTCCCACTCCCTCCCTCATCTCCTTCTTCCCCGCCCCCTCCAAGTCCACCAGCAGGGGAGGACCTCCTTCCCTTCCATCCAACCCCAACTTATCATGTCTCCTCAGGGCT
>CM053758.1:26244590-26293912 GCA_028658305.1 Pachyuromys duprasi
GATCCGCCGGAGGACTCACACCCTGACTGAGTTTTTGCTCCTGGCGGACTCACACACTGACTGAGTTTTTGCTGGCAGAAGAGCTCGGCCTGCGCCCCTGCAGTGTGTGGACTGGTCAAAATGGTCCCCCAATCTACTCAGCCTGTGGTGTTTCCCACGATCTGTTCGTGCCCGCCGCACACCCGTGGGTTGGTGCAGGACTGGGGATCCTCCCAGCTCCGCGGGCGGACTCACACACTGACTGAGATTTTGCTGGCGGGGCGTTTGGCTTGCGCCCCGGCAATGTGCGGACTGGTCAAAATGGTCCTCGAATCCACTCAGTCTGGTGTGGTTCCGATGATTGGACCGAACCCGCAGCACACCCGTGGGTCGAAGCAGAACCCGGGTGCAGTGTGCGCTAGTAGGGCGCAGTTCAGTGAAAACAGCACCTGGTTCCTCCTGAGACTGCCCGGGAGACTGTGTGATCCAGTCTATAATGGCGGGTGCGGGCGCCCAGCGCAGCCGCTCGTCCAGATCAGAGCTGTGCGCCGCTGGTCACAGGGAAATTTCTCCAGGTAATAACTGGGTGTCCCTAGGGTTTTCCCACTTGATTTTCTCACCTTAGGAGTTACGCTCACCTGGCACTCACAATGCTGGCGTTTTAGGTCCCAGAGTTCAGTCTCCTGGTCACTGTGTTGTTTCTGCTCTCCTCCTCAGACACAGTGTTCTCTCGTGGCAGCCATTTGTGGCGCTCTGACTCCTTTTCTTCTCTTTCATCTTTTTCTTTTGGATGCTGGTCAGAGTCTAAGAACGCTTTCCCGTATACTTTGGGCTTCTACTCTCCCTAAATCTCCCCTCCCCACCATGTGGTTGCCTGTCCACAGCATGGCTGACCTGTGTGCCTAACTCAATATCACGGCTTCCTTTTTCCTTTTCTCCATCTCCCTCATCCTAGAAGCTGCTTAGATTTATAGCTTTCCTGACTTGAAGTTTATTTTTTAAGACTAACAGAATTATCCTGATGATTTAGCAAGAAAAGAAAGAATGGGGAGAGGAAGAGAGGGAGACGGGACAGAAGAAGGATAATTGGATGCTGGGCAAAGTGATTGCTGCACACACATGACAAGCTGAGTTCAGACCCCAGCATCTACACAGAAGCCAGACGTGATGACACACCTGTAACCTCAGTGTTAGGGGATTGAGCCAGAGACATCTGGATGCCCAGGGCCCACTGGCCAGTGTCGCCCTAACAGTGAGCTCCAGGATCATTGAGAAACTCCAACTCAGAAACTAAGGTGGAGGGCAATAGAGGGAAACAACACACATCCATTCACAGATGTGAGTGCACGCACACGTCACACACATGCATACACCACAAGACAAGTTACAGAAATGAATCAAGGAGTGGAGTGGCCATTTGTGGTGTACAGTCGCCAAGTCTCGTTCCGAGGAAATCTGTGTCTGGAATGTCTATATTAGGAGACACCACAGATCTCCACATCTGACTCGAGAGGTCAGGCTTGAGTTCAGCTGTTTCCCGGAAAGGTAAGTGTTGATAGTGAGCCCACACCTGGGGGAACGAGTTCAGTTCTGTGCTGTTCAAATTGGAGAGCACAGGGAGGATCGGGTGGCCAGGACGTGGCAAGAGCGCAAAGCTAATCCCACAGAGGACCTATACAGCGGCAAAGGCGATCCCCCTGGAGAAGAAAAGGAACGAGAGTGCGCACATCTCCTCCAGGTTGTCACAGGAGAAGGAAAGCATTTTATTTCATAATCACTCAGAGCAGAGTGAAGACTGCTGGCGGAAAGCTGAAGAGAGACAGGTTTCTGTCCAGCGTGATTTAGCAATTAGAGGACTCTGGCCAAGGAGGCATGATAGATAATCAGCTCCCTACCACAGGGAGTGGAAAAAACAGCCAGGGTGGGCAGGGTAGGGTGGAATTACTGGCAAAAAACAAAACAACAACAACAACAACAAAAAAAAACACCTGCATTTGATAGAAAGCAAAAATGGGTATAATTTAAAATATTCTTTCCAGGAGAAAATTCTGTAATTGTAAGACATAGTTATACTAAAGTATGGATGGATTCTTTCAAGGAGGTGTGCTGTATTCAAACAGATATGCTAACAGAACTATCTTTCTTTCTCTTCCTGTTGCTATGATAAAATACTCAGGCAGAAGCAACTTGAGGGTTTATTTGGCTCACAGTTCCGGGCTTCTGTCTATCAGGACAGGGAAGCCACTGCAATGCTGGGGTGGGGTGTCTCGGGGAGCTAGCCACACTCATCTGCCATCAGGAGGCAGAGAACAGCACCTGCTGCCATTCAGCTCCTTTCCTTCCTTCATTCAGTCCAGGATCCCAGCCAGGGGATGGCACCACCCGAGGTGGTCAGGTCTTCCCTCTTCAGTGAACAGTCAAGATAATTTCCCACAGCTGTGCCCAGAGCGCCATCTCCCAAGTGATCTGGATTCTGTGAAGCTGACAGGATTAAAATGACCTGTGTAGTGGAAGTTCTGGTTTCTTTTAAAACTCAGTTATGCTATGTAAATATGTTCTTGTTCTAGTCCCAGGTGTGGGGGACGGGGCTGCTTCAGTTTGGCCACAGCTGTTAACTATGATGGCCCCATGTCCTGGCAGGGGCATGATCTTTGCCAACTGCAGATAGTTTACTTCTGAGGACCCTGAGAGCGTATGAATACCAGAGGCGGGAGAAAGTGGAGGGAGGGGTGCTCCTCTGAGAAAGAGGAAAGGGGGCTGCTTCCTCCCTACTGCTCCTGGTTGCTGTTGATGCAGTTTGACAGGAAGTTGGAGATATCCTAAAATGACGATTGGACTTGCCCCAAGAAACTACATCCCTAACCAGCAGGAAGTAGTAAAGACATATAAGCTGCCCCTTTCCCCTCTAACTTTCTCTCTCTCCTACCTAGTGTTGGGGGTTTGGAAGGGATTGGGGTGGATAAAGTTTGGAAGGGAGGTAGAGGCATAAGGAATCCAAATAAAATAGATTAAAAAGTACGAAGTAACAGACCTGTGAGCACCAGTGAGTGAGTTTAGGTTCTGCCTCTAGCCACTAACAACATGCAAATATCCCCCAAGGAGTAGATCCAGTTTCCAGTTTGAAAGAAGACAGGGGGGTGGATGGGTGTGCCTTCACATTCTGTGTCATAAAGACATGCTTGTATGTGTATAAAGAGAGATCAGCACATACATGTTGTTCAGTTAGCTCACATACACTGTTAACGGTATGTACTGAGATTAACCCCCATGTCCAGATGTCCCTAGAGGAGTATGAGGTTGACAGCAACGGAAACTGACTAGACTCAGAAATACAAGAGGTGCCTGAGCCCAGACACACACAGGAGGAGGGAAGAGTATAAGGGATGACAGCAAGAGAAGCACAGACATTGGGTGTCTGTGGGGCAAGCCTGAGCTCCAGAACGACTGACTGCAGCACTGTAGGCAGCTGGAGATAAGATGATACCGATTTTTAGGATCCAGATATTTAGAGACTCTCTAAATAAAGCACAGTTTTAAAAGCCCCGTTCCTGCCTCTGCGCATTGGCATCTGCAAGTGACCAATAATCACAAGCTGCAGTGTTCTGGTGACAGTTTCACAGAGGAGGAAGGAAAGAAGCCACGAGCAGCATCTGCATCACTCAGCAGCACTCCACATAGGCACACCAGCACTTCCCCTTGGGTCTACACGGCCTCAGGGCCAGTGCTTGAGTACAGGCTCCACTGTCTGCCTGTATCTATGCGAGAGCAGCCATCACCTCCTTAAATCCTTCCAACCTGACCTGGTCCCTCCATTGTTATCCTGGGATGGGACACAGGTGAAGCTGCCCATGCAATTGACCTTCTGGTACAAACCCCTATCATCTTCATAGAAGGTGAACACACTATAAACCATGTGTCCAGAACAGCTGTGGCCAAGCTGTGCAATTTGTGCCCAGGCCAGTAGGTTTTCTCCTCGGGGTTCCATTAGCTTCCCAGCTCACAAGTTTGGGGGTGTTCTGCACCGAGGCTGCCTTGTGCAGAAGCAATCCATTATGCATGCTAAAAGCTTCTTCCTTCCCATGGTGCATTGGCATGGCATCCAAATGGAGGGGAATTGCAGTGTGGGAGCTTTGGTCTTAAGATTTTCTGATATATTCAAAGGAAGATTATGCTAAAATGAGGAAAATATCTTTTCATCAGAAGACCATGTTTAGAATTTTCCATATCATTTCACCCTCTGTGATAATTTAAGCCAATGGAGTACATAAGATAATAGTAATAAAATAATAATAGTAGCAATAATAATAGCAAAATAACAATATACCATCTTTCTGAAACACACAGAATATGTTTAAGCAGTGGCTGAGAAGCCTCTCATAATAGCTTCAAGTGGGTCTCTTTTCCAAGACCAACAGGAACTAACAGCTATAGTTTTCTGAAGAACTAGTATAGAGAGCTGCAGTGTGTGCAGGAGGAAGACTGGATGGGCCGTGATAAGATGATCCGGGTGTAAGAGATATGCTTAATAAATATAAGCTGTGGTCCTCTATGAGGCATTCACCATACAGAGATTAAACTATAGACACGTCCTCGGCCTCAGGCTGTTCAGCAGGGGTGACAGACTCCTGAAGTAACAACCCACAGAGTGAGGAAGCAGGGCTGCCTTCCACATGTGCAATCAGCCAGCCTGAGGGCTCAGCTGCCCACTCTTTGGTTTACTTGGGAAAGCCTTTGAACCTCTCCATGCCTCCCTTTCTTTGCTCAGAAGATGAGGATGGCAGTGAGGAGCTCAAGTGTGTAAAGGGGCTCAGAAGCGTGTCTGCTGTGTACTAAGTAGGCAAGCCATCCTTGGCATTACCACAGGTAAGATGTGTGGTTCAGTGGCCAGCTGCTCACCCAAAAGCAGAGTTTGGTGAACACGACACGGCACTTTGTCTCTATCTAATTGCAGAAAATGGCTTGTCATATACATGTACATACACTAAAGTTCATGCTGCATACATGTGTGTATACTAAATGCCACAGCGTGGGCATATCTGTATATTAAATGCTATGCTGTTTGCATAAACACATTAAATAGCATACTGTGGATATGTGCACTCATTTAATGACATGCTTTCCACATGCACATAGATTAAAGGACATGTTGTATGCGTATACATGATAAATAACATGATGTGGAGGCTGAAGAGATGGCTCAGTGGTTAAGAGCACTAGCTGCTCTTCCAGAGGATCTGGGTTCAATTCCCATCATCTACATGGCAGCTCATACATATCTGTAACCCCAGTTTCAGGGGATCCCAGGCCCTCTTCTGGTCTCTACAGGCACCAGGTGCACATATGGTACACAGAAATACATGCATACAAAACACACAAATCCGTAAAATAAATGAATGTTAAAATAACATAATGTATACATGTATATATGCATGTATATAGATCTAGCTTTATTGACATCTCCCTACGTACACACATTAGATGGACTGTTGTATGCATACACACATTAAACGGTGTGCTTTATACATGGTCATATATTTAGCAGTATGTCTACATGTGCATACACTAAAAGACATGCTGTGTATGTGGACATAAAGACATTAAGTGGTCTGGAATATGTCATTGGGATGGTGAGCAATGAGTGGAAGTAGCAGATAAGACAAAGACAGTCAAAGGTCATTCCACAGAGAATCTTCTTGGTCGTGCTGAGAAGCCCGAGTGCTTTGTTTGTGTGTTAGAAACTGCTAGATGTTAGAGAAACCACATAATCAGATTTTCAGCTTGAAAGAGAGTTGCATGGGGCAAGCCAGGGCGAGCTGGCAGCCCAGAGGAGGCTGATGCAGTCTTCCGCTTAGGAGATGAGGAGGCAGAGCAGACATGATCAAGAGAGAATCGAAAGACATTTAGGATTGCCAGTTCGGGATGACAGACCAAACATGAATTTTCATCTCCATTCCTTCCTCAAACCCCCATCAAAACAGCTGCATGCTACTGAAATCACATATACAGCCTACAACAAAGAAAAAGAAGAAAGGCAGATAGCACTTATATTAGGTTTTTTTTCTGTTGCTGTGATAAAATGCTATGATCAAAGACAACTTATGGAAGAAACAGGGTTTGGGGGCTCATGGTTCCAGATGGAAGAGAATCCATCATGGCGGGGGCGGCACGGGAGCAGAGCAGACATGGTGGCTGGAGAAGGAAGCAGAGAGATCACACTGCAGCGACAGGCACAAAGCATGAAGAGTGGACTATGACCCCTCAAAGCCTGGCCCGCAGTGGTGTACGTCCACCAGTAAGACTGCACCTACCAAACCCACCCAGACGGTACCTGAGCCCAAAGCAGCCATTTCTCACTCATACCACCAGAGCAATAAACGCTTGCCATCCCAGAAGCCCACCATCACATGGTGATGGATAGGGAAGCCGGGGACACTAGATTCCAGCACATGGTGAAACTGAGGCCCACGCAGTCTGCACCAAGGAAGCTCACAGGTCGGAGACAGAGGGAGGTGGAAACACCAGTCAGCTGACAGAGCTGAGACACAGATCTGCTCCCCCTCACTAAGGAGCGTCCTTAGCCTCCAGGGCCAGGAATCCCTGGGCCAGCCACATACGAGATTTTGACTGTACTGGTATCTACATTCAAAAGTAGGATCTAAGGTTAAAATTAACTATGTCTTCACGTTTCATTTTATTTCACACACAGTTAGTAGCATATTGGTGGATACAATATTGATGTATATTGCTTTGGACTACATGATGATAAAATCAGAAGAAGCAATATGATTAGCATATTCCTTACCTCACACTTCAGGTTTATGAACTATACAACGCCAGTCTCTCTAACACACAATACATCGCAGAGCTTACCCTCTTGCCTTACTTTTCCTCGGTGCCATTGACCAACCTCTCCTCATCCTTACATCCCTCTATCCTCCCCAGTCTTTGGTAACCATGATTCTGCTCTTTACATTGGTGGAATCAACTTGTTTGTGGTCTATATTAGGAACAAAATTAGCTGTAATAACATAATTCATTTATCTGAACCTAACCAAAATAGTATTGTTTCAAAAGGTATTCAATATAACAATTGCTGATGAGACCTTTTGCATTATTTCTTTTTAAAATATGCTGCGCATTCACATTTGCAGTGCATCTCAGCCCAGCTGCTGCCCTGTCCAGGAAAACACTCAACCCGTCATCAGATAGCATATGATCTACAGATGACAAGTAGGTTCCCATACCCTAGCCATTCCGAAAGAAATGCAAAGGCTCTCTATACACAATAGAATGTGCATTTTGGAAAACAAGTTACAACTAATTTTTGGATCCTCCGTTGAAGTTTCAGCTCATGCTTCCTGTTCTCTCTCTTCTCCTTTCTGTACCCTCTCTCCCCATCCCTTCCCAGCAGAAGTGAACAAACTTGTGCCAACGCATGCTCAGTCCTCCATGATGCTTTGCCACTCCACAAGACCAGAAGGAAAGGAGCCTAATGACCATAAAATGAAGCTTTAGAAACCTTGAACAGCAACACGCCTCTCTCCTTTCAGCTGACTCCCTCAGGTACTTTGTCACCATGATGGAAGACTCACTAACACAGACGACCTTCTCCAAACGTGTGAGAAATGTCGATATCACGGAAACAGACTGACAGCCTGAATCGACACATACACATACAAAACATAACAATATCACATATATAAAAGATAATCAGCTCTTCAGACTTCAGTCCATAGCCAAATGGCCCTAGTGCTTTGTCTCTAGGACCACGTAGCACATACTGGAATAAAACTGTCTACCATGAAATAGAGAGAGAATGTTCCTGAGACCATCCACCAAAGACTTCCCCTAAGCTCCTCCTCGGAAAATTTCAGCCACTTCCTTCCCAATAGTACTAAGTCTCTAATACCACAGGCCTTGCCCCTCCACCCCTCCACCCCTCCGCCCATTCCACTCAGCAGTCCAGAATGCTCCAGGCCAGCTAGCACATGCTTCTGTAGGTAACACTCTTTGTTGAATATTTCCAGAAGTTTCATGGACTGGTTATGACTGTCTTCCTTGTAATAAGCGGCTTTGCTGAAGATTATAGGATGGAATTAGGACCCAAACCCAGACTGGGGTGCCAGTTCTCTTCACCGTAACACATTGTCTCTCAATCTCTCTGAAATGCGGAACTGCTGTCGAGAGTTAGAATGGAAGGAAGAGGTGGGTGGTAGTCACTTTTTAAGCTGGTTCCAGGCAGAAGGAGCTCCTTCTAATGGCATTTCCATAATTAGAATGCATTTTATTCTGATAGTTATAATTTAGGCAATTGCAGTGACATTCAGCTGAAACCTGGCATACAAGATGTTCATTTCTCTTAAAAGTTCACTTTTAATTGGCCTCAGTCCTTTCCAAGTCTGAGAGAAGAACAGAGTGTACATTTCTGATGTCCCAGTGTTGACGTCTGTTTGACGCTCAGTCCCTAGAGTTTACTCTGTGTAGAATGGGGTGGTGAGGCAGATAGGGAAGAAAGACAAAAAAGAAGGAGGAGTCTTGTCAGACAAGAGGCACGCTGCAGTGCACCCTCCTCTCAAGGGCCTCGGGAATCATAAGTGAATTCTGAATACCTACCACATGGAGCAGGCAAAGGTACTGACGATGAAATTGCACTCCCTCTTTCCTCAGACTCTCCAAGGACAGAGAAGCTACAAACTACGAAGCCCACTTCTCGGGATGTCCATCCCAGCCAGGTCCCCCACCTCAGTAAAAGTAGGAGCGCCCAGGAGAAGTCCGTGGAGTTTCGGTGGCCTTCTGAACTGAAGTAATGTCCCAACTGGTGAAAATTACGTTGAATAGAGAAAGCCTGGAAACTTTCCAGGGCGGCAGTTAGAAGGGAACAAAAGGAGCTGACCTCCGCTCCAGTACCTGCTTTCTGTGTGACCTCTGTGAGCCTCAGTTTCTCAGGCCCACACTGAGAGAACCCCAAGTTTGTTGTAGGAACTGAGAAGCAGTCTCTGGCCTACCTCCTCCTTCAACACCAGACGAAGTATTCTGACACCGTGTTAAATAAGTATAGAAGTGAATAAGAATCAGAACTTATTTCTCAGGGACAAAATGCTGAGCCAAAGCTCGGGGCTGGAGAGATGACCCCACAGTTGAGAGCACACACTGCCCTTGAGAACAGGAGCTCTGTCGCCAGCGTCTATGTGGGACAGCTCAGCCTGCACACACACACACACACACACACACACTTTACAAATTAAAATCTTTTTAGAAGAAAAGAAGAAACCTACAAAGAACATCGGGACAAATTTTCCTCAAGAATGTTTGTCAGTCCCAAGTAACTTCAGTCCCAGCAGATTATAGAAAAGGAGAGACAGGCTTTGGATTATCCAACATGGGGAGTCTGGTGGGAAAGCTACACCTGTGTAAAGTTCACAATTCAAAGAGCCATATTCTCAGTGCAGGGATGGGCTGTAAGCAATGAAGACAGTGTCCTTCAGAACTTGGAAATGACAAACATTTCTGATAATTTTAACGACAAACTCGGGCCATAACAGGTATTTATGGCTTAAATTGATATTAGCTGGATTTTCCACAAGACCTAGAATCTGATGACAGTCCTTCTTTAACAGTGCCTCAGCAGCTGGTAACAACAAATACAAATATCTAGAGAAAAACATCTTCCACCAGAACTCAAGCAATCCCTACAATGCACAAAGAAACAAAACACCACGAACAAAAGCAGCAGAGTCCACATCAACCTTGTTACATGCATAGAGTCTTCAGGTTGTCATCTAATTTGATTCGGTCTGCTCTGCTTGGAGACTGTGAAAAATGGCCCAAGGGATGGTCCAGCAGGCTTGCCAGCAAGCCTGAAAACCTGGTTCCACATAAAAGAACTGATTCCATTCCACAAGTTGTCCTCTTTCGTCTCTATAGCATGCCACAGTACACACACATGCACACACACATACACACACATGCACACACACAGACACACACATGCACATATACACAAATACATAGCTGTAATTTTTAAATAAATTTTTAAAAAGACAAGAGACAATTAAAAGCAAGACTGGATATCAAAAAGAAGAAAATATACCATTTACAAACAAAAATGTAAGATGCAAAAGCAAAAATTAATAAACGGGCAAAACATTATTAGATATGCATAAAGAGTAATGTTTCTCAACTGTAAGAGAAAGCCACAAATTTGGGGGAGAAATTCTCAAAATGTAACAAAGGTTTAAAAATTCAAGTAAGAGCTTGAGGTTACAGGTGAAGGGATATCTACCTTACAGCTCACTGACTTTTCAAAGAGAAAAGGAAGAGGGAAAAGCATGAGCTGCCTAGAGGAGGCAGCTTTTGGATGTGTGAAAGGCCATTCACCTTCTGATACAGCAAATTCTGACAATAATTAAAACAAAATCTGCTCTTGGATAATAAAAAAAGAATGGTTAATCCACAAAACATCTAAGACAAAATATCTTTGGGGGGGAGCAATAATGAAATCCAAGGACGTTTCCAGTAAGCTCCCCGAGTACAATACTTCAGCAGTGTCTTTGCCTGGCAGAGGCTGTCATGCTCCCTGCATGGTCTGGATCTCAGCTCCGAGGGACTTAATCTTCAAATGCTACCTCTCAGCCCTTAGGACAAGTGGCTTCTTCCTGAATCTGCTAGTTCTCGAAGGGTTTCATTTTACATTGTGTATGTGTCTGTGTCTGTGTGTACATATACACATCTCTCTTCTCCCTCTCTGTCTCTGTCTCTGTCTCTCTCTCTCTCTCTCTCTCTCTCTCACACACACACACACACACACACTACAGTATGAGTTCAGAGGTCATATGACAACTTTGGGAGTCTGTCCTCTCCTTCCATCACATAGGTCCCAGGGAGCAAACATCAGGCTTGGCCTACTGAGCCATCCTGCCAGCCCCTATAGCTACTCTATCTAGACCCATTAATTTCATTTTATTGCTTACTAGCCAATCCCTAACTACCGTAGTCAAACATTCTTTCTATTAAACTTTCCCTATTCAAAGTAATGTGTGGTTTAGGGAGAGAAAGGAGTAAGTGAATTTCAAAGGCTGCCATGTCCTTCTTAAATCTTCCTCAGTCTGACACCTAGAAGGTAAATCTCCAGGACATTGCCCCTCTGGTCCCTTCCTGGCACCCCCAGATGGTAGCATGCTGAAACTATAAGCTTTGGAGTCAGATGAACTCATGCATAAGTCACAACTTCTGCCAGTTGCCAACTGTATCCTTAGAGAAATGTCTTAATCTCTCTAAGCCTGTTTCCTTACTTCAAAACTGATGTAATAATGCCCTCACTCACGGGCTATTAAGACTTAGCTGAGACAACCTATCTAAAACTTCCTGGAGCATAGCTGGTCCTCTATCTCCTTCCAAGAAAGTGCACTAAAAAGATATCTTACCCATCAAGCCAAGATCCCTGCCCTCCCTCTCCCAGACTTTACGCCCTCTTGCAGAGGGCCTCCGCTGCCTTGAGAGCCTTGCATTCTTCTAATGGATTTACCTAATTAGCTGATGTCTGCACATTGCTCAGAGGACAAAATGCTGAGTCCATTCTTTCTATCACCTGCTTCTCTTCCCTCCCTAATGGATTTCTAAACCTTTACATCAGAGCCCTGGGTGTCTCTTTGACCCTCACGAGGTAAGATCTGAGAGAGATCAACTGTCCTGAGCCAAGGATGAGGTGGCAAGGTACGATGAATGCTTACATACTCTCTGAGGATGCCTGCTATGCTGTGAGTGTTAAGCCAGCCTGGATGTTGGCACTCACTATGCGCTATGTGATATGTAGGGGGGGGGGGGCATCAATACTTTTCTCTGATCTACAGCATAATCCAGATATCGATGTGGGTCAACTCTGCTACCTCCCCACCACGCGTTTGAATCTAGCCAGTCTGAATGAACACCAGATAGAACCTATGCTAATTCAGTCATTCGGCCATTCCATTAGGCACACAAACTGAGTGTTCTATGTGCAAAGCTCAACATGGGGACCTCGGTCAGCAAAATGGAGATTTCACCTCTGTTTTCTTGGAGTTCATTAAAAAAAAAAAAAAGCAAGTGAATTCCCACAATCTCAGCTGTTGGGAGGCCTCAGAGATCGTCCTGTGCATCTTCCCTCTACCCTAGGACTTTGGATGTTTTTTAGAATGGGGAATATTCACTTTGGGGGGGGGTTCCACAGGAAAAAGCTGAGCATCAGAAAATTCTGCTCCTGCAGTGAAACTTTCCTCTATACATAAAAGAAAAAGGTAACTCTTCCAATTCCTAAAGCAAACAGGCAAATCTAAGCTGCAGATGTGTGAGACAACTACGGTGGCCCAAGACCGTTGTCATGGGAGAGGGCTCTCTGAGCGCTTCATGACCGAGATGGCATTATACGCCTGGGTTGCGACCTTGCACTAATGTTTTCTGAACCCAAAGTCAGTCCCCCAGAGAGAAGGCCTGCCACTTCCACAAAATGATTCATAGATGCTGCCCCCTACCCCACTCCTGTGTGTAACTAAAACTTCTTAATGCAGTGTAAAGACAAACCGGAGAAGGGCTTGACAGCCAGAGAGGAGTGGGTAGATCATGTAGAACTTGGAACCAAGGGATGGCAGGGTTGAGTTCTCTGCTTTTTATTTCTGCCTCATATATCATGTGGAGCTAAAGAAGGCAACTTGAAAATGCCAAACGGTGGAGGTAATATGAGCTGTGACAAAATTTACACTTTCTAGCAAAAAAGAAAAAAAAAAAAAAGCAACAACATAAGACAGAACTTTTAGCCAATAAGCACTCTCTTCAAATCTGTGGTCACATCCTCAGTCGCACCAGGAACCTAGACTTCACTCTTGCAAGGCTGTAACAGGACAACTGTGTCTGTCAGGACTCTTTAGAGAAACAGAACTGGTGTAGGATACACAAATACCGTACATGGATATTTTTTTATGTTTACAAAGTACATGCATATTTATTTGTTATTCATTGAATGCTTTCTATATGAAAAACAACTGTAGAAGTGACAGGTTTTCTACCTTCCTTTTTTTTACTAGTTACAATTTATTCACTTTGTAACCCCCCTGTAGCTCCCTCCCTCCTCCCCTCCCAAACCTACCCTTCTCGTGCCCCTCCCCCAGTCCACTGATAGGAGAGGTCTTCCTTCTGATCCTAGTCTATCAGGTCTCATCAGGAGTGGCTGTATTGTCTTCCTCTGTGGCCTGGTAAGGCTGCTTCCCCCTTAGGGGGAGGTGATCAAAGAGCAGGCCAATCAGTTCATGTCAAAGACAGTCCCTGTTCCTACTACTATGGAACCCACTTGAACACTGAACTGCCATGGGCTACATATATGCAGGGGTTCTAGGTTATCTCCATCAATGGTCCTTGATTGAAGTATCAGTCTCAGAAAAGATCCCTGTGCTCAGATTTTTTTGGTTCTCTTGCTCTCTTGTGGAGCTCCTGTTCCCTCCAGGTCTTTCTATCTCCCCCATCTTTCATAAGGTTCCCTGCATTCTGCCCAAAGGTTGGCCATAAGTCTCAGCATCTGCTTTGATACTTTCAGAGGCCCTCTGTGGTAGGCTCCTGTCCTGTTCCCTGTGTTCTCCTTCTTCTGATGTCCATCCTCTGGCCCTCGGGGCTGTGAAAGCTGAGATGTTCTAGGATCTGCCACCTACAAACTGGAAAAAACAGAAAAGCTGGTGATGTTATTCAATCTAAATCTAAAGGCCAGCAGGAAAAGGTGGATGTCTTACCTAAAGAGGAGAGAATAGGCATCCCTCTGCCTTTTTGCTGTTCGGGCCATCGGTGGAGCCTCCCCACACTGATGAGGGCAGGGCTTTTTCCTGTTTACTAATTCAAACGCTGTTCTCTCCTGGAAATGCCTTCCCAGACAGAAACCGAAATAATGTTTTACCAATTACCTGGGCATCTCTTGGCTCAGCTGACACATACAATTAATCATCAGATACCCTGGCACCACATCCATTGTAGTGTCAAAGGACAAGCAGAGCTGAGACTTGCCGCCCCACCCCACCCCGGAAGTCCAAAATGAAATGACCTCTCCTGTGCTCCCCTCTGAGGGGAGACCATGTGGGAATTCTGGACGTCCACCCTATCTGGCACTGATCTATCACTGATAGAGTGATAGCAAAGGAAACCTAGTGAGAGTCTAGGTTGCTGCTGGTTCCCAGTAGATAGGAAGCTACCTCCCAGGGGTCAACAGGAGCTGAAAAAGAACATGTGCTTCCCCCTCTTAACATTAACAAAGCTTCAGACCTTCCTGCTTGCCAGAGCTGTGACAGAGAAAACCCATTTAAAATAGACAGTTTGGATAATCCAAATTGAGAACTTATCACATAAAATCCAAATTTTTTTCTGAATTAACTGAAAATCTCTCATCATACAAGAACCAAGAAATCTTCATTTCATTAAAAAGTATAATCAAAAGATGCCAACTCCAAGAGAAACAGTGTAAATGTTAAAGGTATTGGTCCAAGATTTTAAAGGAGCTAAGGTTTCTTTCATGTGGTTGGTTGGTTGGTTGGTTGGTTGGTTGGTTGGTAGTTGTTGGTGAGCAGTTACAAACATCCTTGATGAAAAAAGAAACCATCAGGAGAGAAACAAAATAGTTCATGAAAGACAGAAATTTGTGAACTGAAAAATATAGTTACTAAAATAAAAATCTCAATAGATTCAACAGCAGAATGGAGCAGAGAGGAAAAATCAATGTAGCGGAAAATACAAGAAAAAAAATACCCAATCTGATTTTAAAAGAAACAAACAAGCAACCCAGTGTGGTGGTGCGCGGCTCTAATCCCAGTACTCGAGTGGCAGAGGCAGGCAGCTGGCTCTGTCGGCCTCCGCTCACAGTCAGCCTGGTCTACAGAGTTAGTTCTAGGACAGCCAGAGCTACAGAGTGAGGCCCTGTCTCAAATTAAAAGAAACACTTTTTCAGAAACTGGGAGACTGTAACCAAATGGCTGACAACAAAGTCCCTGGAACCCCAAAAAAATGAGACAAAAGAGGGGGGGATATAAAAAAAATACATTCAAAGAAATAATGAATGAAAACTTCCAAAATTAGGAGAAAGGTACAAACCTAGTTTATGAGAAGTTGAATGAACCCTGACACAGGTTAAACTTGAAGTAATCACCAGAGTGCAATTAACATTCTAGACGCTAAGAAAACATACACAAAACTTAAGTACAATGAGAGCACCATACCTTGTGTATATTTAAAGGGAAGCTTAAATGACTAGATTCCTTGCTCAAGGCTATGAAGGACAAAAGAAAGTGGCTCCTTTTTTAAATTTTTTTAAAATTTATTTATTTTTTATTAATCACAGTTTATTCATTTTGCCTCCCTCAGCCCATCCCAATCTCAAGTGGCTCCTTCTTGAGAACTGATTTTTAAACAGAATTGTCATTCCCAAATTCTTTCTGTGGTGAGAATTATCAAAGAGAGAGGAAGAAATTGAGAATTTTTCAGGTGAAGGAAAATTAAGATGTGTCATCAACAAATCTACCTCAAAATAATAACTAGAGATGTTCTTTCAAACAAACAAACAAACAAAAAGATGAAAGGGGAAATTCTGAAGTGTAGCGGAGGGAAAGGGAGACGGTAGAACACACGTGGGAAAAACAACAGGAAGGACAGAGAAGGGATGAGAGCTTCTTGCGCTCTCTAAACCACACCAGCGTGAGCTAAAAATTAAAACACCTTCAAATTGGGTTCTAAACAAACATAGAAGAAATGTGTAAGGCAATTCTATTGAAAGTGGGCAAGGTAAAGGACATGAAAGCAGACAGTATTTCCTCATTTTATTCAAACTGGTAAAATAATGGCATTAGCAGATGGGTGTGTGTCTCTCTCTTTCTGTGTGTGTCTAATTTTTAACTAATCACTAAAAATCTCACAAAGATTAACACTTTATTTTAAAAAAAAACCACCACACGGAGCTAGAGGATGACTCCAGGGGAAAAGTGTTTACACAACCATGAAGACCTGGGCTTGATTCCCAGCACCCATGTAAGAGCTAGGCTCAACCCTGCACATCTGTAATCCCAGTGCTGGGATCTGGAGACTGTGACAGGGAGATCCCGGGGACTTTGGCCAGCTGGTCTACCTGAAACAGTGAGCTCAGGTTCAGGGAGAGACCCTATCCTAACTATGATGTGGGGAGCCATAGAAGCATCTGGTGTTGACCACAGGCATGCATGTGCCCATGTGCCCACACATGTATACACAGCCAAATACAACACACATGCAAAGTAAATAAATCTACAGATAAACCAAAACAGAATTCCAAAATTTGTTCAATTAGCCCATAAAAAGGAAGAAAAAAGAAACCAGAGGAAAAAAAGATGAAGAAAAAAAACCCAGAACATATTTAAATCTCAACATATCGGTAATCACATTAAATGTTGTCTTATAGTCTAAATAAATCCATTTAAAGACAGAGATTATCAAAATAGATTTTTAGAAATGACCCAAACATATAATGCCTGTAAAAGACTCAATGTAAACATCAACATAAGATGAAATTAAGTGGATTTTTAAGTATTACTCAAATACTAAGCAGAGGGAAACATAAGAGACTATATTGATACTACAGCTGACCTCACTGCAAAAAAAAAAAAATCTGAGACTTTATAAAATAATATGAGCTGCAATCTACTAATCCACTAAGGAGAAAAAATAATGCTAAATGAACATGTCCCACATGTCGGGGTAAAATTTGTGAGGTGAACGCTGACATAAACTAAAGGAAGAACGGGCAACTCCAAGAGCGGTTTTTGGAGACAGGGTCTTCCTGTGGAGCCTCAAAGTGGCTGTCGCCCTGCCTCAGGCATCATCATCCTCTCAGGAGTGTGCCGCCTAGCTTAACAAGAATATAGTTGGTGGTTTCAGCATCTTATTCTCGGCCATTTATAGAGCAAGTGCTCAGAAAAATCATAGGAAAAAAAAAAAAGATGATGAAGCCCTTCAACCAAATGGATCGCCTGCAGGATATGTATTCACCAACATGAGCAGACACTCTTTCCTAGTGCATGTGGGACATGTACCAAGACAGACCACTCTGAGCCATAAAACAGACACCAACAGATTTAATTTTTTTAATCATGTGAAATGTATTCTCCGACCACACTGTAATAAAACTTTAAATCAATAGTGAAAATCTCTAGCCAATTGGACACTAAATCATATATTTCTAAACCACTCATGAATCAAAGAGAAAGGCTCAGAAAACTTAAAGCCCACTAAACTTAATGAAAATGGAAACCTATCAGATTTCTGGGACACAAGTAAAGAAGGCCTGGGAGATGGATTTATACTGAATCCTACACTGATGAGCAGGAAGACTCCCAAGTCAATCATCTATGGCCTCATCTCACCTAGAAAAAGGGCCGGAGAGATAAAATAGGTCAGCGTTAAAGCACTTGCCATTCAGGCCTGAATACCTGAGGCTGGGGCCCTCCAACACATGGAAAGTCAGCCACGAGCACACATTTGTAATCCCAGCAATGTTGTGGCACGATACGAGAAGCTGCAGAAACTCCTGGGTGAGCTGATCTGGTGTCACATGGATGAGGAGAGAGACAGAGAGAGAGAGTCTTACACAGGACGGAAGTGAAGGCCAATTCTCTCATTGTCCTTGGAGATGATCTCCACCTTTTAATTCCCAGTGAACAAAATCAAGGTAAAAGCCAAATGCCCTCCTGACCCCTGCTGGCCAAAGATGCCATGGCTGACTTTGCAAAGCAAAATCCCAGCTATAATTAAGGATCAAAGTAAAAGCCTAAAACAAAACAAAAAGAAAGGTGGGGGCTCATCTCAGTCGCAGAAATAAAACAGTAACCCCTCAGTCATTATAAGAAAAACGGAGATTAAAATTCTATGAGAACTTCACTTCTCATAATCTGGTTGGCAGATATCCAGAAGTTCGACAATAAATTTTCTTGGTAAGACTGTGGGGAGATGGCATTCTTCTGCTTCACTCTCGGTAATGGAGAAAGTTGCATTCCCTTGGGGGAAATTTGGCAATGTCAAGGAACAGTACATGTTCGTTCGTCTTCTAAGTCAGGATCCCATGTCTAAATCCAAAAGGAAAAAAGTAATGAATGAGGCTAGTCCTTGCAGAAGCATTTGGGTTTGGTTAGTTTTGTATTTGTTTTCATTTCTTGGAACAAAATATCATGTAGCCCAGGCCTTGACTTTCTGGTCTTGCTATATGCATGCACCATACCATCCAGTTTACGTTGCAGAAAATTTTGTGAACGCAAAAATTAGAAAGAGCTGCAAGGATCTGTATACAAAAAAATGTATGGCATTTGTCTCTGAGCCACATATAATTATATGAGTCACCACATATAATTATAAATAATATAATATAACAATATAATATTATAATATAATATATTTTCCAGTTCTATTCATTTTCCTACAAATGTTATAACTTCATTCTCCTTTATGGCTGAACAAAATCCATTATGTATAGATAATTTCCATTATCCACTCATCAGGTGATGGACACTCAGACTATCTATGTGCTATTGCTAATAGCATTAAACATAAATAGGCAAGCATCTCCTTGGTAGGATACCAAGTTCTTTGTGTGCATGGCTGAGATTGATACAACCACAGGGTATGGAAGCCCTATGTTTAGTTTTTCGAGAACTCTCCATCCTGGCTTTCATCCGCTGCACAGTTTACAATCCCACCAGCAGGGAACTGAGTGTTCCTCTTTCCTTACTCCCTCTTTAGCATTTGTTGTTCGTTTCCTTGGCGAGAGCCACCCTAACTGAAGTAATGCAGAATCCCAAAGTTGTTTCAATTTGCATTTCCTTGGTGGCAGGAAATAATGTATTGGTCATTTGTACATCTCTTGAGAATTCTATGTTCAGTTCCTCGGGCATTTGGTCTTTTCCTTGTTGTTTAGGCTTTAGAGTTCTTTATATATTTTGGAGAGAAATTTATGTCAGGTGTACAGATGCCTTCATCACAAGATGCAGAGCAATCAAGCTGGGACTGTGATGGAAACGTCCTCCCTGCTGTTTAGCCCTCCCAGTACCCAGAGGTGCGACGCAGGCTGCTGGGGGAGACGGTCATCCACCGTCCCACTCGGCAGCGGAGGCTGCGCACAGTAATACCTACCAACCACTAGGCGAGGCAGGTCCACTGACGCAGTGATGGAGGAGGACATGCTGGATTTCTGTGTCTCATCCTACAGTGTCACGGTGCTTCCTAAAGCGCCATCCAGCTTTTGCTGTGCAACTAGCTAATCCCCTCTGCACCCTGATCAGCCCTGGCCCCAACTGCTCTGATTCCCTCTTGAATCCTGGGCATCATCAACAACCACTTTGACCCTCAGCACACCTGGAAGTTCAAAGCATGAACACCCCCTGGAGCAACCTTGGCTAAGAATCAATGTCCTCAGCCATATAGAGTGGGCCATAGTGAGGCACATTCTCCTTAGCTCCTCAAAGTTCCTCTGTAGGCTTGAGCCCCCACTGCCCATCACAATCAACTCCACAACACATGTTTAGAGTGTTCTTCCATTTCTCATCTCCATGGTTCTTGCTACTGGTCACTCCTGGCATGAGTTACTAGGGTACCCTCATTATGTTAGACAGCCTTTTGACAAAAACTCCAATTTTAGCAAAGGATAGACTACAGAAATAGAGTCTAAATAGTCACCCCTAAGGGAAAGAGAATCAGGTGGAGATAGCAGGAATAGAAATGACATTTTACAAATAGCTTTCACATTTTTGTCTTGGCTTTTGATGTGTTTAAGTATTTCACATCATCACATAACAAAAATCAAACTTCAAAGGGTAGTCCCTAAAATTGAAAGTCAAGTGACATAAACACCCCATGTTTAACCTTGGATGAATTAACTATTACAAATGACTTTAGACATATTCTTTAATTAAAAATAAGAAGGATTCTGAAACTGTCCAGTTGTCTTATTGTTGGGGGCAGGGGGGATTGTCGCTGCTATTCTGAGACTATTATGTGCCAAACATGGGATGCGGCTGTAATTATCCTGATGTCATCTGGAGCCTGTGTTTTCAACATGGTGAGAGGAGACCCAGAGCCAGCCATGTGTTGCTTAACAACAGGGATCCTTGCTGAGAAATGCGTCATCAGGCAACTGCCTCACTACGCAAACAACCTACACTGTGATTACAAAAACAAGGTGCTCCATTCAGCCTACGAGGGGGGAAAAGTGGTTTTGTCTGAAACTGGGTCACCTCACTTAACATTACATTTTCCAGTTCCATCCATTTTCCTGCAGATCTCATGATTTCATTCTTCATGAATAGAACCGAATAAAATTCCATCATGTATATCCACCACATTCTCATTATCCATTTATTTGTTGATGGGTATCTGTACTGCTTCCATTTTCTTGCTGTGGTGAATAGAACAGCAACAATATGGATGTCCAAGTGTCTTTGTGGTGGGAGGTGGAGTCCTATGAGTGACTAGGAATAGAACAGGGGTGTAAATGTGGGTAAACCCTAAAAACCTAGAAAGAAGACCACAAGAGAAGGAAACTAGGTAATGAGGAAGGATGGAGTGCAAAGGGCATGTGGGCCATGACATAGGAAGACAGAGTTGGTACTGGAAGCACGGGGTGGGGTGGAGAGAGGAAAGGATAATTTACTAAGAGTTTGTTAAAGTCTAATGGTTTCTAGTATCTTGTGTGCTTAGGAGATGCCACTGTTAATGTGGATACTTATAGACCAAGACATTAAACCCCATATGAAGGGATGAAGCTGATGGTTTACAAAGCCAGAGGGTAAAAGGAAGAAAGAAAAAGCTCAGAGTTGCAATGGTTAATCTTGACTGTCAGCATGACAGGACTTAGGACCATACCTAGAAAGACACCCCCCACACAGACACACACCCAAACCTGAGTGACAGTGTTCGGTGCATGGGGTCCAGACTGAATAAAAACAGAGAAAAAGCAAACTGAGCCCCAACATTCGTCTTGCTGCTTCCTGGTGCAATGTAATGCGGTCCACCACCTCAGGTTCCCCCTGCTGAGGTCTCCACCCTATGGTAGAGTGCGCGCTCAGACTGGGAGCCAAAATACGCCCCTCCCTCCCCAAGCTGCTTTTGTAAGCTACTTTATCACAGTAGTA
The DNA here is from genome assembly GCA_028658305.1 of Pachyuromys duprasi. NCBI lineage: Eukaryota > Metazoa > Chordata > Mammalia > Rodentia > Muridae > Pachyuromys > Pachyuromys duprasi. The sequence continues at coordinate 26,265,719 of CM053758.1, forward strand.
AGAACAGTAACTAATACAATAACATATTTAATTCAGGTACATGTATGGTTTCTTGTTTTACTTCATGAATAGACCATTAATAAATTAATCAAATCACTAATGTGACACCCAGGCTCTTACCTAAAATGGGCAATTGTGACCATATATATTTAAGAATATAGATGTACATATATATATATATATATATATATATATATACGTAACAACAATTAATGAAAAATTTAAGCCATGGATTTGAAATGAAGCAAGAAGAGGTATTTGAAAAGGTTTTGTAAAAGGAAAGGGGAGAGGGAAATGATGTAAAGGGGAGAGGAAGATTATATTATAATCTCAAAAATAAAAGAAATAATTTTTTTAAACTAGGCCCCTATAAGGGCCAGTGAGGTAGATCAGCAGAGAAGGCCAAGCCTGAAAGCCTGAATCTGATCCCAGGACCCACACAGTGGAAGGAGAGAACAAATTTCCACGGGAACACTCAGATGTGCCCTCACACACACACAAGTAAACAAATGTCATTTATGAAATTAAAAATATGCCACTGTTAGAACTGGGTTATTCATATGTATGCTCTGTTCCCTTTTTTAAGAATAAAAGATTAAAAAGTAGTTGAATAATTTATATCAGGAAATATGATAATGTAAGTGGAAATGAAAGGCACTAAGAAAGAAAAGAACCTTTCAGAAGAAAAAAATCTACACACTAAGCAGTGTAAACGGCAGAGAGGCTTCAATGCCAGATGTGACTGCTTGCCCACAGTGAGCCCAAACCCACCCTCTGCAAGCAGACCCTTCGAGAGGCCTTTGCCTTCCGGACCAGAATGGAACTTGGCCTTGGATGGCTAGCGCGCCATGCTGCTGTGCCAGATGGTGTCCCCTTGGTGATGCTGACTAGTAACCGTTTCTAGCTCCATTTTCCTGGGCACTGCTGAAGCTTCAGGCAGTCAGGTGCCTTAACAAAGTGTGAAGGAACCAGCCAGTGAGCTCCAAGTTCCTCTGGCTTCACAGTGGTGCTCTCTGTTAGGATCTTTGCTGCCACCAGCCCAGGTAAGAACACGATTCTCTCCTCCTGGCTCAACCCTTCTTCCAGTTTACTAAGCCAACCTCCCTCTCCCACCTCCTCTGTGCCCGCATGCTCCCAGCCCTTCTCTGGTCAGCGGGGCATGGCTTCAAATCTTTGCATCATTCTTCCCTGAATACCTTCCAAATCCCTTTAAACATGTAAGCCACAAAGGTGGACATTGCTGGGAGCATTGCTTAGGATGGGTCTGATACTGCCTCTGATGATCCAGGCACAGAGCTGGCCCACGATGAGCATTCCCTCGGCTGGGGTTCCCACAGCTTCATAGCCTGCTAAAACAGCCACCCAGCTCCTACTGTCGAGCAGCCTGTTCTTGTGAACCCCAGTGGAGAACTCCCCCATTACTGATACCATCCGGCGATAGTAAGCGCAGGTTGCTGGGAAGCAGAAGGCTACTGAACAAGCTGCTGCTGTGCTTCCTTTGCTGCCCACCAGCCCTCGCTATGCCCTGGGTGGCTCTGAACACTCCCACATTACACCTGGGGGGACCTTTCTAGAGGTAAGACAAGTTGGGAAGGTTGTGATCTTTTCTAGAGAAAGGACTGATATAAGAGCTGTGACTCAACAGCAAAATATGGCTTCCTGGTACACAAGTAGAGGCTAGTAGAATTTCTACCCAGTCCTTAGCAACTCTGGGAACCCCAGGCTCCCAGTGGAGAACATCTTACTCCACAGTGCACCACATCTGCGGTCATGCTTCCTGCATGCGGCTCACACCCAGAGACAAAGGGACAAAGTAGTACATGCCCGGTTCCTTGTCCTAAACACACCAGACAAGACATGAGATGGAGGGTTACACTCACTTGTCCTCCACATGGAAGGAAACATCATAAGTACAGAAAAAATGTTCCCTCCATCAGCCTCCTGACAAATGCTGCTCAGCCCCTGCCCACACAGCTCCTGGGCCTTTCTCCGTGACTCTTGTCTATATCAAAGACTCATGCTCCACTGAAGCCTCCTGGCTTCAAGGGCTGGCATGTTCTTCAGCTTGCGTGCCTGAGAGCGTTGGGACTCCGACTCTGCCATGGGCAGTCCATAACTTTGCACAGGTCACCCCACTTATTTCTTTGTGTGACTCACCGCGCTACCCTGCAGATGGTACCATCAGAGTACCTACCCAGCAGGGCACTGTGAAGATTGCATCAGAGTCTGAGGACAGTGTGGAGCTGTCCTGTCAATGGCAATCTGTGCTGCCCACATTTAGCTAAGGCCCATTTACGGAAGGGAACAAAATGGGCTCTGTCAGGGGTTGGGGTGAGTGGGAAATCGTTTACCTTCTGCCTAGATTTGCTATAAACTTGAAATTGCTCTAAAAAAATACTTATTTAATTTTCACATCTATTCATTCATTCATTCCTTCATTTGGGGTGCCGTGGTACACGCATGGAGGTCAGAGGACACCTTGTGAGAGTCAGTTCTTGTCTTCTTCCATATGGGCCATGAAGATCCAGCTCAATCTATCAGGATTGGCGCTGAGCACCTTTACCTGCTGGGCCCCCATGCCAGCCCTAAAACAGACTTTTAAAGGAATGCTTTCCCTGGCCTCTTAGCTTGAACCTCGCTTCCGGTGGTTCCCTGGCGTCTGTCTGCTCTCTCCCAACTCTAGAGCTTTCTCCCAGTGCCCTGGGTCCCACACCCCCACCCCCAGGCTGGAGGAAAGTCGTGGAGGAATCTTCCAGTAGAAGTAGCTGTACAGGCAGCACATGTCTCCGACAGTCTGAAGAGGAAAGCAGATAACCTAGGAACGGCAGTGAAGTCAGTTCAGTGAAAGTCAGGCAGCCCTGGCCTGGCCCAGCCTAGCTTCAACCCAAGCCTGAAGTGTCTCACCCAGACACCACACTCCTTCCTCTATGGTCCTGAAAGGCGGGTAGGTAGGCACACTGGGGCCCTCCAATCACCAAGCATGAAACTTGTCTTTTATGGAGGCTCTGGGGGCTATGAACAAGCCAGCCTGACAGGGGTCATTGCTGAGATGCCTGCCTCGTCGGCTTTAAAGGCCCCTTGGCAGCAAAGAATTTCAAAACCACTAACTCCATAGTATATTAAAGTAGAATAAATCCTTTCAAATGGTCCTCAGGTGAGAACCCACACTTAGCAAATACCTCCTGCTTTCATATTGTAGGACCCAAGGCTGACCCCTTGTGGTCCCCAGAACTGGCTAAACTAAACCTTTCCCAAGTCCTTGGAGTCTCTATCAACTTCTCTCTCTCTCCCTCCCTCCCTCACATACACACGCGCACACACACACACATACACACACACACACACACACATATCTCCCTCTCTCTTCTGTCTTCCCCCCTTCTCCCTTGATGGTCTACCAATATGAGATTCTTTTTACCTTAGTTCCAATCCAGAAACTAAAATGTGATTGATCAAGTAGGAAAAGGTAGCAGAGACCAAAAGTGTCATAAAATAGACTTCCTCAACTATGAAAAATTGCTGAGGCTCTGTAGTTCCAAGCACTTGGTCTATAGCCCTTTAAAATACCCAAGGCAGGATCGAAAATAGACTTTCCTCCCAACCTTCCCAGCTCCATTTCTGTTTCCTGCTCCTGTTTTTCATGTCCCAGTGACCCAACATGCAATGCTGAGCCCCTCTAAGTCCCAGCAGGCCACAATTTTCAGGCCTTTGTGCCCTGGCTATGCTTCATGATTTGTCCTTGAAGACTAACCTCAATGACTCTCCTTCCTAAAGCCAGATTGTGTGTGTGTGTGTGTGTGTGTGTGTGTGCGCACACAATTGCAGAATATATAAAGAACTCCAGAAACTAGACATAAACAAACCAAATAACACAATTAAAAATGGAGTACAGAGCTAAACAGAAAATCCTCAATGGGGGACTCTCCAAAGGCCAAGAAGTTCTTGAAGAAATGTTCAACATTTTTAGCTATCAGGGAAATTCAAATTAAAATGACTTTGGGATTCCATCTTACAACTGCCAGATAACTAAAATTAAAAAAAAAATACAATTGACAGCTCATGCTGAAGAGGATGTGGAGCAAGGGGAACCTTCCTCCACTCCTGGTGTGAATGCAAACTTACACAGACACTTTGGAAATCAATATGGTGGTTCCTCAGAAAACTGGAAATCGATCTGCCTCAAGACTCAGCCAACTATACCACTCCTGGGCATACATTCAAAGGACACTACACCCTACCACAAAGATACTTGCTCAACTATGTTCATAGAAGCTTTATGAATAATAGCCAGAAATTTCAAACAATTTAGATGTCCCCTTCCCAATCAAAGAATGGATAAAGAAAATGTGGTATATTTATGCACTGGATTATAACTCAGCTGTTAAAATCATCATGAAATTTGCAGACAAATTCTTGGAACTAGAAAAAAAATCATCCTGGGCAAAGTAACCAAGACCCAGAAAGACAAACATAGTAGGTTCTCACTTATAAGTGGACATTAACCAGAAAGGATAATTATGTACAATTCATAGAGCCAGAGGGCTCAAGGGGGACAAATGGACCTGCCCGAGGAGGAGAAATAGAATAGATGTCTCCTGTAGTTCTCCTCTATAGGACTGGAGGCTGGTGGGGTGGAGCCAGGAAGTATTAGGTGAGGGCTGGAGAAATGGGGGAGAGGGGACTGGGGGGACAACTGGGGACAAATGGAAACCTAGTGCAATGGAAACTCCCTGGAATCTATGTGGTGACTCTAGCAACGACTCCTAGTAACGGAGGATGCGGAGCCTGAACTGGCCATCTCCTGTGACCAGACAAGGCTTCCAGTAGACGGACTGGGACACCAACCCAACCCAAAACCGTCAATCTACAATTTGTTCTGCCTGCAAGATGTGCCAGGATAAAGGTAGCACGGAACTTGTGAGAGTGACCAACCAATGGCTGGTCCAACTTGAGACCCATGTCACAAGAGATAGCCCACACCTGACACTGGCTGGGGGGACAGGGACCAGAGCCTAGATACAACCAGAAATGACTGGCAAAAGAGGCAATGAAATGATTCTTAATGATACTCTGCTATGCTCTTAGACAGGAGCCTGGCGTAATTGTCATGAGAGAGGCTTCGCCCAGCAACTGAGAGGAGCAGATACAGAGACCTACAGCTTGGAGAATCCTGCATTAAGAGGGGAAAACACCACAAGAAAATTCACAGAATCAACCAAGCAGGGCTCACAGGGGGCTCACAGAGACCTAGCCAACAATCAGAGCGCCTGCTTGGGTCTGACCTAGGCCCTCAACATATATGTTGTTTGTTTAGCTTGGTGTTCTTGTGGGACTCCTAACAGTGATAGCATGAACTGGCCCTGACTCTTTTTTCCTTTTCTTTTTCCTTGTTAGTTTGTTTGTTGGGGGGGTTGACACAGGGTTTCTCTGTAGCCTTGGCTGTCATGGACTCACTTTGTAGACCAGCTGGCCTCAAACTCACAGAGATCCACCTGCCTCTGCCTCCCCGAGTGCTGGGATTACAGGCGTGTGCACCACACCCAACCTGACTCTGACTCTTTTGCCCACTTTTAGGAGTCTTTTCCTTCTATTGGGTTGCCTCATCCAGTCTTGATATGAAGATATTTACCTCTTGTGGTAACTTGTTATGGCGTGTTTGATCTCCCTGGGAGGCCTGCTCTTTTCTGAAGGGGAATGGAGAAGGAGTGGACATGGAGTAGAGGAGAGGTGATGGAGGGGGAGGGGCCTGGGAGGAGAGGAGGGAGGGGAAACTGCAGTTAGGATGTAATATATGAAAAGGATAGATTTTTTTTTTAAAGACACACACACAAAAAAAAAAAAATCAGTTAGCCTAAAGAAACATCTTGCAATGATGGACTACTTTCTTAAATGAAATTCTACCCAGAAGCCTTATGTGTTCAATAAAGAAGATCAGTGTTCTTTTGAGTGACATGGGGACAGTGACTCCTGAATGATCACAGCAAGGATATAGCTGAGAGACAGCTGCCTTGCCCTTTTCCCCGTTGATATCCTTCTCACCGATTCCCCTCTCCACCTCCCTCTGACTTGTGCATCCCCTCTTAGTTTCATCTCTTCTTAATATTTATGTAAATTTGTTGATTGTACAAATATTTGTGCAGAGAATTCTTTTCTATTACTTTTTGGTCTAGGCTGTTCAGAAATGTTCTTCTACAACTAGGAATGTCAGGCCTATTTCTGCTTGGAGCTTGAAGGTCACTCCTGCCCTGGAGGGTATGAACACATGACTCCATTTGCTCCTGCAAAATACCTTTACTGCTGGGATGGTACTATAGCACTGTGCAAGAAAAAGATGCTGTATGAGTTCCTGATAGCTGTTGTAACAAATTACCACTATTACTGTGGTACACAATTTATTCTTCCTTAAATACAATAATACAATACAATAAGAAAATACAATACAATAAGAAAAATTTTTGTTTGAGTGGACTAGAATCAAGGGTTAGCAGTAATCATGTATTCTAAGGAGATATATATATATAGATATAGATATATAGATACCCATTGACTTGACTTGTGCCTTCTTTCTTCATCTTCACATTGTGTCAAACTTTCCATCATCATGTTGCCTTCTTCTCTTTCATCTCATCTCACTACTTTCTCATCTAAAGAAATCTGTGATTACGTTTAGGACCTCTGCATTTCCAGATGTTTAACTAAATACGCTTTTAAAGTCCTTTGCCATATGAAGTGGCGGCTTCTGGAGATTTGTGGGTGGTTCTTGTGTCTGTCACAGAGAAACTGACTGCTTGGCGGCTTTCATTTATTACTCACATAATCATTTATCATTAAGTCATAATCATTTATCATTCTCTAGTATTATTTTTAACTGGGAGGGGGCATTGAATCCTGGAGTCTGATGTGGGTACCGGGACCCAAACTCGAATCCTCTGGAAAAACAGTACAAAGAAAAGCTCTTAACCCCTGAGCCATCTCTCCAGCCCAGATTACAGCTGTCTTTGACTATTATTACAACACCGTGGGTCTGGTTCAAACCTGCTCCTCGGCACTGCCTTCCTTTGGCTGTGCTGCTCTCTGTTGCCCCCTGCCGGTAGATAAGGTTGGCGCGCTCCGTCTGCACCGCCTAGTTCTTACAGATCACTGCATTGAAAGCAGGAGGATGAGAGTTGGGGTAAGGGGGTGAGCAAAAATATCCTCCTGCTTTTGCAGAGACTGTGCCGGGGGGCGGGGCTGAGGGCTCCTCGGCAGCCCTCATCAGTGTCAAACCGCACACATAAATCAAACAGGACCTCGGCCGCAGTGCTCCCGGGGAGTGAAATGGAACAGAGAATGGTGATTCACGTTTAGGTTGATCCTAAAATGTATGGGAATAAAAGCTTCAGGGTGATGTATTTCTCTTTAAGGCTGTCACATCTGTAGTCCTGGGGCTTTAACCTCTGGTTTTTTGGCTGTCAGACCCACATTATTTCTGAAAACTTGACACCAGATGCTGCCAGGGAGACAGAGCTGAAGTGATAAAAATCTATTTAACAGATTTAGTGAGGCAAATACAAACTAATTAACAATTTTAGAATTGGGATTAAACACTAATTCTTTTAAACCATAAAAACTGAGATGAACAAAAGGAAAAGAATGTCCTCCCTCTGAATAACTCAAAGGAGCCATCTGTTTGTCATTGAGAAAATGGTGCGATTGATAGATTTTGAACAAATTCTGACACCCTTTCTTTCTGGACTTGAATGCATTACGGATAGTTATCCAGGAAAGAAAGCACATAACTTCCTGGCTAATGTGTCAGTCTGGGCTTCCCTGAAGCTCCAGAAGTGATCTATTTATATGCCGACTTAGAAATGAGAAGGCAACGGATAAAATGGCACGTGTGTAGATCCTGCTTGGAGCCCGTGCTTCCAGCCATGGGGAAGGAAAGGTGGCCTGGGTTTCCTGCTCACCTCACCTTGCTGTCCCCATTGCTGTGGAATTGGAGAAACTGAACCTGCCATCTTCCCACCTTTCCACTTGATCATATGCTGTCTGGCAAGTTCTAAAGCAGTCATGTTCGATGATTTGGATCTTAAATGTCCTATCCCCAGAGCCATGTGCTAATGTGGGGCTCAGCCATCAACCTGCAGCACTCCCGGGAAGGGATACGACCTGTAAGAGGAGGTGAGCTCACTAGAGTTCACTCTCAAAGCTGAACTTAGGAATTGGTCCTTCACCCTCTCTTTTTGATTCCTGGCCACCAAGTAATGGGCAGCCTTGCTCATTATACATCCAGCTGTGATGTTCTGAGTACAGGCTCAAAGTGAAAGGCCCAGCACCCGTGGACTCACAAACCAGAACTGAAGTCTTTTCTCCTTATGAGTTTTCACAGCAATGGAATTGGATGGATAACAGGGACAGCTGGGGAAGAAGGTGGCACATGTGTGCATGTGCACGTGAAAGCCAGAAGTCAGCCTCAGATATCATTCCTCAAGTACCGGCCACCTTTCCTTTAACGTGTGTGTGTCTGTGTCTATGTCTGTGTCTGTGTAAGTAAGTGCCATGTGTGTGTGGATGCTTACAAAGGTCAGAATAGGGTACAGGACCCTTGGAGCTAGGATTACAGGTGGGTGTGAACTGCCTGGTGGGGGTGCTAGGAACCAAATGTAGGTCCTCTGCAAAAGCATTAAGCACATCTTGACCACTGTGCCTTCTCTTCTCTCAAGCCCCTACTTTTTTTTGAGATAGGGTCTCTTGCTGGCCTGGAACGAACCAAGTGAGCTAAGCTGACTGGTAAATCCCAGGGGACTATCTGGCTCTGACCCTGCTGTGCTGGGATCATAAGTGCATGCGCCACCGTGCCTGGATTTTTTAGCTCCTGGGAATATTAGAAGCCATTTGCACTTGGTGATTTTACTATGCTTTGTTCACAGGTCTGCATAAATAGATGTTCATAGCATACTAACTAAATTACCATTTGTTGAGCACCAAGCATGTGTCAGACAGAACAATCCTCTCAAGAGATTATGAAGTAGATATTGTTATGTCTCTATTTTGCAAATAAAACAATATCTTAGCCGAGTGTGGCGATGCATGCCTGTAACCCCAGCACTTGGGGAGGCAGAGGCAGGTGGATCCCTGTGAGTTCAAGACCAGCCTGGTCTACAAAGTGAGTCCATGACAGCCAAGGCTACACAGAGAAACCCTTTTTTGGGGGTGGGACAAAAAAAAAAGAAGAAAGCAATGTCTTTGAGAAATACAGTAATTTGCCTAAGGTCATGCAGGTACTATTACATGACAAAGTTAAGCCCCAGGCCTGTTTAATTGCACACTGCACATATCTTGTTGTGTGTGTGTGTACATATATCTATTTATTTATTTACTTACTTACTTATTTATTTATACTCACATTTACAGCCCACTTGATCCTAAAATATACTTGAAATTATCAAGATGTAACTGATAGACCCAAGAGTAAGGGTAGAGGGGCTGGAAAGATGGCTCAGCAGTTAAGAGCACTCACCGCTCTTCCAAAAGATTCAAGTTCATTTCCCAGCACCTATGTCAAATGCTCACTGTCATTCTCCATTTCGCAGAGTCTGGTTTTCAGCTTCTGAATGAAGAATGGTGTTCTGTTTCTCTCAGGATTGGCTAGAGCAATTTAAGGCAAGGCCCAGGCACTAGGCTGGGGTGTGGAAAATGTTTTCCACAGAGTGTTACAGTTTAGCTTTTTTAGAATGAGTCTGGGAGTAGCAATGGAAACCTGGCCATTCCAAAGCCTATGGTGATACAAAGTGTTACAGCTCTTGGTTAAGCTGCTATGCTGAGCTTCACAGAGGAGAAGGCAAAAGCCCATACCTGGTTGTGTTGCCCCTGAGACCCAGGCCTGGTGAAGTCTAGGCCCTTCGAGGCCCAGGCCCAGCTGGCTGAAGGCAGACCTGGGGAGATGCAACCCGGGCAAGGGGTAAATGACGACTCTCACACTGCCATGATGGAAGGCTGATGGTATCACCTTCGGGCAGTGGGAGGGATTTCGAAGGTGAATGGGTATGATTTGATGGGGTCAGGGGGTCAGGGATACAGAGATGCAGGATACAGCGATACAGGGTACAGTGCCTCGTTTTTCCATGCAGTAGTATGGTCCTACCTTAAGAAAAGATTCAGGTTAATCTTTGTTACCCCAGCTGTGTGGCTAGCACCAGGCAAGGCAGCAAGCAGCTGCTATAAGAGAAGTATGACTGTGTAAAGCCACACCAAGACAATAGCTGAGTATCAGAACTCAAATGAGCATTGGAGATGCCTCAGTGTCCGAGTAAGTCTGAGAACAAATCAGCTTTGAGGAGCAGAAGTAGGAGCTGGTTAGATTATCCTCCAACAGTTTGTCCTAGTCGCTTCCATCCCCTCCCCCATACCAGACAGGCAGCTAGATATGTCAGACTCGTCACACTAGCATCTCTCAAACTGGAGCATTCGGACCTGCTTTCTGGGCTCATAAACACTTTTTAACTTATCTTTGTGTGTGGTGCATGTGTTTGTATACAGTATGTATATGTGGCTAAGTGGCCATACGCACACATGTGCACTTTGTGTGTGTGTGAATGCAGACATGCATGTGCCACAGTGTGTGCAGCAGTCAGAGGAGAAACTCGGATGTAAGACCCCAGTGTCCACCTTACTTTCAAAACAAGGGCTCTTTGTCGGTTTTTGTTTGTGTGTTTGTTTTTTCTGCTGTGTGCTTCAGCTCACTAGCCTGGGGAGTCTCTGTCACGTGATTCCCGTTTCCCTACAGGACCACTGGTACTGCAGATGCTTGTGCTATCATGCCTGGCTTTTCACATGGGGTCCAAATATCTGAACTCAGCTCCTCCTGCTTCTGTATCAGGTGCTTTGAGCCAATGAGCCATCCCCCCAGCACCACCTTATAAACCTTTGACATTGTTCCTTCTTTTAATTATTTGTTTTCATTTCCATGAAGTTCTAGATCTAATCAATATAATTATCTTGTGAACCAACTGGATGATCAGCTTGGACACAGAATTTCCACGTGTGGATGTGAACTGTCAGAGGGGGACCTAATCAGTTTCTACCTGCATTTAGCTCTTGTCCTTTCAGGTGATGGATGGCTCCAGAGCTTGCTTACAACAGCGCCGGGGCCGAAGGGAACTCTGTTGTAACCAACACAGCTAAGTACCAATGCAGTATGAATGAGATGACCTTCACAGTGTGTCCACCACCAAGGGAAGGACAAATGACCCCACAATGTCCTGCAGCAGCTCAGAGCAGAGGAAAACGACCAAAGTACTGAGTCACTGTGGCATCCTCCTGTTCAGCAAAGTCACAGCCAAGTCACGCGCTGCCTCGGCCGCCATCTCCATGGCACTCCAAAGACTTGGCTTTCGCAACGTCACCGCTATGTCAAACAAAGATTAACCTGAATCTTATTGACTCTGTGGATTTTTGAAAGTTGTATACATTTATAAAAGTTTATCGCAATGTAATGTCTGCGGTATGTTTGTACCTCCATCTGCAGATTTGTTTAAGTTTTAAGGAGATTATATTTGGTTTAATATCTGTGTGCATCTAAGTCAATTGTGATAACAAGCAAGTTTGTCCATGTTTTATTGTTGTTTTTTAACAGTGCTCTATCCATCACTTAGGCTTGACGCATCTCAATTTTCATCAGTTTCTGCAACAGTGCAGTTTATCCTGTTTTGGTCAGTGGGTGTAGCTAGCAGACGTTACTAGTAAGAACTAACTTTTCCCCCCTTTTTTTGTCATTATGGAAACAAGGCTAGCCTCAAAGTTGCTACAGAGCCAAGGATGACTTTGAACCTCTTATCCCCCTGCCTCCGTCTAAGGAGTGCTGGGATTACAGGCATGCACCATCATGGCTGATTTACGGCATGCTGGGATTGAAGCCAGGGATTCATGTGTGCCAGGCAAGCACTCTAGCAGGCGAGTTACATCCTCAGATGCTTCATTTTTTTTCTTTCCATGACCTCTTTGGTTCATCACTCATTTTTTTTCTGATAAATGCTTAAAGAGCCAACAGCTTGCGTGAGGAAACTTTTCATCTGACCACATTGGCTATCCTATCCAGAAATAGAACAGAATTCTGGAAGCTTCCACGGCAAGTCCTTGGAGATGGGAGTTTGGCTGGACAAAACAAAGCAGAGGCATGTCACCAGATCTCGTGAGTTAGGTCCAGCCATGAGGACTGCCTCGTCACTCATCTCAGGGTTTCCTCACCCCCACCCCCACCCAATCCCTGCAGACAGGGCTGGTTCAGAGGCTGGAGAGGTCAGAGTCTGTGGCTGAAAATCCACTGGCTCCATCTGGGAAGAGGTGAGGGCCAAGAGGAAGAACCCAGACTAGAGAACTCATTGATCAGCTGTGGCCACAGAGCAAACACATTTTTGACACAATTGACTACAGAAAATAAAACACCAAGCCCACCCCTGACTTGCATTCAGTGGAGGAAAAGGAAGCAAGGATCTCATTAGAAGAAATCATTGACACATGACTTGCTGCCATCGGTCTCTGTCCACAGCCCTTTGGATGTGGTCGGCAAGCCTGTGGGCAGCTCTAAGATCTGGGGATGGTGTTCCTCAGGTTGTTCCTGATTAACATGAAGACTTACAAGGCAACGTGAATGAAGGAGGTAGACAAGCTCTGGGACACAGACACTCCCAATACTGGTCACCATTTAAGATTAGAACTATGTCCAGCCTTCCTCAGAGAGACTCATCACTGCAGCCATGGCAGTTACTGCAGAAGCCCATAACTGACAAAGTGCAGAGAATAAGTGATGGTGGAACACTCAGCCTTCAGTGGGACAGCTAATGTCCCCCTCCAATGCTCGGGAACATCACTGAAGAGACCACAAAAGGAATGTAAGGGTCAGAGGATGGGGAGAAGCGTGAGCAAAAGCTATCTTCTGGACTTGACAAGCCATTGCATTCTTCAGCTCACGTAGCTACGGTTCTCCATACTGGGGCCTGCAAAGACTTGCACAAGACAGACCATCAGCATTTCATCCTGGATAGAGGAGGGTCCATGAGGACCCATCCACCTCTGGGGGCAGTTAGTGGTTTGGGGAGAGGTTGGAGGTGCCCTGTTCATCAGTGGGGTAGCCTCTGATAAGTGGCACCTAGTTACATTAATTAATCTGCGAGCTCCACTCATGCAGGTGACCCCAATTAAACTCAGAGGGTCACACACCAAAAGACATGAAAGTAGGAAGGACACTTGGGGAGCAGTCTCCGTTAGAATAGGGAAGAGGGTAAGTGGAGGGTGTAGGGGTGGAAATCACTAAAATTTACTCTAGACATATATGAAAACATCAAAAATTAGTAAAAGGATTTTCCCAAAAAAAGCACAAGATTTCTGTATTAAATGCATAAGAGTATTTTTCAAGTCCACAAGAAGATACATTCTACCCTGTTTTCTTAAGCACGTGGCCTTCTGGTCTATTATTTATTCTCAATGTTATGAAGAAATGAGCTCCTGCTCAGTCACACTGCAAACACAAGGCCGATGCCAGGGCAAACAGGCCTGCACGGGAAGGCCAGAGAGTGCTGAGCTAAATGTCAGTCACACCTTCGCCTGCTCAGGCCTGCTGGAGCCACTGGAAGCTTTGCTAGGTCAACCATCAGCTCTGCTCAGCGCTAATCCCAGATGACAGCAGAGAGGGCAGGGGACAAAGTGACTAGTAAAGGCCCGTCCACCCTACAGACATGGGTCAGGTGCTGGCCAATTTAACCAGTTTGCTGCTGGACACTTTTACTGTAATACACTTGTCAAGCAACAACCTGGAAGAGGTAGAGAAGGAAGATCTCAACCCAGAATATCATTATGTGTCTGGCCACACATAAAGAGGCCATCTCCACACCTTGGCCATCAGCCCACACTAACACAGCTCTGCTGATGTGACGATCACAAATTCCACTAAATGAAAATCTCACCATAATGGTAGCTATTAATACTTGCTCATATAAATAGGTGGCATGAATCTTATGTAATGGAATCTACCCACACAGCAGGCTTCATTTCACAGCTCTTCCTAGGTCTTTTTTCTATTAGTATTTAATTTTCAGGGTCCTTTCACCACTCTGTCTACTGTCTATGAGACACCCTCCAGTCCTCAAGGAGAGGTCTAGAGGAGCAACAATGCATGTGACACACAGGATAAGGAAGTCTGAAGTCCTCTTCTCTCACCTAATGGAATAGGAGGAGGAATGAACACAGGAGATGTACCTGCTGCCATACTACATTCTGTCTTTCCTTCAGATCTCAGCTTAGGTGCCACTTACATCAGGAAGCCTTCTCTACCTGAACAGAAAACCTCCCAGAAAGATTCCTCAACACTCATGATTGCCCCCTGGGGACTCCTTCCAGGCAGGGTCCCGACCAAAGCATAAAAGCTATAGAACAAATAGTCAGTAAAGGAATGAATGCTTAAATGAATTATCGTGTGAATGGATGAACTGATAAATGGGTGGAAGAATTGGGAGGTTGATGCATGGATGGATAGATGGGTGGATGAGTAGGTGGGTGGATGATGGATGGATAGATAGGTGGGTGGATGATGAATGGTTAGATATGTGGATGCATGGATGGATGGATGATTAGATACATGGATTGAATACATGGATGGATGCATAGATGGATGGGTGGATAGATTGATGTATGCATGGATGGATATTCCCTAACTTTTTAAAGGTTCTTGAGAAGGAAACACCATAATGCTTTAAGGAAGATTTCTCCACAAGATGGCGCTCCTAAGTTTCTTAATTTATGGTTTCTGGAGAATTTCTCACATGTCAAACTGTTTTAGCTAGTTTACATATTAACAGCTAACATAATTTGTTCAACACATCATCCATATGCCATATTCAACCATATTTATCACCCTTATAAAAAGATACTTTCCCCCAGGGCATCAAGATATACAGAAGGGCCAACATCCAGTCATGGTAGCAGATGCCTTTCGTCCCAGATCTTGGGAGGCAGAGGCAGGCAGCACTCTGTGAGTTCAAGGTCCATCTGTTCTACATACATAGCAAGTTCCAGGACAGGGTAAGTTACATCAGGAAACCCTGTCTAAAAAAAAATGCCTAGCATGTTAAATTGCTTTGATCTCTGAGGAGCTGAGTATGATTCTCAGGATCCACATGATAGAACCAACTCCAACTCCTTCACAAGCGGTCCTCTGAGCTCTGAGTATATATATATATATATATACTGTCCTAACATAGACAACACTGCAGCATATTTGACCCTGGAAGCTGTTCCATGCCTTGCCCAGCTGTTGCAGAGGCAGGAAAAAGAGTATCGTCCCTAGACAGTACAAGGAATAAAGACATTCTTCAGAAATCCTTTCCCAACAACAGAGAGTCAGCAGAAAAGGGCGGCAGGGTGGTGGGGCGGGGGGAGGGGGGCGAAAGCTGAAAGAGCCATTAACCTCCAGACCCGCAAGTTTTACCTGATAAAATAATAACCTCCAACATTCGTACAGGGCCTCATGCCAAACAAAAGAAAAAAAAAAAAAAGAGCAACACTACATAACGAAAATAGTTCGGAGTACCAAGGGATGATGCCAAGCACTTTAGATTTATTATCCTCATTTGACCCTCCTACCAAGCCTTAGAGAGAGGTCCTAATGCTTCCAATTCTGCAGCTAATAAAATGGAGGGGATGTGATTTCTCTAAAGCACCTAGCTGTCTGTGGCAAAGCTGTTTGGTCTCAGTTTGTGTTTATGTTCATTTACTTCTCATTACAGTCATTTTACTGGTTAGGAGGAGCACTGGGCAAAAAAGGGGGAGGGAACTTTTTTTAAAGATTTTAAATTTTACTCGCTGCTTTTCATCTCAAGTCCCGCCCCCTGTGGCACTTCCTCCAGCAAGGCTGTGTGACCTAAGCCTCCCCAAACAGCGCCACCTACTGGGGATCAAGTGTTCAAATGCTTGAGCCTATGGGGGGCATTTCTCACTCAATCCGCCACACCTCCGCATCAAATAAACAAGTGTCTCAGCCAATTCCAAAGGTAAAGTAGTGCTAGGTTGTAAGTAGCTCTCCTACGTGCCCAGTGCTGAGATTGAATGGAGCATATTAGTCCACTCAAAAAGAAAAAAAATGTCCCAATGTAAATACAGCTAGAAGAGCACCAAGTCTTCCCCACCTTGGTGACCACGCTCCTCAGTTGTAATGTTTCCTTTAAAGTCACACTTTTGTACCATCATGACAAATTTAGACAATTCTCCACAGGCTTGTATAATTTTTATGTAGGTATCGTCCAATCATTCATATTTGGGGGACTTTTTCCGTTCTGAGTTGTTTTCAGGAGCTGTAGGCATTGCTACATTGTATCTACTTCACTGGTTTTAACTGTACCATAGCATTTTATAAAGAAGCCACAGTTTATGCCATACAGTTAGGCAACAGCTAAGTGAAGGACATTTTTGGTTGCTTCTATTTTCTCCACCCTTATTCACAGCACAATAATAAACAACTCAGTCTTGTGCATATCCTGGTACACACATTTTCCTGGCATGTTCTCTAAGGGGAACAGCTGCTCAAAGGGCATGGGCATGATTAACTATCTTCCGTTCACCCTTCCCGTGAGCACTCTACTCTCTTTCATTCCACTGGGGCTCCAGGGGCTGAATCACACAGGCTAATCAACAGGCCCCCTCGCCTTCTGCTTCCTTGAACATTTGGCCAATGAAGACAAGCAACAGGAAACTGGAAGGGGGGGGGATATGGGGACATGTTATTTATTTCCCTGGCTTCCTCCATGCGGGAGCACAGCAGGCTGGCTGTGTTCCTCCACTAACGGGCAAAGTCCCAGCCTGGCGCTCCCCGGTACAGTCCTCGCTAGCTCCAGGCCTCACTAACGGCTCCCTCAGCTTCCATTTCAGGCCTAGGACAGCTAGGCCTCACTAATACTAACCCCTGGATGTGAAAGCCGCTGTCCTTTTGGAACAGTATTTCTCAACCTCTGGGTTGCGACCCCCCCCCCATAGGAGGTCCCATATCAGATATCTTCCATATCAAATATTTACATTATGATTCATAACAGCAGCAAAATTACAGTTACTAAGTAGCTACAGAATAATTTTATGGTTGGGGGGTCACCACAACATGAGGAACTGTATTAAAGGGTCGCAGCATTAGGAAGGTTTAGAATCACTTTTTTAAGTGAAAGAACCTCAAAGAAAATGCCTCTGACAAACTGACCTGTAGGAAAGCCTGTGGGGTGTCCTCGTGACTGGTGATTGATGAGAGAGGGCCCAGCTCACTGGGGCCTGGTGCTCCTGAGTGCTCCTGAGCGAGTAATGAGGATCGAGGCTAAGCAGCTCTCCTCCACGGCCTCAGCATCAGTTCCTGCCCCAACTTGCCAGGATGACAGACTACAAGCCATAGCTGAAATAATCCCTTTCTTCACCAAGTTGCTGTTGGTCATGGCGTTTTACCACAGGAATAGCAACCCTGACTAAGACACGGCATCATGAGACTCTCCTCAAATGACTGGATGTCGGTGTGCTGCCTGTTTACTGACGGGCTCCTGCCTGAAACGGAGAACATCAGCCTCTCGGTCTTTGCAGCTTGCTCCCTTAGTTGCTTTTCTTCTCTTTGTAGAGCGTACTTTGCTGTTTTTAATTGTGGGGGGAGGGGGGTCTGGGTCTGGGTCTGTGCACCTGAGTGCTGGTGCTCACACCTGAGGAGTGCTGGTGCTCACACCTGAGGAGTGCTGGTGCTCACACCTGAGTGCTGGTGCTCACACAGCCCTGGAGTCCAGGCAGTTGTGCACCACCTGACATGGGTGCTGGGACTGGAACCTGGGTGGGTCGTCTGCAAGACCAGTATGCACTCTTAGCCACCGAGCCATCTCTCCAGCCTCTGCTTTCCGCGGCTGTGATGAGAAGCTACTTAAGGAAGGAAGGGTTCTCTTCAGCATACAACACACGGGATACAGTCCATTGTGGTGATACAGTCCATGGCAGTGGAAGCAGGGGGCAGGCTTCATCCACAGTCAAGAGATGAGATGAATGCGGCAGACGAATGAGCAGAGAGAGCTGAATGCTGGTACGGTTCTCCTTTTCAGAGTTGAGGCCTGCCCCACAGAATGGCTTGCCCCACATTCAGAGTAGATTTTCCTTCCTATCTCAGTTAACTGAGTGAAGATGATCCCTCACAGGCATGCCCAGAGACTTATATGACCCTCATAGGCTCCTATATTTGAATGGTTGGTTCCCAGTTGGTGGACTGGAAGGATTAGGAGGCAAGACCTTGTTGTGAGAGGTTTGTTACAGGGGGTGGGCTTTGAGCTTTCCAAACCCCATGCCAGGCCCAGTGGCTGCCTCGATGCCTCCTGCCTGCATATTAGAATGCAAGCTCCCAGCTACCGCTCCAAGTCTACTCTCCCCGCTAAAGCTATAAACAAAGCCCCAGCTAATTGTTTTCTCTTATAAGTTGCCTTGGTTATGGTACCTCTTCACAGTAATAGATCTGTAACTAAGAAAGAAGTGTTGATACCAGGGAGTCAGACATTGCTTGACAGGCCTGCCAATATTGCTTGTTGGAGGAGTATGGACTTTGGGAGTTTGGGTTAAGAAAGCAGTTGAGTGTTAGGTGAGACTTAACAGACCATCCTAGTAGGAGCCTAGAAAACAGTTGTGCTGAGAGCAATGTGGGCCATGGAGGCCCAGCTCAAGAGGTTCCAGAGGGTAGAATATTAGCAACTGGGCAAGAAACCATTCTTGTGATATTTTTGTCAAAGAACATAACTTTCTGATTTCTGCCCTTGTCCAAAAAGTCTGCTGGAGTCTAAACTGAAGAGCTGATGAATGTCATTGGCAGAGAAGGTTTCGAGACAACCTAGTAGTGACTGTGCTGTGTGGTTACTCTTGTGCAGATAAACAATGAAAAAAAAAAACAAGCAGGTCAAAAATAAATATGAACTGTACAGTTTGAGGAGAAAAGCAGCACCAGGAAAGTTAATGTCAGAACCAAGTCTTGTGCTAAAGGAGATGAGCATTTTAAAGAAAAGCTAGATACTAAACGGAATAAAAGGAGAAGACCCTTAGAGAATGACCCTCACCCAACTAAAGTTCCAACTTGTGAAAAGCAAAGCCTGTTTAACAAAGGAAACCACCAGCAAGTCAAAGGTCATTCGACTGTAATTCAAGGAGGGTTTTTGGTCTTGCTTTGGTTCAGTATTTCCCCACTCTGCACCCTTTCCTCCCTTTTGGAATGGTAATATATGTTCTTTGCCATTGTATGTTGAAATTGTGTAAATTGGTTTTTGCTTTTACAGGAGATTACAGTTAAGAGGTTGAGGTTGCCTTGAGTCTTCAAAAGAGACTTTGGACTTTTAAACAGTGTTGACAACTGGGAAGGACTGTGGGGACTTTTGAAGTGGGACGAAATGTCTTTTGCCTTATGATATGGCTGCAGCCCTGTAGGGCCAGTGAGCAGAATGTGGTTTAAATGAGGATGGCCCCCATGGGCTCATATATTTGAACGTTTGATTCCCAGTTGGTGGACTGTCTAAGGAAGGATTAGGAGGTGTGGCATTGTTGGAGGAAGTGCGTCACTTTGAGGTTCAAAAGCCCATCCATTCCCAGTATGGCCCTTCCTGCCCCCTTCACCACCTGTCTTCCTCTCTCTGGCCCTGCCTCTGGATTGGGATGTAAACTCTTAGCCACTACTCTAGCACCATGGCTGCCTTCCTGCCACGGTGCTTCCCACAATGACACAAACAGAATAGCCCTCTGAAACTGTAAGCAAGCTCTCAACTAAGCTATTTCTTAAGTTTTCTTGGTCATGGTGTTTCAACACAGCAATAGAACTATAATTAAAACTTCCTTTCTTTTTTTGGTCAGAAATAGCTTAAGAGGAACAATCCAAAGATCTTAAAAGATTATTTTCTAAAGCTCTCCTACAAAACTCTTATTTTCAAAAGTGTTTGAATTAGATTAGTCTAGGTCATTTAATAGTAGTCAGTTTCCTGGTTGCTGTCATGCCATTCATGAAACAGTTCTGATTTCCTATTTCATGAGTTTTCGAAAGTATTTTGAAGGAGGGTGGCTCTCCCATGTCACCATGACGGCCTTGCACAGATCCATGTAGACCAAAAAGGCTAAGAAGACAGCATAGTAGGCCAGCTTTTGAGGTGCTCTCCATCTTAGGGAACACCAGCTATGTTGTACAACAGCACCATGAGACAACGTCTCATCTGCCTTCCCCATCACCCTTAGCACCCTGAACCCCCACGTAGGGCACAGTCTACAGGCTGTGAAGCTGCTTGGATACAGTCTGTAATTGAACAGCCTGTCTGGCCCAGTTCATTTTTGTATCATCTTGTGACAAGGTACCTAGGGAGGTGATGTCACCCTGAACCGGCTTTTGCTGCCTGTGTAAACAGTGAACCACAAGGTAACAAGCCCTCCTAAGCAATGCTGCTCCGAGGTTGCATTGTGCATTAGCATGCTGCTGTAGCTGGCGTTCTCTGGGATTCTCAAAGTTGAAATACCATTTGTTATTCTAAGAAAAATTTGACTTGGCTCTCGTTTTCTTATTGAGTTTCGTGAGGGGCATCTCTATTTGATTATGTTGAAAGAACCAGCCTTGTTTTGCAGACCCTCCCTTTGTGTTGTTTATAATTTATCATTTTCAGGTCTCAGTGTTAACATTTACTTTATGTAATCATTCTCCAGACACACTGCATTTCTGAGTCTTCAATTCCTATGAAAAATTATGAGATACCAATATATCTGTACTATTGCCTGTGCTCTGATCTCTTTCTGTTGTCTGTTCAGATCTGTTTGTCTCTTTGTTTATCTTGTGCCTGTCTATATAGAGATACCTCTTTCTGTAAAATTATTGTGTCTGCTCTATGGGGCATATGGAATTTTTTCCTATCTTTATCACTTCACCTGTCTATTCAGAATTGCCTCAGATCTTACCTCTATTTCATTACTTTGTTCCTCAACTATATTCAGTTTTATGCTGTAAAACTCTAATGAGGGGGCTAGAAAGCTGGCTCAGCAGGACTCTTGCTGCTCTTCTGAGGACCTCAGTTCAGATCCCAGAACCCACACTGGTCAGTTGCAACTGCCTGCAACTCCAGCTACAGGGGATCCGATGCTCTCTTCTGGCCTTAAGGGTACAGGCACACACACACATCCACACACACACATACACACATACACATAAATAATAAAATAAATCATTTTTAGAATTGTTTTTAGTACTCTGATGACTAATTTTATTCTAGAAATGTTAGTGGCTTATTTTTCTACTTGCTTTTTCTTATATGTTAATAATTCTTCAAATCTTTATCATATATTCTCTCATATTCACATTAAGTATCTTCAATTCTTAGGTAATTAGCTATCTATCACAACTCCTAACACCAATTCTAGATGGATCATTCCTTCATTTATTTTGTTGCAGTGCTCACCCTGTTTATGCCAATGTCTCACCACTAACATTTCACTTTAGGCAAACTTAGGATGTTCCTCTTATCTCACTGTGGGTGTTATAACTTGTGCTTGCAAATTAACAGGGCCATGGGGCCAGCACCACAACACACACACACATGTTCACATGCACTTGGACTCCCTGCAACTTCAGCTCAACATTTACTGCTGTTGTTTTCCTTCCATCTTCCCCTAGACTCTGGAGAGTTTCCCTTTCCTTGGAAATCAGCCACCCATTCTAAGCTGGTCTTATACCTGCCTCCTCCAACATGTCTCAATGCTTCTGTATGGGAAGGTTTTCTGCATTTTTAATCTTCCTCTTGCTTTCAGCACAAGCAGAACTGAACATGCCATATGCAATGATTCTGAACTATTGACAAGTCTGAACTCTGCCATTAGTGAGCCAACTAACGCTGAGAACCTCATGCATGCCTCATGAGCCTGTGTATAAAGACAACATGGTTTTCTAGAGTCATCTTAGGCCTTCAGGTCCCAGAGAAACCGCTTTCAGTTTTAGCTCTGCAAAGTTTAATACTTACATGGCCTCAGATAACTTAGACTTTCCAAGATTTAACCTTAAAATGTAGATTTTGACAACTCATGGTTACTAGTTCTGCCAAACCTAAATACATGCATTAAGATATATTTAGCACAAGAACATTTCCAAATTCTATGACATAATGGATTCCTTCTACCAAAGCATCAGAGTTACTTTTCCTTAATTTGTTGACTCAGACTCATCCCTTCAAACCTCAGTGACCATCTGCCTCTCACCAGAAGCCCACGACTATGCAACATCAGGTCAGCCTCAGAGTCACATCTGTCCCTTGGAGACTCAAAAGAGAAGTCAGGAGACAGAAGTGTGGAGCTCCAAAAACAAATGCAAAGCACCTTCCGTGAAAATCTTCCCACACATCCTCTCAGAATTCTCAGGACAGCCCTAGGCACGCAGCCTTGCCTCTCTGCTTTTCCGGTGCTGGCACCTCAAGACTGTGCCACCGTGCCCAGGTTTTCTTCTGTAATTTTTTTGAAATTATAATTACACCATATCCCTCTTCCCTTCCCTCCTTCAAACCCCTCTCAGAAGCCACTTCACTGTCTCTCAAATTCATTGCCTCTTTGGAATAATTGTTGTTTTACATACACACACATCCTGAGCAGTCTGTATAATGTTATCTAAATGTATGCAATTTCAGAGCTGACCATCTGTTATTGGATAACCAATTGGAAGGCTCTTCCTGGGGAAGACCATTTCTCCTGTTCTCAGTATTCCCAGGTGCCTGTAGTTTCTGATCTAAAACTGAGGCCCCATGAGCTTTCCCCCTTCCATGTTAGCATGTCCATTGATGTCATCATTGTCTGGGTCTCTTTTAGCCAGCCATGTAGATGAGACTTCAGCAAGAACTTTACCAACTGAGCCATCTTCCCAGCCCCCACTTAGGACATCATGAGGACACCTGTTATCTAGTATTCATCTTGGAATCCTAAACCTCTTGACCAGCTGCGTCTATCATAGATGAAACACTAGCCTCCTGGACACAAATACAGTCCCCCACCTCTGTGTCATACTTTCCCTTAGTCATCTCTTAGGACAGGAGACTTCTGAACCACCCTGGCATACACCCAAAGCCTGGTTCTCCTGTGTTCATGCTTCTCCCACAAAATGGGAGTCTAGCTGAGCTACTGTCCTGATAATAGTGACTATAATGAGAATAATTTTTAAATATGTAGAAGCAGCTTAGTCAGGAACCCCAATATACCCCAGGCTGCACCTGATAACTGGAACCCAGTGACATCACTTGCTTGAAATAACTAGACACGTGACAGCATAAGCAGAGAATCCCACAATGCCCACTAGACAGTATAAGCGGAGAGGAAGAGCAATGCACCACTCTTTGCCTCTTTGGGACTGCTATAGACATCAGAGAGATACCACCTTAGTCTGTCCTGTGACTGGTGAGTCGTTCCCAGGATCCTGACCCTTGAAGCTGAGGCTGAAGCCAAGCTTTGTCTAAGATACATCACACAGGTGAACAGCCTTGGGGAGATAAGTGTAGGACCGTAGTTAGAAACCTGGAGTGTAAACCTTGTATGATGACCTGAGCATATATAATTATACTAATTATGGGCACCTGCTTGCACCATGAACCAAAGCCTAATCCACTGCGGCATCCCTTGACACCTAGATTAGGCACAGCATCTGGAAGAGCCAGGCACATCTCAGGTGCCCAGAAAGCCTCAATAGCTGCAATGCATGGACTTTTTGATATTGAGGAGCTTCAGACATTAAACAGTGCTGACTCAAGGAATCACAGCTCCCTGCCATGACTCACCCATCAGGGCTTCTTTAATGTGAAATTATGGAAATGCACTACCTGGTGCTCTTAATGAAAAACAACCTGGTCCTGACTGTACTCTCTGAATGGATTCCTCCTCTCTCCTTTTCTCCTTGACACTTGGAGACAAAATTGGGCTGCCTGTGACAAGGCTCCTTCTCACAGTAATGCGCTGACAAACTCAGTTTAGTAACAGCTGAGCTAGCTGGGGCTGGCAGCCCTCCCACCAGCCTGAGGCCTTCTAACTGAAAACCTAAAGTAGTGAGTAACCGAGCTCTTCCACACTGCCCTGTGTGTGTGAGCTCTCAGCAGCTTTGGAGATGGATATGCAGGCCAATCAGGCTGCATGCTCTTCTGGGATTCTCATCCCCTACCCCTATCCCAATGCTAGTTTACCCTGGAGACTATGGCTTTTCCAGAATAAAGATGGATATCTGGCCAGAGAGACAACTCAGTGGTTAGGTGGTTGCCAAGCAAGTGTTTGAACCCAGGGTTTGAACCCACAAAAATTCCCAGCGTGTGTGAACTGGTCTGTAATCTCAGCCTTGGAAGGTAGAAACAGGGGATTGCCAGAATAAGTTCACTAGCAAGGCTAGCCACATCTGAGAGCTCTGGATCTAAGTGAGAGACCTTGCCTCAAAGAATAAGGGAGGAAGAGGCTAGAAGGCAATTCCTGACATCATACTCCAGACCTCGGCATTCATGGGCATCCATGTGCACATGCATCCACACACATCCACAAGCACATGCACCTACACGTTTCATGAGACACACAGAGAAACAGTACAACTGCACACTCATAAACTCATGCAGAAGGCCTTCACTGGAAGACGTATGTAAATGCGCTTACTTTAGTAGAGGGTTTTGAAATTATCACTCTGAAAACGAAAGCAAAATGCTTTGCGGCCAATTGTCCATGTTTTGTTTCAGTAAAATGTCCTCTCTTTCCCAGTGAAGCCTCCCTGGTGAAGCACATCTTGCGTGCCTCTCAGTGGGAGAGTGCAGGCTTAGTGCTGAGTTTGATCCCCGGCGCTATATAAAAGAATTCATACATACATATATCCTCATGAATTTGCATAGAAAAATCTTACTTTTCAAAGGAAATTCACAAATGTTGGCTCTTTAAAACCTCACAGGGTTTGGGTGGAAGTGATGTTTTGAGGGGCTTTGGGCTTTGGAAGATGGTTTTATTTTCTGCCATCATGGAGGTTAGTTTTATAACATCCAAACCCATTCTATCCTAGATCCTTTTGGTTAGCATTCAGATACCCATCTCCTCTAAACTCTCACGACACCAGAGACAAATGACACTTCCCAGGTTCCTTGTCAGCAGCTGATTTTGAACCCATCGATAAGAAGCATCGTTGATGATGAAGTTTCAGTAGGTGAAAGAGAAACAGGCCAGTCTGGCGATCCTCTGACGTTGGATATAGTGACTTCCCCTCCCGTGGTCACCCATGGGAAAGGCTCCTGTCAGCTAAGCTCACTAGTGGCATGGTTTGTTCCTTCGCTTATATCCTTTATAACTTCCTGGTACTCTAAAAACACTGTGAACTTTTCCCGGCCTCCACTCTTCCAGCTCTTGGAAGGTGGAGACAGGGGATTGCCAGAATAAGTTCACTAGCAAGACTAGCCACATCTGAGAGCTCTGGATCTGAGTTTTCTCTGTCACTTCTTTTCTGCATGCAATGCCTTAAGCATTTTCCCTGATTGACGCGCTCTGTGTTTCACACACATGTATTTGCTCAGACTGAGAACAGCTTCACAAATAATGAACTAATGCTAACTCTTCACTTTGCTGTCAGGCATATTTTGCTTACAATGTATTATTCTACTGGGACTATTGTTAACAACAACAAAAAGAAAACAAAAACATAAATTGAGCAGATTTTTGTTGTTTGTTGTTACTGTTTGTCCTTTGTGATGGGGTTTGTGTGTAGCTCAGGCCGGCCTCAATCTTCCTATCTCAGTCCCTGACTGCTGGGGTTACAGAGGTATGTCACCATGCCCGATTTATTTGACAGTTTACACAACCAAAATTGGCTGTATCAGCCCTGGAAGCTAGGCGTCAGGAACAAGCTGTAATTGGGGCTGGCCCTTCCTGAGGATGAGAATGAGACACTGCTGGGGGTTTGGGGGAGGCTCTCCTAATTTCCAGTAGATTTCTGGAAGTCCCTGGTATTTCTTGGAAGCTCTGCTTCACAGAGAAGTGTCTGTGTTCATCCGTGGCATCTCCTCTATATCCTGGGACCCAAAGTTCCCTCTCTCATAAAAACAGCAGACATATTGGATTAGGGCCACTTCGGTGACCTCATTTTAATGTGATTACCTCTGCAAACACATTGTTCTGAATGAAGTCACAGTCTGAGGCTCTGGGGTTGTATGGGGGAAGCATTACACAATTCATAATGCTATCCAGTGGAACAGAACGGCAGTCATCAGTTCTGTGCACATCTCAGGAATGAAGAGACTTTGAGTTGGAGACAGGGAGTTAGAATTATCAGCTAAAAAGTGGTGAAGTCGCTGAAAGTTCAGTCAAAGAATAAATTAGAAAAGATGTCCAGGTGCTGGGGATGTACATGAGTTGGTAGAGTGCTTGCCTAACACACATGAGGCCCTGGGTTTTACCCCAACACTGCATAAAACTAGATATGGTAGTGTCCGGATGTAATCCCAGGAAGTGGAGACAGGAGGATCCGAAATAAGGTCATCCTTGGGTATATATTGAGTTCAAGGGTTGCCTGGGCTACCTTGAGATTCTGTCTCATGAGAAAAAGAGGAGGTAAACTAAAAGGACCAGTGGACCCAAAAGGAGAATGGGGAGGGAGGAGGAAGGAAGAGGAAGAGAAATGTCTGAATGTGAGAGAATCCTAGAGCACATGGCTATGTACACGGGGGACAGGGGAACAGGAGGCACAGAGGAGACTGACTACTAATGAAGTAGAAAATCATCTTCCTGAGAAAGACAGTAGTTGCCATGCTTACATCACACACACACCATCTGGGACCCAGCCTAAAGCCAGGGGCAGGTGTGTGTGACACTGGTATTGACGTCCGTCAAATAGTCCAGATTTGTGGTAAAAAAAAAAAAAAGAAGAAGAAAGAAAGAGTGAGAATAGGGGCTGGAGAGATGGCTCGGCAGTTAAGAACACTGGCTGCTCTTCTAGGGGTCCTGAGTTCAATACCGGCACCCACATGGTGGCTCCCAACCATCTGTAACTGTGTTCACATGGCTCTGGTGCCTCTCCTAGTGTGCACACAGAAAAAATACCCATATACATTAAATAAATAAATATGATATACAAAGAATATGGTGTGTGTTTAATGTGAATAGGGAGGCAAAACTCAAAGCAGAAATGGGAAACACCTCTCACTATTTTACCATCCACTTGCTCCATTGAATTTCAGTAGCTACCCAGCCATGCGGCAGCAAAGCAGTCTCTGCCTCTCATTGCTCAAGTGGAGATGACTGTGCTGTAATGAGAATAAATGAAATAATGCACATAAAAGCCCTGTGTTGCCCAGGATTGTCACATAGTAAATCACCAATAAAAGCTAACATCTACTGCTTTTACTATCAAAATAGTGCTGCGAGAAAAATAGAATGTTTGCATCTCAAACTTCTGAGCCTATTTCAAAGAAGTATATATTAAAAAAAAGAAAGAAAGAAAGAAAGAAAGAAAGAAAGAAAGAAAGAAAGAAAGAAAGAAAGAAAGAAAGAAAACCTAATTGAGGATAGTTATATTTACCCCAGGGCTAAGCATTTATAAAACTCTTCTTGAATACGCATCTTCAAGTCCAGAGAAGTTAAAAACCTGCCTGAGACACAAAGATTGAAGGTAAATAGTGATGGGCATGGGATTAAGAACCCTGAATTCTAATACCAGTACCAGGTGCTGGCCCAAACCTCCTGCCTCTCCACTTCACGGTAGCCAGTTACATGCCCCCCCCCCAACCTGGCCCTTAACATCTTTGCCCAGCACTGCAGCCTCAGCCGCACCCAGGCTGCATGTGTGAGGCTGTGCCTGCCGAGCCACCATTGCCGTAAAGGAGCTGAAACCCAATGGGGCATCTGGAAAGCTTGTGGGATGTCTACAAGTAATAAACTTGTGACTGCGTGTTCATTTGGCACCCAGTAGCGATAGCACAGATTCCCTCTCATCTCTGTTTCTTAAGAATCAATAAAAAGTTAGTGATGCATTTAGCTGGGGTTCAATAAATGGAATTGAGTTCCTTTTTTAACCTTTTATGGGGCTGTTCCTTGAGTTGCACTCCTGAGAGCCACTCTGGAGCAATCAGATACATCATTTGGTGACTGCAGCACAATTTTCTAAAACAGAATGTTGAAGTCCAAAAGAGGCAGAGAAGCATTTAGCTGACTAGACCGGCGGGG
>CM053758.1:26294012-26434132 GCA_028658305.1 Pachyuromys duprasi
AGCAGACCTGACTTTAAATCCCACTGCTGCCAACGACTGCACCTAATAGAAGATTTTTATGCCAGTTGTTTAGTCCCTGGCATGTCTACCTTCTGGAGGTCTGGGATAATAATTCCCAGAATTCAAACACGACACCTGTGGGGTGAGACAAGTAAAAGCAACACTTCCTCCCAAGGGGTCCAGCCCGTGAGTGAGGACACGGGGTCCAGGCTGCGGGGATGACAGGCAGATACCGGGAGTAGGGTGAAAGCAATCCAAGGGCGAGCAGATGCAGACTCATTTATTCCAGAAGGAAGATCAGGTGATAGAGCTTTGGGCAACCAATCAGGTTCCTCCCCACCATCTCCAAGCCTGCCATTGGTTGTTGGTCTCCGGGCAGGCTCCCCAACAGCAGGTCATACACCCTCCCCCTGACTACTTCCACAGCCATGAAGTCACATCAGCATAAATCACCCCAGGCCGTGAGGCCCAATGGTCCTTTGCCAGGAATGCCCACAATCCTGGTGTGAAATAGCCAAAATGTTGCAGGGATTGCATTCGACCTCTAATGCTAAAAGTAGTCAGACACAGACCAAGCAAAACACATAGAGCCAAGACATACACTCCACATGTGAATATGACTGTCAAGAGGGGTAAGTGAGACAAGGCACATAAAACGCTTTATAAGGAAGAGTGCCTACTAGCAGGAAGATCAAGAACCAGGTAAACTTGGGGCTGGCAAGATGGTCAGCGGGTAAAGGTGCTTGCTACCAAGACTAACAATCCGAATTCAAGTCCCACGTGAAGGAAGGAGAGAACTGACTCTAGTAGGTTGTACTCTGACCTCCACATGCATGGCATGCACACACCCACCTACATATGTACACATGCACAAATAAACAAATAAAAGTGACTGAAGTGTTGAAAGGAATAGACAAACCAGTCTATGATCACTAAATGCACATGGGGGGAGGGGCAGTGAATGTGCATAAAAGATCTCTAGTGGGTGACATCATTAATCATAATTGTAAGCCTGTCGTGAATCCCACTGCATCTAAGTTAAGCCTCTGTCCAAACGGAAATGTTAAAGGGAGCCCTTCACAGAAGAGCAAATGACTTGAAGATGGTTACTGTGGCTGGCATGGTCATTGTGGTTTGCTTTCATTTCTTTTTCCAGTCCTAGGGATTGAACCCAGGGACCCAGGGCCTCATATATGCTAGGCAAGTGCTCTTTCCCTGAGCTTTATTCTCATAACCCCCCTTTTTTTTAACTTTGTTTTGTGGGGAGTTGCTAAGTTGCTCACGCTGCCTTTGAACTCACTCTGTAGCCTGAACAGTCCTTGAACTTATGATCTTCTGCTTCAGCCTCCCAAGCAGCCTCCCGGGCCCCGGGCCTGCACCACCAGATACAGTCAGTGCTTTTATCTTGGTTAGTAGTCAGCCTCCAGATCAATACAGTAGCTAAATTAGCCACAAACATCCACCACAGACCCACTGAGTGTGAGGATGCATGTTATCATACATGTTACCACAGTCCTTTTATGTGTACATGTATGTGTACATGCCCAGGGTGTGTGTCAGTCCTGGATGCTCCTCCTGCAAGATAAACTACATTCCTCCCACCGAAAAGTGTCTCATCCCTTTGTTCCTGGCTGGGCTTATAGTCACTGTCACCAATAGCACCGCGCAAGTTTTGAGGTTAGGTCACGAGCAAACACAGGGCTTCCGCCTGGCTCTCTCTTGAGACACATGCTCTCTGAGCGCATATGACTTCTGGCTTCCCTGCAGGTACCACACTGGAGACAGCACAGGGTGACTGTGCTAGGAAGATGGGGAAGATGTGAGCTGTTCCTGCCTCTGCATTTTATCAGCCCAGGCAGCTGCCTGAGTCAGGGAGCCTGTAGGACAGCCACAGAGGCCAGCTACCTGCAAGCTTTACCAGCGCCTGAGTCAAGACTGGTCAAAAAGGCTGCTCCTCCATTGCTGAGCCCCGGAGACCATGAGAAATTAATGCGTTACCACCTGAAGTCAGTATTTTGGAGTAGTATTTTGTAGCAATTACAGACATCTGGTATCTGGCATTCAGAAAAGAGGTGCTGCTACTACAACAAAAAGGAAAAGGAAAGCTGAACTAAATCTAAAATGTTGAGGGCTGGGGTTGGAAGGGCATTGAAAAGCTGTGGAATCTGTGGCCTTCAAGGTGGCTGCTACGGCCGTGTACAGAAAGAAAGATAATGCTGAAGGTGGAGAAAATAGGACCCCTGCTTGGTGTATTAGGGTGCTCGGGGTTCCATAAAAAGCACCAGAGACTCGAGGGCTTACACTAGAGAAACATATTTTCCTACAGAGACAAGCGGGCTGGTGAGGTGGCTCAGGGGGCTGAGCGGGTTCAGTTCAGTTCCTGGAATCCATGCAGTACAAGGAGAGAGCCAGCTCCTGCAAATTGTCTTCCGACCCACACACACGCTGCAGCAGTTTGTACACCTGCAAATTCACACACAAGTAAATAAATACAGATATGCGTAAACCTGATGTTTTTATTTTAAAGGAGAGAGAACTCTGGCTCCTCTCTCTCTTACAAGGCCCCTGTGCTATACAGCACTGAGGTCACCCTGAAACCTCACGTAACCGCTAGCACCTTTCTGTGGGCCTTGTCTCTAAATCCAGCCACACTGGCTTTCAACGTGAGCACGGAGGGCACTCTTCTATATACAGTGAGGGCGGTATAGCAATAATGTGTTTTGTTATAAAATGGCAAACAGTGTGCCCGAAGAAGAAGGTGGCCCAGCAAAGGTGATTTCCAGGTTTTTAGGTGCCGTCTGGCTTCCAGATGTTTACAATAAAATGTGAAAAGAATTGGACACATTTGAGGAAAAACCTTCAAGAACAAAGGAGCCAGGGCTCACCGGCCTTTGAAAATAAAGATTTTTTTTTTCATTCAGCATGTGATAATAAAAGTTTAAAATGGCCTCTGGGCAAAAAATAAAAAATAAAAATCAAACCCAGGATGCTGGCAAGGAAGTGTGGTCTGAAGACAAAGCTGGGGGAACCGATGTGAAACCATTATTGAGGCTGTGGAGGTACAGAAGGTGGTGCTCAGACAGGAAAACAAAGGAAAGCGCTCGAGGTAATCCTGGATGTGCTGTCCCACCGCAGCTGCACGGTAAAGTCCAGACAGGAAGGAGATTATCTTGTCAGATATCTGTGCTTGTGACTTGTGTCTAATGCAGAGAATGCCAACAGGGGCCTCTAAGTCCTGCAGTGAGTACAAGGTGTTGTGCTGTCTGTTAACGCTGACTGCTTGGAGGGAAAGAATCAGAGGATCACAAAATGAAAATGGGTCTTTGGGCCTCCAAGCCTCTCTGTAAATACAGGCTAGGAAAATAACCCAGGAGTTTAATACTGTCTCTTTTTAAAGATTTTGGTTTATTATTATTATTATAAGTATATATGTTGGATAGAGGATGTGTGCATGTGAGTGCAATTCTCACAGAGGCCAAAAGAGGGCATTAGTCCTCCTGAAGCTGAAGTTACAGGTAGTTGTCAGCTGTCTAATGTGGTGCTGGGAAGCAAAATCAGATCTCCTATGAGAGCAGAAGGCACTCTTAACTACAGCCTTTTTTCTCTTTCTTTTTCTTTCTTTCTTCCTTTCTTCTTTTTTTTTTTTTTTTTTTTTTTAGATAGGGTTTTTCTGTGTAGCCTTGGCTGTCCCAAACTTGCTTTGTAAACCAGGCTGGCCTCGAACTCACAGAAATCTGCCTGCCTCTGCCTCCCTGAGTGCTGGGAGTACAGGCATATGCCACCATGCCCAGCTCGCTGGATATTACTTAAGGGAAAGGTTGGCTCAGATTCCTTCTACCTCTGAGCATAGAAGGTGGAACCAAAACACACCAGGAGCCATTCTCAGGTGGTGTGGCTGAGTTCTAACTCCAAAACTGGCCACATGACCAATGGTATGTCAGAGGAGCTACGAAGCCCTATATACTACCACCATCCTCCATTTTGCCATGTCTTCTTTTATTCTCTTTAACAGATAGATGTTGTGTGAAGTTTAGGGGTTCTTTGAAGACTAGTTGAGTCATATGGTGTTTTTCTAGAAGCTGGCTTGTGAGAGGGCATGTGATGTTTTGCTGTGAGCTCTCTCATGCAAGGGGCACTACTTTAGTCAGCGGAGAACATCGGTGAATGGACTCTGAGAAGAGGAGATACATAGACGCCCACTGACAATGAGACATAGATTTTTGGATACATTGCTGTGCTGATCTTAGTGCTTCCACACTTCACTCTGCAGAGAGAAACAGTCCAAAGAACTACTTACTGAGTCTTGTGGCTTTTGCTGACTCATCCCGATCTTCTGAAGAGTACTGATTTGTGTTGCTGCTTGGTGTTGGTCTTTGGACTGGACTGCTGTCATCTGGACAACCAAGAGTGGACTCATCCCAAAGAACTACTTCTAGAAAGGCCTACAACCCTTTACCTAATAACCTTCTTTCTCCCATACCTCTGGTCAGTGGGTGGAAGGGAAGTAGAAGCATTTAGGAACCCTAAATAAAGTAGGTTTGGTGAAAAATCTAAGCCTACAGTTGTGTTTTCTGTTTCTGTTCCTCCACTTCCGGTACTGGAAAGATGACATGTTTCTTTAGTTTGCAGGCCAGAACAATTGTAGAAAAGATACTGTATTTGAGGAACTCACCCAAGAAACTCCATCTGCGCCTGGACATGGAGGTCAAAGTATAGGACTTTGGCCTCTGTGATGTGAGACTGGCTCATATATTTGAATGTATAGTCCCCAGTTGGTAAACTTTTTGGAAAAATTAGGAGGTGTGGTCTTGTTGGAGGAGGTGTGCTGTGAGGGTGGGCTTTGAGGTTTTAAAAGCCCATACCAGTCAGTCTCTGTCTCTCTCTGTCTGTCGCCATCTGTCTATCTCTTTTTCTTCCTGTCTTTCTCCCTCTCTCCCTCCGTCTGCTTTCTATGGATAAGGATGTAACTCTTAGCTACTGCTCCAACATCATTCCTGCCTGTGCGCCTCCATGCTGCCAGGCATGGTGGTAAAAGACCAACCCTCTAAAACTATACACACATCTCTAACTGAATGCTTTCTTTTGAGTTGCCTTTGTCAAGATGTCTCTTCACGGCAACAGATCAGTGACTAAGGCCACCATGAACCGAAGACTGCAGCTCCCCAGGAATCCTTCAGGCCTTCAGCACCGCATTGGAACTCCGAGGCATCTAGCCTTGTAGACTGAGCACTACAGGTTCTAAGCCTCTCCAGCATGCATATGGCCACCGCTGCTGCATACCCAGCTTGGAAAAGCCAATCTATTAAATACTCTCTGTAAAAGATATTCTTGCTATCAATGTTGTTCTTCTAGAGACCCTGACTAAGAGAATAGCTGTGACCAAAATTCCTGACATTAAACAACTCAAGAAAAGAAGAATGTCTTCTAGCCCATGGTTTCAGAGGGTCCCTCCTGCTGACAGGAGAAGCATTCTGACAGTGAGAATGTGTCGTGCAAAGGGGCTTCTTTACCTCACAGGACAGGAAGAGAGAGAGGACTCTAGGAAGGTCCTGGGCAAGATACAGCCCTAAAGGAAACTGCCAATAAGCTGTTCTTCAACCGGGCTTTATCTCCTACCCTTCCCTGCCTCCCAATAACGACCTTATGCTATAACTCCATTGACTTCCCGAAAGCGCATCCGTGGGTAACAACATCCCTAACACAGGAGTTTTGGGGAGCCTCTCACAGTCAAACCAAGATTTGATTCATCTCATCAGCCTCCCAAGATTGTCTCCTGCTATTGATTCCTTCAGATGAGGTCCAACCACATTTAAAAAAAAATTACAGACGGATTGTGTGTGATAAAGAAGAAACAATACTGGGTCATAACGGGCCTTGGATCCTCAGACTTTGTCCCCTCAAGGAAACTGGCTGCTGTGGTGTGAGACTCATGGAGGGGAACTGAGGCCCTTCCCTCAGTCAATCTCACGGCATCACCCCTGTGAGTGAACCCCTTTGGCAGGGGCTCCTCCAGCTCCAGGGCAACATCTGACTGCAAACTCAGCAGAGTTGCTGAGCCATGATCCCCATCTGTTCTAGAAACTCCTTCCTGAAACCACAACAGAGGAACAGTTGTTTAGAAGACAGCAAATTGGAGGTCTATTTGTTTCCCAGCACTGGATGACTCACACGACTTTATACAGAATTTAGACATACTGATGGCCACAGAGAAGAACTAGGTAGAGAGAAATAAGGCAGACACTAGTGGACACAGTTCAGGGCAACCTGAAATTCCCTTGCCCACCATGTTAAAGGGCAGTTTCTCTCTCCAACTGGCATTGACAAAGAATTCAGAGGTAAAGTGCTTGGGGTTATGAACCACTGGGAGACAATTTTAAGAGAAAATAGGTGCCCTAGTCAGATTTTTTTATGCATTTGTTTATTTACTTTCTTATTGTGTGTGTGTGTGTACTCACACACATGCTATGGTTCACACACAGCAGCCAGAGAACAACTTGCAGGAGCCAGTTCTCTTCTTCTATCATGTGGGTCCTAGAGATCGGATGGTCAGCCTTGTGGCAAGCTCCTTTACCCCCTAGTTATTTTGCCAGCCCATGACAGGTATGTTTTTACCAGAACTAACTCTATCACGTCTGGCTTTGCTGTAAAGAAGCTTTTCCATTTGCTGAGGTCTTCAGCATTTGGTCTGTCATCAGTTGACAGAAGTAAGTTGGGGATTATCACCTTGACACAAAGGTCAGAAGCAAGATTCCCGCTAGAGAACTGGGTATCTAGCCCCTCAGCACTTTCTTCTAGGAGTTATGTCTTTGGCATCCAAAATGCCTGGAGGCTGAATCATAGCATACATTAAGAAACACTTACGAGGGGAAACGCAGGCCAGTTGCTCTGGTTTGGACTCTCGGCGAGTAATAACAGACTTTGGCTCCTTAAAACCATCCTGAACCATTATTAAAGTCTCTGTCTGGGGTGCCAAAGCTTAACTAGAACCAGAGCCCATTTACATCCCTCTGTACAAGTGGCCTCAGGTCTTTCTGTATCTCTGAGCCTCGTCCATGTTCTGTGGGGGGTAGCCTGGCTGGTCTCTAAGACCCTGTCGTCTTAGGGTTCCTGAGGAATCTGCGGAGCATTCCACACTGATGCTGGCATAATAATAAACAGCCCTTCCTGTCCTGAAGCTCCGATCTACAAGATCAATGCCAAACAGGAAATTGCAGGTGGTAATTTATTCTGAATTCTTGTACCATGGGGCTTGTTTAATATACATTGCTACATGGACTCTTATAAAACATTAAACAGACAGAGAAGGCTTCTGCCAGCTTCTGCCAGGCCTCCCGGGAAAGGGGCCTCCCTGGGACAGCAGCTGTGATCAAAAATAACTGCAGGGAGCTAAGCAGGAGGTCATTCATGAAAACAACCCAGCCCATAGACAAAAATCACAAAAGAATAAAACATTGCACACAAAAAAATGAAATGACCAGGCTGTATCAATGTTAGAAGACCCTCTCACCAATCTACACTTCAGTAGAGTTAGAGGAAAGAAATTAATTAAAATAGTTAAAGAAAGGAAATTAATTAAATCATCAAGCAGACAGGCTGCCCCATTCTGTCCACTTGACCTAACTTGTGTGAGTCTGGGTTCTCCAGATAAATAGAATCAATAGGAAAAATAGTCAGGGAGGTTTACTATAACAAATTGGTTTATATAGTGATAGAAGTAAAGAGTCTAAGATCTCTAGTCAGCAACCTGGACACACTGGAGAGTCAATGGTGTAGGCCTAGTTCAACACAACCCAAAGATGGAAGACTGATGTTCCAGTTCTAAGGCAGGCAGAGGGAACAGATCCTGTCTTCCTTCAGGCCTTCCCTGACCCACCCACATTAGGGAAGGTGACAGACAGTCTACCAAACCAGATATTAAGTATCTGGTCACCTTTAATGACACGCCCAGAAATGACATTTAACTAAATGCCTGGGCACTACCAGTCATGTGTACTCAAAATTCTTTAAGGTTTAAGGATTACTCCAGGAAACCGAAGTGCAGAAGTGAGGTCTAGAACACAGCTAGGTGATACCACACCTAGTATGCTGGACTTGTGCCGTGTGGCTATTTCTTTTTAATTGAAGCTCATAAGATTAAGGAAGTAAACAAACAATACCAGGCTGAAGACGTTATCAGAACTTAGAAGCTTGGAAGCAATGCCCAGGGAGAGAAGATTCTCCCAAATGTGAAAGGTGCCCACCATAGAAATAGAATGGTGGATCAATGGAACCGAATAGAAGACCCAGAAATAAACCCACACACCTATGGATACTTGATTTTTGACAAAGAAGTCAAAACCATACAATGGAAAAAAGACAGCATCTTCAACAAATAGTGCTGGTCTAACTGGATGTCTACATGCAGAAAAATGAAAATAGATCCATATTTATCACCCTGCATAAAACTAAAGTCCAAGTGGATCAAAGACCTTAACATAAAACCAGACACACTAAATCCATTAGAACAAAAAGTGGGGAAGACTCTAGAACTCATTGGCACAGGAGACTACTTCCTGAATAGAACACCAACAGCACAGGCTCTAAGATCAACAATAAATAAATGGGACCTCATGAAACTGAAAAGCTTCTGTAAAGCAAAAGACACTGTCATCAAAACAAAATGACAGCCTACAAACTGGGAAAGGATCTTCACCAACCCTATATCTGAAAGAGGTCTAATATCCAGAATATATAAAGAACTCAAGAAGTTAAACAGCAACAAATCAAGTAATCCAATTAAAAAATGGGGTACAGAGCTGAACAGAGAAGTCTCTGTAAAGGAATATAGAATGGCAGAGAAACACTTAAAGAAATGATCAACGTCCTTAGTCATCAGGGAGATGCAAATCAAAACAACCCTAAGATTTTACCTTACACCCATCAGAACAGCTAAGATCAAAAACTCAAGTGACAATACATGCTGGAGAGGTTGTGGAGAAAGGGGAACCCTCCTCCATTGCTGGTAGGAATGTAAACTTGTACAACCACTTTGGAAATTAGTCTGGCGCTTTCTTAGACAATTAGGAATAGTGCTACCTCAAGATCCAGCTATACCACTCCTAGGCATATATCCAAAAGATGCTCAAGTACACAACAAGGACATTTGTCCAACCATGTTCGTAGGAGCTTTATTCATAATAGCCAGAACCTGGAAACAGCCCAGATGTCCCTCAACGGAGGAATGGATATAGAAACTATGGTACATTTCACAATAGA
This sequence comes from Pachyuromys duprasi, assembly GCA_028658305.1. Taxonomy (NCBI): domain Eukaryota; kingdom Metazoa; phylum Chordata; class Mammalia; order Rodentia; family Muridae; genus Pachyuromys; species Pachyuromys duprasi. The sequence goes on from CM053758.1 coordinate 26,303,268, forward strand.
ATACTACTCAGCAATTAAAAACAAGGAAATCATGACATTTGCAGGCAAATGGTGGAATCCAGAAAAGATCATCCTGAGTGAGGTATCCCAGAAGCAGAAAGACACACATGGTATATACTCACCTATAAGTGGATACTAAACCTATAGTATAGGATAAACATACTAAAATCTACACACCTAAAGAAGCTAGGCAAGAAGGAGGTCCCTGGGTAAGATGATCAGCCCTCACTCAGAAAGGCAAACAGAATGGACACTGAAGAAAGAGAAAACAGGAAACAGGACCGGAGCCTACCACAGAGGGCCTCTGGAAAAACTCTACCCAGCAGTGTATCAAAGCAGATGCTAAGACTCTTACCAAAACTTTGGGCAGAGTACAGGGAATCATATGAAAGAATAGGGAGATAGTGGGACCTGGCTCCACAAGGAAAACAACAGAACCAAAATATCTGGGCACAGGAGGTTTCTCTAAAACTGATACTCTAACCAAGGACCATTCATGGAGATAACCTAGATGTAGCTCATGGCAACTCAGTATCCAAGTGGGTTCCTTAATAAGGAGAACAGAGACTGTCTCTGACATGAACTCAGTGGCAGGCTCTTTGACCACCGCCCCCCCCCCTGAGGTGGGAGCAGCCTTGCCAGGCCACAGAGGAGGACAATGCAGCTAATCCTGATGAGACCTAATATACTAGGGTCAACTGGAAGAGGAGGAGGACCTCCCCTATCAGTGGACTTAGAGAGGGGAATGGGAGGAGATGAGGGAGGAAGGGTAGGATTGAAAGAGAATGAGGGAGGGGGCTATAGTTGGGATACAAAGTAAATAAACTGTAATTAATATAAAAAAATAAAAATTTAATTTAAAAAAAGGTGCCTACAAGTCACACATGGGCTCCAAGAATACAGCTTCCATGAGTCATCATCAGGGTAGGCTTCAGAGCGACATTGCTGCGTTTGGGTCACCCATACTCCCATAAGGAACCCCATGAAGCTCTCAGGATCCAAGCTACACGTGAGTGGAACCGTTTCTTGTTTCTGCAGTGAACAGATGTCTGTTCACATCTGTCCAGGAAAAAGTCCAAGTTAGAACCAAACTGAGACTGCATTTTATAGCAACCTTTACACAGAAGATCAGGCTTCCATCTCTGCCACAACACTCAGCAGTAGTGCATAGGACAAGAAAAACACAGAAACTCAGAAACACAAAGATGAAACTCAGTCATGTGAAGGGCATGTTTGGATTCCCCCAGAGCAGAAATATACAAGGACTTTGGGCAAGGAGTATGTCCATTTTGATGAAGGCAATGACCAGTGTGACCAAGCCATGGGCTCACACGGAAGTAGAGATGCTCCTGCAGAATATGCACAATCAGGACAAAGCAGGTGACCAGGAATCTGGTTGATGTTTAAACAGCTTATGTCTACAGAGGCCAAAGTCACTCTGGGAAGCCAGGTTGATGAGCACACAGCCCCTCCGTGCACGGTGTTTCGCATTGTGTGTAGCTGTTGAAAAGTCTATCATGACTGTTGAGCAAATGGAATGCAAAAAAAAAAAAACTAGCTTCTGAGCTAACTGTTGCTTTTCCCAGCTCTATGACAAAATTCCTACTTGGGAAAAGGGTTGTTTTTGACTCACAGTTAGATTTCAACTCATCATGGCAGGAAAGGCATGGTCTGGGGAGCAAGTGTGTTCGGGGGGAGGGGGATTGTGGCAGCAGATCTTCACGAGGTGATCGGTGAGGAAGTCTAGAACAGGACTGGAAGGCAGCCCAGGCCATAACCCTCAAAATCCTGTGCCCAGTGACCTGCCTCTGCCAGCCGGCCCCACCTCCTAAAATTCCAAAACTTTCCCAAAACAGCAGTACCAGCTGGGGAGTGGGCAGTCAAATGTGTGCCTATGGGGCGTTTCACACTTTTTAACACTAACCTTTTACCGTTGTTACTACATTTAGTTAGTTGTTTGGTTAGTTAGCGAATGTGTGTGTTCACATGCATGTGCCATGGTACCCCTGTGGAAGTCAGAGGACAACCATAGGAGTTGCTTTCATCCCTCCATCATGTGAGCCCCAGAGATCAGACTCCGACTGTCCGGCTTAGCGACAAGTACCTCTACCCACCTTACCCATCTTGCCAGCCAGCCTTTTTGTTGTTTTTACAGTTTCCTAAATAAGGGATATGCTTTGACACCTTGAAGGAAGACTGAGATGTAAGGTCACGGTCGATGCATACAGTGACCGCCATCATGCACACAGCATGGACACCAAGCAAACAGGCCCCTTGCTCCTGCTGCCCTAAGACAAAGGGGAGAGCTTCTCCCTGTTCTAGCAAGGCAGCCTCTTCTTACCTCAGTGATGTAAGAAGTGATGTCCTCAGTGATGGACAAAAGTAGAAGTCCTACATGGCTTGACTCCTAACCCTAGGCTTTCCCTTTGGTGCTATGAAAAAGCCAAAGCCAGAGGCTGCTCGGAAACAAATGCCAGCTCTTGTCACCCCATCAACAGTGTTCTCCCCAAATGTTCTTCCACTCTAGGACCACTCACACAGTTCACACATCAACACCCATGTTGGCCTGGAGGAGTAAAAGTGGAAGAACAGAGCCGATCAGCCCAGGTTCTAAGAAACGCAGGGCTGCAGAGAGTCTGACAACTGGAGACTGGCCTGGCTGGCGACAGCAGAGCTCAGCCTGTTCTCAGCAGTGCAGACAACCCAGCCCACAGTAGCTGCTGCGGCCTTTCTCGACCCTCACCTGTTCCCACTCTGATGTCACCCCTGCCTACCCTCCAACTCCAGCCCTGGGGCCTTCACCTACACACAAGAACTCTTAGGCCAGAACTTCTCTTCTCTCTTGTGAACTGTGATGGGATTCATCCTCAAGACTCTGGAGCACTTAGTTTCCCTTCCAGCTCTGGCCATGAAGACACCAACCAGATCTTAGCCTTCTGGCCAGGGTTTTTAGGCCCAGTTTCCCCTAACTGGATGAAGGCAGACACCAGGACATCCCCTTCATTTCAACCCTGCACTAGGGGTACTAGGGCAAGCAATTCAGATGTGTCTCCAGAGAAGACAAGTTCATGGCCAGCCAATAAGAGCATGAGAAGTTGCACAACATTATTAGTCACTGGAGTCATGCCTATTAAACCACAGTAGCATGCCACTTCATAACCCATAGAACGGCAACTACCAGAGAGAAGCAAAGGGCTGGTGAGCTAGCTCAGTGGATAAAGCATTTGCTGTTTTAGATTGATGACCTAAGTTTAATTCTCAGAAGCCAGCAGAGCTGTTCTTTGACCTCTACATGCCTGCTCTCACAATGCTACAACACACACACACACACATTAAAAAGAAGCAAATGCAGTGTGGTGGCACATGCCTACAATCCTTTGCCCTCAGGAGGCTGAGGCAAACTGATCACAAGTTTAAGGCCACCCTCAAATTTCTTCTTCTTCTTCTTCTTCTTCTTCTTCTTCTTCTTCTTCTTCTTCTTCTTCTTCTTCTTCTTCTTCCTCGCCCCCACTGTGGAGTGTCCCCAACCCCACCTCCATCCATCTCTAGGCTCTGGCATTCATTCCCTCTCCAGAGTCTCCAGAATGAAACTCTCTGCAGCTGGCAAAGATCACGCCCCTGCTAGTGCACATGACAATCGTGGCTAATGGCTGTGGACAAACAGAAGCAGCCCCGTATCCCACACCTGGGATTAAAACAAAAACAGATTCACATAACTGGATTTTTAAAGAAACCAAAACTCTCACTGCTATGGATGATCCTTGGAAACATTTTACTGAGTCAAATAGGCCAGATGCAAAACTACAGATATAGTATCTAAAACTACTTAGATGAACTACCTAGAAGAGAAAAGCTCAGAGAAAGAGCAGAGTAGTGACCACCAGAGACTGTGTGGGAAGAAAAGACAGAGAATTCATATGTAGCGTGAGTAGTTTCTAATCAGGATGGTGGAAGGAGTTAGCAAAATGGCTCAGTAAGTAAAGCTGCTTGCTGTGCAAGCCAGACAGCCTGAGTTTGATCACCAGAACGCACATAAAGGTGAAAAGAGAGAACCGAATCCCACAGATTGTCCTCTGAGTGCTGCCCTGGCTCAGAAGGAGCAGTAATCCCCGTCTCCCAGGAGTGGTGCAAGACTATTACCTGTGAAATATCGCTCTCCCAAGAAGCCAGCAGATACTATCTGCTGTCACTTATTGATCAGAAACATCGCCACCCATTTGTCACACATTCTTTGAAAGTCACTTCCAATTCTAGGCTCCAGAAAAACAGCAGAGAACCAGGCAGGCACTGTGTGGCCTCAGACAGCAAGCACCAGACTGGAGAAGACAGGAAGGCAGGGAGCCATGTGATAACCAAGTGTCTGCCAAGTACGGGGATCAGGGTATGCCAAGAGCTTTGGCAGCAGAGAGTCTGACCTCATCTAGACCATTGAGGTGGCTTTCCCAGAGGCCACAACAATTATAAAGTTGAGCCCTGAAGGCCAAGAGGGTCTAGTGAGAGTATGTGTAGAGAAGATGAGGAGGAAGAAGGAGTTGAGATGAAACTCAACTCATCTCACAAGTTGAGATGAAATGAAAAGCCCTGGTTCAGCCTGTGCACAGCAAGCCTGGCCAGAGGAAGCTCACCTCTGCCCATTGTCAAATCACAAAAATGATGATGAGAATTTGAAATTAGTAGCACCTCATCCTGGTTCTGGTGTTCACTAGGCAAACTTCATCCCAGCTTTGCACCTCAGTCACCAATGATGAAAAAGCATGTTGGTTTTGGTTGCTGGTATGTGTGTGTGTGTATGCGTGTGTATACATGCATGTGTGCACATGTGTTATACACATATGTGAGTTTATGTGTGTTCTGTTGGTAGCCAGAAATGACATTTCTTTGGAGCCAGGGTTCCTTCACCAAGACTTGGGCCTAGAGATTCATTCATCCCTACCTCCCCAGTGCTGGGATTACGTGTACACATACTCCTGGCTTTTTGTGTGACTACTGGAGGACAGCCTCAAGTCCTCACACCTGCACAGCAACCACTTTACTGTCTGAGCTTTGCCCTTCATTCAGCCAGCATTTACCAAGTGCCTTTCACCTAGCTGGCACTGCTCTCACATGTGGGACGTTATCACTCCACAAGAGATGAAGGCCCTTGCCCTCCCAGGGCGAGCCTTCCAGAGGAGTGGAGGGAAGCGCGAGACCTACTAGACACACAACGAGAACAGAAATGACATACATTTTTGAAAGAGCCATGGATTAGAGGAAATCGGGATGGGGAAGAGCCCATAAATAGAGCAATTCGAGCAGAAGGTGGCTGCCCTGAGAGGCATCATGAAGAGGTAGAGTTCAGACTGTAGCACAGACTGGAGAGGGGGCCATGGGGCCAAGGAAATCCAGCAAAGGCTCTGAGCAGAGAGAGTGCACACCAGGCCAGAAGCATCAAGGAAGCCGGCCCACCAGCAATGGAGTGTGAAAACAGATGGCAAGGAAGATGAAGCCAGGGAGGTGACCAGGATGGTCAAGCGGACCAGGCGGAGAGCTTAGTAGGCCTGCGGGTGCTCTTAGGTTCCTACCTCCCACCCGCAGCACCCCTTTAATTTACTTGGGGCCCTGGTAGTAGGTTCACCATACTTAGGCCAGGCCCCGCCTCATCCTCCAGCTAGTGCTGCTGAGGCATTGTCTCCAGAACAGCTACCTTGTGTCCTGGCACTGAACCTGTATGGGTTTGCAGTGAAGCCCTGGAGAAGCAGTGAACTGCCCTGTCCCTCAGCAGCCCTGTCCCCCACCCAGCCCTCTAGCCAGCCTTTATCCTCCCGAGGCTGAGCACAAAGGAAATAAAAGAAAGGAAGCTGTGCTCTGGATTGCTGGTGATTTTTTTTTTCTCCCTCAAGCTATTTACTACTAATTGATCCTGATTGCTCACTTCCATCATCTGGAAACCCATGCCAGCACTCAATTGCTCTCTGTGCCTCTGAAAAGTAAAAAACCACTAGGCATCTAACTGCACAATAATCACCTCGGCCTCACAAGGCTAACCAGGCCCCTTACCTTAGTTTATTGCCTCTAGCCTCTTTCTAACCTGAGAAAAAAATATGAATCAATACAAGCAGTCATTTACCCTCTCCACCTACCGGCCACACTCCAAAGAGTTCGTGGGGCCTTCTAAAACCCGCTTCGTCCTTTGCACTCTGCTCAGCAGGTTGCTTTGTCTTTCTCTGGCCATTGATTTCTGCATCTCGCTAGGGTAGGCTTGTTCTATGCTCCTAAGAAATTAATATCGAATTAGCCAACATCAAGGAACTTCAGCTGTTTAGCCAGCCAGATGTTCTAGATGAATGGGGATGACCCCACAGAGGGTATCTAGATAGGAGTTCAGCCTTGAGACTCCCGGTATTATTCTGGGTCACTGATTCTGGGCTTATGATTTGAATATTCAGTATCTGCTTGGGCCCCAGCTGGCAGCGCTATTTTGAGAAGTAGGAACAACAGGCATATCCAATCTGCAGGCCATGGACTGTCCAAGGAGAGCTATGAACAAAGCCCAACACAAAATTATAAACTTAAACTTATTTAATACATATGGGGTGTGTGAGTGTGTGATTTTCTTTTCGGAACTCAATTGTGTTATTCTGATTACAAACTTTGTATTTGACAAGGTCATTGTCTTGGTTAGGGTTTTATTGCTGTGAGGAAACACCATGACCACGGCAACTCTCATTAAAAAAAATATATATATATATATATATATTTATTTATTTATATATATATATTTATTTATTTATTTATTTAGGGCTGGCTTGCAGTTCAGAGGTTTAGTCCACTATCATCATGGCAAGAAGCATGGCAGCATGCAGGCAGCCATGGTGCAGGAGAAGGAGCTGAGAGTTCTTTATCTTCATCAACTTACCCCTTCTAGGCAAGCCCACCCCCTACTGTTTGCACCACATTGCAATTATGAACACACAAATGAGTAAAACCACAGATGAGGTCAGATCCCTGAAGATCTCCCCACTTCCCAGGAGCCCCATTTGGAATATTGAACTGGGGACTAAGCCTTCCACACATGGACCCTGTGAGGTGGTCATTTGGAGTCTGCGGTGGTATGGTAAATGCTCCCCATAGCCTCATGTATCTGAACGCTCAGTCCCCGGGCGGCGGCACTGTTTTGGGAGAATATGGAACCTTTGGAGGTGGAGCCTTGCCTTGCCAGACGTAGCATGTCGCCGGGTATAGGCTGTGAGGATTTATAGCTTCTCCTCACTTCCTGTTCTCCCGGCTCTGCTTCCTGTGTGTGGGTAAAAATGTTATCGCCCAACTACCTGTTCCTGCTTACCATACTATGTCTGCCACACCATATTGAACTCTATGCCCCTGGAACAGTAGGCCGAAATAAACCCTTTCCTCTTTAAATTGCTTTTTGTCGTGGTATTTTATCACCGCCACAGAAAAGTAACTAATACTACACGCAAACTACAATGTGTGCTCTGAATAAAACCCTCTGGCTTTGCAATCCCATGAATCAACATCAGACTACTTCTCTCTCCCACCCCCAACCAACAATCACCTGGCCTTCTTTTCTGGTCTGTTAACGTCCAGCCATGCACTCCGCCACCCGTGCTGCAGACCACTAGGGTGCTATCTTGTCTTCCCATCTCTAGCCTCAACTTCTCCAATTCATTTACCATACTGCCCACAAAGGGAGCACCGTAACTCACAAATGTAATCAGATTGTCCATTTCAGACTGTTCCGTCGGGCCCTTCCCAGTCTACCAGCATTATTTAAAAATACCATCAAAGCCTCCATATTTTCTTACAGCCTATTCTCAGTCTTCTGTGGCCACTCCTTAGTGTTCCCGGAACACTCAACTGATTGCTGTTAGCACACGCGCGCGCCCACACCCATGTGCCCACATGCAGCAGGCTTTATTTATGCTGCTCTCTCTGTCTGAAGTATCTTCTTTCCATGCACTCCTTCCTCCTACCCTTCATTTCTCCACCACCTCTCTCTCTCCACATTGCTCGACTCTCAGTCAACCCACCCAGAACCAAGACTCAGCTGCCATTTCTGCCTTTCTGTGCCTCAAAAGAACTCCCCTGAGACCATCAGTTGGATTAGCTGCCTGCCTTCAGTAATTCTGGATGACTCCTTTGTAGTCAGTATATTGGCTTTTTTTTAAACACAAAAATGTTATGTGAATATGTTTTTGTTTTAATCCCAGGTGTGGGATATGGAGCGGCTTCAGTTTGTCCACAGCGGCTAACTATAATTTGTCTTGTGCTTTTGGAGGGTGGGGGAAGGTGTCATGATTTTACCAGCTGCAGATAGTTTATCGGTGACTGGCCCAATGGAGGTCGGAGCAGACATTTTGGAACCTCCTGAGCCCTCTGTACGCCTCTGGCTCAGGAAATGGGCCACCAGCCAAACAAACCACCAAGGTGACTCTGATTATGAAGTCTAAGCATTTTCCAAGCTAGCAGAGACTGAACCTTCTGTCGTTGCTCTTATAATATCTTTTGGTCAAATTAAAAAATGGCCAAGATGGGAGCAAATTAACAAATTGAATTTGTTAATTCATAGAATTAACAAACCCACAGAATTAACAGTGATAATGTTAGGGCAGTTGTCTCCTCTCTGCCTGCCATGGTGAGGCTGAGTACCCAGAGGCCAGCAGTGTGGAAACAGCTCCGCTCAGCCACGCTTCACGTCCTCCGAGCCAGACATTTCCATAATCCTAACTGGATAACAACCACTCCCTCCCGCCAGCCCCCAGGGAATCACCACCTAGGAAACATTCACACTGATGACAAGAGAAACAGCTGTAATTTGTCATTATAGAAATATCCAATTATCAGGCCAGTGAGTGATGCCTGCAGCTTCCCATCATCGCTTGCCATCAGGCTGGGCTCAGCTAGCACACCTGTCAGAGCCAGGACATGCCTGCCAGGCTCAGCAGGAGGTGGGCCTGATACCTCTCCTGTAACTAGGAGGGTTTAGCTGCCTCCCACCCCCACTCTGAAAGAATCAAAATGTGCAAGGCCACCTCCCAGTACCACCCTTGACACAAGTACCGAAAAGAAAAACAATGAGCCTTTCTATGCCTCAAAAGAGCTCCCTGAGAAGCCTGTCAGCAGCCTGGCATAAGCCCCTCATTCAGTAAAGGCTGGAGAGGTGTGTGGTGAGTTAGAAAGGAATCAGAGGGGTTTGTTTTTGAAACAAAGTCTCAGCAGGTAAACCAGAGATCTGCTTATCTCTGGTAGGATTAAAATTATGTACCACCACGCCCATGCCCAGCTTTTTTTTTTTTTTTTTTTGAGACAGGGTCTCACGTAACCCATGCTGGCCTTAAACTCATAGCTCAGGACAGCCTTGCACTTCTGATCCTCCTGCATCATCTCTTAAGTGCTGGAATTACAAGCAAAGCCTCCACACAGGTTTCTGCAGTATTAGGAATTGAACCCAGGACCTACAAACTGAGCTACTTTATCTGTCCTAGGGCTCAGAAGCCCGAGTTCAATTTGTGTCTCTATGGCATCCTAGCTACATGATCTACTTGGGACAGGATCCTCCATTTATAGAATACACTGAGGAAAAAAAACAAATGAAGAACTGCTAAACCCAGCACAATAGCAACAGCCCAACTGGATGAATTACAGTTCCACTTGTAGTCCATCACTGAAGGAAGTCAGGACAGGAACTCAAACTGGGCAGTCATCTGGAGGCAGGAGCTGATGCAGAAGCCATGGAGGGGTATTGTTCCTGACTGGTTCTCCAGTCTGCTCTCTTATAACATTGTGATCAGCTTAAACTTCTAACATAACTGTAGTCCCTCCTTGAGTTCTACTTTCGTTTTTAGTATTACAATAGCCCCTCTTTTACCACCTTCTGCCGCCTTTAAGCATGTCAGGAGTTCAGCATGTCAGAGGCTTAGGATATCAGACACCATTTTGCCTCCAAGTCTCCATTTTGATTATAAGGTAAATTTAAGTTCAACTTCCTAGGCTCTGTGTGCCTGAGAGCTGGGTACAATTCAATAGTTCAATGCTTGCTGCTTAGAATAAAACAACAGATGATAAATGCATGTTCTGCTTGAGTTCAAGATAAATGTACATTCTGTTAGAGGTAAGACCATAACTCCCTGCTACGTTCCTTACTCCCGTAGAATCTCAGCTAATCCGTTTAAAGTGCTTTGTCTAGCTACCGAGATAAGCAAAAAAAAATTATTCTTCTCAACTGGATAAACACACTGAACCTGAAAAAAAAAATTGTTTTTCCTGCTTGGTTATGGTTTTTCCCTTTAAAAACTCACTTTGAAAACAGTTCGGCCTCACGGCATGACTCCTGACATCAGATAATGTCCTTGGCTCAGTTTTTGTTTAGCGGTCAATGAACTTCTTTTGATTTGAATACGGTGTTCGAACGGTCAGTGTACAGCTATTCCTGATATATAGTCCTAACATATAGAACTCAGGCTCACCAGCCTAGAATTGACACCACTCACAATGAGCTGGCCCCTCCTCCACTAATCACTAATTAGGAAAATACCCTACAGGCTTATAGAGGCATTTTGTTTTTCTTTTTCTTCTTTTTTCTTTTTAAGAAGGATTTTCCTAATTGAGGTTCCCCTCTCTCAGACTATACCTTGTATCAATACAAGCTGACGTAAAACTAGCCAGCACAACTGACCTCTTTTCAACTTGAAACACAAACACATCACTGTTGAACGTAGCTTCTCCTTTCTTGATCATCCCCAAGAGCACACACACGTTAATATGAATGACATAAAATATTTTATGTTTTAAAGGCCCTGCAGTCTTTAAAAATCCAAACACTTAAAATACACAATCTCTTTCAAATATCCACGCTCTCTTTTAAAATCCAGCGTCTTTGTAAAACTCCAAAATCTCTTTAAAATTTAAAGTCTCTCAACTGTGAGCTCCTGTAAAAATCAAAAGTAAATTAAATAATTTCTTACTTCAAGAGGGAAGAACCACAGTCTTATCAAAGTAAAACCAAACTCCAACAGTGTAAATAACACCCAAGATCTGGGCTCCTCCAAAGGGCCTGGCCAGTTCTCCACCTCCGACCTCCGCAGCACACGTGGCTTGTCTTTCAGGCTCACGCGGACTCCACTCTACCATGCTCCTGTTCCTGGTAGTCATCTCACGGTAGCGGCATCTCCAAAATTCTGGGGTCTCTTGCTGCGCTTGGGCTGCACTTTCACCAGTAGCCTCTCCTGGGCTCTTTTCAGAGGTCCCAGCCCTGCCACACAGTGCCAAGCCTCAACTGTTCTCCATAACCCTTTCATGTCTTCACAACCAGAGGCACACAGGCCACTCTTACAAATGATGAAGCTCGGTCACCAGCATAACATACAACCTTGCTGGGCTCTGGAACACAGCTTTGGTGTGCTGCCTCTCAGCAAACACTTCCCAGAAGACTTCACCTCAGTGACACTGGTCTCTTCTCCGTGTGTGTGTGTGTGTGTGTGTGTGTGTGTGTGTGTGTGTGTGTGTGTTTGGTTGGTTTAGTTTTTCAAGCCAGGGTTTCTCTGTGTAGCTTTGGCTGTCCTGGACTCACTTTATAGACCAGGCTGGCCTCGAACTCACAGAGAGCCTCCTGCCTCTGCCTTGAGTGCTGGGATGACAGGCGTGCACCACTATGCCCGGCTAACACTGGTCTCTTCGTAATCACAGCTAATTTCTCAGCCCCAGCTGACCAGCATCAATTTTCACAGTACTGCAAAGGTTTTGCTTCAGCGGTGCTGGACTTTTGTTAATCACAGCTGATTCTTCAGCCTCAGCTGGCCGGAACCAAAGATTCCTAACTCAAAGTATTCAACATCCTTAATAAACTTTTTAAGCGAATTAGACTTCTCTCTGGAACTCCAGGCCTCCGTTGTCTGCATTTCTCTTAACATTCTTATCTTCCAAGCTCCCACAGAACCCGCTCCCTGGGCTTGGAACATTCAATAGCTTTTCTAGTGCAAAGTCTGTCCACAATCCTCCCGAAACCACGCGGTGCCAATTTCTGTCATAGTTAGGATTACTGTTGCAGTGACGAAACACCACGGCCAAGCTGGGGGAGAGCAGGGTTTATTTGGCTTATGCTTCCACATCACTTCATCGTTGAAGGAAGTCAGCACAGAAACTCAAACAGGGCGGGAACCTCAAGTCAGGAGCTGATGCCGAAGCCATGGATGGGGTTCTGAATACTGGCTTGTTCCTCTTGGCTTGATCAGCCTACTTCATTATAGAACACAAGCCCATCAGTCTGGGGGATGGGGGAGAGAATGTCAGCAAATGGCAATCGTGGGAACTGAGATATCAAATCCTCAAACACAAGCACTAAGCAGAGAAAGCAAACTAGAAGCAGAGCAGACTGTGAACTCTCAAAGCAGCAAACTTCCTTCCAGCAATGCTGCACCTCTTAAAGCCTGCCTGGCAAACAGCATCAGCAACTAGGAACCAAGTGTTCAGATTCCTGAACCCAAGAGGCACAATTCTCATTCAAAGCACAAAACCAAAGCCAAGGAGGGGAAGAAACTTACTGAATATACCTGGCTACAAGAGGCAAGAGCAAGATTTATACCAGGCAGTCTGGCTCTGGGGTTTTACCCTAGCATGTTCCTAAAATCAAAGCAGGAGAGGGAGTCGCCTGAAGAAAACCAAGAGAAAGAGAAAACACACACACACAAACACACAGAACATTGTAATATTCTCAAAGAGATAAAAGGATATATTATATCCATGAAACAAGAATAAGATGCTATAAAATGCTGATCAAGGAGACCAGTGAGATGCCCAGTGGACAAAGGGACTTGCTGCCAAGCCTTACAATTTAAATTCGCTATTTAGGCCCCACTTAACTCCTACAGGCTGTTCTCCACATGCATGCAGTGTACAGAGAGAGAGAGAGAGAGATCAAGTTACATAACTAAACAAATCATTTTTAGTTAATAAAAAATGAGACATTTTAAGAACAAAGAGGGGCACTTGGAAACTAGAAAATAAAAACAAGAAATTCAGAAGTTGGATTGAAGGGCTGAGATGACCCAGAATGGCAGAGAAAGAAAACTTAAGGTAAGGCTATGTCCCAGCTTGGAGAAGAGAGAGTGGACATAAAGTCTCACCTCTATTCAACAGGCTGTAATTCAGAGCTGCTGGGAGATGGAAAATGAAATTACTCCAATGGAGTGTCATTAGGTATACCAACCCCACTTCAAGGCAGCCCCATGTTCACAAGTCACTGGCCAACATGAGAATCCATGTTTGTATGTGTGCATGTGTGTGTGTGCATGTGTGTGTGTGATCTTTTTGTTTTTTCTGTATTGTTTTGGTTTTGGTTTGGGTTGATTTTTTTAATTGCCAAATCAAGTAATATTTTTGTTTTAAAATGTGACAAAATATTTCCCAAAGCTAAGAGCAAGAAAAAACTTAACGTTGGGTGGGTAGGAGGTGGGCCAGGATCAGGAAGGATTTCAAAGAGGAAAAAGAATGTGATCAAAATATATTATATTAATCTTTTAAAATAGTAAATTAATTAAAACTATACAACCAAGAATGAAAGCCTGAATTCATCAATAAATTCATCAATCATTTAAAAAGAAAAAAATAATAAAGGTCCTTGCCAGACGTGGTATCCTTCACCTTTAATCCCAGCTCAGGAGACAGAAGCAGGAATCTGGTATTTGTGACCTATCGAAGTACATACTTGAAGTCCAACCTTCTCCCTAATGACTGAGGAGGAACCTCTCCAGAGCACGCAGATTCTGGCCATCTGAAAATATCATGTTTCTCGTAAGTCAACGGAAGCTCTGGGAAATCCCCTCTGCATCACCTCCCTTACTCGGGAAGCTGTTCTGACTTCTTAGTGCTATGTTTGGAATGTGATATGTACCCTAGGATATGTGTTTTTAACACTTGGTCACCACCTGGTGACACTATTCTGAAAAGTTGCAAGACCTATAGCAGGTGAAGCCTTGCTGGAGGAAGTATGACAATGGAAGCAGGCCTTGAGGTTTTCTAACCCAGTCCCACTTCCTGCTTCCTGTTCCTCCAAGATGTAAGTAGATGAGAAGTCCCAGCCATACTCTTCTGCCACTGTGAAGCTGCCTGCCTCCCTGGCTTCACCTCCACGATGGACTGTATCCCCTCAAACTGTGAGCCAAATAAACCCTTACTCTCTCCAGTTACTCCTTGACGGGTATTTTGTTACTGCAACAAGAAAAAAAAATTAAAATGTTTATTATTGCCATCTTCAACATGAAAGCTATATGAGAAAAGCATTCCAAGAACAAGGCTTAGCGTGTCTTATGATCAAAGTACAACATTAGGCTCAAAAAGGGCTAATGACTCCCAGGTAGCTGCCTATTCAAAAGGGCCAGCTTTTCTACCATGGAGAGACAAAATGAAGGAAGATAAGGAAAGGAACAAAGATAAAGTGAGCAATTAAAAGCAGTCTCTCGAAGTGTATTTAATATTCCTCTCCATATGTACCGAGTACCTCTCTTCATTGAATACCCTCAAATGCAGCCACCTCCCTGGGGAATTAGCCTAACGCTAATGTTTGCTCCATCTGCCCATGGCAAAGCTGTATTTCAGAGGCAGAAGATGAGCTAACATTCAACTTCAATGTCAGGAGTGAAAAGCAAATAACTTTGGGCATGAGAAACAAGAAATAAGAATGGAGCCTTGGTACTTCCATAGAAAAGCAAATATTTGCACTTATTAATATCCCGGAACCCGCGTTGCTTCTCCTTTCATCCCACGCCTTTTGTCTAACACGATGATATATTGCCACCCTTTCAAAACCCTGACACAGATGACATTGAAGCAAATTATGTACCTCAGCCAGATTTCTCAGAGTTGAAGCGAAGATAGCTGATGTGTACATTTTCCCATCTAATTAACATTCCACAGTTTGAATAGCTGTTATCGTGCCCTGGGTCCCATATGAATGGGCACAGAGATAGAAAGATCCATAAACAGCTCGGATGGATAGAATGAGATCTTTTTCCACCAGAAGTCAGAGAGAGGGGGGAAAAAAGAAATGAGTCGTTGTCACTTGGATAGAAGCAGTCATCAAAGACTAGCTTGGGTGTACTCTCCCCTGTGTGCAGAGCACAGGTAGGTTGCCCGGCACCAGCCACCCTAGGAGGGCTTTTACACTTAGCAGGGTAATTTTTTTTTTCACCCAGGCCTTTATCAAGATTGTGTTGATATCAAAATTACACCCTACGTTTTCTGGTACACTTACCCTCAGGAAGTATAGATTCTCTTATGCCTGTACTTAGTGATTTACTTCCAACGAAAGGAGTATGACTGAAGTGACAGTGGGCAGCTTCTGAGACTAGTTCGAAAATGTTCTGAGTCCTATTTTTGTGTCACGAGTCTACTCACTTCGTACGTTGAGAGGAGCTGAGGAGTGAACCATTTTGGAAGCAGGTACAGTTCCAATCTGCCTGTGCAGAGGAGAACACAGTCATTACCGCAATCATGACTGCAACCTCAAAAAAGAACCTGGGCCTGAACCATCCTTCTGAATTCCTCACTCTTAAAAAATGGCATGATAGGAGCCCTGGGAATGGCTCGGGAGTTAAGAGTACTCAGTGTTCTTGCAGAGCACCAGAGTTTAATTTCTAGCACCCATAACTGGCAGCTTACAACTTCCTGTAACTCCAGCACGAAGGGATCTAACCCCCTCTACTGGCCTCTACAGGTATGTACACTCACATATGCATACACACATATACAAAAATAAAAATAAGATTTATCTTCCGTTTAAAAAATTACATAATAATGTTTGCTTTTTTAACAGCTAAATGTTGGAGTGATCTACCATATCATAATAGATAACTAATATGCACTATATCACCATATTTGTAGAAATTACATTTTTTTTCCAATTATCCAAAGGCCAAGATGCTAGCTGCCTCCACTTTGAGGAAATAAAAGGTGATTGGTAGCTTGTTCCAGCTTCAACAAGATAAACACTCTCCTGAGAATCATGCATCCTACTACAGAGGAAGAAAGAGAAAGGGAAGAAAAACATCACGGTTAGGCCTCAGCTACTCTCTTCCCACATTTTCCACACATTTTCCAAGAGATGCCTCTGATGCAATTCTAACATCCCACATGCATTCGCAATTAGCCACACTGGTGCTCACCTCTGCCAGATCCAGCCTGTGCCAGCCTCTGAGCCTGTGTATACAGTGTCAGGAATCTTTGATGATTTCAAAGGCAGCTAGACACAGAAACCTAAGTGGAGAAGCTACAAGATTTAACAGTAGCTAATTTAACCATAAAAGTCTAAGCACACCTTTAATGCCAGCACTCAGAAGACAGAGGCAGGTGGATCTCTGAGAGTTTGAGGCCAGCTAGAGCTACATAGTGAGAATTCATCTCAAACAAACAAAAAGCATAGTTAAATGTCTTAGTTTTGGAGCTAGACAAACACAAATTTTATTCCAGAATCTGTCACTGACTCACTGATTGGTTTTTGACTAGCTAGATAATTAATCCTTGGGTTCCTTCTCTGTGAAACGGAAGTGTAGTCCTATCGATCTTAAATGGAAGAACATTAAATCTATGGAGCTACTTAATACGGACACTTTGCTTATGGCCGTGCTGGTAAAGAAGCACAGTTAATATTGCAAACTGAGCATCTCTCGCTATTTCACATACTGTGGTTTAAGTGCGAATTGTCCCCCAGAGAATCCACATGTATGAACACCTGATCTGCAGCTGCAGTCAGGCCAGGAGGTGGTGTCTAACTAGAAGAAGCAGGTTACTGGGGCCACATGGCAACAAAGGGCAGGCATGCAGCAGGAAGTCCACCCCAGGGACACTTCCTTGAGCAAGGCTACACCTCCCAAAGTTCCCATCATGCCCCCTAAATAGTACCACCAACTAGAAACCAAGTGTTCAAATACACCAGCATGGGGCGGGGGCATTTCTCATTCAAACAACCCCATCAGGAAAAAACCCTATTTGTTTGTGGTAGCAAATCCCTTAAATGTGCCACGGAATTGAATTATCCCTGTACTTCATCAAGAAGTTTCACATCTATGTTCACTAGGTATATTGGCCTGAATTTTGTTTTTTATAGGACTTTGTTTGGCTTTGGTGTCTGGGTAATGCTTGTGAAATGAATTTGGAAATGCTCCTCAATGTTTTGAGACAGACATTGATCTCTCTTTAGGTGTTGGTAGAATTCCCCAAACAAAGCCATCTGTTCCTAGACTGTCCCCTGCTGTGAGGTGCTTATTAACAAACTGGTCTCCTACTCTGTATCAGTCAGCTCTACTTTTCTGCTCCTTCATGACTGAGTCTTGGCAGGATGCACGTGTTTAGAAACTTAGCAACTTCTGGGTCATCCGCTTTGTTGGCACACCCTTACACGACTTTTTGTGTTTGTGCCTGGTGTTTGTTTGTTTGTTTTCAAGAGACAATAGAACTATGTAACCCAGGCTGATCCCAAACTTGCCATTTTCCTGCCTTAGGCTCCTAAATACTGGGATTACAGTTGTGTGCATCCACCCAGCTGCAGAATTCCTTGTTGTTGTTGTTGTTTTGATGTGTATGGGTGTTTTGTACACAGATGTGTCTATGTACCATGTGCATGCAGGTACCCATAGAAGTGAGAAGAGGACATCAGATCCCCTGTTACAGAGAGTGTGATATTCCATGTGGGTGCTGGGAATCAAACTCTGGAAGAGTCCTCTGGAAGAGAAGCCAGTGCTCTTAACTACTGAACCGTTTTTCCAGCCCCCAGACTTTCTTTCTGGTCCTTTGTATTTCTATGTTACCATTGTAATTCCTCATACCTCCTGGTATGTTCACAATTTTATTTGTATCTTCCACTTTGTTTCTTGATCTAGCTACTTGTCTATTTGCTTGATCTTTCCAAAGCACAATTCTTAATTGCAATAACTTTATCTATTATTTCTTCTGTCCTGTATTTTACTTATTTCTACTTTAGTCTTTTCTTCCCTTCTGCTGGACTCGTTTGTTCCTCATTTGAGAGCATAAATCTTTCTAATGTAAGTTTTTGTTGCTTTGAATTCCCCTCCTTAGAGCTTTTTCCTTTTTTTTTAACATGGTTTTTCTATATCACTCCAACAGGCCTGAAACTCTCTATGAAGGCCAGGCCAGCCTTGAACTCACAAAGTGTGTAGCTTCCATCTCCTGAGTGCTGAGATGGTAGGTGTGTCCCACCACACCTAGCCCCTCTTAGATCTAAGAGTTGGTGTATCATGTTTCCACATTGATTTGTTCTCAGATTTTCTGATTTTTCCCTTGCCTTATTGGTTCTCCAGGGGTGTATTACTTGATTTTCACGTATTTGCTCATTTCCCAGTCTTTTCTACTTACTGGTCTTCAGTTTCATATAAGTTTGCTCAAAGATATTTTTATGATTCCAGTCCTCTTAAGTTTGTCAAGACTCCTTTTGTGGCTTTTGTGGCTAACCTGGAGAATGTTCTATACACTTGAGGAAAGTACATTCTGCTGCTTTTATTACATTTACATGTGTGCATATGTGTGTGCCTATGTGTGCCTGTGTGTGTGTGTGTGTGTGTGTGTGTGTGTGTGAGTGAGTGTTTAAGTCAGATGACACCTGCACAAGTCAGAGAATTGGCTCTCTATAGATATCATGTGGGTTCTGGGGGATCAAACTCAGGCTGGGAGGCAAATGCCTTTGCCCACTGAGGCACCTTACCAACCCCCATTCTGTTGATTTTATGTGGAATATACCTTGTATGTTTATTAAATCCATTTAGTCAAATCTACCACTTCCTTATCGCCTGTTTGAATGTTTTATTTACTGTTCAATGTAGAGTATGGAAGTCTCCCACAATTATTGTATTCATTTGTAGAGTGTTTAAACCATTCAAACACTAACACTATATCAGTTTTGTTTGCTTTCCCCAGTCTAATATTCCTCTCTTGGCCTCATTAGTGAGGTGCGTTCTGGGTAATGTGAAGTTTATGCAGGCGAGCATGGCATCACTTCCTTCTAGCTGCGGCTTACTGTCTTGGATAAGATGATTTCCCTCAGCACTAGGTAATACACCTGTCTGTTCTGTAATGCAAAGTTCTGTTCCTGTGTTGTTTTTCCCATTTGTCTTAGGCTTAAACCTTTAATCCATCTGGAATTCATTTTACTATGTGGAAGAAATTAAAAGTCTCTGTATTTTCTTCTCTCAGAGGATGGAGTCATTTGGTGAGCATGACTTAATGCATTAGCAATTCTTGTTTCCCCTGGGGCGGCTTCCTAGTCACACAGGGCATCACCTCCAGAGGGGCACCATGTGTTTGCTTTCAGGTTCTGCTGTTGCCATCTTGAAATCCTTCCTGATTCTGTCCCCCTATTTGTACTTTGTAAGTGAATCCCGACAGAGCACTGATCAGGGAGCCTCAGAAGAGGGCTGCCTTCCCTTGCCTTTCCCAGCTCCAGCTCCTGAGCCCCAGGTATACCACTTGGTGGCTTCCACTCCCAACCTTTCTCCCTTTTAAATTTCTTCCAACATGCAAGATCAAAAGAACTTGAGTTACATGCAGCCTTCCTGCAAACAGGCAGAGAGATATATTTTACTCAAAGAGTCCAAGGAAGTGAAGCTGGAAAAGTGGGGCTGGAAAAGTGGCTTAGTGGTTAAGAGCACTTGCTCTTTCAGGGGACCCCACTTCTGTTTCTGGCACCCACTCTGTGGCTTACAGCAGCATTTAATTCTAGTTCCAGGAGATGCAACATCCTGTTTTGAACTCTGCAGGCAGAAGGCACATGCATGGCACATGTTCATTCATGCAAGCAAAACAAAAAAGTCTAAATAAATAAAATAAAGATCCAACTGGGGAGATAAGTGTTGGAGAACCCTGCTGTTTGAGATTGCCATTCTCCGATTCTCCTGGACCTCCCATTCTGAGCTCAGCGTTAAGGTGCAGGACTCCCTCTTTTCAGCAGGGCCTCCTGCCCTCTGCCTGACTTCATCTGGAGAGTGTCTTCAGACTCAGATGCCCCTAACCACATTGGATATTTGGCCTTTGACACAGCTCCCTGCTAGCTCTCCCTTCCCTGTGCCTATATGATAATTAGGGACTGTGTTCCCTTTCATAGGGTAGGAGCGTGCTGTTCAATGCAAACCAAGCATCCTTAAACTGCCTAATTCCAACCAATTATGTACACCTATTCTTGGAGTCCCCACCCATTCCCCCAAGGGGTATAGAGCCTTTGTTCTCTGGAATTAAAGTTGAACTAGCTCCCTGAAGTGGTTCACGGGGTGTGTGGTCCCTGTACAGTGCTCGAAGGCCATTCCAGGCATGTTTCTTGTCCTGTGCCCCTCCTGACTTCCTGGATGGGAGACAGCCCCCAGGCAGGAGGAGAACTATAATGAGAATAGGAGCTTTTAATGAAGATATCAAGTTCTTAGGCCTAGAGAACAAACACTCTACACCAGAGTTGATCTGAGGGCTGTGGGAGAGAAGCACCAAGGGGGAAAATGGAACTGGTGGAGAATGTTCTAGATGTTATCAGTACTTTACAGCTCTGTGAAAGATTGGGTTAAATGTGAACTGAGGATGAATCAATTTTAGAAGGAAGAGAAGGGGGATCATCCCTAGCAGTTATTAGCTCCAAGGAAAAATAAAATGTAAGAAGAAGAAATAGAACCACAGGTTACTTCTTAGCTAGCTGTAAGATAACGAAATAATCCTATAAAGATAGAGATTGAATATTGATCTCACTAGGAATTATGCAACTATATTGGGAAAGTACCAAGAAGAAATTTGAGAGAAGAGGTGGGCGACCTCTCAGATCTATGTCTTTCACAATGGGGGATTAATAGGGAGTGCAAAGCCAGAAGATTAAGAAGCAGAAGTATAAGCCAGCAAATCAGAAGTACAGAGCTAGACAGAACAAATAGAAGAAGAACTAAAAGTATACAGCAGGAGGTGTGGGGAATGGTCCTGAAGCCGTTGCTGTTTATAATGGCTTTTGTAGAACTCTGACTGCTTCATCTAGATATCCTTATCAGCCCACAGAATAAAAAGCGCATTCCAAGACTTAACGGGCAATGGAAATCCTGGATTGACTCAAGCTGTGTGTGAGTCCAGATCCCGTTTCAGGAGGAAAGTCTGTAACACCTGTCCAATTCAGACCATGATATTTTGGTATGAGTTTGGGTTTTTGTGGAAGATTTTCGTGGTGGTGGTAGGATGTGTGTGTGCTCTTTTTATTACATTTATTTACTTATTGTGTGTGCAAGTGTGCTACTTGTTCACATATGAAGCTCAAAGGACAACATTCAAGAGTCACTTCTTACCTGCCACCAAGTGGGACCCAAGGATTGAACACAGGTCTCCAAGTTTGCTGGCTCTTTTTTTCCCCCTCTGAGCCCATTGGTGTTACTTTAAATGAATGTGCCTGGGTTCTCTAGACCATCAAAGACCTAGACAGCTGCATGGGAAGTTAAACCTGATTGTAGGACTTTCAAGTTACTGAACTGCTTTTGTGTACTTCCCAAAACAGTTTCTGACCTGCTTCTTGGCTCTTGAGTTTTTGTATCTATTATTGCCTTTTCCCATTCCTTTCAACTCCAAAATATTTCCTCTAACTTCTGTCTGCGTTTCTTACATCTGACCTCTTGCTCCCAAGGTGCAGTTTGCCTGTAAGCCTTCAGCACTTGGCCACTATCTCAGAAAAGGCCCAGGACTTTTTAGCAGTAGGAGGAAGAAGGAGGTGTTTTTGTTTTGTTTTTCCAAAGGAACAAAGAAAATTAAGAAGGTAAAGAGAAATAATCAATCACTACTAAAATCTAGCACAAGAGTTTCTTCATTATGCCTTATTGAGCCGTTCACTCTAAGTTGTTGTCAATTGGGATATATTTAGTGGGGTCTCTAGACCAGTGGCTTTTGATCACCTGATGTTCAAGACTTACTCCCTGAGATGTTTATTTAATTGGTTGGGTAGAGCGTGGGTAGAGACACTCCCCAGCTCATTCTGCCATGCTGCAAAGTCTGAGCCACACTGGGCTGAGTCATGCTACAAGTATCCACTCTGTAGACATCTGGGGGAAAAAAAAAATCCAACTCTGAAACAGAATCCAAGCACTAAGATTATCTGGTGTCTTGACAATGTGAACTCCTAAAGGAAATAGCCGGTGGGTCTTGCTAAAACCTTAAAGTGGCAACACCTGTCACTCCGTGTCCCTAAACTTTCTCTTTAGTTTGCATTAGGTTCCCAAGATGGCATATAGTAGCACAAAGAGTAGTCTGAACAGCTAGTGACTCTTTCACCATGGCTACTTTCTCGACGATGAAAATGCTCATTTCTTGTCAAGCAGCTTATTTGAGCTGTTCACTTGAGTCATCCTGTGTCTTCAGACAACTGGATTCCCTGAGCCTTTTGGGGAGGTCCGGGATTGAACCCCAAATTTACACCTATCAGAGCCACGTCTCCAGCTCACCCTGAACTTTTGAATTGGGGAACTGGTTGGTTAATTCTGAGCTTTTTTGTTCAGACGCTTGGCAACCCATCTCCCATATGGAATTGGAAGTGTCCTATGAGCATATGTGACTGGCCCCTCATCAGTGCCAACGGCCATGGCCCTCTTGAAGAAGCATGTGTTTTTGAGACGAATCAAGTTCCACTTCTGAAACTTGAGACTTATGGTGGAGGTGAGGCATATAATTAGTAAAACAGATAGGGAGCTCTAGAGAGTGGGATGTGAACCAAACGCCAAGGCTGAGGCTGAACAGGAGAGAGGGCTTCAGAGAGCAGACCAAAAAGAGTGCAGGTGGGGTGGGGTGGAGCATAAACAGCAGAGGCACCAGGACCCATGCTAGCCTGAGTCCCAGAACAGAATGCAGGACTAAGCCCAGACAGAGCGGAAACAGGAAGGCAGCCCTTTGAGAGACCCTGATTATCTTATTTTTAATTTTATTTTTAAGTGTGTGTGTGTATGTATGTATATAAATACAGGTGCCCATGGAGGCCAGAAGAGTGTGTCAGATCTCCTAGAGCTAAAGTTACAGGCAGTTGTGAGCTGCCTGACCTGTGTGCTTGGACCTGAACTCAGGCTCCACAAGAATAGTATGTACTCTTAACCACTAAGCCATCTTGCCAGCCCCAAACATCTTGATTTAAACTAAAGCTGCTGCCGCCCCTCCCTAGACTCAGTCTTTGATTTCGGGTGCTGTACACAGCTGGATGTATAACCTTCACAAGAGCCAGCCAGCATGAGTGTGCTCAGGCCATTGTGCGTGAGTTCAGTCCAGACTCAGAGCCACAAAGAGCACACTCAGAATGGTCCCTGACTTGCTCACACACACACAGAGCATGTGGTACAACTGAATCAGCCTCAGCCCCTCTCCCCAAGCCACCTACCAGGTAACCCCAGCTCTTGGGAGCAACTGGCACCTGAGCAGGTTTCTCTCTGCTGTTGGACAAACCTCCCTCCGAGACTCGAGACTTTTCTCATTTCTCAACTGCCTGTGAAGTCCTGGCTGCCATTCGCACTTCACAGATGGACTCTTGAAGCCTGCAGGAGACAGAATAATGACTCCCTCACAGGCGCCCATCTCCTAATCCTTAGAAACTGGTGGTTTTGAAATTGGTAGAACCCCTCTCTAAAGCATTTTGTATAAAGAGTATCCAGTCCACTCACTCCACCTCTACAAACCCATCCCGGGTGTGTGTGTGTGTGTGTGTGTGTATGGGGTGTGTGTGTGTGTATGTGTGTGTGTGTGTAAAGAATGATAAACACAAATGCAAAACTCCTCATGGGCAAAGTAGTTACCATAGCTATTTGTTAGAAAATCAAAACAAATTTCCAAAACTAGGCAAGAGCCTGGGTAAATTGGTTCCAACAGAACATTATGTAACTGATAAAAATGTATGCTCACACTTTGTACTAACATAGAATATAAATTATAGTCTAATATCTGATAAATTAACAGGATTTCAGATCATATAACTATGTAAAAACTTTTTAAAAAAAAATGGAAGGGCCTGAGAGTTGGTTAAGCAGATAAGAGTGTGTACTGCTCTTGCGAAGGACCTGAATTTAGCTCATAGCACCCACCTCACAACAGGTAACTCACAACTACCTGTTGCTACAGCTCTAGGAAATCCAATGTCCACTTCCGGCTGCCAGAGGCATCTGCACTCACGTGTGCATACCCACATACCTTCACACACACAATCACATCATTAAAAATAAAACTCATAGCTGGGCAGTGGTGGTGCACACCTTTAATCCCAGCGCCTAGTAGGCAGAGGCAGGCTGATCTCTGTGTTAAAGGCCAGCCCAGTCTACAGAGAGAGTTCTAGGTCATCCAGGCCTACACAAAGAAACTCTGTCTCAAAGCAAAACAAAACAAAAACAAAAACAAAAAACAAAATATATGTATGTGTGTGTATATAATAACCAGGCAGTGGTGGCATGTATAGGTGCTATTTTTTAAACTCTACTTTTTTGAGGGTTCCTTAAGCCTCTACCGCCCATCCAACACCCCCCCCCCATAGGCAGGAGAGAAAGAATGTTAGAAAGGAAAAAGGACGTAGACCTCTTTAGACTTAGTTTCAGCTGGTTAGGGTCACAGAGTTCTTTGTGAAAATATCAGTGTCAGTCATCAGGATATCCAGCAGCACAGCAAAGGCCAAATGGCAAACAGCAGCAGCAGAAGAAACAAAGCAGCCTTCTTCCTCCTCTGTCCATCTCCTTCCCTCCCTCCCTCCCTCTCTCCCTCCCACTCTGGCCCCCTCTCTGGGCTCTCATATTTATACTCTCCCAGAATCCTCAGAATTCCACTAACTCCAGCTGGCAAAAAACACGCCCCTCTCTGAGCTGCAGGAGGCAATTATCAGCTGTGGACAAACTAAGGCAGTCCCATATCCCACACTTGGGATTAAAACAAAAACCTTCTTACATAACATAACTGAGTTTTTAAAGAAACCAAAACTTTCACTACAGTGGCACACGCCTTTAATCCCAGGGAGAGGCAGGTGAATCTCTGTCAGTTCAAGGCCAGCCTGGTCTATACAGTGAGTCCAGGACAGCCAAGGCTACACAGAGAAACCCTGTCTCAAAAAACCAAAATAGTAGGTTTAATCCTATATTATATGTCTATATGAGTGAGTATATGCCATGTGTGTCTTTCTGCTTCTGGGATAGCTCACTCAAGATGATCTTTTCCAGTTCCCATCATTTACCTGCAAATTTCATGATTTCCTTTTGTTTTATTGCTGAGTAGTATTCCATTGTGTAGATGTACCACAATTTCTGTATCCATTTCTCAGTTGAGGGGCATCTGGGTTGTTTCCAGCTTCTGGCTATTACAAATGAAGCTGCTACAAACATGGATGAGCAAATGTCCTTATTGTGTACTTGAGCCTCTTTGGAATATATGCCTAGGAGTGGTATAGCTGGGTCTTGAGAAAGCACTATTTCTAGTTGTCTGAGAAAGTGCCAGATTGATTTCCAGAGTGGTTGTACAAGTTCACATTCCCACCAGCAGTGGAGGAGGGTTCCCCTTTCTCCACAACCTCTCCAGCATGTGTTGTCACTTGAGTTTTTTATCTTAGCCATTCAGAGGGAGGACTCTGGCTAAAATGATCAATCCCCATTCAGAAAGGCAAAGAGAATGGACATCAGATGAAGGAGAAAACAGGGAACAAGTCAGGAGCCTGCCACAGAGGGCCTCTGAAAGGCTCTGCCCTGCAGACTATCAAAGCAGATGCTGAGACTTATGGCCAACCTTTGGGCAGAATGCAGAGAATCTTATAAAAGACATAGGAAATATTAAGATCTGGAGAGGACAGAAGCTCCACAAGAAGAGCAACAGAACCAAATAATCTGAGCACAGGGGTCTTCCCTGAGACTGATACTCCGACCAAGTAGCATGCATGGAGATAACCTAGAACCCCTGCACAGATGTAGCCCATGGCAGTTCAGCCTCCAAGTGGGTTCCATAGTAATGGGAACAGGGACTGTCTCTGACATGAACTGATTGGCCTGCTCTTTGATCACCTCCCCCTGAGGGGGGAGCAGCTTTACCAGGCCACAGAGGAAGACAATGCAGCCACTCCTAATGAGATCTGATAGACTAGGATCAGAAGGAAGGAAAAGACCTCCCCTATCAGTGGACTTGGTGAGGGGCATTCGTGGAGAAGAAGGAGGAAGGGATGGGTAAGGAGGGGAGGCGGGAGGGAGCTACAGGGGGCATACAAAGTGAATAAAGTGCAATTAATTAAAAAATAGGGCCTGGAGAGATGGTTCAGAGGTTAAGAGCACTGGCTGCCTTCCAGAGGTCTAGAGTTCAATTCCCAGCAACCACACTGTGACTCACAGCCATCTATAATGAGATCTGGTGCCCTCTTCTGGAGTGCAGGTATACACTGGAGTGCAGTTCGGGCAGAACGCTGTATACATAACAAATAAATAAATAAATCTTTTAAACCCAAAATAATAATAATTATAGTAATTATAGTAATAATACTCATGTGCATATACCTTCACACATACACAAGCACATAATTAAAAATAAAACTCATGTATATACCTTCACCCCCCCCACACAAGCACATAATTAAAAAATAAATCTTAAAAAAAAAGAAAACAGAGAAATAGCTATCTCTCAGAATCCATGAGTTATACTTTTATGTTCTCTCTCTGTGTGTGTGCGTGTGTGTGCACATGTGCGCATTGGTAGTGTACATGCCACATGTGGAAGGAATGCAGGTACCCTATGCATATGCACGTGAAAGGCAGAGGATGGTATCCTCTATTTTTTCCTACCATATACAATCAAGCAGGGTCTCTCACTCGAACCCAGAACACACTCATTCATCTAATCCAGCTACCCAGCTTACCCTGGAGATTCCCTGCTGCACTTTCCAGGTAACTAAAACTTCAAGCAGCCCACCATGTCTGCCAGGCATTTACCTGGGTGCTGGGGATCTGAACTCAGGTCCTCACATGTATAGGCAAATGCTGAAACACTGAGCCATCTCACCAGCCCACACTCTTCTTCAGTCTACTTGTCTGATTGTGTTTTATTGAGTTGACTTGATAAGTTAAAATTAACTGGTTTTATTACATCAGCTCTGTGGTAAACCTCCCTCAGGATGTCCATATTCTACTCTCCAGAGCCTAAGAACTTTGAATAGCAAATGAAGCCTTGTAAGTGAGATTGATTTCCAAATAATCATCAGGAAATGTCTTAATGGAAACAGGGTGTAGAATGATGTATCTGAAAGTCTGGTCTATGCAGGCTGCCTCAAAAAGTTTGAAAGGGCAAAGTCTGTATTTGTATTCTCTCTGGAGCCTCCTGAATGAACACAGGCTTTTGACTTTAGCCTCACAAGACATTTCAAACTTCTGGCCTGGAGCTGTCTGTAAGATAAGAAATGTGTTGTTTTAAGGTGCAGCATTTATGTGATTTTGCTGGGACAGCCATAAGAACCTGATGCAAGACCCCCAAAGTAAAACTCAAGTAACTGCTGTGGCTAAGATAAAACCCCTGCTCTCTACCACCCTACCCGTCCACAGGGAGCCAGAAGCTCAGCGCTTCATTAAGGGAGGAAGGCCAGCTCCCTCTCCAGGGCTGCAAGAAGCAGCCATCTATCCTCCTCTTCCTCTTCAGCCTGGAAATACTGGGGGAAGGGGTCTTCATGGGGGAGCAGGAGAACTCACTCGAAAGCAAGAACTTGTTTCTGTAGGAAATCACAGTCCGTTCCAGTGAGTTCAGAAATTCTGAATTGAATGGAAGCTGATAAATGCCTAAATCACAGCATGAGTTCTGCCATTTTTAAAACTTCCTACATCTGTAGAAAGGTCTAAAAACTGTATTTTTTTTTAAGAGAAACATTAGTCATGGGCATGCAGACAGTTTAGAGCTTCAGACTGGAGCTGGGGGATACTACAGTGCTTTCTTTATGTACTGTGTGTGCCGCCATGCTGGCGGGACTTGGTGCGCTGACCCTCAAAAGACTATTCCAAGGGTTGGGGAGGGCATTGCAGATCTAGAGGTTGGGACTATACACACAGCAGCAGAGCCCTTCACTGGGAGGCAGGGACTCTGGCTTCAGATCTCAGCTCTGTCACTCACTCAAGTATGACCTGCCTTGACTCAGTTTCCTCCAGGCTGCTCTAATAAAGAGATCTCACTGCGAGTAACAGTAATGATTCCAGCTATAGCCTGGAATGTGCTGTATTGGGGAACCAGGGAGACGCTGGTATAACTTGGACCCAGAAGAACCCAAGGTAACCAAGCACAGCAATCATGGTAACACACAGCCTCCCTAATGAATTCAGTCATCCCGAGCCTGCTGTTGCCCTTACAGCCACTCACCGTTACAGCCTAGCTCAAATGTTCTGAAAACAACCCTCAGCTGAGCCAGGGTCACAGTGTACCGAAGTGAGAAGACTTGGATCCTGACTTGGGGCTTTTAAAACAAGAGGGAAGAGGGGAATTGGGAATGTAGCTCAGATGGAAGGGTGTTGAGCCATACACAGGAGGCCCTGGGTTCCATCCCCTGCCCTGCGCCACACAAGTTTGGGTGAGGTGGCACACACCAGTTATCTAAGCACTCAGGAGGTGGGGGCAGGAGGATCAGAACATCAGGATTATCTTTGGCTACTCAGGACACTGGAGGCCAGCCTGGGCTACGGGAGACTCTACCTCAGTCATCATTATTATCATCATTGAGGAAACAATGACAGATTGTGTGTGGACAGGAATTTCCTCACATCCAAAGTTCTCCTGACCAGGAGCATCAGAATCGTCAGAAGCACCACAGCTTGGAGCCTGACTGGCAAGGAAATGTGGGTGACACATGGGAGAGAAGAGTTACTTAGTCAATGTTTCTTCTTATGGGGGTGTGTGGGCTTTGTCTACAAACAAACCCACCTGGTCTCCTTCCCATAGCATCATGTGTCAGCCTCCTCCCCAACCTCCCTCCAGAGAGCCAGCCCCACTTCCCAAGGAAGCCACTCTCCTTCAGACCTTTGACAGTGAAGCTTCCGTGTCAGAACCGTCTTTTGGGACCCGTATGAACAAACAAGCAACCAGCCTGCCCTGCCCTGAGAAACACTTGCCTGCCCCTTTTCCTTTCTCTGGCTATAGGACCCAGCTGCTGCCTCTGCTCTGTCAAGCCCTACTAGGGAGACCAGAGTGAGTCAGCGCTCTGCAAGATTTAGGCTGAGTTGGAGGGACACCATGTGGCCACTACTAGTATGACATAAAGCAGTAGTGTAGACATTATGAAGCAATGACATTAGGGATATTTTGAGTGGAAAAAAAGCTAAAGTTAACACTTAACTCCCTAACACCACCATTTTTATTTCTAGTCATTTCTTTTGATCTTTTCTGACAACCGTGACCACACACGTGGAGGGCGCCTTGCTTTCCGGTGGCATCTGCCCCTCAGTGTGTTCCGGCCTCAGTCGAGGTTTTCACCATCACTCTCTCCAGAGCTAGTCAGTGCCTTGGTAAGTTCTAGCGTTCTCAGGTGGAAAGAGGGGCACTGAGCCATCAGGGAGGCGTGGTGACACGGAACACCACTGCCAAGTGACACGGGTACAGTCCATGGCAGTGCTGACCATGGTCCGTGCGGTCTCGGGCCTGTCCTAGTTTCCCTGCCTCTCACTCTCCTTTTCTGTGTAGTGGATGGAGGGGGCAGAACTACTATGGAGGTTGCTAAGAGCTGAATGACACAGGAAGTGTGCCTGGCATAGGGCCTGGCCACAGCCCTCACACAGCACCCCTTCAGTACAGGACTCCGGGACAGGAAGAGATCCCTGGAAACAGGCAAGCCTATGGGCTGGCTAAAAGCTGAAATGCTCAAATAAGGCAGGTGAGACAGGTAAGTCCAGAAGCTTACAACACAAGCAGGATCTCAAGCAAGGTCTCTTCTCTCCAGAATCATGAGCTGTATGTCCCCATCACCCCTCCCAGCTGCTGGAGAGACCAGCTACCTCACCACCTCCTCAATTCCAAGGTGCTGATAATGTTGAGAAAAGCTAAGGATCCTCTCCAAATCACATCATATACATACACATACACACATCACACACAGATGCGGATATATACATTATATACATACATACCTCATCTACACATACATACATCACACACATGTACATACACATATCTACACACACATACATGCATAGACATACAAATACTCATATACACAGGAGCATCAAGGGTAATATGGCTCTCAAGGGCCAGACTGAGGTAACTCTGCCCAGAAAGGCTCTTTAGGAATCATATGACCCATGCCAACAGTGGTGGTGAATGCCAGAGGCAGAGGTAGGCAAGTCTCTGAGTTTGAGGCCATCCTGGACTACAGAGGGAGTTCCAGGACAGCCAAGACTACCTCGAGAAACCCTATCTTGGAAAAAAAAACTCATGTGACCCTAAGTGGGTCCTAGGGAAGAAGAAGCCAGACCTATATGTGGCGTCTCCCACAGGCAGCTGAGAGTCAGGCAGCCAGCTGGCCCCTTGGTGCTGCAGCCTTTCTGATGTTCCCATGCTGGCCACACTGTGAAGTAAAACTGGCCCTGCCCTTCAGCCCACATATTTTTTGTATGAGGAGTAGGCACAGAGAGAAGTAAGGCTCAGGAGCCAACAGCTGTGACAGCTGCCCACGTTTCCTAGGTGCAAGAATAGAGGAGGGGTCAGCTACAGTAGGAATAGACCTGCACCATCAGGGACAGCATCCCCAAGGAAGTGTCCTTTGGGCAAGGTGACGTGGGAGGATCAGATTAAAGGCTGGATACCAACAAAGCTGTTTGTTACAGTCCAGGCCTAAACTAGGACAGAGTCCTCAGATCAAGTAAGAAGAACTTCATCAGAAATCTTTGGGGAGTGAGTTAAGTACACACACACAGACACACACACACACACACACTTGAATATACACATGCACAGATACTCACACACATTCACATACACATATGCTCTTGTGCACACACACTCCTGTTTCTATCACTTGGGCTTGTGTAAAAAAAACCAAGCAGATCTAAGGAGGCCCCAGAACCTGAGTGTTTACTGAGCCCTTCCCACTGCAACACTCGTCCAGGAAACCCAAAGGTCAGCTTCTGCAATCCACCCAACCACAGCCTCCTCCAAACTCCTTCTTACAACTTCTATGTCAGCCCAGAAGGTTCTGTTCCTGCTCAACAAACACCTCTTCCTCCATCAAGAGCCAGCTGCTCAAAGGCATCCAGGAAAACCCTTTAAAAATGTTCCCTCTACACCAGTGAACATTATACGAACCTCTAAATTAACCCTCAAAATAAAACCTACAGAGTGGGTCTCCTAACAAACTTGATGTTGCAGATGAGGAGACTAAGGTACTACAGCCATCCTGCTGGGAAGCGTTTCACAGCAGGACTCTTCACAGCAGGAGATGGCCACGCTGCTGGTGCTGGGGCCCTGGGGCCTAGCTCAGGGTCCAAAGTATTGTAGTGTCTCGGTAAACATATGTCTAATAAAGAAAACACTTAAATGTGCCTCTTTCCATCTGGGACACTCAGCTAGCGCCCAGCAACAAGGCTCTCTCCTCTGGCTCTGCCCTCAGCCCTTCTCAAGTCTCCCTCCTCTCCTTCACTAAGGCCTGTACCCAGTTCCTCAAATCCAGTCACCGAAAGGACAGGCTCTGAAGCCCCTGCCCTGCTGCTGACCATGTGACATGAATACCCTCCCCGTTCCCTCCTCACCCTCTCCCCACCCCCTCTCCACCCTACATCTGGCCCTTCAGTGTGGTATTAGCTGAAGGAGTTGCCAGGCCTCTAAAGCCATCTCCTTCCTGGGACGGAGCCAGGCCTTCCCTCCCATCTCTGCATGCTCCCTCAGTGCCTCCTGCTCATCTCTTGATTCTTCTTCCTACTAGTCCCCTCCTCTTCCTCAGCCCTTCCATCTAGACCCTCTCCCTTTCTCTCTCACCTCCTCCCTTCCTTCTACCCCTGGCCTCTCCAGTGTTTCCCCTCTCTGCCTTCTCAGACCTCCCACTCTCTTCCCTGCAGCTTGGCCTCTCTCCAGAGGAGGTCAGCTGACTGCCTGGCTCTTGGGGCCTTGCATCAGAGCCTGCAGACCTTGGGGCCCTTCCCTTGGGCCTCTAGAGGCCTCATTACAGCCTCCAGGCTTCCTACTATCAGCACCACAGCCCTCCCTCCCTATGGGACATGTCCCCAAGCTCCTCCAGGGCCCTTGCCTCCATCTTGACGATCAGGAATGAAGACAACACAGGATGCTCTCTGTGGTGAGCCCCGGGGTGGGGTCCAGATGAGGCCCAGCACCCATCCCTTATCAGAGTTTACTCCCATTCTTTCTCACTCATCTCTTAAATGTGACACAGCATCGGGTTTTGTTGTTGTTTTGTTTTGTTTTGTTTGCCTTCTTTCCGTGAAAAGCAGAGGCTGCATCTGGATCCGGGTTTTTTTCCCCTGGTACTAGATTATTGAACCTGCGTCTTGTGCGTGCTAGGCGAGCCACTCTACCAGCTAGGCTAATCACCAGGAGCTGCTCAACTGCCGTTTCCTCCCAGTTCAGTACAGGACCCTGGGCAGTGTGGGAGGAGGCCCCGTTAGTGAGCAAGGGAATGTTAGATTAGCTGATGGCTTACAGATGTTCTATCAAAACCGCTGTGTTTTCCTCAGTGAAATTTCTGTCTGAGTCACTCCATTTATGTAGCAGAAACAAACTAATATCCTATAGGCCCTGCTCATTTCCTGCTTGACTAAGAAGATACACCAGCATATGGGCAGCCACTTGCTCTCACGGAGTGCCTGTGTGTCCCCACACCCAAGTCTCCCTCCCAGAGGAAGTTCTTGCTCCCCAAATCCTAGCGTTCTGAGAACATTGTCTCCAGGCCCCTTCTTTTCCCTCGGGCTCGCTCTCTGGATATTTTTAGCCCCCATTCTTAGGGAACCAAATAAAGTTCCCTCTGGTCAGTAAAGCTTTCTCAGAACCCTTAGAGATTTTTTTTCTAAACATACAATAACAGTATGGAAAACTGAGTAGGAAATGAGTAGGAAAGCTGGCATGGTGCCTCACACTTGCAATCCCTGCACCAAGGAGGAGAAGGTGGGAGAATCCTGAGTTTGGGGCTAGCCTGGGCTGCACAGAGAGCTCTGGGGCAATGAAGGATGAAAAAATAATGTGATTATAAATACAGTGTCCAAGTGAACAAGCTCGAGTTTGTTAGCATCTACTTATTACTAAAGTGACCTTGGGAAAAATCTCTGAACTTCCATTTCCTCAACACATGGGGACAGGAATCAGCCTACCAGGGTATCTGAGGAGGTGGCCTGGGCCCAGTGTGAAGTGCTTTGCACAGTGGATAGGCAGTTGGCGCTCTCTTTACCTCCACTGATAATGTTGAAGATGGGAGTTCACCAGCAGGTTCCCAGGAGCATTGATTTTCTAACAGTAATTTCCTACCAGATGAAATGAGAGATTTGCCCATCTGGTGCTAAATGTCTGGGACCCTCTTTCTCAGAGCCCCCCCCCATCCCCCATGTATGCTCACTTGGTCTGTACCCAGCTTCTAGAATCTGGAATAATCCTAACCGCTAACTCTGACCCTGCAATGTGGGAGCTGAAGGCTACCGTAGCCTGTTCTATATATATGGAAGCAACAGCCCTGGCTCATCCACCAAGCAGGGAAGCGGCAGCGCTGACACTGTGAACCCAAACATCCTGACCACCACCTCGGAGCTCAGCACTGCCACGCCTTGCTGACTCCTACAGGAAGAAGGGCGGTGGGCAGCTTCCATCTCTTCCAGCCCTGTGTACTCCGCAGAGCCCCACCGATGGGAAAACACTGACTCGTTCTGTAGTTGTTAAGTATGTAACAGTCCTCCTGTTGCGGCAACCTTCAGCCCCTCTGGAGCTGCAAGTTATTGGTCCATCTGCAGAGAGCCAGTCAGAGCTCAGAGATGCTGAATAAAGGCTCACCCAGCAAATTCTCCCAAATGCGCATGCTCGGCCTTTGCATGGCGCCTCGCCTCATGTTCTCAAAGGCATGTCTGGGGACTGGTCAGTTAGGTCAGTTAGAGAAGTGTGTGCCTGGAAAGCATGAAGACAGAGTTCATTGTCCCCAGCTCTTACTAAAAAAAAAAGAAGAAAAGAAAAGAAAGGGAGAAAAAAAAAAAGAGCTTGGGCACAGGCACAGTGTACTTATAACCCCAAGGCTTCGGGAAGTGATGGAGGTAAGGGTATACAGAGACCCGAAGTTGCGCTGGGGCTTGCTGGCCTACCTTGGGCTCAATAAGAACCCTTGTCTCAAAAAGAATGAGGCAGAGATTTTTAAAATAAAATAATAATAATAATAAAACACCTGGCATCTTCCTCTGGCCTCCACAGGGAACTGCAAACAGTCCTAGAAACATGCGTGTCAGCACTTGTAAATGCGAACTCATACACACACACACACACCACAAAGACCTACACAAACAAGGCAGCTCTGGGGAATCTTAGAAAGTCAATGAACTGGGCTGGAGAGATGGCTCAGAGGTTAAGAGCACTGGCTGTTCTTCTAAAGGTCCGGAGTTCAATTCCCAGCAGCTACATCTATAGTGAGATCTTGTGCTCTCTTCTGACATGTAGGCAGAACACTGTATAAATAATAAATAAGTAAATCTTTAAAAGGGGGGAAAAAGAAGTCAATAAACCAGCCTGGCACAGTGGCACTGTACTCCCAGACTCAGGGAGACAGATATCTGTGAGTTTGAGGCCAGCCTGAGTCCAGGACAGCCAGGGCTACACAGGGAAAACAAAAAGAAAAGAAAAAAAAGAGACAAGCATATGAATGGAAGCCAAGGAGATGATCGAGGCTGTATGGAATGTGTTCGTGATGCAGCATGCACTCAGACAGACGCATACTCTTAGCCATGGCTTCACCTAGGAGGAAAGCGAGGAGAAATGAATGTTTATCAAACGAATGACTGCTGACCAAAGGTAAAATTCAGTCATCACCTGCATCACTGCCAGTCGGCTCTGAGCAACTGGATTTCTGCAGATGGACTCACCACGCCCTTGCATGACAGGGCTGAGCTTGGCTCCTGGCTCCACATTCTGGGGCTTTCTCACATACAGATTCTACGAGTTCCTGGCATAGAGGACACACAATAGAATTCACCCAATGGTACATCTTGCCTGAGTCAAATTTCACAGTTATGATGGCTCCCATAGAGTCCCTTGGCAGAGAAGGACCTTCCCTACAGAGCAGAAGCATGCTTTGATGGATGAGGAAAACCTACCAACCTGAGAACCAGAGGACCCAAAAGTTCTCTTATCCCATAACTTCTATGAATTCAGCTGTGGCTCGTATCCTGGGAATCCAGCCAGGTGTCTCACTGGCTCAGTGTAGCCTCATGGCACCTCGCTCCTCCAAGCCTTTTGCTTGGAGTGTCCAGATGGCCTCCAGGAATACGGTAGGCACCAATCACTGCACTGGCAGGCTTGGGCGATCAGAACCCACAATGCCACCATCTCTAAAAACAGCGGGTATCAGCTGGGAATATAACCTAATTGCTAGGATGCCTGCTTAATGTGAAAAAAAAAATCCTTGAGTCTGACCCCAACACCACATAAGTCAGAGATAGTGAAAGAAATATCTAATCCCTGTGCTTTGGATGGGAGAAGCAGAGGGTCAGAAGTTCAAGGCCAGCACTGACTGCATAGTAAGTTAAGGCCAGCCCTGGACTACATGGAACCCTGTGTCAACACACACACACACACACACACACACGAATGCACACACACAATGTGTGTCCTGCCTTCTACCACCTGGACCCTGAAATACTGCAGCTGCTGATCCACACAGTCCCAGACAAGCCTATTTGCTGATCACTCACTGTGTGCCAAGAACACAGCCAATCGTTTTATAGGCATTATCTGATTCCCTTCCCTTGATGGTCAAATAAAGTAGACTTTATGACAGCCGTTTTATATATGAGAAAACGGAAGCACAAAGATCAAGTGACTGGGCTCATATCACACGAGTAGCCGGTGGCTGAGCAAAATAACCCATCTGTGTCTGACTCCAAAGTCCAAGCCTGTGGCCCCTGTGCTCTGGAAGCCTCCATCCCACGGCCATTCATTTCAGAGCTGCAATGCTATGCACCGAGATTATCAGGCACTCGGCGTCACAGACAGCTGGAACTGGGGCTAGCCTAGCAGCGTCTTCCAGCATCTGCTGGCACCTGTGTGGGCCAGAGCTGGGGCAGGCTAACAAGCCCTATGTCCTGCCTGCCTCCACTTCCCCAGCTCAAGGGTTACAAATGTGTGTTACATCTGGCCTCTTTACACAGGCGCTGGGGGTTGAACTCTGGTCCTCACTCACACACAACGGGCTTTTCACTGACTGAGCT
This sequence comes from Pachyuromys duprasi, assembly GCA_028658305.1. NCBI lineage: Eukaryota > Metazoa > Chordata > Mammalia > Rodentia > Muridae > Pachyuromys > Pachyuromys duprasi. The sequence continues at coordinate 26,339,633 of CM053758.1, forward strand.
ATCTCCTGGCCCTAGCACGAGGATCTTAAAGACATTGCTAGGGCTCCTTCTGAGTGTTGCTCAGCATGTGGGCCATGGAGGTTCACTCTTACAGAGGTCATCTTGGTGAGAGTCTTTGGGTCAGACTGCGCTAGCTTCTGTGACCTGGGTTGTGCAAAGTCCAGAGTACAAGGCCAAAAGGTACTACTTTGGGCCTCCTGCTAGACCCTTAAACGGGGAAAACAGGGCTCTGAAATCCGTCCTTTCCAGCTGTCTGCACCTGCTGTTGGACATGCCTTCGGATGACCCACTTTCAGAAGCAGTACTTCTGAAGTCTTCACATCTCAAGTGAGAGGATTTCATGTTTCTTTAATTACTAGCTTTACCTGACAGAGGAAAGCTGGAAGGGCCTGGATGTAACTGCTAAGTAAAGACCGGGTAACAATTCCCAAGTCATTCCTGGGGCTTCCTGTTTTGTTTTCTCGTAGAAAGCCAATGGAGCTAGGGAGGACCAGCTGTGTGCCCCAGCCTTGCTGTGCAGTGTCAGCATGCACACACTATACCCGTGGCTAGGTACGTGTAGAATAGACCAGAGGTCCTTGATTCCACAAGCTCAACATGGCAGAAGGACAAAGGGATGGAGGCGTGCTCTTCTACTCCTACTAGAGACACTAAATCCATTTCCAAGGGCTCTGCCTCACAACACAAACATTCTAAAGGGCCTGACTCCTAACACCCCGTATATACCCAGCAACAATGGGAACATGGCAGAGGTGCAGCTGTCTGTCACAATTCCTCTGTACCCAGCAACTTCATTTGCTTGCACTTTAAGTGCTGCCATTAAGGAGAAAGAGCCTGACCATTGGGACTGCTCATCCCAAGGGAACTAACTTCAGGTCCTCCATGTTCAGAGACTCAGCCAAAACAAGCCTCGGGCAAATAACTTAAGTGTTTACCCACAGAGACCAGGTAGGCCACACCAGCTCAGGAATCCTAAACTCCTGCAACTTTGCAACTTCCAAAACAACCCAATGGTGAAGGCAAATTAAAAACAAAGCAGTTCACCCCGAATGCTGCTAGTTGGTGCTTCCAGAGAGAATAAAAAATAAACAAAGAATATTCCCAAACCGGGCTCCAGTTCACTCCTAAAGAATCCAACTCATTCCTTCATAAGGAGAATTTAGGGGCCTGGGAAGTGTAGTTCAGTTGGGTGAGAGCTGGCCTAGCATGCCCAGGGCCCTGGCTTCAATGCCCAGCACCATATAAACTAGATGTGCTGGTGCACATCTGGAATTCCAGTGCTCAGGAGATAGAAGCAGGAGATGCAGAAGTTGAAGAACATCCTTAGTTTCACAGCAAATTCCACATCCACCTGGGATACATAAGACCCAGTCTGAAACAGCAAGAATTTTGGTTGGCCTAGCCTACATTAGGCATACTTAGAGTTTGTCTTCTAGGTTATTTAAATACTATCAAGTTGACATTCAAGATTAATCATCACTCTAGCCAAGCCCTGCCTCTTTCAGAAAGCCTGCCTTGGTTTTCACTCCGGGTCTTTTCCCACCCCAGCCTTGGTCATCCATGACTAATGGCCTAATACAACTCTAAAACAAACCAGCTGTGATTATCAAGGGGAAAGTATCTTTTTTTGCCTCTTAGATGAGAAAGAAAGTGGAAAAAATCAGACTGTCCAGTGACTTTTTAAGACCAGCTCAGTTTCCCAGGTAACTGCTTCGTTGCTCAGTGTTCTGTTGCAAAGAGTTAGCATGCTGGACTTTTCTGTTAGCTCTCCAGCTGCTATTTTAAAATGTGAATATGGTAGCCAGGCCTTTTGGGAGTAGAAAATCCACTTCCAAAGGTATGCTGAACAATTAGCTGCAGAAGTCCACAATGGTATCTGATGCCTTCACATGATGGTCTATCTTAACAAGACTAGAGATAGACAGGGAAGTTGTTGCATGTCCACTAGATGATGGGCAAGTGGTCATGGTAATAATCTCTTTAAAAAAAAAAAAAAAAGGAGAAACTGGAGAGACATCTCAGTGGTTAGAAGCACTGGCTCCCAGAACCCGCATGGAGGGTCACAACTGCCTGTTACTCAAGTTCCAGAAGATCCATCACAAGCACTAGGCATGCATATGGTGTACATATATACATGCAAGATGAACATTGATGTACATAAAATTAAAATAAATAAAACTTTAAAAATAAAATTATGGTCGGGTGCAGTGGCACACACCTTTAATCCCAGCACTCTCTTTGTAGACCCTACTGGCCTCAAAATCACAGAGATCCACCTGCCTCTGCCTCTCTGAGTATTGAGATTATAGGCATGTACCATGGCACCTGGCAAATGTGTTAGAACTTAAGTATTACCAACATGTACATGTGCATGTGTCAGCACATAGATGTGCATGTGTCCCAAGGCACACATGAGCACACAAGGCAACTGTATGAGACAATAAGCATGTTAACTGACTTGACTGTAGCAATTGCTTTACAACAGATATATAGATGATAGAGATGATAGATACAAACAAACATACATACATCTCAAATCATACTAATATAAGCCTAGCATGGTGATGCATGCCTGAAGTCCAGCACTTGAGGTGATCAAGAATTTTCTGTTACTTACAGTCAAGGAACCCTATACTAGACATTCTTGGAATAAATTCTCCATTTCCAAGTCCAACAAGGATGGCAAGTACACCTTTTAGAAATTATAATGTTTTTAGAGGCTAAAATCTTTTCCATTAGAGGAATTAAGGAAAGCCATGCTAAAGTCCAGAAATTTTTTCTTTCATTGTCCTTACTGGTTGGTCAGTTATACTCCTGAGTAAGAATATATCCTTCAAGCCCAGCGTGGTGGCGCACGCCTATAATCCCAGCACTTGGGAAGGCAGAGGCAGACAGATATGTCTGAGTTTGAGGCAGGTCTGGTATATAAGTCCAGGACAGCCAAGGCTGCACAGAGACACCCTGATTTGAAAACCAAAAACAAACAAATATATCCTTCAAGGGCCATATGAAAAATAGATATCTTTAAAAGTTTGCTTTTCTGTTACTGTGATAGAACACCCAACAGGAAGATAAGGAGGTTTACTGCCAAGGCCTAAGCTTCTAGAAAATGCTGCCCATGCTCCAAAGACAGCGATGCATGAGAGACCCATCATGCATAAACTAGGACCCATCACTGTGACCTCCAACTTAGGGAAGAACCTTGACCTGTCACTTAAGCCATCTCTGGCTTTGCCTTTTCTCACTTGCTTTGAGCATCTTCAGCTAATGCAAACTTACTAAAAGCTACTTCTGTCTCAGCCTTAGCCTAAAATATCCAGAAGGTAAGACTATTTGAAGAAAGTTAAAAGGTCATAAAAGGGGAAACTAAGGAAACAAAAAAAGCATTCATGGTATCCTGACATTGCTCTTATTTAATTTTAAAATGGACGAAAAGACAGGAGTGTTTTTGCCAAGGACTCAGAAGTAAGGAGTCTTCTCCTCTGGGTAAAATTGAAACAGGTAGTCAGAGCATCTCTGCAGATTCCTCACATGACTCCTGATGACCGATGACTTATCAAAGGCTAGGTGGCTCAGTGAGCAAAGCATAAGGGCCTGAATTTGAGTCCTTGGCTACATGTAAATGCCAGGAGGGTATGGCAGCTCACCTACAATCTCAGCAACTCAGGAGGTAGGAAGGGGGTTGTATTTGCCTAGGGTTCCTTAGCTAGCTAAGCTAGCTGACTCTACAAACTCTAGGCTTGAGAGAGAGAACAGAGTCTCAATAGGTAAGATGGAGACTGATCAAGGAAGGTTCCTGACATCAGCCTTGGGCCACCACATGCACACATGCCCAACACACACATACATACAAACACGGCATTCAGAGAAAGAGAGAAAAGACACCTTCCATAGAAATAACTAGAATATTACATGTACTGTAAATTTGGTCACTTGGACAGAAGGACTTTTAAAAAACAGAATTATTTGTATATTTATTCATGTATTTGTGTGTATGGGATGGTGGGGGCAATTATGCCGAGATTAGAACTTGCAGGACTCAGTTCTCTCCCTCACGGGGATTGAACTCAGGATGTCAGGCTTGATGCAGGCACCTTTACTGACTAGGCCATTTCACTGGCCATAGACAGGAGAGATCTTAAAAGTACAAAGAAGGAAAGGGGTGGAAGCAGGGGAAAAAGATAGAGAAGTCCACACAAATATTAAACTTCCAGGCATAATAATCTCTAGCAACAATATAAGAAATATAAATGGGGCCAACTTTTTAAAATATTGAGCTCTGATAAATTAATTTTAAAGGTATTTTGATATTCCAGAGTGAAAGGCATTAATCAATAGATCGTCAAAGAATTACAACTAGTTCAAAAACAAGCCCAAGAAAATCATTCATTCTCCTTCTTTGTAATGTATGCAAATTAAGACAAAAAGATAAGAATCCCATCCACCTGATTAGCAGAGGTATTGTTTATGATATTGCTGTTTTATTTGGGGCAGTGAAACTCTAATAAAATAGATAACATACTGCTAGGGATTCTACCAATTTCTTTAAGCACTCTGAAAAACATAGTATATTTCTATTTCTATATATAAATATACATACATTTCTTAATTTCTATATTTCTCTTTCAGTAGTAAAACCACCAGATATAGCTTTCTGAATTCTCTTTGGTTGATATTTAATAAGTTAGCATTAGGGTAGGGCAATCAGTATAAAAAAGCATTAGGGTACATCTCCCCAAAGATGTTCATGTCCTAACCCTAGAACCTGGGAATGTGTTACCTCATGAAAGAATCTCATAATGGGGGAGACAAGCATGGATGAACTGAGTGACCTGACAGAATCTCTCCAGGAGGTTGGCGGAGAAAAGAAGGTTCAAAAACGGGAGTTGGAGTCAGAAAGTGCTAGTCTAGATACAGTTTGTCTTCAAAGGTTATATCCTGGAAGCTCAGTCCCCAGAGTGATGGTAATGAGGTGCTGGAACCTTTAAGAGGCGGGGTCTGATGGACCGCGGTAACACATGGGAAGCACCACCTCCTCAGAAGAGACTGAGGTAATTCTAGGGGAAACTCCAGGTCATTCCAGTAAGGATGGGTTGTTATGGGAAAGTGAGCCCTCCCCACTCCACCCCCACAAAACTCTTCCTATCTCATTGCAGTCTCTCCTCTGCCCCTCTCTCCTGCCATGATGTTATCTGTCATGTCATCACAGGGGCTGAGCTGGACCAATGCCACTTCCTTGACCCTACGGAACTATGAGCTAAATGCACCTCTTTTTCTTTACAAAGCACTAAGCCTTAAGGATGTTGCTGTAGAAACTGGAAACAATCAGAGATTGAAAGATACCATACCACTTTCAAGACAGAGGGACACAGTCAAAAGCAGAGGCAGGAAAAGGCAAGGAAGAGATTGTCCCCTAAGCACAGCCCTTTTTGATGACTTGATCTTAAAACTTCTGGTCTCCAGAGCTATGGAATGATAAATATTCATTGTGTTAAACCATTAAATGGTGAAAATTAGTTACAGCAGCATATATGGGTTCTGGGTTCCATGCCCAGCCCTCCATTAACTGCCTGTGGGATAAGAAATATAGCACATACCAGTAATCCCAGCACTGGGAAGGCAGAGAAATGGAGATCACAGGTTCAAGACTATCTATCCTCTGCCACATATCAAGTTGGGGCCAGCCTAAGATAGGATGACACTGTCCTTTATTTTAAAGGAGCTTTAAGAAGATCTTTAAGCTGCTTTTAATCCAGCACTTGGGAAGCAGAGGCAGGCTGATCTCTGTGAGTTCAAGGCCAGGACTTGTTACACAGAGAAGCCCTATCTCAGAGAGAGGAAGGAAGGAAGGAAGGAAGGAAGGAAGGAAGGAAGGAAGGAAGGAAGGAAGGAAGGAAGGAAGGAAGGAAGGAAGGAAGGAAGGAAAGAAGGAAGGAAGGTAGGAAGGAAGGAAGGAAGGAAGATCTTTTTAAAAATACATGGGCATATATGCACATACAACACACACAAACACTGGCATGGGTCACAGTCCAATATTTATCATTTAGATGTCACAGAATGTAAAGAACAATGGCATTTAGTCTGGTTCAAGGACTATGTCTTGTTTTTAATTATTCTCACATCAACATAGCAATGCCTTGCTACACAGCAATAAACATTGGCTATGGGGCAATTTGCTTAATAATGACATTCAGTACACAAAACTCTGGGAAGCAGGCAACAAGCATCAGGAAAGAGAAGCTAAAAAAGGAGAGGGAGAGAGGAAATTTGATGAATCATAAACAAAACATTCCCCCCTGCGTTGAGCAGCTCTCAATATATGCAGATTCAGTTCTGCACCGATTTCTTACCAAAAGGCACATACCACAGTTTTGGAGAAGTGGAAAATTCTAGCAAAGTTAATGAGCAATAGTTGTACAAAACAACTGTCATCATCTCCTCACTGTTTCCAGAACGGTCCCCCTTTATGCCAGCGTTTTGTCCTATCTGGTCCAGTTTGCCTTCCAGTTGATGAGCTGGCCCTGCCACTTCAGTCTTCATCTGGACGTGTCTAACTCCTGGCTTTCAGACCCTAAACCCCAACCTTCCCATCCCACCTCCCAACAGTTCTTGCCCTTGCCACGGTTCCTGTGCCCATATCAGGTGGCTCGCAACTGCCTATAACTTCTTTCCAGGTGATCCAAAACCTTCTTCTGGCCTCTTCAGGCACTACATGCACAAGGTTCACATATAGATATGCAGGCACATGCACGCATAAAGATAAAACACATTTTTTAAAAAAAATTTAAATGATACACAGCAGGCAGGAATGTGGTGGTGGAGAGGAGGCAGCCTTGGATTAAGGACAATAATAGCTCCCAAATAAGAGCAGAAGAGAAAGCAGGAAAGAGAGAGTGATAGAGAGGAGAGGAAGAAAAGAGGAAAAACAAGGGAAGGACTTAGGAAAGTCAGTGGTCACCTCGTGCGGAAAGAGCTCTGAGAGTGGTGGACGCCATCCATCACACATGGGAAGTTTCCACAAATACTCATTTTAGGCAAATGGCTTGTTAGCTGACTTGGCTCGTGGGTGAGCTGGGTTTAGTAAGCTGGCCTATTTTCCAAGGGTGAGCTAGCACAAGCACACGCGTACACCACTTGGCAGGTTCGGTACATGCTGGAGTAGAAGAAAGTGCCTCAAGTCATCCGCAGTTGGAGATAGCCTGCTCGGATCCCCTAATTATCTGCTCTGTCTCCCTCATCAGGCAGTCCTCTCATTAAAATCTGGCCGGCCTGTATATCTCCCTACTGGGAGAGAACAGGCTGACCCAGAGGACTATTCTGGTCCTGGTGGCAGGTACTCAGCACGGAAATTAATAAATTGGCATTCTCTTGAGAATTCCATGTATACATCTGTTCTCTGAAGTCTTTGTAAAAAGCATCTCAGAGAAGTCATTTTAGGCTGTATTAACAAAATGCAGAAACTTTTATAAGAGGGTGGCTGCATGTCACAGCCCTCAAGGGAGCAGGCTGTTAATTCTGATGCATCCAACTGGAAAGTGTCTTCTTGCTCACATCCTGACACAAGGGGTCAGTTTTCCACTCCAGGCAACTCTCCACTTCTTTGAAGATACCAGCTAGATGTCCTGTCATTTAATGCAGACACCAGCTAACCATGGTTACTGCAGACTCCATATATCACAGACTCAGTCTCCCAAGGCTGGACATTGTAGGAAGTAGTTCTAAATAACCCACACTTTGGCCAGGAGCTCAATGTAGTGGGTCTCCAAATAATCGACACTCAGTCTGACTTGACTATCTCTTTTCAAGCTCAATAATTTACAGTAACAGTTCACAGGATTCAGGATTTGCTGCCTTTACATGTCCTGGTTTTGCATAAAGGGGAGCATAAATGATACAAAGGCTCTATCAAATGAAGGGATATACACAGCAAGGTCTGCAGGGGTCTGGAATGCAAGAGCTTCTGTTCCCATGGAATCGGGGTGCTCTACCCTCTCAATTTGTCCTGTGTTCACCAATCTGGAAACTCTCCAGTTCTACTGTTCACAATTTTTGTGGAAGCCATAGTTCAGATCACAAAATGTCTTCTGAACGGCCATATGCTAAAAGCTTGGTGCCCAACCAGTAGCACCATCAGGAGGTGCTGGAGCCTTTTGGAAATGGAGCTCAAGTCATTGAGAGTGTGCCTTTGAAGGAGAAGTGAAGCCCTGGCCTGTCTCTTCTCCTCCTCCTCCCTTCTTCCTCCTCCTCTTCTTCTTTCTCTCTCTCTCTGCATATATCAGCCTTCTCTGCTTCTCAGGTGTCAGCTGATGAACACTGCTCCTCACCTGCCTCAGTCCTTGCTTGTATCACCCTCAAGTCCAGGCAACAAATTCCCCCAAAATAACACAAAGGCCCAATTGAGCTGTTCCAGTCTATCAATTTGTCCACATGTTCACCTGGGTCTACCCATAGGCAGATGGGACGGATCTTCTGCATGAAGTTAAGAATAATTCCCAAAGGTTTTGAATAGAGCAAGCATCCACAGATTATCACAGAGGAACAACTGTTGTATATACAGTTTCTAGGGAGACAAGAGTCTACTCACCTCAGACAGGAAACAGACAAAAGTAAAGATAACACCAAAGACCAACTTGATGAACTAATGAGTTTCATTGGGGTTACTTAAAGGTTAGGGGTTAGTTAGAGCAGCAGAATTGGCTCAAAGACAACTGCATGACCAAAGTCCACACTAACATGGGAGATGACGAGCAAAAGCTGTGACTTGGAGCACATTGTACAGCCTGTAGACAGCTTAACAGGCGGGAGACTGTCCTTTCCAGGTAGTTTAGTTGGCCTAAGCCTCTTCTGGGCAACTTGCTTACTGAGTAACTTCTAGTGTCTTTTCTAGCGAAAAGAGTGTCTTTCAGCAGTCTTCAAGGCCTATATATGCCTATTTGTGCTTGAGGAAGGATGGACCTTGTGAATCTGGTCAGTTTCAGGGATTTCCTAAAGCCTCTGAGTTGTTTACCCCTGAGTTAAGGAGATTTACTGCAGAGCAGAATATTCTACCTCATTTTAGAGCATCCCTTGTCACTCCACTCTCGTACCCTGCCCCCCCCCAACACACACACACAAGCACAGGAGCTGAATGGCTCTTCACCAGGTCTTCTGCATACATGTTATGTTATGGTTGATAGTTTTATGGTTTTGTGGAGCTCGTAACAGCGGGAGTGGGTGTATCTCTGACTCTTTGCTGCTCTTGGGACTCTTTTCCTATTGGGTTGCTTTGTCCAGCCTAAACATGAGGACGTTTGCCTTAACTTATTACCTCTCATTATCTCTTAAGCTGTTGTCTTCTGGAGGCTCTTTTCTAAAGAGGAAACAGAGAGGGAGTAGATCTGGGGGAGAAGGGAGGTTGAAGAAGCAGAGGGAGGGGAAATTGTGGTTGGGATGCATTGTATGAGAAGAAGAATATTTTTTATTTTAAAAATTTTAATCAATTAATTTTTAATAGAAGAACACCCCTTGTCTTACTGAGCTCCCCTCCAAACTGGAAGGTTATGTTGGAGGAAATCACTGTTCAGCACAAACTCTGATAGTCAGAAATACGTGAGGATTCAGAATTTGGGGCTCTATAATATGGTAAAATGTCCCTCAAGCATCACACCCCAACAGAGTGTAATCAATTTCTTGTAATAAAACACAGTGATAGTCTCACAATTAAAAAATGTGATATTCATGCAAAATAGGAAGTGTTATAGTCTCATACTTGTTCAAACTTTTCTGTTGTTGGTTTTGAGACAGGGTTTCTCTGTGTAGCATGGACTCACTTTGAAAACTATATTTTTTTTTCCTCTAAAGGAAAACACTTGGGTTTTATTGGATCTGGATTCAAAATGGAACATGAAAACCACAGACTGTACCACTCTAGGCTTGCAAAGCTGAACAGCAAAGTATGGAGACTCTGGTGCCATCAAGGCCCTTCCTGTAAGGAAGGACCTTCCTCATTCCTTAGACCTCCAGAGGTAGTCCTTAACAACAGCATCAGTGTCTCCTGCAAGCTTGTTAGACATACAGAATCTTGAGCCTCATCCCAAATGTACTGAAACACACTCTGTGTCCTTAAGAGATGTCAGCTACTCTGTACGCACGCTGAAGTCTCAGAGGCACTTCTGCAAGGGACGGCCCCTGCCCTTAGCTGTCATCAGAGCCTACATTTGGATATGGGAACTACCACATATATTTGTTTAGTCATCTCTCTCTGTATGTGTGTGTGTGTGTGTCTATGTGCATGTGCATGCGTGTGCTCACATTCATGTATGTGAATGCAGGCATGTTTGTGCCACAGTGTATGCATAGAGGTCAAAGAAAAACCTTAGGTGTTGATCCTGACCTTCCTTTTTTTTTTTTTTTTTTGAGATCGGGTTGTCTTAGTCAGTGTTCCATTGTTATGAAGAGACACCATGACCATGGCAACTCTTACAAAGGAAAACATTTAGTTGGGGTTTGCTTATAGTTTCAGAGGTTTAGCTCATTGTCACATGGTGAGAAGCATGGCAACATGCAGGCAGACATGGTGCTGGAGAAGTAGCTGAGAGTTCTTTGTCTGGATCCACAGGCAGCAGAAAGAGACCCTAGGACAGGCTTGGGCTTTTGACGCTTCAGACCCCACTCCCGGTGACAGACTTCCTCCAGCAGAGCCACACCTACCCCACACTTCCTAACTCCAAGTGTTCAAATATCTGAGCCTGTGGGTGACATTTTTGCTCAGACCATGGCAGGGTCTCTTGTTGTTTCACACTGCGCATCAGACTAGCCGGCCTTCAAGCTCCTGGGAATTTTATGACCCCTGTCTCCCAGCTCTCTGTAGCATTCCTGGGGTCACAAACGAATGAGCTACTGTGTCCAGCTTCACACGGGTCCTAGGGATTCAAAATCACGTCTTCACCCATTGAGCCATCTTCCCTAACCTCCAACTTCAAGCATGATAGCTACAATAACCACAAAGAAACGGCCTCCGCGGTGCGACACTGCAGGTCAGGAGTCCACTAGGCACGAGCGGGGACTCCTGCCTACCTTACACCTTCATAGTTCCTTAAATGCCCACTCGTCACACAAGCACTCCCCTGCTGCTTCCCTCTGGTGCCCAGGCCCACTGCTGGGTCCAGCTTTTCATGCCAACTGCGCTTGTCCTTCAGTTACTTCTCCTTCCCAAACTGCCTTCTGAAACTCGGCTGCAGCCAGAGCCCCTTGAACCCCTCCGATCTGCAAAATAATAATAATAATAATAATAATAATAATAATAAGTGGGTGCAGTATATGCCTGTCTTACTCTTCTGGTTGCTATGACCAAATACCAGCCAAAAAGCAATAGAAGTGAAAAAAAAGGTTTACTTCAGCTCATGGGTCAAGGGATAGAGTTCATCGTGCTGGGGACAGCCTGGTGGCAGGGCCAGCTCCCATGTGTGGTATTATGTGGCTGCTTGCTTACATCTCCAGGGACCAAAAGCAGAACAAACAGACTAATGTGGAAATTCATCTGGTTTTCTTCTTTTCCCGCTTTAATCAAGTATGGGCCCCTCAGCCTGTGGAGTGGGGTCCCCACCACGGTGCATCTTTCCTCCCCAACTAATCCTCTCTGGAAATACCCTCACAGTCGTGCCCAAAGGTATGTCTCCTACATGATTATGAATCCAGTCAACCTGACAATTAAGAGCAACTATCACAATGCCTGAACCATATTTGTGCACGTGGTTCAAGCATTCTTTCTCAGGAGCTCTTTGGTCGCCAGAAAAATTATGAGAGAGAACTAAACATTTGGGAAGAGAGCTATAATCCCATTCCACGAGTCAAATGTTGTCAACTTTCAGATTCTGCCTGCCCAGCTGAGGTCCAGCTGTGCAGATATACCATGTGTTTTTACATCTGTTTTAAGAAAGTAACTCTGTGGTCCTGCGAGATGTATCACTTTCCACCATGCCTGACCATCTGAGTATGATCCCGAGGAACTGTGTAGTGAAAGGAAAGAACCGACCCCTACAAGTTGTCCCTGGCAAGTGGACGCATGTGTACTTCTTAAAAAATAAAATTAAATTAAACAAAATAAAAGTGTACAGCTACCACTAACACCTAAACAAACCAGTACATAGTCCGTTCAGCCTTCCCCTAACAGTGGTTTCTGGGAGAAAATGCTGTATTTTTCTCTCTAATCCTCAGAAGTGCTGAGAACTTCTCTCTCAGTTCCCTACAGAACACTCTGGAGGATCCTTGAAGACATGGTGCTAAATGAAATAAGCCAATCACAAAATGACAGAAACGGCACGGCTGCTCTTAGGGAGAGCTGTCCGACTCAGAGGGAAAGGAGAACAGTGGGGGAGGAGTGGACGGATGTGGAGTCAGACGATCAGATGCAGTTTTGGTTTTACAAGAGAAAAAAGCTCTAGAGATTGCACAGATGGTGATCTCTCAGCACTGTAGACATGCTTGAGGCCAGTACGCTGAACACCTAAATGTGATAAAGCAAGAAGTGCGTGTGTGTTTCACCACATGATAAGCACATTCGAAATTTATGAACTACCTCTGGTTGGGAGAAGCAGCAGCAGAAGATGCAAAGATGCTGCAAGTCCCATACAAGTGATAGTACACCCCGAAAACCAGGAAGGGGTGGCTTGTCTCCAATTCCCAAAAACACTCTATTTACAGACAAGGCTGAGTGACTGTGAAGACTGAAGAATTTTGAGAGACAGATGGGATTGGAGGTGGGGAAGACAAACAACAGATAATTAGCCCTCGCATGAATATTGCATGTTTTCAAAACATTGCCACAATGGACCTAACCCACATGACAAGCCTGTGGGTGAAGGTCAGGGGTCAGACTCCAGGGCTACAAAGAGGGCCTTGCCCAAGGGAGGCCTAGAGCTGGGAGAGAACCTTCCAGAGGTGAAAGTCCTTGCCCCAAATTCCACAGTTACTACAGAGCAGGGCGGGGACTTGATCTCACTTTCTTATCTCCTGGTGCTCATTCCAGAGCCAAGGATGACTTAAAACAGAATGAACCAGGGAAAGCCAAAAATAATTCTTTGTTGCATTAAAGAAAGAATCCCTGTTGTGTATGAGCATACAAATGTGCATAATTTGAGGGTGTATTTTAAACCTGACAGCATCCTCCACCCCCACTCCTGAAGGGAAAAGTGGGTAAGAACAAAATGTGGGGTGAGAAGTCATCTGACTCACCCATGAGGTGGTGGAGAAGAACCTGTAAGCAAACACCCTGCATTTATTTCCAGCACACATCTCCTTCTGCCAGCGTTGGCTGCCAGCCCACCCGGGTGGTGCAGGGGCCTCCTTTGGAGAGGGTCCTATTTCAAGAGGACAGAAGTAGCCTAAATCAAGGGAACGTTAAGCTAGAATTGAAAAGAACAAACACACAAATACACAGAGATGGAGAGAGCCAGCCAGACAGAGACAAAGAGACAGAAAGCCAGAGAGCGAGGGGAGGCGAGAGGGAGGGAGGATTTATGATCCTAGATGCCATAATGTGCTAGCAGTTGACCCTTTGACTACGTGTTCCAGGCTTGTCTAACCCAGGGAAGCCTTAATATAGTCCCTTTGTCCTGTCTATTCCGGGAACAGCCGGCAAAGTTGCCTGCAGGAAAAAGCACGTGGTCTCAGAGGTGAGCCAGGGACAGCCGCTGAGGTGCCAAGGATTTTTTTGAGCAGACACTGATGGACAGGTCTGTGTGTGCTAGAGAAACCCGTTCCTGGGCTCATTGCGGAATTCAGCCTCAAGGGAAGTGAGCTAATGACTGGGGTGGTTCACCTTCAAGCCCAGATACACCATAAAATCAACTTGTAAAGCCTGGCTCTGAATACCTTTGCTCACCCAGATGTAGTTCTCTGGGGCTCTGGGGCCTTTCATTGGGGTGGGGGTGGGGGCCTGTTCTTACTTTCTCTGGCCAGTGTCCTGAGCTCCGCAGCTGAGCCAGGCTGCGGTCAAATCTGCTGACAGCAGCCACAGTCTGTCTGTGGTGTGTGCCCCACATCTGGGACTTGTGATTCACCATCCAGTCTCTCCCCCAAACCTACTTTTTCATGCAGGCCTGAGCACGCAGGACCCACAGAACCCAGGATCCAGTGCCTAGACTTGTCTCTCCACCCCAACACCCACTAGGGTTTGTTCTTATCTCTAAACAGCCTTCCCCTCCCTCTTAGGCTCAGCCTGATTCACCAGCTTCAGGTCCAGGGGAATCCCTTTCTTGCCCTTCTCATTCCCAGCCTTTGCCTTGATGAGAGATTCCTGAATTGGTTCTCTGTGCCTCCCGGATGCTGTTGGTGTCTGTGCTGGCCCTTCACTTCAGAGGACTGCCCCTCCCCGAGCCCCTCCCACCTTCTCATCCCTTACTCCCTCTCCTTTTATCACTTTGTCTAACAGAACCAATGACTACTGTGAACCACAAGGAGCCAATTCTAGCCAGTTCTGTTTACCTGGGCTTCCTGTTTTTGCTCTCACCTCCCAGACTGTTAATCCCAGCTGTCACAGCTATCTCTGGCCCCTTGGTGACTCTTAGACTTCCCCTTTTAGACCACAGTCTTCCCACACGTTTCTGAGTCAATTTGTCCCTGTTGATCTGGGGTGAGGGCTCCATGAATCACCCGGCCTCCGGGTGTCCCCTGTAGGCAGCTTCCAGTGTCCCTGATCTGTCTCACCTGGCCTTTTGGGTCCCTCACCAGGGTTTCCCTGGCCCTGCCCCGGCTTCCTAGCTGCTGGCTCCACATTGGCTTTGATCTCTAGAGCCCCTCCCTCACCTGGGGCAGCGATTTCCCTTCCTCTCCTCTGCCTCAGGGGGATAAGAGTGAGCCCCCCTCACCCCTGGCCCACAGGGGATTTCAGCTTCCTGCTCAGCTCAGGCCTTGAACAAGTGATTTCACTTTCTTCGGATGTTTCCTCATTTCTGAAGTCGGGGTGCTGACAGCTTCCCTCTCACTGCACGATTGTGAGGGTTGTGTGCATTAGTGAATAAAAGAACGGCATGGTGTACATGGTCCTTGTGGTGACACCACAAGCTCCCATTTATCAGTTATTCGCTGCATCAGGCTTTATTCTAAATGCCCTACATCTGATTATTCTTTTTTCCTAGGCAAGCAAAATAAAGACCAAAGAACCATTCGATAATTCTTAAAAACTGTTAGCGTACCAAGCATGGTGGAGTATGCCTGGAGCTGGTGAATCAGGCTGAGCAGGGGAGGCAGAGGCAGGTGGAGTTCTGGGAGCTTGAGGCCATATAGCAAGTTCTAAAACAGCCAGGGACCATAACAAGAACATCTTTCAAAACCCAACAGCTCCCTCCCCCCACCCCGCCCCCCCAAAAAAGAAAGACAATGTTTTTTATCAATAGGAAAAGAAGGGTCATTCTATATTTCAATTTAAATAATTGTTACTATTTATTAGATAATCCCCCATCAACAGGAGTTGATGAACTTTATTAAAATTCATCCCAATTCTGCTACTGCAAATATTCGTCTGCTCAAAAAATTAAACCAAATTCCCTGACCTGGTTCCCTGGGACCAGTGAACTTGCCTGAGAGCTGCACCTAATGAACCTGGCTCTGTGCTTTAGTCCAACTTGAACTGGCTCATTTTGTCAGCGGAGAAAACCTGTTACTCAGCAATCAGGCCAGCGTACTGCAGAGATCTCGCTGTCCCTACCTCCCAGTATTGGATGCATGACACCATACCTAGCTTTTGTATGTGGATTCTGGCATTGAACTCAGATCCTCGTGCTAACCTAAGCCATCTCTCCAGCACCATCTCAATGACTGCACAGGAACCCTTTTAGCAGTGGTTCTCAACCTTCCTAATACAGTTAATACAGTTTAATACAATTCCTCACGTTGTGATGACCCCCAATCATAAAGTTATTTCATTGTTACTTTATAACTGTAATTTTGCTACTGTTATGTAACATAATGTCAGTATCTGGTATGCAGAATATATGATACACAACCCCTGTGAAAGACTTGAGAGCAGCTGCTTTTAGTTAAATTATCATAATTGAACTGACCGGTGGATATTGGTAGCTTTTTACCATCATGTAGGAGTGTCTAGTAAGCATCTCAGCACCCGGGACTTATTTAAGAGTATTTCTTAGGCCAGTTCTCAGCAGCAGGCTTAATAGGCCAAAGACACAAACTAAAGCTTTCCAAAACTGTTGTTACTTCCATCACTTTATGCTTTCCTGGATTGAGGTTAGTGAAGAGTCTATGTAGAAAGCCTAAACACTCCTCAGGAAAGCATGAAGAAGCAAACATGTGCAATTGTGTCAGGCATCCCACACAGAGTGAGTGAGATGCTGCCAACCCAACTTCTCTTATTCTTTAGGCCGTCAGCGAAGATATTCAGCAGTATTTCCTAAACTTTGTTCATACAGTCTCATCAGTCCTCCCAACCATGCTCCGAGAGAGATGCCATCAACCCCATTTCATAAAGGAGGATGCAGGAGATACCAGAAAAGCAGGGACACGTGCAAGCCTGTGCTCTTTCTGCTCTGCCACACTGTGCTTCGTGCCCCCCTTCTCTCTCTCTGTACATGTGCACACTGTCAGAAGATGAAAACTCCTTCTCCTGATGGATGGAGGGAATGTTGGAGAAGCAGCCTAGGAGGGAGGTCCAGCCTCAGGGCTTCGCTCTCAGCGGTCAGTCCACAAACCATTTCTCTTTTCTTGCTTGCTGGTGAGAAGTATATTAAAGATATTTTTGTCTTATGTACACAGAGAGAGAGACAGAGAAAGTTCCATGTGGGCTGAGGAGGTGGCTCAATTGGTAAAAGTGCTTGCCATCCAAGCGTGAGGACCTGAGTTCTAATCCCGAACCCCATATAAAGCTGAGTGGCATAGCATGGGACCAGAACCCCAGCACTCCTGAGACGGAAAGTGGAGACAGGAAAATTCCCAAAAGTCACAAGCCAGCTAGCTAATCTGGTTTACACAGAAGCAAACCCTGTCTCAGACAAGGTGGAAAGCAAATATTGACCCCCAAGGGTGTCCTCTGACATTTCATACATGTACACAAACACACGGCAGAAAGGACTGGAGAGATGGCCTATTTCTTTTGCAGGAGAGCAGCATTTGGCTCCCGGTACCCATGTCAAACAGATCACAACTGCCTGTAATGCCAGCTCCATGGAGTCTGATCCCCTCTTCTGGTCCCCCCTGACACCTGCACTCACATGTACACACAACCACACACAGATACGTAATTTAAAATTACTCTTTTTTGTTAAGAGGAAGAAGAATGAGGAGAAAGAAGAACATGAGAGAGAAAAGGAGGGTATCTCTAAATTTAGGTCCTAACACTTACCAAAGACAAAGACTGATTAATGAGTTTTAAAGCCAATTATCTTTCATATCATTACTCACCATGAGCTAATAGTCAACCTACCAATGGAATGACCCATCTTTATGTTAAAAATACATGCTACTCTTGTATTAGAAGTTCTGTCATAAAATAATTTGATCTACCTACCTTAACCATATTTATGCACAGTTTAAGGCCCCAATTCCTTTAAGGCAATCAAGATAAATTTGAGCCTTTTTTCATATGAAAAGGGACTTGTATTCAATACCCAGCATGTTTTAAAATACTGCCTCCCAAAACACACTGAATTTATAAAACCCCAGCTGTTGGCCAGATATACGTCTGGGCAGTGACATCTGGAATTTCTTAGTGACCAAGAACAGGGAAGAACTGAGGCAGTCACCGGAAAAGTTGGACAGAGAGGGACTGGCCTCTGCACAGACTGAGGACACCAGATTTGGCTGGCTAAGTATCTGGATTAGAAGACACTGATTGGCAGAGGAGATCATCTGTACGGCTCTAGGAGCTGTGCATAAGACCAGGCATACAGTTCATTTGTCAGGCAAATCTTTAAGATGCAACTAACACATACTTGATTGTTAAAAGCAGAGGAGAAATGCATAATCCCTAGCTGAAAATTCTAATTGAATACAAATGTTTAGTTTGTGTCACCAAATATGGTTCCAATTTCTTTACTCTGAATCTTCTCTCCACAGTGGTGATAGCAACCAACAGTTTAAGGTTTACTTTCCATAGAAACGCAAGTAAATACAAGAACCTATTACCCAATTGTCCCATCAAAAATCTTAGTACTACCTGAGCCAGTGTCTTGGGTCCAGAAATTAGATAGACGGACAGACAGACAGACAGAGAAATAGAGAGAGGTCCAGATCCAGAGTGTAATGAGGGTTTGGGTTTCTTTAAAAACTCAGTTATGTTATGTGAATGTATTTTTGCTTTAATCCCAGGTGTGGGATATGGGGCTGCTTCAGTTTGTCCACAGCTGGTAATTATTATTGTCTTGTACACTAGCAGGAGTGTGATTCTTGCCAGCTGCAGATAGTTTAATTCTGGGGACTCTGGAGAGGGAACAAGTGCCAGAGCCCAGCAAGGAACAGGGTGGGGGTCTCCCTGAAGAAGGCTGCTGCTCTCCTTACCGCTCCTGGTTGCTGTTGTTGAGGTCTGATGAGAAGTTGGACGTATCCTGATAATAAAGGTTGCCCTTGCCCCCAAGGAACCCAACAGCTCTAATCAGCAGGAAGTAGTCTAAAGAGACCTATTCCCTGTTTCCCCTCTAACCTCTGTCTCTCCTACCATGGGGTTGGGGTGTTGGAAGGGATTGGGCTGGAGAAAGGTGGTAGATATAAGAACCCAACAAAGTAGCGTAAAACAAATAGGCCTACAACAGAAGAATGCAGATAAGTCAATTAGAACATCTGTTTGAGCAGGACAAGAAGTATGGCTCTGAGAAGAAGTCTGACTGGAGGCTCCATAAAGAACAGAAGAGAGGGATTAGAGGAAAGGAGGGGAAGAGGAAGGGTGAAGAAGCATGGCAGTATGGATGCTGTGTGCTGTGGTATACGGAGGAAGAGGTTTGATGATGGCTGCTGTCTGCCTCACCAATCTCAGAACTCAGCGAGGTGCTGTGAAGAAGAGGTAACCAGCAATGAGGACCCTCCCATGTCAATAGAAAACCCTTATAAGGAGCCTCTTAAGACGTGCCAGGCAATGGCTACCAACAAGGATGTAAAGTAACAAAAAATATTAAATAAAATTTTAAAAGTGCTGGGTGATGGTGGCACACACCTTTAATCCCACCACCTGGGAGACAGAGGCAGGTAGATCTCTTTGGGTCAATCTAGTCTGCAAAGTGAATTCCAGGGCAGCCAGGGATACACAGAGAAACCCTGTTTCAGAAAAAAAAAAAAGTATATATTGTTTAAGAAATGTACAGACTATAAGAATATGCAGCATGTACAGCTTTTGTCCCAGTTTATTTCTTCATTTACTATGTGCATTTAGGGAAGACACATAAAAGCTCTTTGTGGAAGCATACAGAAAGAAAAAAGGCATTAAGAGAGCTCATACCTCCAAATTATGAATGTTTGCGACATCAGATATAAGGAATAAATTTTATAAAGTTACTGTCAATAAACCCATAAGTGGATGAATGTTAAAAAAAATAAGAAATGAGAAGGAATGAAGGAAAGAAAGAAAGAAAAAGGAAGGAAGGCAGGCAGGCAAAGAAGTCACTAATATAAGGCAATTCTCACACAAGGTCCTTGTCTAGGACCTTCATACAAATCAGAGACTAGAGCTTGCAGAGAGGATCTGCTCCCAACTGACTGATATCTGAACTACCTTGTTTTACAGGCAGTTCATTGGTCAGCTTTGGTTGCTAGAGTAAGTTTTTTAAAAGGTTGACTCCATCTTATGCCTACATTAGTAGATGTGTTTGTAAGCTGCTCTATTTTTCATTCTGGAGAGGTATGAGAGCCCTTATCTTTACATCCTGTTGGACATTCTGTGAAAGTACGAGATAGATTAGGATAGCTGTGACTCACCTCCCCAGCTCTCTGTTTTATCTCTCTTTCGGGTAGTCCGTCTCTTTAGGAGTGCCTCACAATTGTCCTGAATAAGCCTATGGGTGGAACTTCTTCAGCTTGGCCTCCAAGTCTACTCTGTTCTTCTCCCTACTCTCCTGGGAGAAGCTTGGTCTGTGTGGATGTATCCGTGGCCCCTTTCCCCCAGGGTTTTCCTTTAGGGTATTTTCAAGGGAAAGAACCATGGGAAATGAAGGAAGGAAAGAGAATAAGATTCTGTAGTTCCTTTCCTCTTTGCAAAACCCTACATGAATTAGCTGTGCCTCTCAGTCAATAGTTAGGTCCAGCCAGCCTAAAATTCTCTCTCTCTCCCTCTCCCTCTCCCTCTCCCTCTCCCTCTCACCTCTATAATCTTAAGTAGTACCAATGCCTTGCAATGAATAGGTCCCTCCATCCCAAAAGTATATTATCTGTTGTGATTTTTTTCCTACATCTGCCCATAACCCCTATTTGAAACTTATTTGAAAACCATTTTGAAAATAGAATGCTATCAATTTCCAGGATTGATTGTTACTGCAAACTTATCCATCCCTAAATCAAAGCCATGTTTCTCTTTGGACAGGCCTGGGCCATATCCCTACCCTTGAACTAAATCTGAAATCAGCTCCTTCCAAATCACAGGTATTGAGAATAGGGAGGAACAGAGAGAAACAATCAATAATTATTATATTTAGCAAAGTAGGTAGGGAGGCATTCTTAGCACCAATATCGGTCTCAGCACCCATTCTTTAGCACCAGGACTTAGGTATAAATAAGGACAGTTTCAGAGAATAACTGCATGCTGAAACAGCATTCAGCCTGCCTTCCATCCATGTCTGTTCAAATCAATTCTTTCTAAAGTTCTGGCCACTCATTTTCTGAGCTCCAGGCCTGTTGTCAACTCTCTTCTGAAACAAATTGAAATTTCTATCATTGATTCACTTTGAAATGTCATATAGCAGCACAGTCCTTGTGTAGCTGAGCAATAAAGCAAGCTCTCTTGGCAGCTCAAATGAGCGGCCCCTGACAGGAGGACAGCGGACACACCGTTGAACATTGCCAAGGATAGACAATTTGGAAGCGTCCTAGTAGCAGGAATGACAAGGCCAAAATCACAACCACTTTGAAAAAAACTGACAAGAGTTGCAAGATAAACATAAAATAGGACAATAGCAATCTCATCTCAGAGTTGTAGAAGAACATTTGGCATGCTAGTACATAAAAATCTCCCTTTTAGCAGGAATTTCTTTTCATGGCTACTGTAATGGCTCTTCTTGGTTGTCAACTTGATGATATCTAGAATTAACTGTATCAGTATGGTCTTGTGCTTTTTATTTGATTGTTAATTCATTTGCTCCCCAAGATCTGCTTACTATCTTTTATGAGCAGACATTCACATGCCCCAAAATGATGTTTGTAAACTTGCCTAAGACATTATTCCTGATTGGCAATTAAAAGGCCTACACCTGGGCAGGACAGAATGGGGTAGGTGTGGTCAAAGTTTTTGGGCTTGAGGATCATGGGAAAGAGAGAAACAGGAAGAGAGAAAGGAAGGAAGTAGAGAGCCACCATGGGTTAGCATGGAGAGAAGCACATGGCCGGCATGAATGGATGAAGTGGCCCAGATGAGAGAAAAAGCAAGTATTTATGGAACTATGGGTGAAAAGTAACCCAGATAGAAATTAGTAGAGCAATTGGCCTGGGATGGGGCTGGGAGGTAAAGGCAGTTTAGAGGGTTACTATCTGCCCTGCCTCAGGAAAGGTAAGGCTATTCTAAAATCCCTCAGGTGTCTGTGTCTTTTATTGATTATAATAGCAGGTTAGATAATATCACCCTAATAAACATAGGGCTAACAATAAACATTATTAGACCATACCTTTAAATTAACCACAACCATTAACTAAAACCTAGATGGCTGGGCACACCTGTAAAGGAATTTTTGCTGAATTAAGTCATTTGAAGTAGGAAGATGTACTTCTAATCCAGATCTTTGAGGTGGGAGATCTACTCTTAATCTGGGCCACACCCTTTGCTGGCAGCCTATACAGAGGACGTGGAAGAAGGAAGCTAGCTCTCCCTTGCAAGTCTGTTCTTTCACTGGCATGAGAACCTACTTCTTCAGGATTCTGGTGCATACCGAAGACCAGCTGAGACATTTTGCCTTGTAGACTGAACAATTACTGGGTTCTTAGACCTTCCATTGGTAGACAACCACGGTTGGACTGGCTGAACTACAACCTGGAAGCCATTCTAACAAGTCATACAAACATACACACACATACATTTATATTAGTGTGTGTTCTGTTATACATAAATTCTATTCCTCCAGAAAGCCCTGAGCAATCCAGCTACCCTGATAACAGGTGACTGGGTACAGTAAGGGTGAGTCTCTGCGGGGGAAAAACTATGGACCTCTCTACTCCAAAACCCTCAGTCTTGTGGAAGATATTTGTTTGTTAACCATTAACTAGAGAACCAGGTGTTCAGTCTTAGTTACCTCATCCTCCAACCCTGTGCCTTCACAGCGCCCACAATCCCACTGTGCCTTTTTAATAGAAAAAGTTGACATTCAGTGACACACTTGGAGTATTTGTCTCTCCACCACACCTCCAGCGGTGCTTTGAAGGGAGTCAGGAACATACTTGCGTCAGGACAAGCCAGAGCCAAGGTACTTGCCTCTTCTCAGTTCCCTCACCATTATCTTCACCTGTGAAAACTCTTGAACGTCAGCTCCTGCAGGAAAAAAAAAAAAAAAAAAAAAGAAAAGAGTCTAAAAGACCTTTGTCTCTGGAGTCTAGGAAATGGCAAACTAGAAAAAAAATCTGAGTATTGTTGCCAAGAGAATCCCTTTGCCACATCTGGGGCCTACCCTTGGGTACAGTGAAAGATGGTGAGCACTCAAAGTAAATAAATTGGGTCCAAATCTCAGCATGTAACACTGACTAAGTCACACCTTATGAATTTCAATATTATTAGTTTGTAGTGTGTTTCTGAACACTAATGATATGCTAAGCATTTAAAATTTTTTTAAATGATGGCTGGTGAGATGGTTCAGCACGTAATGTATCTGTTATGTAAACTTAATGACCTGAGTTCAGTCCTTGGAACCTAAATAAAAGCAGAAGTGAGCTGACTCAGTAGAACTGCCTCTGCCTTCTACATTATGGCATATGTGCCCCACCCCCAACACACAAACAACACATCATATACACATACAATGGTAAATTTAAATTTAATTTTAAAATGAATTCCCCAATATGAAGCAGATCTGATTTCTTTTTTTTAAAGATTTATTTATTATGTATATAATACTCTGCCTGCATGTATGCCTGCACACCAGAAGAGGGCACCAGATCTCATTATAGATGGCTATTAGCCACCATGTAGTTGCTGGTAATTGAACTCAGGACCTTTGGAAGAACAGTCAGTGCTCTTAACCGCTGAGTCATCTCTCCAGCCCCCTGAAACAGATCTGATTTCTAAGTCCAGGGACATTCCGACTTTGCCATGGTCACTGTTATTCGCCATGTAGGTTGCATTCTAAGCAAAAGATGAAAACAACTCCCTGCTGAACTTGCAACTATTAAAAGTCATTTAAAAATTTCAAATTCTTCCTGGCCACTTTGCCCTGACTCAATCAATAAGTATTCACTTCTTAATTTATTCTTAGCTGCAGCATTCTCAGATCAAAAACTTCTACTTCAGTGTATTTTCTTTTCTAGACCCAAATAGGAACTTATAAAAATATCTGAGCATGTTTCAAAGCACTGCAAGAGGGTTTAGGAACAAAAGTACACATACTTTTTCTGAAAACATTTCCTTAACAAAACTCTCCCTGACATTGGAATTTTTACTTACTGGTAAAAACCTTGGAAAGAAACCTTTGTGAGCATTACTTTGGTTAAAGTAAGAAAGACAGACCCCATAAATACAATGTGAGTCTAATCTTCCCTAGCCCTTCCAGACTTTGATATGTTGCTAATATTTTCACAGACACACACACATGCACCCACGCATGCACACACTCACAAACACACGGACACATTTGATTGTGGATGATGATATTGTCCTTAATTCTGCATCAGTCCACCGCCAGCACAGAGCCTCCCTCCGTGTTCTAGCCCTCCTTCTAGTCTCTCTTCCATGAGGGTTTTCATCTGTTTGATTTCAGGCTTGGTGAAAAGATTTTTATCTTAATTTCACACCAGAAAAAATAAAATCATGAAAACGTTCTGAAAAGGATAGTCGTCTTTAAGACCTTAAGAGCCAAACCCAACTCCTGTTGCCAAACTCAAGGAAGAATTGTTTGGAGTAAAAACAGATCATCGCTCTGGAACTGAGCCAACTAGAAGGGCAGATACACTACAGCTCTGGCTTATATAATCTCCCTGCCCTTGAAACGAACTCTGGAGAGAGGCTGCAAAGCCAACACACTATGGCCCATTTTATGCTGGAGGTCAAAGCTAGAGGCTTCATGCCTGTTGGGTAAGCACTCCGCCTACAGAGCTCCATCCCTGTATATTTTCAATGATTTTAACAGTAGAAAATGGTCTTGAGTTTTAAAATCCTAATGTACAGGGTCCATGTTATAGTCACTCCACATTTGCTTTGTTTGGGGGTGAAAGGAGGTAGAGAGATGGGGAGGTGAGCGTTAGAGGCACCCGAGCTGCAACCCAAATGGAGGAAGGGTGGCGCATGACTGCAGCGATGGCCCTTACCTCTACCTACTACAATTGCTAACCTCCTTCACACTGTCTTATGAGTCTAAAGTCCTGAGGGAACATGTACTTCTCAGATCCTTAGTAGACGCTGGAAGTGACAGCTAAAGCTGGTTTAGGGGAATAGGTAAGTGTTCCCATATACTCCATTTACACAGGGAGACTCCGGGCTGCCTCTGTACAAATTTGAGAAAATTAATAAATAACCTATAATAAAAAGAAATGATCTGCTGTCACTTTATGACTCTCTGCCCTTGGGCAAAATACAACTTCATGACTATAGCAGATGCTTTCCCCTGTCATGCCCTAGGATAGTTAGTATACCAGGCTCTGGCTAGCTGCAAAGGTGAGAAAATAATGACACAGGCCAACCCTCTTGAGAAGTATGCAGAAACTCGTAGATGATGAGTCGTTAGCAGCTAGTCCTCTACTTAATCAGCAAGACTTAAAGGTATTAGCCAGGGTTGGGCACCTGTGGATAAGAAAAAAACCTTTTCTTTCAGGCTATCATGTTTTTTTTCTTTTAGGAATGGGTTCTTATTTTCAATCTGGAAAATAAATTATTACCTTCTCAGTGATAAGGTTGGGCTTGCAGTAAATAAATAATGGTTTATTAATTCTGAGAATTATTCTACTCAAACTATCAGTGAAAGGTTTGGGTTTATAGTTTCTTTGAAGAATGCTAAAATTAACTCCTTTTCCTATCTCAATTCTGATAATGTGATTTGAAGTGTTCAAAAAGACACCCTTGTGCAGTTATGGGCCTTATGGAAATGCAGCAAACAGCTCTAATGGCTATTATCCGTTTCTTACCCTACCCCACCCCCACTCCACTACCCCCATGCAATGAATGAGAGAACACACCTGGTCCATAGTCTGCTGTTTTCTTCAGTGAGCTTTCACATTCCCACCCTACCCTAAAGTAGTCCCAGCATTCACTAGAAACAGTACCAGAGATTTGCAATGCAAACATCCGCCCTCCCTCTAGCAACTTCCCTCTCAGAAAGCAAGAGCACACATGTTTTTGAAAGAAGGGGCAGAGAGCTGTTGTTTAAACGTGGCTGTGTCTGTTTCTTTGCCAATATATCTTTCCCTGTCCTTCCTGACTGCAGAGGACAGGCACCACACAGCTTTCTCAGGGCCCCCGTGCCTTTTCCACTGTTTGGGGAAGAACTCCTCTAGGACTTCTTGGAAGATGCTGGAGGGAAGTAGATGTATGGATAACATCTGAAATCTACTTCCAAAATTCCCATCTCCTATGTCTGTCCGTACACCATCAGTGAGTCCCTGGCAGCATCAAACATTTTCAGTCATCTGAGCAAGCCATTAGAGCCAGTACTTTAAAAGAGCAAAGCCAGAAGCTCTGGTAGACACATTCTTACCTTATGTTAATCCTGCTGTAAAATTACATCCTATTCTTTTTGGCCTCCATCCTTAAAAATCTATTTTAACACATCCTTCTGAGTTTCTACTCTATATGCGTCACCAAATATTGCTTTTTTTTTTTTTTGGAAGAGCAAACAATTTATTCCTAGATCAGAGTCTGCATTTGTCTGGCTTGAACCTCCTTATATGTGCCTCTTATTTAGCTCTAAACTAGAAAATACTGCAAAAGAGACAGGTCTTAAGACTAAGTGTCTCCTTACAAGGCAACTGCCCCAAGTACAGTAAGAGGCCAAGCATGGTGACAGGTGCTTGCAAGCCCAGCACTGAAGTGGTACAGCCAGGAGGATCCCCGGAGCTTGCCAGTGAGCCAGCTTAGCCTACTTAGCCCCAGATCAAAAACCTAACAGCAGAGTTGAATTCTGTTCACACATGCATACACATTGACACATACAAAAAAAAAAAAGAAAGAAAGAAAAGAGACTTAATAAACATGCCAAATATAGCATAAGCTCATGAGCCCATCCAATGATTTGAAACAGCTATTAAACTTTTTTTTTTAAATATGGAAAAAGAAAAAAAAAGGTATGAGTCTCAGCATCTGCTTTGATACCCTGCTGGGCAGAGTCTTTCAGAGGCCCCTGTGGTAGGCTCCTGTCCTGTTTCCTGTTTTGTCCCTCTTCAGATGTCTGTCCAGTTTGCCTTTCTGAGTGAGGATTGATCATCTTACCCAGGGTCCTCCTTCTTGCTTAGCTTCTTTAAGTGTACAGATTTTAGTATGTTTATCCTATATTGTATGTCTAATATCCACGTATGATGATACCGTGATGCCAAGACTCATAGCCAAACTTTGGGCAGAGTTCAGGGAACCTTACGAAAGAAAGGGGAGATAGAAAGACCTGGAGGGGATAGGAGCTCCACAAGGAGAGCAACAGAACCAAGAACTCTGGGCCCAGGGGTATTTTCTGAGACTGATACTCCAACAAAGGACCATGCATGGAGATAACCTAGGATCCCTGCACAGATGTAGCCCATGGCAGCTCAGTACCCAAGTGGGTTCTTTAGTAAGAGGAATAGGGACCGTCATGAGCTCAGTGGCTGGCTCTTTGATCACCTCCACCTGAGGGGGGAGCAGCCTTACCAGGCCACAGAGAAAGACAATGCAGCCACTCCTGATGAGACCTGATAGGTTAGGGTAAGAGGGAAGGGGAGAAGGACCTCCCTTATCAGTGGACTTGGAGAGGGGCATGGGAGTTGATGAGGGAGAGAGGATGGGATTTTGCGGGAATGAAGGAAGGGGCTACAGCTGGGATACAACGTGAATAAACTGTAATTAATATTAAAAAGAAAAGAAAAGGGCAGGTTTATTGGGGCAGCTCTCAAGTGGGTGCTATGGAAGGAGACCAGGAAATTGCCATGTAGACAGGGAGACAGAGGCAGAGGAGAAAGAGAGAGCATGTGCAGGCAAGAAAAGAGAAATTCAGAGAACAGAGGGGAGGGGTTCTGGATTATATAGGGAGGAGCTTCTGGGAGAGGGGAAGGCCAGCACTGGGCTGGAAAGTTCATGGCAGAAGGTGGGGTATGCCAGCCACACCTTGCAACAAGTAAGGACTGAGGGATGCTAGGAGAGCCTGGAGGCAGGGCTGCTTTAGACAGGGATCCACCATTTAGCTCTGGCTGGCTGCCTGGGAACTTGTTAGTGTAAACCAGCTTGGGCAGAACTAAGGCCAGTTTCTGCCTCAGTATCTCTGGCTCAGGGGTGGGGGAGCGGGGGTTGGGGAGAACTAGATTAAGATCTGAATCACCGCACCCAGGCATGAAGATACGTTTTTAATGGTTGCCTTTCTTATGATTTTTCAGATTAATTAACTCCACAAGGATTAAAAATTTGAGAGCAGTTTTTAGAAAAGGGGAAGAAAAAAAATCAACATCTTAAAAGTCAAGAGAAACAGACCTAACACCAGATTCAGAATCATAGTATTTTAAGAGATTTTTGTAAATAGAAAAATAAAACTTTACAGGCAATGCACAAATGAGATGGAAATGGTGATAAGCATTTTAAAAAATCAACTTCATTAGTAACCAAGGAATTGCAAAACTTAGAAATACTGATAATGTGCAAAAAAAAAAAAATTGGTTTAGGCATGGAGGGTAGGTCCTTCTATGCTAAGCCTAGAAGTGTAAATTGCTATAGGCTTTGGAGTTATAATTTGAGATACAAATTAATGCTCTTTAAGGCTTAATGTTTAAGCATTGATTCCAGATTAAGAATCTAACTAATAAAAGGACACACACAGAGGCACACGTGATATTTATTGCAGTATTCATTCTAGAGCAACCTCAAAGTCTTTCCATAAGTGAGCAATGAACTCAGTGGAACGCTATGCTTTGCGAGAGTTTTATATGCTAAAAATTTCTCGTCATGTTAACAAAGTCAGAAACATGCTGCTGAATCGTGTCAGAATACTTACATCATAGATAGATGTTTGTCCATGCACTTCTGTTAGATTCTAGATCTGGGACAAATGGTTGAGGTACCTATTTAACATAATCCAAGCAGACACCTGCAGGTTCTCCCTGCAGCCCCCAGCCCCTTCCTATTACAGGGCCCTCCTGACCGGCATAGCCCTCCCCTACCTTCAACTCCACAGCTGGGCTGTAGAGCTGGGGTGCTCTTCCCTATGTAATCCAGCTATTTTGGTTACCCTCTCTCTCTTTGTACCTTTGGGCCTCCTGGCTGTTTCACCTGGTTTGCCTCTTTCCCCTCTCCTCACATGGACCAGCTCAGTCTGGTTGTGTCCACTCTGGATTCTCCCAGAGGTCCCTGCTTCTGGCTACACTCTCCCAATTATCTCCAATAAACCTCCTCCGCCATTCCTAGGAGCAGTCATGTTTCCTTTCCTTTGTATTTTTTTCCTATTGACTGTGATGAGTGAAGGGGAATGTAACAGGATGGGATGAGATGGGAACATTTTTCTCAATCCTGTATTTTTAAATTACAATAGTAACTATTTCTTATAAAATGTTTGTGATTATAGGTTTAGAAAGTGTGTACCTCCCCTCGTCCACATACTCGTGCTGCATGGAAAGTGTAGCCAGACTTTTGGCTACTTTATTGGCCTCTTTTTCCTACCTCCCTCCACCACCTCTATCCGTTCCAAACCCCTAACACTAGGTAAGAGAGAAAGAAGATTCGAGGGGAAGAGGGACATTAATACCATTAGAGTACTTCCTGCTGATTAGGAGCATCAAGTTCCTGGGGTGAGTTTGATCTTCATCATCAGGATAGCAGCGGGAACAGCAGCCACAGCCACCGGCCCTCTCAGGTCTCTAGCATTTATACTCTCCGGAAGAGACTCCAGAATTCCAAACATCAACTCTCTTCAGCTGGCAGAGTCACACCACTGCTACAGCATGGGGCAAATCATAGTCAACTACTGTGAACACTGAAGCAGCCCTGCATCCCACACCTGGGATGAAAACAAAAACATATTCACATAACATTTCTGTGGTTTTACTTTTTGTTGTTGTTGTTGGTGGTGGTGGTTTTATAAGACAGGGTTTCTCTGTGTAGCCTTGGCTTTCCTGGACTCTCTTTGTAGACCAGGCTGGCCTCGAACTCACAGAGATCGGCCTGCCTCTGCCTCCCTGAGTGCCCACTGCGCCCAGCCCATTTCTGTATTTCTAAAGAAACCAAAAATTGTCACTACAGGAAAGCTCTCAGAGCAACACTGCTACATGTATTCTGCACATTTGCATTATTATACTCCTGTTGTCAACACTCTTGCCCTTCACAGCTGTCGACACGGAGAGACCTTTCATAAGAGAAATCTAAGCAAGATTTACAACAGAAGTTCATTTATTCACACAGTGCATCTTTGAAGCAGGCTATAATCCCAAAATCTACAGACATAATAAATGACTTGCCCAGATTCTCAAACAAGTCAGGAAATGATCCAGAGACAGAATTCCACTCTTGTACAAATAAATATACACACTGGCTCTCAGCACAGTGCTATAAATACTCCATCCCCTGGCATCTCAGTCCCTCCTCAAGTAATTGAGTGTTTAAATGGCTTGCAAACCCTCACTCTGGCTTTAAAAACTGCCTATGTCTGGGATTCTTTTTTAAAGTAATGACTTTATAAAGTTTAACATCAACCTTCCCAAGAAAGTCAAGAGAATAAGATTCGTTTTCACCTTCTGTAAGACTCTAAAAGAAATAGTGTTTCCCCAAATGACAGCTCTGATCATATCATTTCTCCCAAGATCAAAACCTTAGCACAGGACTCTGTAGCTGTATTGCCTTAATTCTGAAAGCTTTCTTAAGGAAGTGTGAAGATAAATGAATAAAAAAAAAAACAACTGATCAAGCACTTGCCCCTTCCAGTAAATCTGTGTGCAACCATGTATAACTCCATCCAATTCTCTGACCTCAAGTTCCTCATCTGTAAAATAAGAATGCTTCCCTGCTTAAATATGTGTGCTATCTCAAGATTCAAATAAGAGATACTGTGAAGTGCTAGGTACCATTATTATTGAATGGGAAAAAAAAGAAATGAAAAGGAAAGACATAACTGCTCCTAGGTATGGTGAAAGAGAAAGTTTATTGTAGATAAAAGGACGAGCATCGCCAGACGCAGACACATATGGAAGAGTGCAGAACGGGGAGAGGAATGGAAAGCGGAGAGAGGCGAACCAGGTGCATCATCCAAGAGGGCAAAAAATAAAAGAGTGGGTAACCAAAATGCCTGGATTATATAGGGAAGGGCCTCTGGGGAAAGGGCAAACCAGCCCCTGGGCTGGAGGGTTCAGGGTAGAGGGAAGGGTATGCCAGCCATGCCCTGAAACAGGTAGGTGCTTGGGGGGATGCTGGGAGAACCTGGCAGCCAGGTCCACTTTGATATGTTAAATAGGCACCTCAGCCATTTGTTTCAGGGTCTGAGACTTAACAATTATTAATGGAGTTCTTTATGTAAGTGTATATCCTATCCCATCTTCAAAATATGAAATGTCTGATTTGCTAAGTTAAGTCTCTCCAGCGGTAGCCCAATAATCACTTTACTTTCTCTTGTTCTAGACTGAGTTCTCATCTTCAACATCTAGAAAAGGAGCTGTGTCACTTTTAAGTGCATCAGGTTTAAAGTGATAGATTATGGAGCATTATACTAGAGCTGTCACTCACTGCAGTATCTGCCATTGTCCTTTTCAGCACAGGACGCCCCTTCCTTCAGCTTCTGCTTGCATGACTCCACTTCTTAAACCAAAGCCAGAGCTGGATTAAAAGATGGTCGTTTGGGGAGTTGCTCAAATCATTCACCTACAAGGGGTACTGAAGTATCACTAGAATGTTAAGTCACTGCAGAGGTAATTCAGGCACTCATAGGTAAACTCTTTCATGCTAAGAGGTACTTCTCAGCGCTGTGATAACTATATGACAGAAGCAACGTAAGAGAAGGGCTTATGGGATGGAGAGAGAGGAGAAGGAACAGTGGTACAAGTATGAGCAGCTGGTTGCACTGCACGTGCAGGCAGGAAGAGAGAGGTGAATGCTGGGATTCCAGCTGGCTTTCTCCTTCCCCCTTTTGACTCAGACTGGGACTCCATCCAGTCCATGGGCTGCTGCCACCTGCGTCCAAACTTGCTCCCTCCTGGTCACATCCTGGGATGTGTCTTCTAGATGATTCTAAACCCTAGAGGCTTAACAGTAAGAACTAAGCCATCAAGCAGGGATGCCCCACTCGAAATACAATCCAGGCAAGTAGAAACAAAAAAACACCAACTGAACATTTACTGTATGCTTTTTACATACAGGCGCCTGTGCCAAGAGCTTTATGTGTATTGTTAATTTTAAACCCAGCCATTATATGTATGAGTAAACCTATTTTCCAGATGAGGAAATTCAGATACCAAACGTTGTTACACAGGGAGCATATGGTGCTGTTATTTGGATGCACTCTTCCTCCAGGACCTATGCTAACTATGCCTTATTGCCCTCCCCTAGTTTTGCAGTCAGTCAGTATGGTTTGAAGGTACAATAATACCACACAGGCTCACATGTCTGAACACTTACTTGAGCCCCAGATGGTGGTTCTGTTTGGAGGAGACTGTGGATCTTTTAGGGGGCCTAGCCAGTGGAAGTGAATTGCTAAAGGATGGGCCTTGCAGGCTGTAGGCTGGCCCCACTCTGGATGGCTAGCCCTCTCTGCTTTGTGATCCACTGAGATATAAAAAGCAACTCAAGGAGCTGTGGACGGAGTCCTACCCTCCATGCCTTCCCTGCCATAATAAACTGTATCCCTTTAAAGTGTGAGCCAAAATAAATTCTTCCTCCCTTAAACTTGCTGTCAATTAAGATGGATACCAGGAATGAGGCTACTGCACTGAGGAACCTGTGCAGTTTGTAAGCTTCAAAACTGGCTCGCAAAAGGAAAGTAGAGGATTTGGAACCTTGAGCTAGAGAAGCCCAAGTCCAGCAGGCTGCACTGGCTGAGAGGAGCTTGAAAGACCAGAAAGGCCACAGAAACAGACCGGGAACACTGAGCTTGTGAGGTTTCAGAGGGGACTAGCTTCATAGGAACTAGATCCAAATCTGTTGGCATTGCATTCTGGAAAAGCATCTGGCTATGTTCTGAAAACTCGAGCAAGGCTGAATTCATAAGTAGTGGGCTGACTTGTTTGGGAGAGGAAGTTTCAAGCTAGCATTGCTTTTCAGATTGTACCATGCAAACTTTTAGCAGGTTACTGAGAAGAGAGAGCACAAAGTAGAGCACAAAGTTTGTTTGTTTTTTTTTTTTTTTTAGTGTGCATTTTGTCAAGGAAAGGAAGTCATCTATATTCAAAATTACCAACAGGGCAGATAAGGCAGGTGGATGCAAAGCAGCCATATTGGCACACCGGGAGTGGCGGCACACGCCTTAACAGAACTCGGATCTCTGTGAAGCTGAGGCCAGCTTGGTCTACAAAGCAAGTTCAGGACAGCCAGGGCTCAGTTACACAGATAAACCCTATCTCGAAAAACAAACAAACAAAATAACAACAGGAAGGAAGGCAGGCAGGAAGGAAGAAAGAAACAAAGAAAGATCGGTACCATGGAGGAGAAACCTCAGACTGCACTGAGACATTAAGGAAGGTGCTCTGAGAGAAAGCCTCCCGTTATCACAGGCTCCAGGGTATAGAATTCATGTAAATATGAAATGCTTTCGTTTTTAAAAGCTGAGTGCATTCAGCTCAGCTGCAGCTGTGGTTCAGTGGAGCCAGGCTACACCTCAAGCTGGTAGTGTAACTTGGCATCATACAAGTGACGCCGGCTTTCCAGACATAGGTAATGCAAGAGAGCATCATGGAGATCTGTACCAAATTCCCCCCCAAAAAAACCAGTGGCCAAAAAATGTGTGACAGGCTCACACTCCCCAAAGAGAGGCTCCAGAGCAATATGCGACACTTTGAAAATGAAGCCTGCACTGTCATAAAGACTGTAGGATATTGGAGATGCTAAGAACGTGGGATGTCCGTGAAGTAAAGCTGCAAGCGCCAAGTGGAGCCAGCCCAAGAGAGACCGCACATGCGCAGCAGGGAGTAAGCCAGGAGGAGTGGGTCTGTCCAAGCCTGTTGAGGTTCAGAGAATGTCCCCTCAAACTCCTGGTGCCAGGCATGGAACTACAGGATTTATTTGCCCCGCTGTATTGTGCTCTTGGCTTTGGTCTGGTCTTTCCTTGCTATTCTCCTGCTCCTCCCTGTTGGATGGGAATGTTTACTCTGTGCAATCACACACTGTGAGTGTGTAAATAGTTTCCTTTTTATTTTTGCAGGAGCTTACAGAGATTACCTTGAGTCCCAGAAAAGTCTTCAGATTTTTTTACATGTTGGAACTGTTAAGGGACTTAGGAAGGTGGATTTCATTTTGTGTTATGAGATAGCCAAGAGTCTATGGAAGCCAGGGCCAGCATGTTACAGTTTGAATACGAGATGTCCCATGCACTTGAACACTTGGTCCCTGGCTGGTGGCGCTGTTCTGGGAAACTGTGGAATCTTTAGGAGGTAGGGTCCAACTAGCAGAAGTGGGTCTCTAGGGGTTGGGCCTTGAGGATTTTAGTCTGGCCTGCTTCTGGTCCAACAGCTCTGCTTCCTAATCCTCTGAGATATGACACACTACACCACAAGGTTCCACTGCCACGTGCAGAACATCCACAATTTCCAGCTCTCAGACTATAACCTCTTAAATTGGGAGTCAAATAAATTGTTCCTCCTTAAAATTGATCTGTCAGGTTTGGGGCTCTGCAATCAAAGAAGTAACTAATCCATCTGTCAAATGCACTTGTGTCTTGCCTCTTTATGGCAGAAGGTATTTGATGAAATTCATCAGGTAAACTAAAACTATAGAATTAGTCATGGCTCAAGCTGTCGAGGAATCAGTGACCTATTTTAAACCTGTTAGTTAATATGTTTCAAAAACATGTGTTCAGTTCAGAAAAATTGAAAAAAAAAAAAGGACACTACAAAAAAGGGTGAAATGCCTGACAAAATGTTTCAAAGTACTTACACTGCTTAGGGATGTGTAAAATTTAACTGATGGAAAATTAGTTTTTTGCTGCCCTCATGAAATATGTTTGAAACATGTAATTAAAAAATTTTTGAAAGAACTATCAGGATTTCACTCTACTTAGTTAAACATAAAGGGATTTACAAGGAGGAATTAGGGCTTTATAAAGTACCAAAGGAGTTGGAACAAGGTTGAGGCTGGACTTTCAGAGACAGCTTCCCCAGCCCCATTATAGAACTAGCACAACCTGGGCAACACACGTATGTGACACAGAACTGGGGGTCTGGAAGCTCTGCCATGATCTGAACCAGCAAAAAGGAGGCCCTACTTCCTCTCACCATCATTGAAATATAGGAGCTCAGTACTGGGACATCTGTTCCAACTGTCTCAGAACAAACAAACAAAAACATTATTTCCTAGTGGAAGTCACAAATGTGGCAAGAATACAGTTTCCACTTGAACACTCATGTTCAACTTTCATACACCTGTTTCACAGAAACTAGGGTTATAATCCAACCTGTAGGGTCTTCTGGCAAATGTAATTTCCATATTTCTAACTTCAAACAGTAAGACCTGCTATTAGAATTAAATCCTTCAATCTATGATGTAATCAACACTAAGATGCCAAACTATTAATCAGACTAGTGTACACACCCATCTTGCTCCAGGCCTGATGTAACCATCCTGGCAGGGATGAAGAAAGACACTTGTGGCTATCAGACCATTGAAATGATTGATGCTCTCCAAGGAGAGATGGTAAAAGAAGAGGGCTGAAGCCTGGCGCCAATCTGAAGAATTTCATACAGTTCTGAGAACTTGTCAGACCACCTTGCAAGACAGACAGGAGCCAGGATAACATCTTGACCAGGAAGTTCACAGTTATGCAGACCACTAGTGAGCACTAGCTGAAGAGAAGGGCTCCAGACATTCCTGTCCATACTCATCTCACTTCCTATCGCCTCTGCTGCTGTAAACTTAAAGAATAGTAAAAATAATTTTTGAGAAGTTAGACTGATAGTACAAATCTGTAACCCCATACTTGGAAGGTAAAGGCAGGAGGATTAGGATTTCCTAACCATCAAGTCCATACTGAGGTTAAGACCAGCTTGAGCTACATGAGAAAAACGCAAAATGTAAACTCAAAAATTTATTATTTCTGAAAATGCTGAGCGCCATGCCAAAAGGAGTTGATTGCCCAACAAAAAAGATAATGAGTAAGAAAATGACTTTAATAACTGTATTTTTATAGAAAGTCTATATCTACATTAATTACTTATCTTTTTACTGTGATAAAATATCTGAACAAAGCAACTTAAGGAAAGGTATATTTTTGGCTCAGAGTTCAAGGGGACAGCTACCATGCTGGGGAAATGATAGTGGTAGGAACTGAGGCACCTGATCTCATTGTATCCAGTCGGGAAGCAGAAAGGGAGGAACACTGCTCTTTAGCTTGTTTCCTTTGTATGCAGTTTAGGCCCCATCCCGTGGCATGATGCCACCTAACTCAGGTCTTGTCAAGTTGACAATATTAACCAACATACACAAATAAATTTGAGATATTGGCAAGGAGATAGACTAGAGTTAAAACGGTGACATTGGGGCTAGAGAAAAGGATGGACAACAGAGGGCTTCTTGGCTGGTAAGATGTGAGGGGCAAGAGTAAATTTAGTGTTTCCCACTGTTGCATAAATTTCCTCTGAGATGGAAACATTCCATCAGGGGAGATTGGGGATAAACAACTCAAAATAGCTTCAGGAAGTCCCTGAAATTGCTGAGATTCACTAGGCCCCTCCGCGCCAGAGTAAGACATAAGAGCTGAGAGTCCCCCTCAAACAGAAAGAAACTGAGTTGCCAAGAAGACTCTCAGATTCAGACCAGATGAGCGGCCTAGAAGAAACAGAAACCGGCTGAGCTGCCTGGAAGAGGCAATTAAAGCTTCTAGGACAACTAAAGCTTCTAGAAAGGACATTATTCAACCTGTTGAGCCGCCTGAAAACTGTCAACTGTGTGCCAGGCCCCAGTTTTGTGAGCTGTCACCCATGCTGAGATGGACTTTGGTGATTCAGCTGTCTAAGAGTAATTTCTGCTTTTGTAAGTAACCCCTCATCCATATTCCTAAAGCTAACACCAATAGAACACATTGGTTCACCAAATTGGACTTTCGTGGTTTCCATGCTTTGGTCTGCCGTAGGTTCCCTGTCTGGAGTGAACAAATGTGTGTTGCATCTCCCCAGTGAGGTTGTCACACACCACCACTTTTCCTTCTTTCCAGAATTACTTCTGTTTAGGCATATTCCATGGGATTTGGGTGTCAGATGGGAATAAATCTGCCCTCAGAACAAAAGAGTGGCTTAAGGGATGGTTCCACAGTTAACACTTGCTGCTCTTGCAGAGGATCCAAGTTTGGTTTCCAGTACTCATGTCAGGCAGCTCACAACTGCCTTGAAACTCCAGCCCCAGAGGTTCTGATGGCCTCTTCTGGATTCTGCAAGCACTTGTGCAAATCACCACCACCACACACACACACACAGCCCAGAAAGAGGGGGAGAAGGGAGGGAGAGGAGAATATGGATTAAAAATAAATCTTTAAGCGTGCACATGCACACAGAAAGAGAGAGAGAGTGTGTGTGTGTCCCAAAGAGGCACACCAACTATTTACAAACATGACCTCTAATTAAAATTCTTTCTGGAAGCCTTTCTTCTAATGCTTCAGGAAAACAAAACAAAACAAACAAACAAAAACGTTCTTTCTCCCCAAAAGTTTTGGGATGCCACAGATCATCATACTGTCATGAAGAGAAGGATCCTTGATAGAGAGCACAACAGACCTTATTTGAGCCATAGAACCCACCCATGTCCCTACTGATGAACTTTTGATGCTAGGCTTTGTTCAGTCAGAGTCTCATACACAGCCCGAGAACTCCAACATGCCAGCCCCCTGCTAGAGCCTCCTCCTGACTGCAGGGATGATAGGCATGTGCCACCACACCTGGTTTATGTAGTTAGGGACTGAGCCTAGTACCAGGGAGTGCACTCTGGCATTCAGGCACACACTGAATAAATGTAGTTTTGAAAAGTCCTTCTTGACCCTGGTCTAGGTGGCTTATAAGATGACAGAAGGAAGAGGATAAGCATAAAAACACTAATAGAGGGCCGGAGATATGGCTCAGTGGTGACAAGCCCTGGCTGATCTTACAGAGCACCCAGGTTTGATTCTCAGTAACACCCCCCAGCTGTTTATAACCATCTGTAACGTCAGTTCTTTTTTTTTTTTAAGTATTCTTTTTTTTTCTTTTTAGATTTATTTATTATCTATACAACATTCTGCCTGCACACCATATCTTACTATAGATGGTTATGAGCCACCATGTGGTTGCTGGGAATTGAACTCAGGACCTTTGGAAGAACAGCGAATGCTCTTAACCTCTGAGCCATCTCTCCAGCCCTGTAACTTCAGTTCTAGTGGACACACATGCAAGCAAAACATCCCCACACATAAAATTAAAAACTCACAACAACGAAAACACCAATAAAATGTGTTCATCACAACAACCTAATGCCTATATCTGTAGATGATGACTGAGTGTCCCAGCACAGAGTTTTAAAAAAATAGAAAAGCTTTAAATAGTTTATTTATTTACTTTATTCATGTGTATGGGTGAATATACATAAGTGACTGTGAAAGAACTAGTACAAGTCTCAGGAGGGAATATAAACTATTTAAAAACCTGATAATTTGACATGATTTGCTTGGTTATTAATATAGTCAAAATGTGTTAAATTATGCAATGCTAACTTCCTAGGCCTTTAAGCTTAATTTATGAATGTTAGATGTTTTTAAATTTCATAATCATTAACTATGGACACTTCCACTTATACTTTGCTATGATCTAATTCACAAGCTTAACTAAGTATTTCTTAAATATTTAATCTTATTTATATATTCCACTAATTAACTTTTCTTAGACACTTGAAACTATGATTACAAATGCAATAATATCTTAGGCAGTGAGCTCTTTATGAGCATTTACATAACTTTTGCAAATCTAATACCAATAAACCAGTCTTATACACGAGGTCACTAAACAACTGACCTTCACTTACAAGTTTCA
The DNA here is from genome assembly GCA_028658305.1 of Pachyuromys duprasi. Classification (NCBI taxonomy): domain Eukaryota; kingdom Metazoa; phylum Chordata; class Mammalia; order Rodentia; family Muridae; genus Pachyuromys; species Pachyuromys duprasi. The sequence continues at coordinate 26,378,303 of CM053758.1, forward strand.
TACATGTCAAACGCTGAGAAAGCATATACCACTAATGATAATGTTCACAGAAATAATGAAAGTGTATTACCACTGTTAAATGTTATAGCTTCTCACAAAAATGGAGGTGTATCACCACAGTCCTCCTTCAAGAAAGGACCTGCTGCATTGTTTGGGAAAGATGCTCTCTAGCTGTCAGTTCTTTCCAGGTCTGTCTGGGTGGCAGTCAGGACTGAGAAAGATAGGGTACAATAGCAAACCCAGAGTGTGATACTGACCCACAATACTAGATTCAGAGCTTCTTGGCTCATCATTGCTGGAGAATTTAAATGCCTTGCAAGCTAACCACACCAAGGCCAACAATACTGCCACCTCAGACTTCCTCCAGGAATTAGCTCTTGTTCATGTCACTGCTACAATGATGACTTACTTCAGCCCCAGTTTACAGAGGTTTTTTGTTTGGGTTTCGGTTGTGTGTATGTGTGTGTGCATGTGAGAGATTAACTCAAGTACTGTTCTTCAGGAGCCATCTTGTTTCTTTTCTGGGATTTTGCTTAAGCTTTATTTTACTACATGTGTATAAATGTTTTGCCTGAATGCATGTATGTGCACACATGTGTGCCTTTTGGATCCCCTGGAACTGAGCCATAATATGGGTGCTAGCAATCAATCCCAGGTCCTTTACAGGACCTCTGAGCAATCTCCAAAGCCCTCCCACCTTGTTTCTTAAAACACTGAGCTCTTGGGCTTGCCAGTTAGGGTGGGCTGCCAGGTCAGAAAGCCCCAGGAATCCACCTTCCCCAGCTCTGACATTACAAATGTGTCAGTGTACCTTGCTTTTTACATTGGTGCTAAGGGACCAGACTGCAGGCTTCATGCTAGCCCTTTCCTGCAAGCACTTCACGAAGTATCTTCCCACCCCGTTCTCTGCTTTTGGAGCCAGGGTGTTGCTTTGTAACCCTGACATGTTCTGGTCTCAGTGCCAATCTCTCCCCTCAGCCTTCCCAGAGCTGGGGTTCTGATGTGTGCCAGCACACCCAGCTCTCAGCACCTGTTTAAAACCGAGGCCACACCTTCCTGCTGATATATTATTGTGATCTTACGTGTCTTCTTATAGAAATTCATTTTGCATGCGTGCACACATGCCCACAAGCAAACACACAATTTGTAGTTCCCACAGCTAGAACTGAACCTAACAAAGCCTATCCCTTGCATAAGTGTGCAAACTTTACTCCTCCATGCTAAACGTCCTTAGCATGTAAATAAGATCTGATCTTAGACTATTGACGAGTTAAATGAGTTCATACATTTAAGAAGTATATAAAACAGCCAGGCTGTGGTAGTGTGGGCCTTTAATCCCAGCACTCAGAGGCAGAGGTGGAGGTAAGTGGAACTATGTGAATTCAAGGCCGGCCGGGTCTACAAAGCTATCTCTAAGACAGCCAAGGCTATACAAAGAAACCGTCTCGAAAAACAAAACAAAAAAGTACACAAAAAACTGGTTCCTACAGTCTACTCAGTATTATCATTATTGGCTGAGTCCTACATTGCCTGTATTTATCTCTTAGCCGTTTTATAATAATTTGACAAAGTAATTACAGAAAAAAATCTGTATTAATGTTTCAAGAACATTAAGACTCTTCAGATGTAGGGCCTAAGTTAAACCCTTGTCTTTAATTAAACATTAACATGTTTAATAATTAACACGTTTAATTAATTATTTCCATTGTCTCATTTTTTGAGTTTTTCCAATATATAAACCAGGTATGTGAATAGATTGGGAGCATTATGTAAAAATAAAAATATGAGTCTTAGTACAAAATGCTTCTGAAGCTAGACAACTGCCGTCAGTCCTGAAAACTATTTTTAAGAGTTAGGCTTCTTTCACCATATAAAGGTGCTTGAGCACAAGTTGGAAAAGCATCTTTAAGAAAAACAGGTCCCCTCGGTGTTAACTCCAAGTGGAGAATTTTCTGTCATCAGTGCAGGGTCTGAAACAGATGATCCAACCTTTAAACATTTCTGTGAAGTCTCAGACAGACAGAATTTTGTTAATAATGGGATCCACTGTCTAATGCCACCTGTACTTTCACCCACACTGTATCTATTTGAAAGTGCCAATCTGGGGACGGTCTTCAGGCCTACAGAGATGCCACACAATAGCAAAGTGAAGAACACACGAGGCCTCAGGCCTAGGCCATGCTCTTTTGGAAAAGGAGGACAAAGATGGATGGCTTGAAACACCCAAATATTGCAGGCCACCAAAGGAGGGTTCAGAGATGAGTTGGTAACTCTTGAGGGCGGAAGCCTAAGGAAGGACTTTCTCTTCGGGCGGCCTGACCTCAGCAGGACCTGAAACCCCGGCTGGTCAAAGATGAAGGGCGGGGGAGAAGCTGAGTTTTTCTCTCCGCTTCCGGCAGCCACTGTGTGACCGGCCCACGGGGTAGCGGCTCGAAGAAGCCAAGTCGCTACGACCCATCAGCCCAGGCTCGCGAGCTCCCGATCCACACCTGTCACCGCCGCCCAAGCAGGGCGCCGAGCTGAGGGAAGAGGCTACCGTGGCTTCCACCTGCCTGACGCCATGCCGTGCGGAACTGGCGGGGCCCGGGAACCCGCTCTCCGAAACCGCGCCTTGGCCCTCGGCGGACCGCGACTTCGCCAGCCGGACCCCGAAGCCCAGGCAGCTCAGCGGCTCCCAGGCCGCACCGCGCCTGCACCAAGCCTGGCCTTTAGTCCCGCCTCCCTGCTCAGCGCGGATTGGTGGGAGGGACAAGTTCTGGCGCTGATTGGACAGCGGCGAAGTCGCTCCCGCAGACCGTAGCGTCCAGCCGCCCCGGAGCCCTAAAAGTAACTTCAGACCCAAGGACCACGCCGGGCGCCCCAAAGAGCCCTGTGAGGCGGCCTGGGCGCTGTCCTTGAGCCGACAGCATCACCCCGTCCCGCATCCTCCTCCCCTGTTTTGTCTTTCTTCTCTCCCTCCTCCCTCCAGTCCGCGCCTCGCTGAAGGTGAGGAGCAGAGCCGCCGGCGAGCGGGCCGCTCTGAAATGGCCGCTGGCTTGAGCTGTCTAAAATGGCGGTCTCGTGCTCGGCTGGGGACCGCGGTGCTGCTCTGCAGCCCAGCCGCGGCCGGGACGGTAGGCCGATGGAGGTGGAGTGGAAAGGTGTCACATCCCGGGGCGAGAGGAGCCCCGAGGCGAGGGTGGGCCGCCGCGGGCAGCGAGCCTCCGGGGGCGTGGCGGCCTGCGGGCAGCGCACACCTCTGGACTCCCGAGCCGCCGAGGGGTGGCTGTCCCTGGCCGCGGGGCGGAGGGGAACAGCTCGTCGCTCGAGATGCCCGCCCCCTAAGGGTATTGTTCACACCTAGGGCGAAAGGATAGCTTGCCTTTCAGTTCGCCCTCAAAGGAGAGACCCAAGTGTTCCCCTTTTGGGAGTGAACTGGAAACTTAGAGCGCAGACTTTGTCCTCAAGAGCTGGTGGGAAGTAACCTCTGAAGAGAAAGGCATGAGGTACCCTTTTAGGAAAATGAAGCTACTTGTGTGTGCCCACTTGACAACAAGGAGAGGGATCTTGGTTCTATGGTAAACTGGTGGCTCCATGAAGCGGTTTTTTTGGTTTTGTTTTTTGTTTTTTGCTAAATTAAAATTAAGGCTGAAAGGAGAGTCCACTGCTAAGGAGTAGGTTTTCTAACAGCTGCCCAGTTTAAGCTTGCAGCCTCTGGCTGTTACAACACACTGGTAATCTGTTTCTACCTGAACATCAGCTCCTGGTACCAGAGGGTAGTAGTGCTTGATGAAGTAGAAGAAAACCCACAAATAATGTCGAGGCACGTGGACTACACAGTGAAACTTTCCGGCCTCTGTTCTTGGTTCTTCACTAACAAAATGCGTTGATCTAGCAGGTGTAGACACACTTCTCTGCGTCTAAACTGTGGCCATTAGTAATCTCAGGTTCTTGAGAATTAGATGAATTAACCTATATGAGGAATTGAACACAGATACTAACAGTTCACAGATAGTAATAGTCAGCATTAGACAGGAGATTGGGGACAACTGGTTATAGTAATGGCATAGGTCAGGTAACACTTGCATGTACAACTCCATTTTAGATCCAGTTTTTAGTTTTAGAGATACTGAAACGGGGCTGTACTTTTCTAAAAGGTGCTTAGTTTTTGTTTTTCCCCAGAATGTTTCTATGAGGTGAATGGATAAGGAAGTGTTTCAGAGCAGGGGAATTGCCAGAGTAGTAAGTGGAATGAAAATATTGGCATGTTTACTTTACTACATGCTAGACTTTCTCGGTTTACATCCAAGAGCCATGCTGCAGTGGAGAATCATTTGTGTTGACTGTTTAAAATATGAAAAGTGGGAGAAGTTTATAGTTCTGCTTGGTGCAGTGTCTGATTTCAACTTTTCTTATTCTAGGCTTCCGGTTACCCCCATTCCCACCCTATCCCTTAGTTTTATTCTCTTGAAGAGTCTGCATTTCAAGCTATCAAGTTGGAGAGAGATTACAGAAAGGAGTGTTGTTTCAGGTATCTTCCCTACTAGCTGTTAACAGGAGAACCATTTTGATTGAAGATCTAAGAGGATAGAGTTTAATCTGTAACCACATGAAGTTTAAATCGCCAGGAACCTTTATTTGCAAATTTCATTTAAAACTTAGAAGACAGTATTCATTAGATTATCTTAAGTTTGCATTATGTTTCTTTTACATGAGAGAAAAATCTATTAAAGTGAATTTATATTTTTCTTAAGATTCTGAGTATTACCTCTAGCACAATAGTAGGCAGAGTAATTAGTAACAATGTGCCTTACTTTAAATAAATCTTAATTAATATAAATATATTTACTTTTAAGTTTGGAGACGTTATATATACTTTTTGGTCTGTAGTTATCATTGCAGACCATTGTAACACAATGCTTAGAATATACTAGAATTCTGTGTCTTGGGATAGTATGTGTTTTTAATATAGCTTATTAGAACTGTTGCAGCCCTGAAGGGAGACTTTTGATATCTAATACTGTCAACATTTAATTACATCTAATGGCAGTAGTTAGCAGAAATAAAAGAAGTTCTAAGATACGATACACTATGAGATAAGGTTGGTAAATAAGAGCCCACGTAGTCTGTTTTGGTACATAAAGTTTTATTGGAATGCCCTCCCATTCTTTCATTTGTTATTATGCGGTGACTACAGAGTTGAATAGTTGCAACAGAACCTGTATGACCCACAAAGCAAGCATTTTCACTGTGTGGTCTTAAGTATTTACTAAGCCTTGCCATGGAAGGGTTCCTAAAGATGTTTCTAAAGATCTGTCCTTAAAAATGTACATAGGAACTCATTATTATTTTCAGCCTAGTAGTTCCCAGATTTTTTTAGAATGTTAATATTCCCAGAGTGTTTTGAGAAAAAATATTGATACTAACAATCGTTTTTTAATAGTTTTAATAGGTTAATTTGAATGTAAGTTTAAGACTACTAAACTCATTTCTATAGTTTTTATTTTTATGTGATAATCTACCTTTAAGAAAGGTGTGCCATACTTGAGAACACCAGGAAGTCATTTGAGAGATACCTGATAAAAGAACGGATGTTCTGTCTTCAAAATGAGGCAGTATTTACAAGTTAACTGATGTGTTGCTATATATCTTCTTTCATCTTTGTTTGTTGTCTTATAATTCCAAAACATTTGTGATACTCGATGTTAGATCTAAATTAACCATGTTTTGTACCACAAACTTATCACCCATGGATCGTTTGCTGAAACAAGGAAGTCTTAAACAAGTAGAATTGTTTGTTACCAACTTATATCTGAATCAAACAGTCAAAAGGTTGGGGGGAAAAGAAGAGAGAGAGAAGCTGAACCATTGCAATGTTCAGTTTCTAAAACAGAAGGTGAGCTTTCCAGGGTCAAATTTATGTCCAGTTCCAATAAAATAGCAATATTTAGTAAGAAAATATGAAGAAAGTTATTTGTCCTTTGGATTTACTTAGTTTGAAGCTGAGATGAACCTCATGCTTAATGTGTACCACGTAAGAGAATTTTATCCACGAGCTCTCTAGCCCCAAGAAAGCTTTGAAGACATTTAGAAACTAAGCACACCACACGTAATGACAAAGACATTAGAAACTAAGCACACCACACGTAATGACAAAGACATCAGCTTTTCCAAGCAGCATCTTGATTAATCTGAAAACAGTAAACTTCCAGCACCTATGATTGTCAAAACAGAATGGAAGTGCTACAGAAGCATCATACAATGTCAGTTTCCACCTAGTCCTGAGTGGAGAGGTTCAGACTATTGAAGAATTGCTTATTAAACCTTGTGCAAAAGGTGAAGTGATGCAGATGTTTGATGAACAGTATAGTGAACAAGGAGATGCAGTACAACTCTCGAACAGTCCTGTGTCATGTTGAATTAAAGAGCTAGCAGCTAATGTTGAAGAAGAGCTTGTTTGTAGACTGAAACTTTGTGATGGGTTTTCACTGCAACTAGATGGAGCAGCTGATGTTCCAGGACTTGCAGCTTATGTGTATTCGCTGTAGGTGTAATAAGTCTATTGAGGAGGGCCTACTCCTATGTGAACCTTTCCAGAGTAATGCAACTGATGAAGAAATATTCAACTATATCAACAGCTTTAGGCAGAGACATGAAATTGAGTGGAAGAAATGTGTTGATGTTTGCAGTGATGCTTCTAAGGCAGTGGATGGGAAAATTGCTGAAGCTGTACCTTGATAAAATATGTAGCTCCAGAAAGTACCAGTAGTCACTGCCTATATATCAACATGCATTAGCAGTTAAAATAATGCCTCCATCTCTAAAAAATGTGCAAGATCAAGCAGTCCATGTTATCAGCTACATTAAAGCTTGACCACATCAATCCCAGTTACTAAAAGTTTTATGTGAAGAAATGGGTGCTCAGCACACAGCTCTTCTAATACAGAAGGTGGCTTTTGCAAGATAAAGTTCTTGTAAGACTTTTTGAGCTTCAGCATGAACTATGGATTCTCCTTTTCGACTGTCTTGATTGTTTAACAAAATTTTCTTGGCTGCTAAGACTTGCATATCTTGCTGATAATTTTACTAAATTAAATGAGGTTAACCCAGCAATACAAGGAAAAAAATGTTACAGTGTTTACAGTGTTTGATAAAATGTCTTCATTGTTAAGAAAATTGGAGTTTTGGCCTTCATCTATAGGAGAAGAAAACTTGGGTTGTTCTTCTATACTCAGTGACTTTTTGACTGAAATTAATTCTACAGTTGACAAAGATATTTGTGGAGCTATTGTGCGGCATCTAAGGGGTTTGCGTTTGCTTGCTACTTGTTTAAAATATTTTCCTGTAACAAGTGAAAATAATGCTTTGGTTAGAAATCCATTTATAGTAACTGTTAAACCAGACTCATTAGTAGCTCAGGACTATGAGAGCCTGATTGATTTAACATCTGATTTCCAAGTGAAACAAAATTTCAGTGAACTGTCACTGAATGATTTTTAGAGGATCCTAATTCAAGAATACCTAAACATTGTAAGAAGTGCTGTTTGTATACCTCTTTCTCTTACAACACCTGTGTGAGACAGAGTTTTCATATTGTGCTGCAACAAAAACAAAATACAGGAAAAGACTTGATGCTGCACTTCATATGTGGATCCGACTTGGCAATATTACACCTAATATTAAACAAATATGTGATTTAAAAACAACACAAAAACACTGTTCTCATTAAAATTGAAGAATTTTGCATGTCTCTTGGTTAAGGTAAGGTGAAAATAAAAGATGATATACTTTATCTGTAGTATTTGGATTTTAAGAGACTAAGTCAAAAATTCCAACATGTTATTGCTATTATTTCTTGTAAATTTCAAAGGGTTCCATAGTGAGAACTGGGAAATGATGATATGTAAACCAAAGTTCTATTTCTTTACTTAATGTATCACTTTAGGATGTAGTCCCTACCTTCTTTCTATCCATGCTTGCCCTATAGATGTTTATTTCTATGAAATGTTTTTGCATTCCCTAAAAATAAGTTTCATGCTTTTAGATCTCAAAAAACTCAATCATCCACATGTTCTCTTGATGACTCCTACTTACTCTTCAAAACTGTGACTTTGTGTGTTTTCATGTTTGCTCATGTCCTCTCTGTCTCTTTTGATTTCAAATGTTACTGGGCTGAACTTTTAGAAGATTTACCTAGCTCTCTACCTTCCTTCTCTGGCAAAAGCCTTTGCTAAAATTCAGTAAAAATGAGGGGAATGGGATGGTGAAGGAGAACCAACAAAAAATGAAAATGTAGGTTTCCTCCTTCACTGGTTGATATGATGGCATGTGTACACTATTTTACAGTTTTGAGGTTTGGCTGTGGTTCAGGTATTCTTTTAGCAAGAACTCAGTGTTACCCTTATACAGAAGTTATTGAGGAATGTCCTAACATTTGATAGAAGCTGAACTACAGAGGGAAAGGGGCAGAAGTATGAAGAATAGTTAAGATATTTTCTCAATTCTTTTTAGATTATTATAAATTCCATTGCACCCTGGTCCAAATTAATGGGAGTTCATGTGAAATATTTGGATGGCTTTTTTTTTAACTTAAAATATTATTAATTGGAACATCTTGAAATACTAGAAAAAAAATTCCTTGTTGCTTACTGTCTTTGGACTACTTTCCCCATATCACGGCACACAATATTGGTAACCATTCTGTTTAATATTTTGTGTTGCTCCTGTATTCAAGAGCACTACAGATAGTCATTTATTTAATCTCACTTACTGAAACACTTATTCTACTCTTCTAGCAAATTGTAGTAAAGTGATTTGGGCTCAAAGGTCCATTCTACAACTTAACTAGATGTTTGACTACAGCATTCTGAACTTCTTAAACTTCAGTTAATTCATTTTGTTTATTTTTTTGAGATAGGGTTTCTCTGTGTAGCCCTGGCTGTCCTGGAACTCACTATGAACCAGGCTGACCTCGAACTCACAAAGATCTAAATGTCTCTGCTTCCCAAGTGCTGAGACTAAAGGCGTAAGCCACCACCACCTGGCTCAGTTGATTCATTTGCAAAATTAGCTTTTCAGGGGTTATTTTGAATGTTAAGTGAGAATGTGCTTAAAAACTATGCTCTAGAATAGGTATATGGCGTATGTTCTCTTCCAAATCCGGTGTTCCAATTAAATTTGACTCAACAATTCACTAAGAGACTCAGTAGAACACATTTTGATCTGAGGCAAAATGAAGCACTTCTGTCCAGGTCCTCCCCCTACTCCTGCCTTTGTCAGCTTATTAAACCTCATCTCCCTCTAATGCCTCACTCTTCAAACATATTATTTTCCTATCTTTTCCTGAACTATTTTTTTTTTTGAGAATCTACTTTTTTTTTTCCATTTAAATTCTATCTCATTGACTGGGGACCCTCTTACCTGCTATTAGACCTCTAAGGCTGACCCTTCTCCAGCTTGACACCAGCTCAAGTGTTAAACCTGTCTGGCCTATTCTATCATGAAGTGCATCACTGGGGAGAAGAATGGGCTTTTTAAAAGCATGTAAAGGTGGGTCTTGGCCTAGATCCCCTGTTCAAAGGAAGCCCATTGGCTGCTCAGTTTCCAGTGGGCTCCCTAGTAAGGAGCACAGGGGCTGTCTCTGACATGAACTCAGTGGCGGGCTCTCTGATCACCTCTGCTTGAGGGAGTGCAGCCTTGCCAGGCCACCTACAGCCTTACCTTCACAGGAAGGTGATGTAGCCAGCCTTGAGACCTGATAAGCTAGGGTCAGATAGAAGAGGAGGACTATCAAGGAACTAGGGAAAGGAGAAGAGGGAGGGTGGGTGGAACTGGGAGGAGACAAGGGAGAGGACTGCAGTGGGGATACAAAGTGAATAAATTGTAATAAATAAATATATAAATATAATTAAATTTCTAAAAAAAGTAGATCCTGCCAGAAGATAGACTAACTCCATACCACACTTCTAAATTGTTCTAATCTGTGACACCAAATTCCCCAAAGAGAAGATTCTTTTCCTCTGTGTTTAAACATTTCTTGTCCTTCACAATTGGCTGTCTGTTCTGTAAAACCCAAGGTTAGCAGTGCTGCCAGTCTCCCTTTCTTGAGTGTTTAGAAGCCAGGCAGCATCCTTAAGCACAGCATAGGAATCTATCTCTTCAGCCAGAGGGAAGCTCCTATCTGATACATCTTCCAAACACAAAAGGAAATGTTAAAAGAAGAAATGAATGTTATTTCACTTAATAGAATAGCTACTTTGGAGTCTAAATGATATTTTCAAGGGACCATTAATGACAACTACCCTACTTGCCCATCTGTTAAGCAGTGCTGTTCTATGTGTTTAACCCCAAAGGACTTACCTTTAATTTCTGTATTTCAAATAGTTGAGATTACTTAGACTACCCACCTCTGCCTCCAGAATGCTGAGATTAAAGGCATGTGTCAGCCAGTCTGGTCTATAGAGTGAGTTCCAGGACAGCCAGGGCAACACAGAAACCCTGTCTCAAACCCCACACATACATCCAGAAAAGGCGTGCCCCACCGCTGTCCAGCCAGTTTTCTAATCATACAAAATTGGGTTGAATTTTCTAGTTAAAAGGTAAAATATAATTCATGAGAGAGTAGCTTTATAAAGCTTCCCTTAAACAGGATTAGAAACTAGCCTGTATTTCAAGAGCTTCAAAGGCAGCATTTCTTTGGAATAACTCCCTGTTGCTTTAAGATTGTTTTATTCCCTAAAATGTAATTCACCTACAATTTCTAAAATGGCAAATCAGCTTTGGAGATGCACCTGTGGAACTGTTGCATGTTTCTTTTAAGTTACTATAACTGACTACTGTTAATTAGCATAATGGAAAAAATTCTGGAGTAAGTATCAAGAGACTTGTGTTCTGTAACTAATTAGCTGTCTTATATTTAAGTTCATCCCTCTCTAGGCTTTAGTTAATTTCCAAATGAATGAAAGGGAGTGAACTGAAGTGAGCTCTAAAATTCTTACCAGATAAAATCAGATTTTAATCCCAAGTAGGAATTAGGGATTTGGTTGTTTGAATTTTAAATTTGGGGTGTGTGTGGAGATACGGTTCAGCTGTTCAGCTGCTCCTGCACGGGACCCAGTTTGGTGTCAGCACCCACATCAAAGCTCAGAACCACTTAAAACTCCACTTCCTGGGGATCCAGCTCTTGACCTCTGTGTATACTAGGCACACATGGTACAGTTACATACATGCAGGCAAAACACTCAAACACATAGGAAATCTTTAAAAAAAAGTAATTTTCTTAGAAGCTAACCCTTTTCAGTTATTCTATTACTATAACACTTTCTATCAATCAAATCATAAAATTAACAAAATGCCCTTTCATGAATACTAACTAGAAAAAGTGAAGTGTTTTGGGGGAGGGAGACTTGCTTTGTAATTTGGAAAACAGTTAAAAGACTAAAATGTGAGCAGTTAAGTTAGTTATCTATTCTAGGCATCCTCAGTTGGTAGAGCACAAACCTGTCTTAGTTACTGTTCTAATGCTGTGAGGAGGCACCATAGCCAAGGCCGCTTAGAAAAGGAAGCATTTTACTGAGGACTTGCTCACAGAAAGCTAGTCAGTAGTCATGGGGAGCAGTGTGGCAAAGGAGGCACAGCACTGGGGCGGCAGCTGAGAGCTTTGCGCCATGATTGCAGGCAGAGAGGCAGCCACTGGGGTGGCTGATGTGGACTTTGAGACCTCAAAGCCCACCCCAGAGGACACACCTCATCCAATAAGGCCACAGCTTCTAATCTTTCCTAAACAAGTCACCAACTGGGGACTAAGCGTGCAAATATATGGGCCTCATTCACACTGCCACAAGATAATGATATAGTTTCCAAACTGCTCTTAACCCTAATCCATAAGAAACATTTTACACATGATCTCTGGGTCTACACTAAAGTTCCCTAACAGCCTTAACTTTGCATGTGTGTAGTGCATCCTCTAGTTCTGTATTTAACTTCTTAAGTGATTAACTTGAGTTCTGAATTTAACATCCTAAATGATGGCTAAGACTGATTCATTTGGAGGTTTTAACCCACTATTTGCAATAAATTCTTCAGGTACTTGTATCTAAGCCAAGTGAGGAATAGTGTGTGGTCCAAGTCAGGCCAGTGAAAAACAAAGAAAATATTTGGGCAAGTTAGAAAAAAATGTTTCCTTACTCTTAAGGAAGAGATGACAGAATACGGTGGCACTGTAGCTTACCTCCTTTTGGAAGCCAATATATATAAATGAATTCAAGGCCAAAAAACTGATGAGAAATTAAAATTGGGCCCTAACAAAGCTATATTTGGTCACCACTTGTACTTTTTTTTTTCTTATTAACTAGGCTACTAAATTCTTTTTATTATACAAAATGGTTTTAGTTGTGATTTCTCTTATTACAAGCAAAATCATCTATATGTAGTAGTCTAGAAGGAAAGCAACATGAAACAAGAATTTCTTGAACTTTCCTGTGGTGTGTGCCATCCCAAATTACCACGAGTTTCCAGCCGACCACCAGGGTTTTCATCTGAAACTCTGCCACTGGTACTGTTTAGAGATGAGAAGCTCACTCTGAATGTGTGATGATGATACATATCACCAAATGGCTTTTTCTTTCAATGGGACAACTTGATAATTCATTGATTTTTTTTTAAAGCTTAGGCTAGGCTATTCCTGAATTGGCTATATAATTGAAATTAGAGATTAAGAGCTTTTCAATTTTCTTTAATTTGCTGAAGGTTAGTAAAGATGATGAAATTTTAAAACAACACCTTAGTAAGTCATGATTTGTAGAAGTACCAGGCAGAAGTAGTTTGAGTAGTTCTGTACCTTAGAAGTTGCTTTCTGTCAAAAACTTTAAATACGTTCCCTGAAGGAGCCATTAACATAAGCATAGTCCTTGCACAGATAATCTTGAAAAGCTGAGTGTATGTGCTAGTGGTACTTTGAGAGACTTCTGAGACCTTTCAGTTTCAGGACCATGTTGAGATATGTCTATAGTAGTTGAAAGAGACTCACTCTTCTGTTGTTTCCTTGTGATAGGGACTCTAATCCAGGATAGCACAGAATTCTTGTTGTAGTCCAAGCTAGCCTAGAACTCTTCTACTCCCAAGTACTGAGAATGCAGGTAGGCAACACTATTCCTGTCTTAAGACTCTTCTAGAGAGAAGGGATTATACTCTGGGCTTCTTTTCATACTATATAGTACCTTTTATACCAGGCTGTTTGTGTAACTTAAATTGAGCAATTACTTGGTCTGTCTTAGAGAAATAGAGTGCACTAGTCTGGCCTATAATCTTTAAAAAAAAAATCCCAAATTTGAAATCTCATTTAGGGTTTCTCTTGCTGTGATGAAACACCATGACCAAAAAGTTTGAGAAGGAAAGGGTTTATTTCCCTTACGTTTCCACAGCACTGTTCATCATGGAAGGAAATCAGGGCAGGAATTCAAATAGGGCAGGAACCTGGAGGTAGGAGCTAATGGAGAGGCCATGGGGGAGTAATGCTTACTGGCTTGCTCCTCATTGCTTGCTGGATGGACGATCCACACTGGACTGGGCTCTCCTCCTTTGCTCACTAATTAAGAAAATGTCTTACAATCAGATCTTATAGACACATTTTCTCAACTGAGGCTCCTTCCTTAAAGATGATTCTAGCTTGTGTCAACTTGACATAAAACTAGCCAGTACATTTGCTTTTGTTTTTATCAAGTGAAAGGGATTACTGTCACATGATCAGGCCTTAGCTAGGACCCTTCAACTGCAAAGCTGATGGATCTTTGCTGCTATGCCTCTTAACTACTTTTCCTCTCATCTGGGAATTTTTGATGGGTAGATTTCATTGTAGGAGTTATTTTAAGCTTAATGTTTAAATTCTTTAAAAATTTTTTTAATAATAGAAATGAAAATACACCTAAAGCAAAGCTTCTGGAAAAATCATTTGTTCTTCCCTGTCTTGTTTCACTCCTCAAACTTGACTTTGGCCTCCCGCCTGGACTTGTACTTCAGAGCTGGGTCTCTAAAGACATCCTTGTTGACAACAGTTTTGTCCAAGAGGAGTAACTTGTGGGCATGAGGTGATTGTAGATATAAACTTTCACAAAGGACTTGATTTTTGATCTCTTGGCTATTTTCTTCTTGCCCTTGGCTGCTGTCACTTTTCGGGATAGCAGTCGATTCCAGCCACCAGGGCATGGCTGTAAGGGCGGTCTGAGGTGCCATCATCAATATTCTTCACAATGATGGCTTTGCGTCCAGAGTAGCATCCCACCAGGATCAGCATCACTTTCCCGGGTTTCATGAACTTGCCCATTTCAACAGCAGGCAGCCAGCACCCAGCAGAAAGGGTTAAATTCTATAATTAAATCATAATTTTAAGACTTTATATAAAAAAGTATCCTAGCCAGCCGGTAGTGGTGCACGCATTTAATCCCAGCACTCAGGAGGCAGAGGCAGGTGGGTCTACAGAGTGAATTCCAGGGCAGCCAAAGATGCAGAGAAACCCTGTCTGGAAAACAAAAAGATGAACAAACAAACAAACAAAAGTATCATTTTCCTCCCTGCCCAATGTGTGTAAAGGAGAATGACAATCTGAATAACTAAGCATGGAATAAACATAGATAATAGGAGTTAGGTAACTCACTCTTTATAAACTATATAACAAAGTCATACCTAGGTAAGAATTCATTGTTTAACACTTAGGAAATACTTTGGGTTTTTCGTCGTTGTTGTTGTTTGTTTGTTTTTAACAGGAACCTTTAAAAGGCAAATGTTAGTTTTTACTATTCCACATGATCAATGAAAAGACACTAGTTAGGCTAGGAGAAGGAAACACTATATTTTCCTAAACAGAAATGCTTTTAGAGTGTTTGAATAGTTTACCAGTTTCATTCAGCAATTCTGATTCACTACTTTTTTTAACCAAGCACCTGTTTCAAGAGATACAAGTGAGTACTTGTGCTTTAACAGCAACTCACTTTTGAGGTATGTATCACTAAAATGTACATCAAAGCACCACAGTTCATCAGACAGTTGTCATCAGGAACTAAACCACCTTTTCAGAAAGTCTTGTATGTGTGTTAGGAGGCTGGGTTCAGACAAGAAATTGTATTTATTCTAGAAAAAAAGGTTACTCTGAAATCTACAGTATCCAGACAAGTACAGTATTTTGCTTTCATCTATGAGTAGTTTACAAGTTCTGAGTTTAATGACTTCTCAGTCTTACTAAGTACAGTGACTGAGTTAGGACATTTTCATATTGTTGCTGGATTCATCAATAGTCCCAACACTGAATTCTACAATTACTAAGTTAGCTTATCTGTTGTACTTTTGATTATTCTCATACTCAAGAGAAAAGGCACTCTTGTCAACTAAATTGTGTGCCAAGAGACAAATAAAGCTTACGAAGCAAGAGATCTAAAGTTGAGGACTCAGATTCTGTTATCACAATCAATGAAGAATTCTTCAGTGTATATATAAAGCTCTATCTAGAACTTAGTCAATGATAGAAACCAAGCCACTGCCATGTGTTGTATAACTGCTCATAAAATAGCCTTAGGGATTCATGAAAAACCTAATGATAAACATTGCATTTCCAAGTCAAAATGTTTTTGAAACACAAGTTTGACTATTTCTTAATAAAAGTTCAAATTGCTGTTTCCAATTATAGTATGTAAGAGGAAATGTAAGCTTCAAGAGAGCAGATTCTTTGGATTTCTTCTGTCTTTGTGTTCTGAACCTAAAATAAGAGCTGATGCCTAATAGTTAAAGGTTGAATGTTACATAGTAGTGATGAAAAAGAGATTAGGCATGAATCTCAGGTTTATTAACTTTCTAATTGTGGAACACTAAACAAGTCACTAAAGTCTTCTAACTCTAATTTCTTTATCTCATAAAGGAAAATAATAATTGACCAGGCATTATAGCAAGTCCTATAATCGTAGCACTTAAAAGGTAAAAGGAAGAACATGAGTTCAGTACCAGCCCTAGCTATATCAGATCCCAATTTTTAAAAAAAACAAAGATATTCTGCTCTGTAAAAAGTCATGATCTAGGGCTGGAGAGATGCCTCAGAGGTTAAGAACACTCGCTGTTCTTCCAAAGGTCTCAAGTTCAATTCCCAGCAACCACATGGTGGCCTATAACCATCTATAGTAAGATCTGATGTGCAGGCAGAATGTGGTATAAATAACAAATAAATCTTAAAAAAAAAAGTCGTGATCTAATTGTGTAAAACCACCATGGAAAATCCTATAGCCTTATTTAAAAATCATTATTTTAATACCAACATAGCCTGCAACAGTAGACATGAATTCATAGTAACATTTTTCTTTTCAATAATATACTGGGTGCCAGTTGCTTTATTTAGTTTTATTTAATACAGCCGTGGTATAGACTATTAACTATTTGAAGATGGGGAAACTAAATTTGTTAATCTGGTGCATTAAAAAAAGCTTACTAGCTTTAAAACATTTATTTTTATGTATTTAGGTACTAAAATATTGAACCAAGCATCTTGTGTATGTTTGGCAAGCGCCCTGCCACTGAGCTACATGTCTGGCCATAGCAATATTCCTTAATTCACAGTTTTTAACATGTCAGGAAACATTTAATACTCTAGCTTCATACTGCTTCAAAATCTCTCAAAAGCTGCTAGTGAAAGTGTTGACCAGGACTGTAGTCTCCACTAGGGAGAGATGCACTTCTAAGCTTATTTATGTTAGCAGGATGTGGTTTATCTCAAGCTGTTTGAAGTCCTTTGACACATGGACTTCTGTAGGGCAGATCACAGCATATCTAAGCTGGCTCTATTAAGGTGAATAAGTAAAAGTACCATGAATACTGAAGTCAGTCTTGTTGCTCTTGTTTGTGAGACAGGTCTTGTGTGTACTAGATAAATGCTACACTGTTGAGCTACATTCCCGAGCTCCAAGTCCATCTGTTTATAATGTAGTTGTTTAGAATTGATATCCCCGTGTTAAAACGAGTCACATGGATCCTGTTCCTATTCAAGGTGTGAGAGTATTACACAAAGACATAAATACAAGGAGGCACAGATCATTGTCAGCCATTTTAGGAGACTTTAGCCTGGAAGAAGTTGAAGTTCCTTTTCTAGTTTCACAAATGTAATAGGTAACAGACCTGCCTGGGAACAAAGCCAATGTACCTCATCTATTACTCTTCTCACAGTGAATGAATGCATAGTGATGTTGGGCTAGCATAAACCCACTAGAAATTAATCATTCTTCACTGTTTTTTAATCTATTTGTTCTCTAAGATAGAATAAGCTGCTTTCATTCTAATTGTTTCCCCTAGGATTGCTTACTTAAACATTTTCTTCATAGATACAAAGAGGTGAATTTTCATTCCTGGTTTGAACTAACTTTAAATTTTAGCAATATCTGAATTTTCCTTTTTTTAAAAAAAAAGTATAAGAAGTTACTTTTCAGCAAGGCTAAAGAAACTAATTTAGTAGATATGCTGGTACAGTGAATAGATTTTTGGAAAACATAGCTTTCAATTGTTAATTTACTCACAGTTTAGTCAGGGAAGAATGTAGACATTTATAAATAATAAAAGTATCTACAAAGAACAATGTAAGTCATGACAAGAAATATGACCAAAGATGTATGAATAAAAAGAGCTTATACAGGGAAAAATACTTTGAGCCTTGCTACAAATTTGAGTTTTGCAGGTAACCATGACACTAAGTTTTATCATCATCATCATCATCTTCATAGAGCCCAAGATAAGATTATGAGTGGAATTATAATAATATATTCTGAACCAGTCTCAAAACAACAACAACAAAACTAGGTCTTGGCTCTGAGACAAGAACTGTAGCTCATAGTGAAAAGCTTTATATGCATAACATCCTATATTGAATACTCAGCACTGCCCTAAATAAATAAATAGATGATAAACTAAACAGCATAGAAGAGTAAATTAACAAAACTGGACGAATATGTTTCAGAAACATTTTTCTTAAATTACTCCAAAAGAATAATTGAGTGTTGAAGACGTTCAGTTGGTAGAGTGCCTCACACACATGAAGCCATGGGTTCAGTCCCGAATACTGTATAAAACTAGGTGTGGTGGAGTACACCTTTAACCTCAGAACTTGGAAGGAAGATGCAAGGATATCCCGGTGAGTTCGAGGCCAGCCTGATATACATAACGAATTCCAGACTGGCCAAGCTACATAGCAAGACTTTGTCTCAAAACAAAACAAAACACAAAAACTAAGCCAGGAGGTGGTGGGCACGCACCTTTAATACCAGCACTCAGGAAGCAGATGCAGATGAGGTCAGCCTAGTCTACAGAGTGAGTTCCAGGATAGCCAGAGCTAAAACAGAAACCATGTCTCGGAAAGGAAAACAACGCAAAAACTGTTGTGAAATATATACCCTCTATAAGTACATACCTGCATACATAAATATACACATGTAAAGAAATTCTTTATTATGAAGTAAATTTAGACTTACAGAAGTCTCAAAAATAACCTTCACAAAGAGTACCCTAAAGTTAACATGGAGTAATGATTAAAATCAATTTTAAAAGAACAAAACCGCTCTCTCCTCTATGCCAGCAAGATGCCAAAAGGAAAGAAGGCCAAGGGGAACAAGGTGGGCCTGGCCCCCGCCATTGTGAAGAAACAGGAGGCCAAAAAGGTGATCAAACCTTTGTTTGAGAAAAGGCTCAAGAACTTCGGCATTGGACAAGATATCCAGCCCAAAAGAGATCTCATGTCCTTTGTCAAATGGCCCTGCTACATTAGGCTGCAGCAGCAAAGGGCCATCTTCTATAAGCAGCTCAAAGTACCTCCTGTCATTAACCAGTTCACGCAGACCCTGGACCAGCGAACAGCTACCCAGCTGCTTCAGCTTGTCTGCAAGTACAGGCCAGAGATAAAGCAGGAGAAGAAGCAGAAGCTGCTGCCTTGTGCTGAGAAGAAAGCTGCTGGGAAAGGGGACATCCCCACTAAGAGAGCACCTGTCCTTCGAGCAGGGGTCAATATAGTCACCACCTTGGCGGAGAACAAGAAGGCTCAGCTGGCGGTGATTGCCCATGATGTAGACCCCATTGAGCTGGTAGTTTTCCTACCTGCCCTGGGTCCCTACTGCATCATCAAGGGAAAGGCCAGGCTGGGGTGGCTGGTCCACAGGAAGATTTGCGGCACTGTTGCTTTCACACAGGTTAACTCAGAAGACAAGGGTGCTCTGGCTAAGCTGGGGGAGGCTATTAGGACCAATAACAAGGACAGATGCAATGAGATCTGCCGCACTGGGGAGGCAATATCCTGGGTCCTAAATCTGTCGCTGACATTGCCAAGCTGGAAAAGACAAAGGCTACAGAACTCACCACTAAACTGGGCTAAATATAAACTGCAAAGTTTTCTGTGTGTAATTATAAAATTTTTAAAAATGAACAAAGCCACTAAGAAAATTTGGAATATGCCTTATATATACTAGGACAAAAAAACAAACAAAACAGTCCATGGGAATGATTAACCTGTATAAATGGGTGCTAAATAAAAGGAGATTGATACTCTATCCTTATTTCTATACCTATTTACTACACTGTGTTACCTTCTGTATTCATTTTTCACATGTTTTGGTAACCCTGAATCTTGAAAATTTTGAGTCATTAATGTTTCCACGTGAATAGATTGCTGTGATTTACTATTTATCACTGTACATGGCAACACAAGATGAATGAACATGTCCCTTTCAAGCCATTTTCATTCATTCTTATGCAGCAGCAACCATATTTTCCCTGATCTCAAGGCTAAATAGAACTCTGTATTCTTTCATTGTTCCAGTGGCTCAAGAAGCCCAAATAAGGCCAGGAATGGTGGTGCATGCCTTTAATCCCAGCATGTGAACTACATAATGAGTTCTACAATAGCCACAGCTATATAGAGAGACCCTGTCTCAAAAAAAAAAAATGAAAACAAAACAAAACCCACCAAAATAATTTAACTGTAGCATAAATGCCCAGTTAAGTAAAGGTTAGGCCATTCTTGGGATTTCTGGGGAGAGTAGTATTACTTCCATGGAACTAATATCTCTAGGCAAAAATCAAAGTTATGGAACTAGAAAGCAAAACAGTTTATGAGTTGGATCAGCAGGCATAACAGATGAGAGAAATCAGCACTTGATATTTGTTTCTGATTCACTAAGGATATGCTGTAGGACAGGGACTAAAGTCTAGAATGAAGGAAATATAAAGGCTGTATAGACCTATCTGTGAATTTGAGGCCAGAGTCTTTGCTTTTGTTTGTAACCCCTTTAAAGTATAAAAACATTTTTTATTTGCTTTGTTTTGTTTTTCAAGACAAGATTTCTCTGTAGCCCTGGCTGTCCTGTAATTTACTCTGTAGACAATTCTGGCCACGAACTCAGAGATCTACCTACCTCTGCCTCCTGAGTGCTGGGACTTAAAGACATGAGCCACCACCTCCTAGCATTTTGAGGGGGGGAGGAGTTGTTTCAAGATAGGGTTTCTTTTTGTAGCCATGACTGTCCTGGAACTCAGTCTGTAGACTAGACTGGCCTTGAACTCACAGAGATCCTCCTGCCTCTGCTTCCCCAGTGCTAGAATTAAGGACATGTGCCACCACTGCCTGTCCCCTCCCGCATTCTTAAAAGCTGTAAAAAAAACAGGATGGGGACCATATTTGCCCTTAGACTATATTTGCTAAGCCTGTGTTGAACAGCACTGTAAATTTGCAAAGTATTCCCTCCCTGCTAACATTGGAGCTGAGTTTAGAAAGCCGTTCAAGAGTTCTAAAGTCCAGCCACTAGTGGATAATAGGATATCCATATCAACAAGTGAGTCTTGTGCGTGTAATATTCAGGGTCACCAGAGATTAACACTACTGTCTACTAATCCTTTAAAGATGTGCTGTATTCCTACCCCTGTGCATGGATTTACTTTTATATGTCCCTTTTAGGGACGGGTAAGAGAAAGATTTATGTGTGATACAGATATCTGTGATATGCAAGATCCTTTCTCAGGGGTACATACAATACTCTACAGAACAAGGCCTTCTGTGTATGAATTTATCAAGATTAAAATTAGTGAGAGCTGTTCCCCTTTGTGAGGCCTGTTTCTCAATTTAGCGTTTGTTCATTTGCCCAAATCTTTTAAGTTTATTTAGTAACACATATTTTAATACTAAAAGCTAGTCAGTCACAACCAAAGATCTGTAAGCCAAACATTTTAACCCCCATTCTTGACCCAATTTTATAATGTGCAATTTGACTATGTCTGGCCTCTGCCACCTCAGGGTCCCTTTTGTGAACACTGTCATAAGAGTGTCTTGAATCCCAGCACTCCAAAAGCAGAAGCAAATGTATCTGTGTGAGCTTGAGGCCAGCATGGTCTACAGAGTGAGCTCCTGTCCTCTCCAAGTCACACTAATTTCCCCTTCTTTCATATGATTCCCTGCACTCTGCTGAAGGTTTGGTTATGAGTCTCAGTATCTGCTTTGATACACTGCTAAGTAGAGTCTTTCCTAGAGGCCCTCTGTGGTAGGCTCCTGTCCTGTTACTTGTTTTCTCCTACATCCAATGTCCATCCCCTTTGTCTTTCTAAGTGAGGATTGATCATCTTATTCCGGGATCTCTTTCTTGTTTGGGACTTGTATTTTTGAGAATCTCCTAGCATCTCTCTTTGCTGTGTGTGTGTATTCCCAGGAGACCTATCCATGTGAGAACAAACCCTATGCTAGCAATCCATGGATAATATTTAAATGACTTTCTCCGCTGTGTATCATGAACTACCAGTTTCCTCTAAGAGAAATAAACTCCTTGCTGGTTTTAGATTTTGGATATTCATCCAGCATTCCTGTCTCCTGGAAGGTCTGCTGCTTATGTACTGATGTCAGTTTGACACACCTAGAAAGAGGGAACCCCAGTCGAGAAATTGACTCCATCATATTGGCCTGTGAGCATGTGAGGGGGGCATTTTCTTGATTTCTAATTAATGACATGGTGTGTGGTGTCATTCCTGGGTAGGGAGGCCTCAGCTATATATATATGGAAGGTAGCTAAAGGAGAGTAAGGAAGCAAACAAGCTAGTAAGCAGCTTTCCTGCTTCTGTTCTTGCTTGAGTTTCTGCCCTGAAGTCCCTTAATGATGGACTGTGATCAGGACATGTAAATCAAATAAACCCTTTCCTCCCCAACTTGATTTTAGTTAACAAGACCCAAACTAATATGCACATTTTTGTTTGGTTTTGGTTTGGGGTTTAGGAGGAACAGGATGGCTTATAACACAGGGTGGCCTAAAACTCATTGTAGTTTTGGCTAGCCTTGAATTGATGGTGGTCTTCCTACTTCAGTCTTCCAAATGCTAGGGAGTCTGAAAAAAAAGTGTGAGTCACCAAAAAAAAAAAAAAAAAAAAGTATGAGTCACCATACCCAGGTACAGCTTTTGTTGTTATTGCATTTATAGGTTCAGTTGCATTAAAGAAAATCAAGGCTAGTTTAGTGGGGGGAAAGGATTTAATGCAGTAGACTGACTGGCCTGACACTGAAAAAAAGTAAAGGAGCAAGCTGTAGGTCCAACAGTTTGGAATCGTCTTCAATACTCAAAACTACTCTTTTTGTACTGTCATTAGAAAAGCTCCCATGAGGGGCTGGAGAGGTGGCTCAGTGGCTAAGAGTACTGACTTCCAGAGGGCTCAGTTCAATTCCCAGTACCCACATGGCAGCTCACAGCTGTCTGTAATTCCAGGCCCAGGGGATCCGACACCCTCACACAGGCACACATGCAGACAAAACACCATTGCATGTAAAGTAAAAATAAAGTATTAAAAAGAAAAGAAAAGCCCCCACCCTGTGTGGTTGTACGGTGACTGTAGTTGCCGCCCGTGCTGTCACCATACAGCCACATGTCAATGCTGCTGCTGCTGCTAGAAAAGGCAGCTACCTTCAGAGCCACATTCATCACCCCTAACGGGTCCTCATAGCATATTCCACACAGCTATTCTCATATTTTCATTTTGAATTTCTCTTAATGCAGTGCATTGGACTGAATCTAGAATCCTAAGTGAAACTGGAGTTGAGGAAATGTCACTTATTAGCTTTCTAGGTTTTTCAGATTAGAAAGGAGTTGAATAGCATCAATTCACAGCCCTGGTGACATTGATTAGATCAAGAATCACTGTTAGAGGGCTGGGGAGATAGGTCAGCGAGTTAAAAGCAGGAGGACATGAGTTCTGTCCCCAGGACCATGAGGAACAGCCAAGGGCAGCAGTGTAGACTAGTAATTCTAGTGCTGGGGAGGCAGAGACAGAAGGAACACTGGAGCTCGCCGTTTGTCCAGTTTCAGCTCAGTGAGAAGCCCTGTCTCATGAATAAATAAATAACTAGTGCCTGAAGAGTAACTTCTGAAGTAGTCCTCTGACCTCTATAGCCTATACACATGGACAGACATGCACACCCACAAAGAATTGCCATTATACAGTGGAATTGCTAGTTATATTGGCTATATTTTAGACAGTTCTGTAAAAGTAAGAATTTTTTTTCAGATTTAGGTTCCTTTTATTATCACCTTCCTAAAACATAATCCAATAATTAAATACTGTACTATTTTATAATTTTTGAGATTATAATAATTTTTGAAGTATTTACTATGAACCTTTCTGTGTATTAGTACACAAATTCAAGGATTTGGGGGTAAGGCAAATTTGGATTTGAATTTTGACTTATTTGCTTTCTTGAGCAGGTTATTAACCTTTTTAAACCTTAGCTGTACTGTGAGGTTTATAATACTTTCCTCAATGAGTTGAGAGAATTGAATAATAGAAACTGCCTGCAGTAAACATTTTACAAATGGTATATAGTATCATTAAAATGTCTTTTCCCATCTCATAGAATTCAGGAGTTGGAAAGAACATAAGAGATAATCTAGTTAACCCTACTGATAAACCCAAAGCCAAAGGGAACAAAGTTCCACACCTGTTTCTCCCTGCCAGCTAATCCATGACTCATTTGTGTAAGGAGTGACATAGTATCTCCTATATAGTCACACAGTTGCATCTCAGATTCCTGACTGATACATATTGGGCAGATATTTTAATATATCATTTAAATGAGTATAAGTATGCTGTTTGACTCCAAAATAGCTGTCTTGTCTTAGTCACTGGATTTTTATTCTTAAGGGCAAAATGCTCTGATTCTTTATTCTGAAAGGAAAGTTTTGCCCTGACCTCTAGAATCTGAGAATCCTTTTCTAGATACCAGAATCTATAATCTTGGTGCCAATTTCATCCTAACTATAGATTGGCTATTGACTCTCCCCTATATTGCTAAACCAACCTCTACCATCACCCAAGCCTAAAGTGCTGGCAGCATCTAATCAGGGGTTATCAACTGAGAGGTAATTTTTTTTTCTTCCATGGAATATTTGGTAATTCTGGCAGACATCCGTTCATTGTCACAGGTGGGAGAAACATCCTATTAGATAGAAGCTAAGGATGATAAATATCCCACAGTATATTCCAAAAAACAGACTCCCACAGCATTTAAAAGGATCATTTAACCCTTGTATGTTAAGGTTCAGGAATTTTGACTTAGTTTTAGATCCAAATCTTTTGTTTTTCCAGACTGCACCTTATTACATAGCCCTGGCTGGCTTGGTATTCAACTGTGTTGATTACTCTGACTTCATACTTGTGATCCTTTCTCCTCTGCCTCCTGAGTGCTGAGATCATCAGAGCACATCCCATCAGATCCAAGACTTGTTCATTAGTCCTTATATTGTCTACCTAATAGTTATATAAGATAATGTTATCTCTTATCATTCCTGCTAATAATTTTCTTTGCCTTCAGTAAGGTGTAGTGAATCATTTATAGTCTAATAGACTTCTTTAATTTTATGTTTATGCATTGTTCCTCCCAGAAGACTAAGAGCAATTTGAGGGACAGCAAACCACATTTCGTACATTCTATAAGTGTATTATACTTAGCAGTTTTTATTTTGATTTATTGTTGTGTGTGAGTGCAGGTATTCATGTTCTACAGCAAGCTTTTGGCCATCAGCTCTACCATGGGTTCTGGGATGGAACTCAGGTTGTCAGGCTTGCATAGCAAGAACTTTTAGCCAGTGAGCCATCTTGCTAGCCCATGTTTCACAGAATTAATCTATAAAGACAGTAAGAAAACTGGGTTCAGACTAACTCCTTCAGAATGCTCCTCTTCTCTAGACAAAAGGCCCAGAAAGAAAAATAGGCCCCTTATTCGCTAGTTAAGCAAACTAAATCTTGGTTTTATGAATCACCATCTATTATGACCCATTCTTGACCAACCCAGATTTTTATGTTGGTTTGATTTCTTTGCAAGTTTCTCTTTTGTTTGTCCTTAGTTGCTCTCTCGCCTAACGGCCAGAGCTCCTGTTCCCATTTCTCTAGCTTCTCTATCCACTAATACCCATAGTACCCTGAACTTTCTGTTTTAATAAGATATCACATGTCAGTTTCTTTGTCAGTGTCTTTCCTCCAAAGAACTTTTAGTTAACATGAAGGCAGAGGTGATTTCTGCCTCCCTTCGTTATTCTATCACTAACATCTACACAGTTCATAGCACATGGCAGACATTCAGTTAGATATGTATTGGATGCATACAGTACTGGCTCAAATTTCTTTCTGACACATACTAATAAATAACAATATTTATCCCATTTTTTTGTGCAATTGAACCTTTTTACATAGAATGGGTTGTTAAAACAAAATGAAGTCTAGAAGAAAATTTAATAGAGAAAGTACAAACAAAATTTAAATCTTGAAAATGTAACTTCCTGTTTTGACATATGCTGATTAATGTTTAGGGTCATGAGATCTGCTGCATAGCCCTTGTAATCATGTCGCTTTCCTAGACGAGCAATTCTTACCCCTTTGTTCTATGAAGTTCCAGTATGTAAGTCCTGGAGAATAAGTAGTGCACATGAAAGAAAATAAGTATTTTTTTTAATATCTTTCTCTATACCCATTAAGAAGCCTATCTTTGGGGCTGGGAAGTTAAGAGCCTTGACTACTCTCCCAGAGGATCCAGGTTCAATTCCCAGAACCCACATGGTAGCTCACAACTGTCTGAAACTCCAGTTCCAGAGAATTCAACACCCTCACACAGACATATATACAGGAAAAACACCAATGCACATAAAATAAAAAGTATACAAAAAAAAGAGAAGCCTCTCTTTCTTTGAATCTCTCAGTAGTTGAACCAAGAGAATTGACAAGTCTCATCAATTAATGAGAAAGAAAAGGGGAAAAAATTACTTTCATGTACCCAAGACCATTTCTTCTTGATTGCCTCTATTATAGAGACTCATAAGGCTTCTAAGTTTACAAAAATGTAAACTTCATTAAGTTAAACTAAATTTCATATATCACTTCTAATACTTTTGTTAGAGAATATTGGTTCAAAACTATATTAGTCCACTCATGTGGCTGTAACATTTCCATCCACGGGGCAATTTTAAACTACAGAAGATTTTTTTTCTTAGTCAGGAGGTTGAGAAGTCCAAAACCAAGGTTCCAGCAGATCCAATATTGGGTAAGGGCTCTGCTTCTGATTCATAGGTTGTTCGCCTCCTGTGTCCTCACATGATGAGGAGCAAAACAAGCCTTCTTGCTCCTCCTTTATCAGAATATTTACCATATTAATAAGGGCTCTTCCCTCTTGATCAAATCACCTCTCAAAGGACTTATTTCTTAAACTATTACCTGGGAAATTAAGCATATGAATTGGTCCCGGGAAGCACTTTTCATACCACATAGCAGATCAACATGATCATCACTACTTGTCAGGCTTTAAGAGTTAGGGAGAAATATTAAAATTCTAAGTTTAAGCATGCTGCCAGCCAGTACAAACAAGTCAACTTCTGAGCTTGACTCTCTGGAGCCATCTGTTACTTACTCCATCCTCCTTGCCAGGTTTGTCTTTGACTTTACTCTTTGTTTTCCTCTATCCCTTTCCTCCTTCTACCTCTTCTTCATTCTCCTTCTCTGTGTTTCTCTCACTCTGGCTCTCTGCATCTCCTTATAGCATTCCAAGGATTGATGATCTTCTGAGATTCATTGCTCTATTACACACTGCCCAAACTACATGAGGGAATGAATCACTCCACTGACTAGCAGGCATTCTTGATTCTTGGGCCAAACAGGTATTTAACTCTTCTTTAATATAGTGAGTTTCCCCAGGGTTCTTTTTTCTAATTTACATGTGGTAGTTTTGTTTATAGCTCTTAAACCCATGCTGCCTAATCTCAAATCCTAGTACTATTTATTTATTTTTCTGTGTCTCAGTCTCCTTGCCTATTAAAGAAATACTGTCAACCACTTCCTAAGGTTGGTATGCACATAGGAAATATTTAGAATATAGACTGAAACATGATAAACATTTGTGTTTATTATTATGGATTCACCCGTGACCTTGCTTGAGAGAGACTTGTACTTATATCACAGTAACAATTTAGCAAGTGTTTATTAACAATAGGTGCGAGTGTGCTAGGCAGATCACAGAGATGAAACAAAAACTAATGGTAACTTCCATGAGCAACATTTGGTCAATTGATACTGCTAATAGCAAGAAATAGCTATTTTTCTAGATGATCCTTTATTATTATCTCTTTGCTTTGTTGTTTATGCTGGCACAGGCTCTTGCTAAATAGCCGTGGCTGGCTTGAACTTGCTGCATGGTGCAGGATGTCCTCAAACATACAGCAGCTCTTAGCCCTCTGTATTCTGGATGTTGGAATTAAATGCTGTCCATTCAATGTAAGCAGCAGCATTTAAGTTCTTTTTAATTTGATAAGGAAAATTAAAGTTCTATATTTTTAATTGAAATGCTAAAGTTTAAATATTTTAAGATGGGCTTAAGTTGTAATAGTGTTGGTAGAATATTTGCCTGACATGTGGAAGGCCCTGGGATTTAGTCTTCAGCACTCCCTTCCCCTACCATCCACACAAGGAAAAGAACAAAAAGAAAGGACAGGGCTGATTAAGCTATAAAATTTGCCAATTGCTTCACCTGCCATCACAAACGTTCTCATTTTTTTCAGTGTTCTCACATTATCTTTCCTATGTCCACTAATATTATTGCCTAAAATTAAGACCCATTATAAGCACCACATTGCAGACCCAAATGGACTGGAATTCTTATAGGGTTTACAAATATTAACATTATTAAAATGCTTTGTCGTAATCAGTGTTCTATTACTGTGAAGAGACACCATGACTACAGTAACTTTTATAAAGGAAAGCATCTAACTGGGGCTTGCGTACAGATTGAGAGGTTCAATTCATAGTCATCAGGCAGAGAGCATGGCAGCATGCAGGCAGACACAGTGCTTGAGAAGTAGCTGAGAGGTCTACATCCAGATGCAGGCAGCAGGAAAAGAGACCGGGCCTGGCATGGACTTTTTCAAGCTTTAAAGCCCACACCCGGTAACCCACTTCCTCCAACAAGGCCACACCTCCTAATTCTTTCTTGGTGACTAAGTATTCAAATTTATGAACCTATAGAGGCCATTCTCATTCAAACCACCACATGGTCCTTTGAGGTTATATTTTAATTTGTGACAAAATTACTAAAAATATAGAGTATCTAACCATACAACAAGCACAACTCTGATTCACTGCCTGAGCATGAATCAGAATCAGTCTAGAATTCCTAGCTCAGGGGTCATGAAGCAAATGCATTTCAAAGAGAAGAATACTGGGCCAGGGAGCTTGTTCTGGCATCTACTACATACCTTGTGCAACTCTAAGGACAAAATCCGAAAGTTAGATCTCATCATGCTATAGTTTCATCATCCGTGGACATGGATAACTATACTTCTCCTTTACAGTCTCCTCTGACAGACGCTGAGATCTGACTGCAGGAAAGTACAGGACTCAGAAAAACAGTGCTGCATAGTTTGAAGCACTTTCATTTGTAATTATTGTTGTAATATGTGGTACCTACTCGTGATGTTCTTTTTGTAATAAAAATAAAAAATTTACAAAATTGTATGTATGTATATTCATTACAGCATACCTCTGGAAATGGTGTGTGTCTGTATATAACATTTCCAGTATAAAAATTAAAACCTTGGGTAAGTTTTCAAACTGTGACACACACAAATATATAGCTGTCTCTCAGAGCAACAACGTTATAAACTTATTCCTTAAAGCCAACCGTGGTGGTTCACCCCCTTAATCCCAGCACTTGGGAGGTAGAGGCTGGTGGATCTCTGTGAGTTTGAGGCCAGCCTGGTCTACAAAACAATTCCAGGACAGTTGGGGCTTGCTACACAGAGAAACCTTGTCTCCAAACATCAAACAAAAAACAAAAACCAACTCATCCCTAGAGCAGTGGTTCCTAATGCTGTAATCCTTTAATACAGTTCTTTATGTTGTGGTTGATCCCCAACCATAAAATTATTTTGTTGCTACTTCACAGCTGTGATTTTGCTACTGTTATGAATCATAATGTAAATATCTGTGTTTTCTGATGGTCTTAGGCAGTCCCTGTGAAAGGGTTATTTGGTCCCCAAAGGGTTCACGACCCACAGATTGATAACCGTTTCCCTAATGATTGAGTGCTTAAAGTCTTACTAAACTGTACTTGCATTTTAAAAATTATCTACAACCAGGCATTTTATTTTATTTTTACCTATGGCTTCTGAGAGCAGCTTTATCCATCCATACAGAGTACCTCCATTTAAAGTCTTTTTATTATTATTTATTTGGATTTTTTGTTTTGTTTTGTTTTGTCTTGAGACAGGGTATGTCAACATAATCCTGGTTGTCCTGGAATTCACTATATAGACTCGGGCCTCATACTCAGAGATCTGCCTCCCTCTACCTCCCAAGGGCTGGGATTAAAGGCATGTGCCACCATATCTCTCTTTCTCTCTCTCAAAATAATTTACTAAATAGCAGGATTCCTTATGGCTTTTCAAACATCCTTAGATTTGGTTGAACCTCCTCTTAGCCCATCTCTATGATCCCCATCCTTAATTAAATTTTTCTGTTTCCAATATCCATCCCCATCTACTTTCTTAGGCCATTTCATAGGATATCTGTTCTTGTCTGCTGCTTCCTTAAATCTCCCCACCTCCTCTCAGGGCCTCCTTCCAGCTTGTTGTCCTCTATGTGCAGGCACTATCACATAAACAGATGCATAAAACTCTTGTCTTTTTGAGCCAGGGTCACTCGATGTGTTTTCCAGTCCTATCCTCTTGCCTGGAAAGTTAATAATTTCTTTTTTTGTGGCTGAATAAAATTCCATTGTGTGTATGTACCACCTTTTCATTTTTTTCCCCCAGACAAGGTCTGATGTGGGCCAGGCTGGCCTCGAACTTTTATGTATTCCAGACTAGCTTCTAATTCTTGGTCTGACTACATTAGCCCCCAATTACTGGGATTACAAGCATGAATTACCATGTCCAGATAGGCAATCTTTTTTTAATTAATAGCTTTTTAAATTATCAATGTTTCAAAAAGCTTGAGCTAATAAGATTAATTTCAGTTTCTGAAAGACAATTTATCATAATAGTCTTCCAAGCAACCTTTGTATTAGAGTTCTTCTGAGTACTAGAACCAAGCATATGTGGGTATGTGGTCTTTGTATATGTAGGTGTAAGAGAGATTGGGAGAAAGACAGAGAAAATAAGTAATTAAGTTACTTGAATATGGAATATTGGTGAGGCCAACCTAAAATGAGATAAACTAGCAGGCTAGAAGCAGGGAAGAGTGGTAGATGGGGAAAGAAGGGATATTTTCTTTTTCCATTGATCTATTACTGGGTACTTAGGTTGATCTCATATCTTGGCTACTCTAAATACTGCTGCAATAAACATGGAAATATAGCTATCTCTTGGACATACTATATTTCTTTTGCATCCATATCCAGTATTGGAAATGCTAGATTATGTGGCAGTCTAGTGTTTTGTGGAATCACCATACTCTTTTCCCAAATAACCAAACTAACTTGCAGTCCTACCAAGAATACAAAGCTACACTTTTTTCCATATACCCTCTAACAATTGTAATGAATATTTTAGCAAGAATGGGGCAATATATCTCACTGTGTTTTAAATTTGAATTTCCCTGTGAACATTTTTGCTTTTGTTTGGTTGGTTTTGTTTTTTTTTTTTTGATACAGGTATCTCTGTATATCTCTGGCTGTCCTAGACTCACTTAGTAGACCAGGCTGGCCTCAAGTTTACAGAGATCCGCCTGCCTCTGCCTTCCAGGTGCTAGGATTAAAGGTGTGTGCCATCACCTCCCAGCATTTTTAATATATTATCTATTGACCATTTATATTACATGTTTTTTGATATGTCTACTTTGGTCCTTTATCTGGTTTTCAATAAGATTATTTGTTTCTAGCAGGTTGAGTTCTTTGTGCATTTTGGACAGAAACCTCTTAGCAGGTGCATAGTTTACAAATATTTTCTTCCACCTACAGGTTCTTCATTCTGTTGACTCCTTAGTTGTACTGTTTAAATTTGGTATAATCCTATTTGTCTTCTTGTTTTGACTGCCTATGCTCTGGGAACTGTATCCAAAGAAATCATTCCCAGAACAATGCTATAAAGCATATATTTTCTGCTGGTAGTTTTATCATTCCTTTACTTACATTTAAGTCTTAAATCCATTTTCAGTTGATTTCTATATATGATTATGAAATGAGGGTCTTCATTCTTAAGAGCATGTGGATATTCTGTTTTCCCAACACTTATTTATTGAAAAGAGTATCCCTATATTTATTGGGTATTCTTGGCAACTTTATGGAAAATCAGTTGGTTATCACTGTGTGAATTTATTTTCAGGTTCCTTGTTCTGTCCCATTGGTCTGTATTTGTATGCTGGTAGTATGCTGCTTTGGTAAAAATAGCTTTGAAGTCCTGTACTATGGTACCTCTAGATCTCTAGATCGCTTTGGCTATTCAGGGTCTTCTCTATTTCCATATGACGTTTAAAATTTTTCTATTTCTATAGAAATAATGTTATTGATACTTTGATAGAGATTGCATTGGGAATATATATTAATATATGTAGAATGGGCATTTTAACAGTATTTTTCCAATTTATGAACATGTGGTAGCTTTCCATTTCTTTTTTGTCTCATTCCTACCACTAATGCTTTGTATTTTGTTTAGAGATAGCTTGCTTCTTTTCCTAAACACTTTTTCTGTAACTATTATATGGTATTATTGTCTGGCTTTCTTTTTTTTAGGTAGTTCAGAGTTAGGACACAAAATCACTATTGATTTTTATGTTCTTTTTATTTTTGTATCTTAAAATTCTACTTTATTCTAAAAGCATCCACACCCACACCCACCCTGAGACATCTTTAGTGTTTTCTACATGGAAGACCACATAGTTTACAAACAGGGATATTTTAACTTCTTCCTTTACAATATCAATTGATTTTTTTTCTCCCTTTCTCTTGCTTAATTTCTCTGGTTGCAGCTTCTATTACAATACAGCTATTAGAAGAAAAGCTTTTAACTTTTTCTATTGAGTATGATATTAACTCTGGGTTTGTCCTGTGAGTGGGCTTTATTGTGCTGAGGCGCCTTGCTTCTTCTTTTTTTTTAATGTTTTATTTTTGTTTTGTGTGTACTGGTGTTTTGCCTGCATGTATATCTATGTAAGAGTGTCAGATTCCCCAGGAACTGGAATTACAGACAGTTGTGAGCTTCCACACAGGTGCTGAGAATCAAACTCTTCCTCTGGAAGAGCAGCCAGTGTTCTTAACCACTGAGTCATCTCACCAGCCCTGGTCCCTTGCTTCTAATTTGCTGAGGGGGTTTGACAAGAAGTGAGTGTTAAATTTTGTCAAACCCCTTTGCTGTATCTATTAAAATGATCATACTGTTTTACTTTATTTTGTTAATGTGATATATTATATTTATAGATGACTGGACATTGAAAGGTATTTGCATAACTAGCATGAATCTCACCTAACCATGGCAAATCATCTTTTTAAAAAATGTATCACATTTTATTTTGTGTGTGCACTCATGTATGGGTGTGGGTGTGCACAACTTGTTAGACTTGATGGCTAGCACCTTTACCCACTGAGTCATCTCATA
The DNA here is from genome assembly GCA_028658305.1 of Pachyuromys duprasi. Lineage (NCBI taxonomy): Eukaryota > Metazoa > Chordata > Mammalia > Rodentia > Muridae > Pachyuromys > Pachyuromys duprasi. The sequence goes on from CM053758.1 coordinate 26,411,386, forward strand.
GGTCCCAAATCATCTGGTAATGCTAACTATATGCCTTACCACTGAGCCACATTCACAGCCCACAAGAAATAGTATTTTCATTTTACTGATGAAAAAAGTCAATAATAGAATGTCTCCTATAATGCAAACCTCAGAACCTTATATTTGAGGACTTGAGTTCAACCCTTAGCAGCAAAAGCTTGCTTTCTTCTGTACACAAAAGCATTCTTCGGGGCCTGTAAGATGGTTCAGCAGGTAGAAGTGCTTGCTGCCAAGCAAGCACCTCACAATGAGTTCCATTTCTGGAACACATGTTGTGAAGAGAGAAACCAACTTCCTAATTTGTGTGAATAACATGTACTTTTCTCCTGATAAAATAATTGGCTTATTGCAGTTAAATTTTTCTATTGCAGTTCAATAATTTCTATTTTCTAAGACAATGATCTTAAGCTGCATTGTTTTAGCAGATTTTGATCATGTTTGATTATAACATGGACTATTTATTGTTGTAAATAAAAAGTACAAAGTATTTCAATCTGTAAATGGTTTTACTGAGATAAGGTCTGTAGCTCAGGCTGATTTAAAAGTTGCAGCAATCTTCCTTCCTCAGCCTCCTAAGCACTGAATCATAGACCTGAACCACCAAACTGAGCTGTTATTCTCCTTTCTAATAAATGAGAAATGATTTGGTGGTACAGAGATGAAATTAGTGCATCTCTCAGAGAAACATCTATTTGCGGTTGGCAGTGATTAACAAAGACTCACAAATGGCTAAAAGTGCACAAAACAAGATGCTGCAGAATGCCCAATCCTAAATGGAATATCTATACTGAACCCCCACAGTCCCAGAGATCAGGGATCACTGTGGAAAGACTGTAAGAGCCAGTGGTGTGAATGAATACAAACAGTAGCTTCCAGACACACAGGACAGTTGCACATATAAACTCACAGCAGTTATGAGAATATGCACAAGCCCTGTGCAAGCTCAAGCCAGACCAAATTCCAGAATGAAGAAGGAAGGTAGACAGGAAGTCTCACCCTGAGCTGAGGACCTACTGGCAAGTGAAAGTTGCTAGGGAGAAGGAGAATCAGTTTTCTTTGAAAGAGTTGCTCCTGTTAGGTTGACTATACTCCAGTGGAAGACCACACATCCATAATATATATGCTTGATAAGTAGGAGAAAAAAAGAGCACACAATATTGGGTGGGTAGGGAAGAGGGATAGCTAGATCTGGAAGTGGCTAGGGGAGGGAGTGAATATGATCAAAACTCACTGTATGAAATTCCCAAAGACTTAAAAAAGAAAGGGAAAGAATTTGATGTTTCCCTAATAGTATTCTCACTATCTTGTATTCATACATCTTTTACTTCTTTAGAGAGACAAAGAAAGGAATTATACACAACTTGAAGCAGCTTTCCTTTAACTCACTGCCAGTTAATCAACTTTCAGGAATGCTTCTTGCAAATGAGTATCACCTGTTCTCCAACTTTAACTTTTCTAAATGAAATATATTATAAACCACAGTATGCTAAAAAAGCATCAGCTGTTCTCTTCACAAGGCTCATTTGTGTCTCTAATCTTGTACAGAAACTTTGGCCCGTTCTCAACCCAGACACCAGTTATTTAAAAACAAACAAACAAACAAACAAACAAAAAACCTCTTGGTGATTCAACATGACAGGCAAGGTTCCTACTGTCATTGAGCTTACATGCTAATGCAATGAGCAGACATGTGTAAGAATGAAAGTCATTTCAGACATAAGAGGAATGTAGCAGAGTACTTAGAAAAAGGAACACCATAGAGTAATAAGGGAAGCCCCACTACAGTCCCTGCAGCTCTGGCGATTTACCCCAAGGCTTTGTACATGCTAGGCAGTCACTGAACAACATCTGTAACCTAGCGACAGCTTCTTCAAAGGCTGCTGTCTGGCTTGAACTCTAAATTATGGGGTGGAAAAAAAAAAGCCAGCTATCTAAGAAACTGGGATGAAAACTTTTGTGATAGTTATTAGTTTCCCTAAAACCATCCATTCATAAATGAAAAGTTATTAACTTTAAACAAAACTGACAAGTTATATTTAAGCACTTTCTTTGCCTGTATAGTCAAACATGAAAACATTGCTTTGGCACTGAAGATGTCCACAGCTTTATCTTCTGTTATTCCTTTTATAAAATCTTTCAGAATTTTTTTTCTTGGTTGTCCAGTTTAGCATTGATTTAACCCTTCCTTGCCATTAATTATAACTGGCATATTTATCTTTTTGTTTGTTCTTTTGCTTTATTTTTGAGACAGGGTTTCACTATGTAGCCCTGGCTATCTCAGAACTTTCTACGTAGACCAGGCTGGCCACAATCGCACTGAGATCTGCCAACCTCTACTGTGAACCCCTTGAAAATAATTATACTTAAGCTCCTTGCATAACCATTAATATATTAACTCAATAACTTCTTCCCAAAATAGACAAGAACTACTGAATTTTAATCATAGAACAGTGGTTCACAAGCTGTGGGTCACAACCCCTTGGAAGCCTTGAACAAGCCTTTCACAGGGGTCACCTTCACCTAAGATCACTGGAAAACGTATTTTCACTAGATTCCTAAACAGTAGCAAAATCGTAGTCATCAAGTAGCAATGAAAATCATTGCATGATTAGGATCACCACAACATGAAGAACTATATTAAAGGGTTGCAGCATTAGGAAGGTTGAGAACCAGTGATACAGAACATGGTAAAATAGAGCAAAACATGAGTACCATAGGACTAGATTATGGTTAACTATAGGAATAGGAGGAGTTACCTAGGAATAGGTAATCAATCTGAAACCAGCAAAAGCCTTTTATGCCAAACTAAGGAAAGTAATTCAGAGGTTGTTCTGTTAGAGGAAAGGCAGTATGATGGTTTGAATGAGAATGACCCTTATAGGCTCATGTATTTAAAGGCTTAGTCACTAGGGAATGATACTACTTGAAAGGACTAGAAGGATTAGGAGGTGTGGCTTGTAAGAGAAGTATCACTGGAGGTGGGCTTTGAGGTTTTAAAAGCCCATGTCAAGCCCCTAAGAGAGAAATTTGGAATTTTAGTTTCTTTTAAAAGCACAGAAATATGTTTTCGTTTTAATCCCAGATGTGAAGATATGGGGCTGCTTTGCAGCAGCTGGCTATGATTTGCCTCACGCTCTAGCAGAGGTGTGGTTTTGCCAGCTACGTGTGGAATTCTAGGAACTTTTCAGAGGGTATATAAATGCTAGGGCCCTGAGTGGGGGGGAGGGGAAGGTTGTTGGTTGGTTGTAGTTTATTAAGTAGTTGACCAAGCTGGCCTCGAACTCAGAGATCTGCCTGCCTCTGCCTCCCAGAGTGATGGGATTACAGGCATGTGCCATCGCATCTGATTTGGGGAAGAATATTAGTAACTGTCTTAGAGACTGTTCTTGTGATTTTTTTTTTGTGGCAAATTGTGTGGCTGTTTTTTGCCCTTGTGCTAAAAATATGCCTGAGGCTAAATTGAAGAGTTTTAGACTAATGACAAAAGGAGATTTCAATATAGTCTAGTATTGATTCTGTCATTTGGTTATAGTAATCACTCCTATGCAGATCTATAATGAAAAGGAGCAAGCTGGACAGAAATACAAAATGATAGTGTGAAGAGAAAAGGAACACCAGGAAGTGTAATGGAACTAAGTCCAGTGCTCAAAGAAATAAAATTTTAAAGAAAAACCTGATGCTTAAGTAGAGTGCTGGCTTGAGAGCAAGACCCCAAGCTGCCTAGCTTCCAGCTTGTGAAAAGGAGTCGAGGAGAGCTTAAGCAGCAGAAGGGAACATCAGCAACAGAAAGATGCTGCAAGTGTAATTGGAGGAGGCCAAATGCCAGGCCCAGTAAGTTGTAGAACTTGGCAGATTCAACTGTGTGATTTTGGCATTAGAGTTGAGAATACAAGAAAGGGGCTATGGAATCTTCCTCCATGGCTAAGGGAAGCTACCAAGGTCAGGCATGTGTCACGGGTATTTTTGCATTGAGGCCAGGAAGGCCACGCTGTGAAGGTGAAACCTGGGTTTTGTTGGAGACCCTAAGATGTTACAGATGCCAGAGTCATAGGATAGCAGTGAAGGAAAACTGCACAATGGGTGTGGAACTAGCCCAAGAGAGAGAAGTATGTTGCAGTTAACAAAGTTGAAAGGACTTGGAGATCTGAAGAGTGCATCACAGCGGATATAGAAATGCAGAGTTCTTCTGGGTTTTGGCTTTGCGTTGGTCCAGTATGTCCTATGTTCCCTTTTGGAATGGTAATGCATATTCTGTGCTATTGTATGTTGGAAGTATGTGATGTTTTTTATTTTGGTTTTACAAGGATTACAGTTAAGAGATTGCCTTGGTTCCCAGAAGAGAATTTGAACTTTGGACTTTTAAGCAATGTTGAAACTGTAATAAACTGTGGGAACTTTTGAAGTTGAAATGAATGCATTTTTTAATTATGATATGGCTATCCGACTAAGGGGGTAATGGAATAGAATGTAGTGGTTTGAATAAGAATGACCCTCATAGGCTCCTATATGTAATGATTAGTCACCAGGAAGTGATGGTATTTGAAAGGATTAGGAGGTGTGGCCTTGTTAGAGGAAGTACTTCAGTGGTAGTGGCTTTGAGGTTTCAAAAGCCAAAGTCATGCCCAGACTCTCTCTCTCTGCTTAGGGGTCAGGATGTCAGCTATTCCTAGCAGGACCCCACCTGCCTGGAGCCATGCACTCCGAAAGATGAAACCATAATCAAGCCCACAATCTAATGCTATCTTTTTAAAGAACTGCCTTAGTCACCAGGTGGTGGTGGCACATGCATTTAATCCCAGCACTTGGGAGGCAGAGGCAGGCAGATCTCTGTGAGTTTGAGGCCAGCCTGGTCTACAGATTAAGTTCCCTGATGGTCAAGGGCTACACAGAGAAACTGTCTTGAAAAATAAAATAAAATAATAATAAAAAAGAATGGCCTTGGTCATGGTGTCTCTTCACAGCAATAGAACAATAAGAGTTTGATATTTACATTTGTACTTCAGAAATGAGATGGCAAAGGAAATAAACGCATGCAGGTGAGAACACATGTGGGTAAATAGGTCACATATACCTATCACAGTACACCTGTTAAGGTTAGAGGACAATTTACAGTAATTGGTCCTTGGGATCAAACTCATTGTCAGGCTTGGGGGTAAGCACATTTACTCACTGGGCCATCTAACCTGCCCAGGAGATACCTGTTTAACTGGCTCCCTGAGAGATGACAGGATGTCTGGGAGTGGTGAAAAAATAAGACCAGCAGAAGAGGTAGGGTTAACCTAGAATGTAAACAACTTAAAAACTGAGACCCCTGGGTTGAATGTCTGCTACTCTGCTTGAGAAAAGTCAATTTCCATTTGCTAGAGTAGGTTTCCTTCCCTGTAGCCTGCAAATGTCATTTTTGTAATGCTCTTCCCTGTGGTCATGATTGTTAAAACTTGACTGCACCCTGGAAATAAAATGAGAACTTTAAATACTATTGATGTCTGGATTCCAAATCCAAACATTCAGAATTATCTGGTCTAGGGTCAAAAGCTGGGACCAAGTGTTCAAATGCAAGAGACTATGGATGACATGTACCTTTCCAGCTATAAGCAGCCCCCAACAGGCTCATGGACATCTCTGTGTTAATTTTCTTATTGTTGTGACAAAAAATAACAATAACAACTAAAGGTAGGGAACATTTTGGCTCACAGTTTGAGAGATTTCAGTCCATCAAGGCAAGGGCTAACAATAGCAGGAGTGATTTTGTCCAAGGTAATAAGAATGTGAGATGAAGCTACCAGATCAGGAAGCAGAAAAGAGATAAGACAGCACCAGGAGTAAGTAACTAAACTTCAAAGGCCTGCCTTTGAACTTTACTAGTCATGGTCAACCTCTACAGCCTTCAAAAAGTACCACTAGTCAGAGAACAAATGTTCAAAACACATGCCTGAGAGGGACAATTCAGAGTCAATCATAACTTCATATGTAACATTATATGTCAGTGACTATACTATGTGCCTTGTATATATAATTTGATTTAATCATTACAACTGTATAAATGTTATTTCATTTACAGGTTCAAAACAGAAGAGAACAGATTACTTGCAAGATCAAGCACTGATGTACTGAATCGGTTGAACAATTCAAAACAACAAACTGGCTATAAAGACTAGAAAACACCACAAAATGAGTGCATCAAGTCAGATTAACTGTAGAGCAGTTCTTTCTTCCCAAACCCCTCTATGGCTGAGAATCAACCCATGACCTCAGGAAGGGTAGGCAAGTGCTGTACTGCTAAATTACATCCCCGTCCCCAAAGAAAACATCTATTCAGCTACTTTTGCCCTATGGGAATTTCAAGGTCATATTTTAAGATTTTTTAACAAGATGGAAATTTTTTGTCTATAATCTTCTACTATTTCAGTATCAAGTTGCTTAAAACTACTATGTGGCTCAAACCAAATAAGGCTAGAAGTTTGCTTCTCTGATCAATAGGATGCTAGCAATTCAGAAGAGAGAACTCTGACTTCAGTTACATGATTAGGGAATCGTTAAGCAGACACAACAGTAGTATGTGCTGGAATAGTAGCCAGTGGGGTGAGTGGTACAGGAATCCCAGGCACAGACAACACTTAGAAAGCCAAGGGAGGAAGATACCAAGTTTGAGGCCATCCTGAACTACATGGTAAGAGCTCAGAAAACAAAAATCCATGATTAAGAACAATGTGAAAATGTATTAACAAGGCAAGACTCTTAGCAGTTTTCCAGACTTACTAGAAATGAATAAAATAAACATATTCACTCTGTGAATTTGAGGCCAGCCTAGTCTACAAAATAAGTCTAGGACAGCTAGGGCTACACAGAGAAACCCTGTCTTGAAAAAATAAACAAACAAACAAACAACAAAAGGCTGTTTGGTTACATTTAAAATCCAGTTATTTGAAATTTTATACATCCATGATGGAAACTTCAAATTTGTGAATGCCTATTTCTATGACTGAAAGTAGATTTTTTTTTCTTTGTTTTTACTTGTTCTACCTTGGTTTACTCCCTGCCAGCTCAGTACCTCATATGCCTGCATAACTGCAAAAACTCAAGAGTTTTGCAATTAGCAAAGATTCTAAAAATTTTTTAAATATTGTGTGTGCATGTATGCCTTAGCATACATGTAGAGGTAAGAGGTGAACCATATGGGTCCAGGAGATTGAACTCAGTCCTCAGGCATGTCAGCAAGTGCCTTTACCAGCAGTACTTTCTTGCTGACTTTTTTAAAAAATTTATTAAATTCAAGTTCCTTATTTTAAAGGTATCCATGTTTTAGGACCAAGTGACTATCCTTTGATATATACTCCAGTAGTGAGTATGGTGGTTTTGACCATTGTTTCTACCACACATATGCCTTCAGGGTATCATTAGAAACATAAATCATTTCACATTATATATTTCTACAAGTTATAAAGTGTTATAGAAGTTATACAAAGTGAAATATCTTGTATTTCAAAAACATTTCTCCAAAATGTTCTTTTTTTACACATAACTAATCTCAAAACTGAAAAATTGCTTTTTCCAGTTTTTGGTTTAAGTAAATTTTATTTAGTAGCATTAATTCCATAGCAAAGACATAAGGATGATTGGAACTGTATTAAAAACCTTCAAAGCCACACTATCCTATTATCAGACTTAAATATTAAGGAGAGTACAATTCTCTGCTGAAAATTCTGTTTAGGGACTAGGTCTTTCAGCACCCAAACATACCAAGTTAAGTTTGTTTTTTCTTTTTTTAATCCAACTCTTGGGAATTCCAAACTATGACGGTTCAAAACACAGGGTTTGTTTGGTTTGGTTACCCCCGTTGTATCAAAATATGCATGCTCAAAACAGAGATGGGGCATTCCTATTTACATACCTTCATTTTTGGAAAGCTAAAATGTCGCAAACAGTGGAACACAGACATAAAACCCATCTTTTAAAAATAGCACCTGTAAGTATAAATAGTCTAACCTATCACCTTTGAAATGCTTCATTTTCCTAGATAGCCTGTAAGTAAAATTTAAAAACAAAAAACACTGCGCGGCCCGTCTGTACTTTTTTTAATGAAAAAAAAAAAAACAACCGCGTTTGCAATTTAAAATCTTCCAAATGCCCGCGCTCTGCAAACACACTCTAGGCAGCCTAGCTCGGTGACAGCAGGCCGGGTAGTCGTTGAGGAAAAGCAACCCTTTTTGATCCTTTTCTCATTGCTCTGCAGATGGAGGACCGACAAACAGACCGCTCTCCTTTAGAGGGGCACACTCGTCCCTCTCCTCAGCTGCGCTCGCAGCCGCCAGACCCAGGACAGGGCCGCGAGCCCGCGAGGAGCTCTCGGGCAGCCAGGCCCGGGCGGGTCGGGGAGGAGAGGCGACGAGAAGGGTCTTCCGGGCAGGCGTGAGGCTCGGACTCCGAACAAAGCTCTGGCCCGGGAAGACGAGGCCGCCCGCGACGCACGCCCTCGGGGCTCCGGCGCTACGCAAGAGCCCCGCAGCGCGCCGGCCCGCCGCCTTCCCGCCCCTGGCCCGGCCCCAGAGCCTTCGCGAACATGTCTTTGCGCACTGCGGCGGGGCTGCGCTGCAACCGAGCTTGCCCGTGGCTCCTCCCCGCCGCCCTGCGCGGATTGGTGGCGGACGGAAGCCCGGCTGCTGATTGGATAGCGAAGGAGCCACTCGGGGAGACTCTGGTGGGTCGGCCGCCTCGGAGTGATAAGTTCGGCTTCAGACACGCCTCAGAGCCAGCAGCGAGCCGGACTCTATGGAGGTGGCGGCGGGTACCAGGTGGTGGCTGCAGCAGCGACTCCTCTGAGCTGAGAGTTTCAGGCCGTCCCCGTCTCCTTCCTCCCCCTTCCCTCCCCCTTTTTTGTTTTCCGTTCCCTTCCCCCTCCCTTCCCCGTCCCCGACGACCGGATCCAGAGGAGGCAGCTGCGGCGGCAGCTGCTGAGTTCTCGGTGAAGGTGAGTGGAGGCTCGGCCGCCGCCGAGCGGAGCCCTCTAAGATGGCCGCCGCCCCTGGCCGCTTCTTGTCGAGTGGCACAAAATGGCGGCCGCAGGCGGAGCCGGGCGGGGCGGCCTTTCCTCTACCTCTGGGCCACTTAGAAATCCCTGGCCGCTGCTTTCCTTCGCGTGCCGACCAAGGAGGGGGAGATTGCGGTCCGGGCTAGGCCGGCGTGCGGCCGGGGCGGGCGCAGCCGGAACCCAGACGCGGGGTCCGAGCCGGCGTGCGAGCGTGGCAGGCCTCGCGCCTCGGCGGCAGGGACGCGGCCCGCGGCAGGGCCCGGCCGTTGGCGCGGGACCAGCGAGGCGGACGAGTCCGGAGCCCGGCCTCCCGGCGGGGAGGAGGTGTGTAGGGCCTGCCGCGCTCTGGAGAGGCGGAGGACGGGCCTCTCGTCCCCTTTGTGGCCGTGGCAGCCGAGGCGCTGTCAGCCGCGGGATTTATGGTGGAGGCGGCGGGTAGGCAGGAGGCCGCCTTCCTGCGGGAGAACAAAGGGCCGGCCCGGAGGGGGCGCCTCCCGCCCAGGCCTGGGCCCTCGCTAGGCCCCTGTCGGAAGCCGGGCCAGACTGGGCCTGGGGGAGGAACCCGCTGCTCTTTTGTTCGCGCGGAGTGGGGCGGAGGTGCCTGCTGCCATATTGTGGCCCCGGCCTTCCGGCGGCTTTCCACACGCGCCCAGTGGGAAGGGGTGGAAGGACGAGCGGAGGAGAAAGCTGTCCAACAGCGGGTAATGAGGCTCTGGCCGGCCTGTCACCACCCAGACCGCACATATTAGCACAGCAGACATTTTCCTGTCCCGCCGGCGTTGATAGCCTTTCTGTTATTTTGAAGGCCCCAGAATATGGCCGCGTTCTAGGCAGTATCCAGATGTTTTTGTGTTTTTTTTCCACCAAAGCTGTTTTTGCATCCTTGAACACTCGGGGAATCCCACGTGGCTAAACAAGATTTTACCGTGAATTTGTGGTTTTGGCTTTGTTCTGTTTTAGTCTTGAGGGCTGCAATGCAGTGAAAGTATAATCGGCTGTAGTGCCGAGTGGTGAAATAAATTGTAGTTGGCTGGAGGTTATAGATTTGTATATTGACAGTACCTAATTTTGATGTTTTTCTCTTGTTCCAGGCTTTTCATTTCTACCATCCCCTCCCCTCCCCACCCCATCCATTAATATTATTCTTTTGAAGATTCTTCGTTGTCAAGCCGCCAAAGTGGAGAGTGCGATTGCAGAAGGGGGTGCTTCTCGTTTCAGGTATGGTTTTGGGTGTAGGTACGTACTTTGGAGGGGTGGTTTGAAAAGGCCAATTATAAGAGTCTCGCTACCAAATCCCGCTTAACGTGCTGTGGCCCTAGGATTGTTTTCAAAAGAGTAAACTACTAGCTTTGTCAGGCAGGGGTATGTCTGTACCTCTGTGAAGTGTCAGAAGAGAATATCAGATTCCCTGGGACTGGAGTCACCATGTGGGTGTTAGGAACTGCTCCCAACAGCTGAGCCATCTCTCCAGCTTCTGGGTCTCTTTCTCTTAGGCCAAAGTTCACTCTTGCATTGTGCAATTTCTAAAATTAAGTAGGTTCCCCTTTGAGGGAAACGTAAGTGGTATAGTGATTTTGTTTTGTTTTTTCAATAGTGCTTCTTCGGGCGGAGGAGGAAGTAGGGGTGCACCTCAGCACTATCCCAAGACTGCTGGCAACAGGTATGTAAAGACAGTAATTGTCAATTTGATTAATTACAGACTTTTCCATGTCTGACATGGTAATTGGGGAGTCATCAGTAATCCTGATGTGAATTCATAGTTTCGGTTTCCAAAGTTACTATCACTGCTCTTTGGTATTTGTGAAGTGGTTTGTGTGGAATTTGCTCATTAAGCATTTAGTGTTAAGTCTCAAGGTTTGATGCCTGGGCCAGCAGTTTTGTTTTTGCCTGGGAATATCTATATCTATATATAGATAGGTATATATATGAAATGAAAATTCTCAGGTACTGCCCCAAACCTACTAGAGCAGACATTGGAAATGAGCCTCCAAGTCTGCTTTAAGGTATCCAGATGGTTCTGCTACTGTTTGAAAAAAACAAAGATTTCCAGAATTGCTTTGTTGTGGGGAGAAAGAAATAAAGCCTAAGCTTTGGTTTGGAATTTTTTTCCCCCTATTCAGCAAAGTTTGGGAGTGATTATATTATGTGAGTGGATTCTGTCTTAGGGTTTCTTAATTGTAAGCCACTTTGATTTATTAAACCAGCGAGTTCCTGGGGAAAACCCCAGGGCAAAACGCTCAGAAATGGATTCCTGCACGAAGCACTAGACGAGATGACAACTCCGCAGCAAACAACTCCGCAAATGAAAAAGAACGACATGATGCAATCTTCAGGAAAGTAAGAGGGTAAGTGTCAAGTTCTGTTCTGAGGGAAGATGAGATCAGCTATATTCTAGTATAATTCTAGCACAATTCACCAGATTCACATTGTAGTGAATTCTGATGTCAACAATATTTTAAAGAATATTAAACTAAAAAGTAGCCCATCGATATTTGGCAGTAAGGCTCATTTGTTTACAACCCACAAGCGTATGCTGCCATCTCTATGTTGGTCTAGTGTGTAGCTCACTCAGGTCAGTTGTTGAGGACCTGGTGCTGTGAGTTTTAGAAAGGTTTCTGTGAAGTAGCAGGAAAGCCCAAATATTCTGAAGTCATATAATTGTGAGAAGTTTATTCTCCTTGGTTAGATTTAAAAAAAAAAAAACCAACACTTCTACAGCAGCATGTACAGAGTTTACATAAGCTCATACCAGACAAAAATCTTAGCACAAAAGAAGGGCGTTACTGGAAGGAGGGGGAAATTTTTTTCTTCAATTGATTGTCATTGGCTAGATCATCGACACTCAAAGGAAAGGCCCCTATACTCAGGAACAAATTGCAGCACAGATTTATGTTTTTAGTGATGTTTTTCCATAAAGAAAACATGAAAGGGGGGTTGGGAAGAGTTAGGAGTCAGAAATGAGTATGGTTTAAAAAACTAACGCTGTATGCAGTTCTTACAAGAATAAATTTAAAAAGAACTTTTCTGTGTAAGGAGCTAGTAAAGAGAAAGTCAAGATTTAAATGCTGTTTTTCAGCTTGGAAAAAATAACTATTTGTTTACTTATACTTGGAATGTGTTTTCCCTCCAGCATACTAAATAAGCTTACTCCTGAAAAGTTTGACAAGCTATGCCTTGAGCTCCTCAATGTGGGTGTAGAGTCTAAACTCATCCTTAAAGGGGTCATACTGCTGGTAAGTTTAAAATGTTAGCTCAAAAGAGGGGGGTACAAATTTAACATCCAAGTTTTTTATACTTAACTGTTGCATTAAATCATGTCTGAGTAATGATGATAAATAACACTTAATGGCACCGGGATTCAAGAGGTGAGCCTTGAATCATTTGCTTTGCTTGATTGTGCTTCTAGAAACAGCTGTTAAGTTGTTTTCCTGCTGTGAAAGTGGTTTTGGGAATTTATGATAGTTGATAATGGATTCTGATATCTTGTTTTGCATGCGAGACTACCATAGAGTTGGCAGTGTCTCTGGTTTATAGTTCCAGCCATATTTTCTAGCTGGGGAGGAGATATACAACCAGGAATATTGAGTTTAGAAAAAAAGTTAAGTGGTTTTATTTTTCCAAGGTATTGTCCAAATTAATTGGGATTGTAATTTGTTGTGAAATAACAAAATTGAGACTGTTTAAAGGGAGGCTGTTTTTGGTTTCTAATTCATGGTGGTTTTTTTTTTTTTTTTTTTTTATGACTTGTAGATTGTGGACAAAGCCCTAGAAGAGCCAAAGTATAGCTCACTGTATGCTCAGCTATGTCTGCGATTGGCAGAAGATGCACCAAACTTTGATGGCCCAGCAGCAGAGGGTCAACCAGGACAGAAGCAAAGCACAGTGAGTGGCGGGTTTTATTTGCTTTGTTTTAAAAATAGTTTGGAAGTTGTTTTTTTGTTTTTGTTTTTTTTTTTTTGGTCCAAGCCTGTAATGCATTTTGTTTTCAAATAGACATTCAGACGCCTCTTAATTTCCAAATTGCAAGATGAATTTGAAAACCGAACCAGAAATGTTGATGGTAAGAATTTAAATTTGCTGTTACCTTGTACTGGGTGTTTTTGTTATATTTGTGTGTGTGTACGTACCTGCACATGCTTGCATTCTCTGGTCTTACATTTGAAAGAGTGGTACTAAGTGTTTCTTTATTCTGTTTGCCTACCCTCCTTAGTCTATGATAAGCGTGAAAATCCCCTCCTCCCTGAGGAGGAGGAACAGAGAGCCATTGCTAAGATCAAGATGTTGGGAAACATCAAATTCATTGGAGAGCTTGGCAAGCTTGATCTTATTCATGAATCTATCCTTCATAAGTGCATCAAAACAGTGAGTATGACTGGAAGTGGTAGCTTTAGGGGTAAGGTGAGAACATCTACATTTTGGGAAAAATTAGTTGCCTCATATCATGTGAGAAGATGGATGACTAGTCTATGGAGGAAATACTACATAAACCAGAATAACTAAGATTATAACACGTTGTTTTGGTAGCTTTTGGAAAAGAAGAAGAGAGTCCAACTCAAAGATATGGGAGAGGATTTGGAGTGCCTCTGTCAGATAATGAGGACAGTAGGACCTCGGTTAGACCATGAACGAGCCAAGGTATGTTTTTTGTTGAGAATAGTGTAACGGTAGTGTGTCTTATGAGTGGTTGGGGTTTGATCTAACCATTTAGTTTTATAGCATAATGATCTAAAATTCCTTAACTAGTACACATTTACTTAGTTTCTAACTGTGTGTTTTTGTTTTTTTATCAGTCCTTAATGGATCAGTACTTTGCCAGAATGTGTTCCTTAATGCTAAGTAAGGAATTGCCAGCAAGGATTCGTTTCCTACTGCAGGTAAGGTGGTTTTAACAATGTCTCTAAAGTTTCGCATTTTTAATTTGAAATAATAAAATAAAATTAATACTTTTTAAAATCGCAGGATACCGTAGAGTTGCGAGAACACCATTGGGTTCCTCGCAAGGCTTTTCTTGACAATGGACCAAAGACGATCAATCAAATCCGTCAAGATGCAGTAAAAGTAAGAGACTTTTTTATTTCTTGTTTTATAGTTGTATGGTCCCTCTTCTTTCTTAACTCTTTTTATAACTAGAATTGGTAGTGTCTTTTGTGCCATTTTGGAGAGAAGTTAGTTACTGAACTGGAAAGTGAATAATGTAAATTAACATAGAGTCTAAAGACAACAGTACTTACTCACTTTGTTTTTTCAAAGGATCTAGGAGTGTTTATTCCTGCTCCTATGGCTCAAGGGAGAAATGACTTCTTCCTGGAGGGACCGTTCATGCCTCCAAGGATGAAAATGGATAGGGACCCACTCGGCGGACTGGCAGATATGTTTGGACAAATGCCAGGTAATTTTAAACAAAGTGGTGTTTTTTGGTTAAACTAAGATAACGTTTTAGTGGATTTCTAAGAATTGTCTGTATTTTAAGGTAGTGGAATTGGTACTGGTCCAGGAGTTATCCAGGATAGATTTTCACCCACAATGGGACGTCATCGTTCAAATCAGCTCTTCAATGGCCATGGGGGACACATCATGCCTCCCACGCAATCGCAGTTTGGAGAGATGGGGGGCAAGTTTATGAAAAGCCAGGTAAGACATTGTTAGGGCTAGTCTTAGGAATGATACATTTTGCCCTCTATTACTTGTTATGAAGCTGAGTTTTAATGCTTTTGTTTGTTATCAAATTTCTGACAGTTGTTTCAAATTAAGTAAGATGCTTATCCTTAAGATTAGTAGAGTCTCATCACTTTATGTTTGATAGATAGGTTAGATATTCTTCCCCATTTCATCTTTTCTGGGCAAAATAATGGCTTGGCTCTTCCCCTTGGTACTTGATTACCATAATTTTTATCTAGACTTTCTCTCTCCCTTTCTGAAATAGGGGCTAAGCCAGCTCTACCATAACCAGAGTCAGGGACTCTTATCCCAGCTGCAAGGACAGTCGAAGGATATGCCACCTCGGTTTTCTAAGAAAGGACAGCTTAATGCAGATGAGGTACATTTGCCTACATTACTTCTATGTAGTAATTTGTCAGTGCAGAAGTCTCTTGCCCGATGATTATAAAAAGACGCGAAAGAGGACTTGGAAGCTGGACTTCTTTTTCTTTTTTCTCTTTTCCACTCTTTAACTTCTTTTCTCTACCTTTTTCTGTTTCTTTTTCTCTCTTTGGATGTCCAGTGTCCTATGAGCGAAGATTATGAGATATGAGGGCAAGTTTCTAAGTAATTTTTACTAGTTACCATAAGGAAATGGTTAAGATGTTGGTGGTTTCCCAGTAAGTAGAATGATACTGGGAGAATTGATAAAAACTTCAGGTTTGTGAACAGTATCTTATTCTTTTCTTTTTAAGAGAATTCTATTTCTGCCAAAATTGTTAATTTTGTATAGTATTGATTTTGGGATATTTAAAATGTTAACATTTAATGTTCCTTAGCTCTGTTAACTTAGTTGTGTTTTGTTTTCAAATTTTTTTAGATTAGTTTGAGGCCTGCTCAGTCGTTCCTAATGAATAAAAATCAGGTGCCAAAGCTTCAGCCCCAGATAACTATGATTCCTCCCAGTGCACAGCCACCACGCACTCAAACACCACCTCTGGGACAGGTATGGGCCACAAAATACGGCATGCTTTTCAATGCCCACTACAGATGTGTGAAGATTGAAGTGTTTCCTTCTTCCCTCTGCTTCATTGTGGTGTTATTTTTGGTTTGTTTCATTTTGATTAAATGTGTGTTGTTTCTTTATCCTTAGACACCTCAACTTGGTCTCAAAACTAATCCACCACTTATCCAGGAAAAGCCTGCCAAGACTAGCAAAAAGCCACCACCATCAAAGGAAGAACTTCTTAAACTGACTGTAAGTTTCAGATAGCCCACAAGTCATCTCTGTTGCTTGGAAGCATTTGAGGATAGGGGATACTAATGGGAATTGGATTGTTTTCTTAGGAAACCATTGTGACTGAGTATCTGAACAGTGGAAATGCAAACGAGGCCGTCAATGGTGTGAGAGAGATGAGAGCTCCAAAACACTTTCTTCCTGAGATGTTAAGCAGAGTGATCATCCTATCACTTGATAGAAGTGATGACGATAAAGAAAAAGCAAGCTCTTTGATCAGTTTACTCAAACAGGAAGGAATAGCCACAAGTGACAACTTCATGCAGGTACAACATTCTACTGATAGTGTGCTAACTCTTTTCTAGTTAAGGTTGGAAACTAATAAAACTATTTGGGTATTCTTCCCAAGGCTTTCCTAAACGTATTGGAGCAGTGCCCCAAACTGGAGGTTGACATCCCCTTGGTGAAATCTTACTTGGCACAGTTTGCAGCCCGTGCTATAATTTCAGAGTTGGTGAGCATTTCAGAACTAGCTCAACCACTGGAGAGTGGCACCCACTTCCCTCTCTTCTTACTTTGTCTTCAACAATTAGCTAAACTACAAGATCGAGAATGGTTAACCGAGCTTTTTCAACAAAGCAAGGTCAATATGCAGAAAATGCTGCCAGGTAAGAGCCGACTAGCTTAATACTAAATGGATATTTGGGTCCTTTAATGGGTTTTGGGGTACTAGGAAATCATTTGTAAATTTCTGTCTAGATAGGCCAACCTGGTAACATGAGAAATGGATTTTGTTTTTGCAGAAATTGATCAGAATAAGGATCGAATGTTGGAGATTTTGGAAGGAAAGGGACTGAGTTTCTTATTCCCACTCCTTAAATTGGAGAAGGAACTGTTGAAACAAATTAAGCTGGATCCATCCCCTCAAACTATATATAAATGGATTAAAGATAACATCTCTCCCAAACTTCATGTAGATAAAGGATTTGTGAACATCTTAATGACCAGGTAAGGTAATAGTTTCATTTGCTAGAAGTATAGAGCAGAGTCTTATGAATTTGTGTAGAACTAGACACCTGTTGGGACTCTAACAAGACCTGCTTTTCAGCTTCTTACAGTACATTTCTAGTGAAGTAAGCCCACCCAGCGATGAAACAGATTCTTCCTCTGCTCCTTCCAAAGAACAGTTAGAGCAAGAAAAACAACTGCTGCTCTCTTTCAAGCCAGTGATGCAGAAATTTCTTCATGATCATGTGGATCTACAGGTCAGTGCCCTGTATGCTCTGCAGGTGCACTGTTATAACAGCAGCTTCCCAAAAGGTAAGGTGACTGGTGTCCGGAGTAGGGGAAGGAACAGTCTGAAATAACACATTAAATAATGAAATTACATGCTTTTTTTTTTTATCTTTTTAAGGCATGTTACTTCGATTTTTTGTTCATTTCTATGACATGGAAATTATTGAAGAGGAAGCTTTCTTGGCTTGGAAGGAAGATATAACTCAAGAGTTTCCAGGAAAAGGCAAGGCTTTGTTCCAGGTAAGTGTTTTAAGACTTTACTGTTGGTTTCTGTTGTTTTTCTTGGGTAGCATTTTAAATGGCCTTTCTAACATCAGTGCTTCCGAAAGTATGCCAGTTTTACTCTATTACAAGTTGTAATTACAGTCTTGGGAATAAAATGTAACAAACTACTTCATAATCCCTAGTATATACAAACTGAGTTTAAAAGGATCTTAGCTTGGTTGGTGGTAATGGTTCTAGTTTAGTTCTCTACTAATTTTTTCTATGCCCTGACTTTGAGAAAGCTCCAGTTCATAGCTTCTAAGGTTTGTAGGCTAGTTTGTGAAGATTTGTGCTTTTGAGAATCTGATAAAGTAATTCCAGAATGCAACTTGGCATACCCTCTTTCCCTGTCTATATGCTGATAAGATTTACATTGGAAGAGTTTGCTGTTCTTACTAGTAGACTTAAGTGTTTCTGAAATTGTCAGAATTGTCAAGCTGGGTGTAAGACTAGTTAATTGAAGCGAGGTGTGCATTCTTGGAAGCCCAGCACTTTGGGTTAAGAGGGACAGGGACTGAGGTTCAGAGTTGTCCTCGTCCTGTCCTCGGCTACATGACGAATTCAGTGTAAGCATGCACTATATGAGATTCTGTTGTCTGGTAGGCAACTGGAGAGACAGACAGCTCAGTAATTTAAAGTACTTGTAGCTCTCTGGTTCCCAAAGGTCCAGTGCCCCTACTGGCACATGCATGGTACACAGGCATATCATACCAGCAAAAAAATAGTCTCTTCCCCCACTCCCCCCAAGGGGGGACAGCTATAGAAATGGCTCAGTAGGTGAAGCGTGAGGGCCAAAATTCAGATCCCAGAATCCACTTGGGTTAATTTCTGGTTGTATATTCTGAACTAAATTTTTGTGTACTATTAAATTATAAATGTAAATTTACAGGTGAATCAGTGGCTAACCTGGCTAGAAACTGCTGAAGAAGAAGAATCAGAGGAAGAAGCTGACTAAAGAACCAGCCAAAGCCTTAAATTGTGCAAAACATACTGTTGCTATGATGTAACTGCATTTGACCTAACCACTGCGAAAATTCATTCCGCTGTAACGTTTTTCACAATATTTAAGCAGAAGCACGTCAGTAAGGTTTCCTTCTGCATAAGGTTTTTGTAGTGTGATGTCTTAATCATAGTCTACCATCAAATACTTTAGGAGTATCCTTAATGTTTAGATAGAATATTAGCAGCATGCAATAATTACATCCTAAGTTCTCAAGCAGAGGCAGTCTATTGCAAGGACCTTCTTTGCTGCCAGTTACCATAGGCTGTTTTAAGTTAGAAAACTGAATAGCAACACTGAATACTGTAGAGATGCACTTTGCTCAGTAATACTTGAGTTGTTGCAATATTTGATTATCCATTTGGTTGTTACAGAAAAATTCTTAACTGTAATTGATGGTTGTTGCCGTAATAGTATATTGCCTGTATTTCTACCTCTAGTAATGGGCTTTATGTGCTAGATTTTAATATCCTTGAGCCTGGGCAAGTGCACAAGTCTTTTTAAAAGAAACATGGTTTACTTGCACAAAACTGATCAGTTTTGAGAGATCATTAATGCCCTTGAAGTGGTTTTTGTGGGTGTGAAACAAATGGTGAGAATTTGAATTGGTCCCTCTTATTATAGTATTGAAATTAAGTCTACTTAATTTATCAAGTCATGTTCATGCCCTGATTTTATATACTTGTATCTATCAATAAACATTGTGATACTTGATGTGGTTGTTCATGACTTCAAATAATACCTGCAAAGTTATGGAGAATTGTTCGTTTAGTGCTCAGGTGTGGACTTGTCTTGGCTTAACTTACAGTGCTCTGTTCAGATGTGATTCATCCAGTAGACAGCCTTAGGGCGGTCCCTATCAGTCCCGTTCTAATACAAATTGTCAACTTAGTTTAGAGCTGCCTTTACTCTTACAGACCTGTGTCACTCTTTGGCTCTACTTTCTAAGTACCTTAGGAATAAGCTTATCCCTTCATCTCCATTTATTCTTCACAACAAAACATCCATAGCAAGAAACTGAAGAATAACTGCTACATATGTGGTTTAGAACTCAGCATAATTGGTTTCCCCTTACTTTCATCTTGTCTAGCCCTTGCATATTGAGTTCACCTACCTGGAACAGTGTTCCCCTTACCTCTTAACCTTCAGGTGTTGGTATGCCACTCAAAAGAACTTGCTTTCCTCTGCTGGGACAGTGAAGAGTTTATCAGTTAAGATTCTCTGCTGCAAAAAGTATACTTTGGCAAGGACAGTGGACCACAGAAATGGCCTGACTGGGTCAACCTACTGTGTACTCTGCCAAATAGCTGTTCTCGGGTATCAACAGCTCCAAAAGCCCTGCCATGGATGGAATAGGGACACCCTTGCTGCCTCTCAGCAGAACCCTAGTCCACTTTGGGAGTTCTTGCCATCAAGGCTTGAGTAGAAACTGGGAAGAGGTGAAATGGAGAGCAGAGGATAATGGGGATGGCTCCAAGGAGAGGGTACAGGTGTGTCTCAGTCATTGCTGAGTGGGATGATGATGAAGTCAAGTTCTGTGAGCTTTAATCAATCGGAGGAATTAGGAGGGCAATTCAAAGTTAGGTTTAGTGTCCAAAATGTCCTGGATAAAAGATTGTCTTTGACTCTGATGAAGCTTGGTTGACTTTATGGTAACAGGGCTAGAATGATCTTTGTATTGCCCCATCCAGTAATGAATAAATGCTTGGATGGTGACCTGGGTTTTTCTCATTTGTTGCACCACTTGATCCTAGTGTTTGGAAGTGCAGTGATAAATGTGTAAAAACTTGGTCCTTGAAAAGCACTGCTTATGCTGTGATGGGCAGAGTCCTTTCACATATCCCAAAGTGAGTCTTGTCCAATTCTTTGGCAGATCTTTGAAGATTCAGCTATAGCTCATAGTTGCTGGAGTAAGCCAGGAGAGTAAGGCAAAGGTCTTGCCCACCTTGTCTCAGTGTCCGAGACAACTTTGACAAGAGCTCTGGTCCATGGAGAGACTAGCAGAATAGCAGGAACTGAACTTGGAGTCACATGGGTGGGGGTTCTTAGCCCCCACATCACCTGGAGCCTGGGTCAGAAAAACCAATGAAAATGCGGTCCTCCCACCAAGAGTGTTCTTTGAGCCTTCTGCCAGGCCCTAGGGGGTTATCTTTGTCCTTCATCCAAAAACACCTGGTAGATAGGAGTGGCATTTGAGAATTTTGCCTTCAACTTGGTCCCCATCAACTGACAGTGATGGACTCAGAAGCACTGACACCTTAAGGGCTGTCTGGGTCAGCTGAACATCCTTTGGAACAAAATGGTTATAACAGAGTTAGGGGTAGTAAAAGTACTCTGGGGAAAAACAGGATAAGGGGAACAGCCATGTGAGTACTACTACTTGAAAGAAAATAGGCAAAGTGCCACATGCTGGGGAGATAAAAGACCAAAAGTTCAGGAAGGGATCAAGCTCTAACTAGAGGAAGAACTTTAAGAAAGGAGGAACCAGGAGCCTTCACTGTCAAACAATCTCAAGGTCGGAGTGGCCTGAGGCCTGGAGAACCGGCCTTTGAAGTGAAAATGGCTATCCTTGGAGGATTATATTATGTAGCAGTGATATTCACAAAGTGTCTGCTTTGTGTTATCCTAGCCAACACACACTGAGCATTTAGTATGTCAGATCGGAGCAGACACACTGATTCATCCCATCTAATCTTCCTGGGTACTATGCCATCTCTATTAATGGGGAAGCTGAGACTTAGCTGTGTCATACACTTATACCTTGTCCAAGAACTTTACATAGTTCCCTTACTTAGAGGCTCTTAAAGTGGTGCATTCAATGAAACCTTGCGTTGTGATTCAAGTTACTGCTCACTTCCTCCTTTTTATTCAGGCAGGGGTCCCAGCTCAAGAATGATGTTCAGGTAGGTCTTTTCAGTTAAAACTTTCTGGAAATACCCTCACAGACACACCCAGAGATTTACTTAATCAAGTTGGCAAGGAAGGGTAACCACATCCAGAGAGAAGCTTCATGCCTATAGGATGGGCCCTTGATTCTTAAGAGTGTGTGTGTGTGGTCCCACAGCACTCATGTGGAGGTGGGTCTGAGGGTGGGGTGTCAGGATGGCTTTTCAGAAGTCCGTCCTCTTCTACCTTGTTCCTGCCACAGCACAGCAACATGTGAGTTTCTGTCTGATCTCCTGTCTCCACTTTCCAGCTCGCTGCTGGAACTGCAGACATGAGCCGCTGCGGCTGGCTTTTAAGGTTGGTTCTCGGGATTCAGCTCAGTGCCGTCGCCAGCTCCCCTTTCCTCCCTTTTCTGCAGCTCTTCCTATAACGCGGTGGTTAAGCACTCCTGTGCAGCGTAACTAGAATGGAAATGACATGAGCAAATGCCTGTTAACCTCAGAGCATGGATGAAAGACAAAAAAAACATGGATGAAGAGGTTTCCCGCACTCATCTGTCTCTGCCTCCTGATGGTGGGTACAATGTGACTAGTGACCTCATGATACCACCACCATGCCTTCCCTACCATCATGGGCTATCCTCTTGAGGTGTATCCCAAAATAAACTCTTCCCTCCATAAACTGCTTGTTAGCTATTTTGGTCTCATTAACAAGAAGTTACTGGTGGTTGAATGGGAAATGTCCCCTGTAGGCACATGTATCTGCACACTTGGTCGCCCAATCCATTACATTATTCGGGATGGTTAGGAAGTAGATCTTTGAAAGTTTATAACCTCACCCACTGTTTGCTGTGTGCAGCAGAAACGACATCAGCCAGCTCTGCTCTGGCCACCTGCTGCCCTGCATTCCTCATTACTGTGAACTCTGGATACATAAGCTAAAATAAACTCAGACATTGGTATAGTCATGATACATTGTCACCTCATGGTTTAGACCATAAGACCTGGAGTACTGTGCACTCAGCCTCTAAATGCCCCTATGATGGGCTGGATTGTATCCACCAGCTCAAAAAGCCCTGGACCTGTATGATGATGTCTCTATAAGAAACACAGACAAGTGTCACTTGACAGAAGCAGAGGTAGGAGGGATGCCCAAGATTGCAGGCAACACTAGAAGAAAAAGACACGAGGGTCTCTCCCTCCTCTAGAGAAAAACTTTGCATTTGAGACACATGATTACTGCAGCCCTGGGAGCCCAGTGCACACACTGTTACACGCCAGGATCGCAACTCCGTCAAGGACCACTGTGCCTTCCAGCCCACTTCTTTCTGTGCACTTCCCTACAACTCCAAAACTGCTTCACTCAATTGGATGCAAAG